>CM043117.1:49393146-50593146 GCA_023701765.1 Hylyphantes graminicola | reverse complement strand
ATAGAATTTTGGAATTCTCATTATTTATGTATTGAAAATTTCTTCAAATTAAATATTAAAAAAATATTTTACTAATTTTACTTTAAACGATAACGTTGTCTCGCTTTTGCAATATTTTTAATATTAGATTTCATAAACAAAATATTCGGTAATTTTTTTAAGAATAGCAAGTGAAGTCAATTGTCAGAAACACATGTCCTTATCTTCCTTATTTTGTATGTATACACAAACTTCGTTTAACAACAACTATCTAATGCTCATCAAGTCCACATTAAATTTAATCGTTTTCAAAATCTTACTCGTCAAAAACATGCGCATTTGCTCTATTCTTTACTATGAGCCATTGTATTTTTAAAATTAACACGAACGCTTTTTGTTCATGCAAAAATAACTTTTCTTCAAAGATAAACGTGTATAAATACACGACTCTTAAAGTTCTTTCACAAGTACTCAGTAAAGCAATCCTTAGGCCATGATAAATTTTATGAAGACCTTTTTTTTTATTTTGGAGTTAACGAGTTGTAATGGCATAGCTTCGATAAAATAGTAGTTTTTTTTTTATGAATGTTCAAATGTTTTTAATAATATATAATGATTGGTGTCAGCTTTAAATTTAAGAAGCAACTCAATTTTTCGTGTTATATATTTGACATTTCTTAAAAAATTAAATACTTTTTTTAATTGTCTTGTTTGTGACAAAAAAAAGACAAGGAACTAATTAAGACAAAAAAAAACGAATACAAATTATGAAAAAGTTAAATATAAATTTCGCAACATTTAAGGTATACATACACACTTGGAAAGGCCAAAATTAGCCAAATTTGACATTTTTTGTTTTTAAGAAAATTGGAATCTCCAATTCTTCTTCTTTAAAATGATGTAAAGTTTGTACTGGTACTCCACTATGATAAAAAGTTACAGAGATTTTTCTAATGTTTAAATCATGAAAGTCAGTTAGCTTTTGCAATCTTTAAACTCAATTTTCTCAAATCTTCATTTTACTCATGTGTTACTTTGTTCAAACTGTGATAACTAAAGTTAAAATTAACATTTTGTCAAACGAATTGTTTATTTATATCTGGAATAAGTTGGGGGAGGGCCTGAACCTCCAAAAAAAAGATTCGGTTTTTAAATAAATTTTTTATTGCATGTCAAAGTTACTTTTTTCTAAAAATTTAGATTTTTTTTCACGTTTCTTAATATAAAAAATTATTATTAAAAAACTAAAAGGGCCACAAACTTGATTTGAGGTTCATGCCCTTCAGAAGGAATTGGTGATTAATTTGTATGGTAATTTTATGGGTCTAAGTTAATTGGTTCTTGAGTTATGAGTGTTTATAAAACATGCTAATTAATGCATAAAATGCTAACTAATTAATTATCATTTAAATTTTTTTCAAATATTTTTGCGCGCACCCTCATGCACCTATGATTTATATCAAATATAAATATATTGGATTTTTAAGTGAAATATTAAGAAAAAAAGAGTTCAAGTGTGTACGTACACCTTAACGGTACTTACTCCTTAGGCTTCAATTGTTAACTACTTCTCAGTTTCCTGGTAATTTTTACCGCTAAAGAGACTCGCTTGGTTAATAGTGAGGCTAAATTGGGCATTATCAAAGGGAAGGTTATAGTTTTTCTTTGTAGTTTTTTCCCTTTCTCGTGATAATGCGCTAACTTCCCTAGTAATATACATATAGGTTTCACGTCACGTTACGTATCGTACTATTATACTCGTCAAATATGCATTTGTATATTAAGAGCAAATAGGGTAACAAGTACAGTGATTGCCCCCCCCTCCCCCCCATCTTTAGCGGCCGTATTGCTTTTCCGGTTGTTGGTGCACTGTTGCCAACATGACAAACGTTAATGGTGGGAATTTTAAAAACCTTCGTTACACCTATTTTGGGCTTTAAGGTAGGCGCATACCCAAATTTCTAAAAATTTTCCTATCACTTTAATCTTTTCCAAATTTGGCATGGTGATTTCAAATGTAACGAAAAATACTATTTAGGCTTTTTTTCTTATTTAAATATAATTTATTTATTTTAAACGGTGTTTTTCAACTAAAAAAATAGGTTTACGCTAACAAGTCTACCACATTGAATTTTCATCCTATGAACATTAATTATGTGTTAAATTCTTCGTTTTGAACTGATGCATGCAATGACCCTCCAGAGTTACAAACAAATTATAAGAAAAGAAGTTATTAAGAAAAATTTTATACATTAACCACAAAAAATGATTTTTTTCGATTAACTTACGCTTGGACATTTTTAAAAAAAAAAACTTGTATTTTTACACCAGATGTTAGAGGTTCATGGCACAGATATATATTGAAAGAGCATCCGTAAAATATTTCAGGTAAATTAATGTAAAACTTTTTATGCCAGAAGTGTTGGCGCAAACCCTTTTTTTAGTTGAAAAACACTGTTTAAAATAAATAAATTATATTTAAATAAAAAAATGCCCAAAAAGCATTGTTCATTATATTTGAAATCACTATGCCAAATTTGGAAAAGATTAAACTAATAATAAAAATTTTAGAATTTTGGGTATTCGCCTACCTTAACATCTTATTTTCATAATGAATGAGGAGGCCAATCACTGTGAAGGTGCCAATCGATGTACTCTTTATCCAATTTAACGTATAAGAAAAATTTAATGAATATATAAAGGCATATGTCTGAAGTTTATAAAGAACAACTTGAAACAAAAACATTATTTTATATCCCTTTACTTTTATCGTTTTATCTATAGTTTTCGCAGGTGTAGATTCAAATCATAGTAATGTTTATAGACGTACGAAAATTCAATCGGTTAAAAAGAACTATAGGGTTTTTATTTTATTTTAATTTGAGTTCAAACTTAATACCCTTACTACAATTCGTACAAATTTAAACTACAAGTGTTTAACATATATATGAAATAGTAAAACAGATTGTGGCGCATTTAGTAGCAACCAAAGTTTAGTGTTGAGCTCATATTATCATTCATAAGACCAAATACGCTTGAAAATAAGACCAACGCTACGTAGCTCACCCAGCCCATTCACAAAGAGTGATAAGAATTCTCCGAAAAAGGTACTTAAGGGTCATTTTCCCTAAACGGGACTTTTGCATTCCAATGTTTAAAACTAATTTGATTTAATATCATTTTTCATGATGCATCATCCTAGATATAATTCATAGTGTTGTATGTCATATTACACAACATCTGAGAACATATCAATTAAATTTCAATATTTAAATTAATTAAAAGTTAATGAAATGTCATTCCCCTGTCTGTCCCTACAATCATACTGCAAACTTTAACAAAATATTAAACCCCAATTTGCTCTTAAATTCAGTAAACTAATTTTTTTTATTTATTATCATGGTTTTTGAAGAAACATTTTCTATAAATTAAAATCCTAGCACTCATTCCATTTGTTTAATTAAAAAAAATTTAATGTCCCTGGTCATTTGTGTCATTCCCCTGTCATCAGTTGAAAGTTGACCTTTTAACTACTAGATGTCAGTATTGATCCAATTCCAACTGTGAGTGAGAGCTGATAAATCAGAAGTAAGCATTGTGCTGCATGTTTCAGTTGTGACAACATTCTGCTACTGAAAAACAATTAAAATTTCCAAATTATCATGTGAGTATTTTTATTATGTGTCATTCCCCTGTCTTTACCTGTACTCTTAAATGTATTCTAAATTATATTTATGGCACATTGGTAGCATTCTTACGTGTATTATATACTGTGTATAGATTTTTGGCCTAATGTGCTTCAAACACGTGGAGCTAGGAGAAAATAAGTTCTTTTTTGTCATTCCCCTGTGGTCCTTCCCCTGTCTTTTGTGATGACAGGGGAAAGACACCATACACAGGGAAATGACATTAATGTTAAAGTAGCTTTGACAATATCTCAAAACTAATGATTTGTTAGTTTTATTAGTTATTTATTAGTACTACTATTGGTCAGACTGTTACAAGTCTTGAAGCTGACTTACCTAAATACAGGGAACATATAGCAACTCAAATTCACCAGCATAATGAATTGAAGCAACTAAAAATCAACATGAAATTGAACGAAATTTTAATTCATGTTGATTTTAGTGAGAATTATGCGTGCAAGTATGCTAAAGAAATCAAGACCATCCATTTTGTAGGGGGACAACAAATCACTCTTCATACTGGTGTGCTATATTGGAAGGATGAGAATGATGTGATTATACCTGAATCATTTTGTACCCTTTCTTATTCCTTGAGACACGATGCTGCTGCTATTTGGGCTCACTTACACCCTGTTATCCAGAATCACTTGAAAGCACATCCTAATGTAGACACCATTCATGGAATGAGCGACAGTCCGTCAAATCAGTATAGGAATAAAACAATGTTCTACATAAATCAGCACTGTTCTAAAGGAAGATTTTCCACGCATAAAAAGGGTGACTTGGAATTATACCGAAGCAGGACATGGAAAAGGAGCACCTGATGGGATTGGTGGAGTATTAAAACGAACTGCGGACAGAATTGTGGCTCAAGGCACAGATTTAGCCAACTACCACACCTTATTTGAGGCACTGCAGAAAGAAGTGGTTGGTGTGAAAATAACTGCTGTTACAAAGGATGAGATAATAAAATATGATGGCTTATTGGATGGGAAATCAATCTATCCATTCAAAGGTACTGCAAAGGTTCACCAAGTAACCTGGTCTGAAGAAGCACTAAACAGTTATAGAAAGCTGAGTTGTTTCGATTGTAGTCCAGGCAAGTGTTGTAAGCATTATGAAATTAAGCCAGCTACCAAGCGAAGCCAATATCAAAGGGCATCCAAGAAATCAAACCCTCCTCAGACTAGTGATCATTATACAAATAAAACTAACACTGGAAAGTTGGAAAATTTACAGATCGGTGATTGGGTTGTTGTGATCTACGACAGTCATCCTTATCCTGGTGAAATAACCAACATTGTGGGAAATGAATATGAAATTAACGCAATGGAACATACAGGGAAGGGAGTGTTCAAGTGGCCAATCAAGAATGATGTATGCATGTATCATCAAGAAGACATAAAATCAAAAATTTCTGCACCATTACCATGTAAAAAACAATCCGGATCCAGAACCACTAAATTTTATTTTCAAGATTATCCTTAATTTCCAAAAGTTTAAAATAAAATTGATTTGATTTAAGTTCACTCATGTAGTAATTTGTATTGCAATCTTCCTTTACTTTGTTGTCATTCCCTTGTGTGCAGATGTCATTCCCCTGTGTGCAGATGTCATTCCCCTGTGTGGTCAAAATTTTAACTTTTTTTTATGTGCTAAATTTTGAATTTTTTTTGTTGCTGATAGGATATTCATCTTTCTGTGTATATTAGATTGCCAAAAAAAAATATTTTAAATTATTTTAAAAGAAAATATTTTTATTTTAATTTTTTGGTGAAAAGTCCCATTTAAGGCAAATGACCCTTAACCTCTAAATGTCGTTTCGTTTACCCACGCCTTTCTAATTCCTCCCACAATATTTCAAGCATTGATACGACTCTAAATCTTCAAGACAAAGTGATGTAAATATAAACAATGAAAAAAAAAACTTTTTTTTTTCACTAGTAACAAATACCCGTCCTTCGCACGGCCTTAAAACATGTATTTAATTACATTATGTAGCAAGTATGTTGCATTTAGTTTGTATTAGAGATACGGGTCTGTTTCTGTTATTATTTTGTTTTATCAAACATTTTATTAACTCTCAAATCAAAAATACCTTTACGTATTTCATTATTAATTTATTGAAAACCCGCTAAGTCATGCAACCTCGCTCTTAAAAAAAGCAAAAAGTCGTCGACAATATAACTTGAATAGTCATCATAATTTTCAACATAACGACAGTTCAGCTAGTTGAACCATAATTGAAGAGCTTAGTGTAAGAACATACTAAGCGACATTTTTGACAAAATGAGATTTTTGTGTCAATGGAACAAGTTATTCCTTAATTTAAATACAACAGTTTTCCTCTTTTTCATAAACTTTAATATATGGGGCAAACTATCAAATTTCGCACTTTTTAGGGGTGGGTGTAATGATGCGGTAATTTGAAGAATTGGATAAGAATGGGGACATATTTAACCTAAAAATTTAGTTCTTTAAAAAATCTCAATTATGAATAAAACGGCCCATTATAGCGAGATGACTTCCGAATAACCAATTAGCATATAAAATATTTCTAAAAAACAAATTTTGCCCAGTTAGCAACTACCGGGAGTTTGGCGGAATGGTATCCGGACAAAACCGCGAAAGGACAAAACCGCGCGGACAGAACCGCGCGGTCAAAACCGCGAGCGGACAGAACCGCGAGCGGACAAAACCGCGAACGGACAGAACCGCGAAAGGGCGAAACAGAGAATGCAAATGAAAACTTGAGAAATATTAGAACTTGATAATGCAGCAGTAGCTGCATTTTGCGATCAGTGGTAAATTGAATCAATCTCTTAATTTTATCCTGTTTTTGTTTTATAAAATTTATTAACTTTTTACATTAAAACCACCGCTTATATTGAATCAAACCGCAATTTTTAAGTGTTTTTAACGGTTCAAAACTACTGTTAATTTTTTGTTCACCGCGGAAAAATATTTTTTTATGTTATAGTTTATTTTTAATCCCGCTGTCCTATTAATGTGAATTTGCCTGTGATACTGGATAAAATGGGTAAATCAAAGTGTGGAAAATCGGTTATCATAGAGATTTGCGAAGGCGGAATAATTGTAATCAAATTAGCATTTTGGTGCTGACAGCACTGAATAACTATATGTGCCTACTTAATTTGATACTCTATCAATTTTATTTACTGTGCTTTTTGGAAAGGTGTCCGTAAGGGCATTATCAAGCAGTTTTTAGTGCAGAAACAAGAATTTCTAAAGAACCTGCCAAAATGTAACTAAATTGGATCCCCAACAAAATTAGAATTTTTGCAGTTAACTTAATTCAGGCACTTAAAGTAATTAGAGAAATCCTGGAAAATTATAATTCTGAACTGAACAGAAAACGAAAACATTAGTAAAAATACAGTAGAGAGACCAAACTTATCAGTGGTTCAACTAAGAAGTTTTTAAGATATTTATATATTTTCATCATACAATCCTCAAGAAATTCAATTCTATACCCTCGAAAGCGATGAAGATAAGTGTAATGAAGTTTTCACACACTTGCAAAATCTTTATAACACCATGGAATTATGACGTGTACAAAGCAGAAACTTTGCTAGTTTTATGTAAATTTATGCTTTAGACTTACAGAAATGCAATTGTTATTATAATTTGGTCCAATTTCGCTGTATGTCAAAATTTATAACGCATTTTAAAATTATGAATATCATATATATTTGTAATTTTTTTTATTTAAAGTGCTTAGTTTACTATTGGCTAACACACATAAATTTGCATAATTCAACCTTGATTTGTCGAAAATATCTAGTTTTTTTCTATTGTCCTTATAATTCTGACCACAACTGCATGGGATCTATTCCACGATTTTAAAAATCATCTAAAAATTCAAAAATCAGCAAAATGTGACAGAAGTAAATCTGGTGCATTACGGAAGAGGGGATAACAAATTCAAAAAAAAAAGGTATATGAAAGGGTTTACTAAGTCGGTATTTCATTTAGTTGCTAACTACGACTCGAGAGACTGATTTTAAAATATGCTGAATATGCTTGTTATAAATTCCGGTTATAGTATATTTTCATTTGAAACGTTGATTTGCAATAAACTTTGATTTGCATAGAAACTGCAATGTTATTTTTTTTAATAAACGAAGATCATAAAGATATAAACTTTAAGGTTATTTAAAACAATTTAATTTGCATCAGATTTTGGACAAAAAATTCAACAATAGTTGTAAACTTTAATGAATGTAAGTTCCCGGGTTAACTGTTTGAAAAAATAATGTTAAATTTTGACCAAAGCTTTGCAATAATCACAGCAAAACAACTGAAACTAAAGCATCCAGATTTAGTGTTACGCTACTTAATATAAATGTTGCTATTAGTTTAAATTGACAACATATTTTTTACATTAAAATGAGAGTTATTGTTAGTTTTAGCATCCACATTATTTTACAACGTAAACTAGTTTTGTAACAAAACATTTCACTTAGTACCGATTCCACACAAAATCCCCACATGTGACTGAAAAAAGCACTATAAAACACAGCATTTAATTATTTATTAAACTTTAAATTATATATTAAACTAAAAAGTGGAAATAAAACTTTTTTTTAAATAAAATTTCTAAAAGTTATTAAAAAATAGTAATTTCTTGTACTTAAATTTAAAAATTATTTTCTAGTTGAAATTAATAGAAATCCAAAATTTGGTACTTTTTTAGTTTTGTTTTCCCATTTAGATTCGTAGGATATTAGGAAGGAGTTATTTAAAAGAAACATTAAACAATATGGCCTTTTGTCGGCACAATTTTCAGTGATTTAATTTACTATGATTTCCGATTGATGTTTAATTGGTCCAGGTTCCTCAATTTCTTTTATAAATTGCATTCTCAAACTCATACGTTTTTTCTTCTTTTGCAAATAAAAAAACACCATACAAACTAGTTAAACCTAAAATACTTTACTCTTCACCCGCATTTTTCAGTCGAAAAAAATCCTAAAAACCAATTAAAGCAGATTAATTAGATTCCTGTCGCCAGCTGACACACCTGTTTCTCATATTATGACAACATTTTGCGTAATTTGTCAAGCCGTACCTGGTCACCTCTTATAGGAAGTCAAAATACTTCTTACAATTCACGGTAACAAGAGACACTACGTCCGTAAGGACGATGTGACCCCCTTTCCCACCTCATGGCAGTCCTATTGTTAAGATTGGAACACATGTACCAGAAGAAAGGAGGTGGGGACGCACAATACAATGTACCCCTTTCCATTCCAGCATTCTTCGTTTCTTACACAAAGGAGTAAGAAATACCTTTACCCTCCCCCCCCCCTCCCTAGCCCCCTGTCCGAACCTGTTGGTCAACTTTCAGTCCTTGTTTCAAATTTACCAAATTTTGGTTTCTACCTGACCTTGGTATAAAATGTACTGAGTTTTTACTTACACATTCTCTTAAGATGTTATTTATACCTCACAGTTTTTTCAATCAATACTCAATAATACGCGTGACTTTTCAGGGTTTGAGTCTCCACTTTTCCATTGAACCATCTTCTTAAACTGACACAAAAAATAATATTCAGAATCCATTTTGCAGAGTTTGTTACAACCTAGCTAAGTAGATTTTTTTCTTGAATACCAAACACACTCCACTATGCAGGGCCAGAAAAATAACTTCAGCAAAAAAGAAGGAAACAAAGAAACATGAATTGAAGTAACAGTAAAAAGGATTCAGTTCATTAAAAATTACATTCCAAACTAACCTAAAGGTTTGAAATACCAAAATGGTCTCACTTCTATAAATGCGCATTTAAATAAATTTACATTTATGCTTTTCGAATTCAATCGCCAGCATATATATAATAAAAACATTTTGCTACCTCGTCTAGTAAAGCCCATATTATCGTGTCGATTAATTACACCTTAGTACAAACCTATTACTATACATTAAAACATAAAATCAAAACTGTATATTGCCGACGGATTTCATGTGCAGGTATTACTCCTAATAATCGGGTTATATATATAATATATATGAAGTAATATAATTCCCAATATTTCCCATTCGCGGTTTTGTCCGTTCGCGGTTCTGTCCGTTCGCGGTTCTGTCCGTTCGCGGTTTTGACCGTCGCGGTTTTGTCCTTCGCGGTTCTGTCCGTCGCGGTTTTGACCGGGAATCGGCGGAATATAAGCTATACAAGGGATTTCACCGCAAGTTCAAGTCAAAATCTCAATTATAAGGCAAAAACCGCGCGATTTTTGGCTATAATTTGGCAGGTTTGGCGACAAATCTCGTAAGAAAATGATGAAAAAACGCAATATACAGCGTGATGACCTCATAACAAATAAACAAAAATTAAATCAATTATTTTATAACCCCCTGTAATAGGCTTTACAAGAGCCTATTCGTGTTATCTTTTATAACACCATACGAATTATTTTATAATAATTCACTAGTTGATTTTTAAGAAATTCATTTTTTTCCAAATAAAGAATTTCTTTTTTAAAGAAAATGATAGTGTAATAAAAATAAGTTACAGTGGTGGCCAAAAGTGTGGACACATTTTGAAAGTTTCATATATTTCAACTTTGTGTGATTGCAAAATATATTGATTGTATATCAAATTAAACAATTGTATATCAAATTAATAGTACATAATTTAATATTTATGAGGACCACTGTGTGCAGATCGCTGAAGCCGTCTTTGAGACCTTTGGTCCCATATAATCTATATCCCTGGACACAACATCATCATCATCAAAGTAATTTCATGTAGAATTAAAAATAAATACAGTATTACAACATATGTATTACGAATAAGTTATGCAACTAATAGTATGATCTGTCTTAGTTTTGCAAGTCATTGAACCACCAACTTGAATTGCAATTTCGGCATAAGAATCCATTGATTGTGCTTGCTTGTTTAACTAAAATGAGCATAACTTTATTTGTAATACAGATACTTTAATTCTGTTTTTTAGTGAAATTCTACACTAAATTACCTTCAATTTAATATTTAAATGTTTGTATTTAATCGAAATTTAATAGATGCAAGAACACAATTAACAGTTGAAACACTTTAAACTTTCAAAATGTGTCCACACTTTTGGCCACCACTGTACAATGACCGGACCCACATGCTAACATTATGTATATTATCACACAAACCGGCATATAGAAAAATATATTTAACTCGTTTGGCAACATATTTGGCACGAAAATGGAGACTTCCACAAGTCAAAATCTGAATTATGAGACAAAAAACCCTCATATGGCACGCTTGTTGATAAATTGGTATTACACCCTTTTGGCTCTAAAACTATGGCCAATCATAAAAACAAACACTACAGATACAAAGAAGGCGTCTCTAACATTGACCTACTCAGAGATAGAGAAAGGGGCATTTAACTTAGAGCCTTGACCTGCTACCGCCCGTTGACCTTATTTGTACACAGGTCAAAAATTCGTGATATTGATCGTATCTGATGGCTATCCGATGGTTTTCACTTTCAATAAAAAAAAATGTGTGTGCTTATGTTGTGAAATTTAAATGAGATAGATCCACGTGGAAATGTTTTTGGTGAAGTACATTTTTAAAGAATTATGAATTGCGTTTTGGACAATTCCAAATGTGACGGAATGACTTTTTGAATTGTAGAATTAAAGTAAAAAAATTTCCACAAAGCTATTTTCAAAGGAAAATTAGTTTTTCAGTTTATATATCACTGTCAATGATTATAGGCCAAAATAAATAATAAACAGTTAAAAATAATTTTATTATTTCATTTTTGACTAACTTGTTTTTGTGTGACGGAATGACATGTTTGCAACCACAAATGGATACTGGTACTTAAAATGGGAATTTCTGTTAATTGTCAATGCATTGCATTTTCAAACTAATACTTATCTTAATTATGATACATAAGCTATGAAAAAATTTATAATTTAGAGTAACCTAACTGGAACATGGTTAAGTTATTATTGTCATCTGACGACGAATAAATTTATCCAGAGGTTTTCAGTCATTCGAACAATATAAATAATTTTAAAATGTTTTTTAATGCAATTTTAAAATTTATTGGGGATTTTTTAAACCATTTAATACAAAATAAAAATTTAAAATAATTCAATTTTTAAATTAATGGCATTTCAAATCTAAATATAATGCAGTGAGTTTCAATTAACTATTTCAGACGCTAACACCGATATATATGAAAGCGAATACAAAACATAAACCTTAATTTAAGGCACAATAAGTGACTACATTATTTAAACAAAGTAACTGAAATCCATCGCCATACCACTAAAGATAATAGAGAGCTGCCGAACTTTCCCATTAACCTAACCCAGAATGTATTTATCGCCGAATGGAGGTTAATGCAAGCATGCAGGCGGCTGGGTGATGGAGGTTGATTGTGATGGTGGGGTGCAAGGACGATTGTCTCACTGTGCAATAGATCTTGGTTCAATAGACCTCACAATGTCACCATTTCGGGTATTAACTCAATTTAGCGATTAGGGAAATTTTTAGTCTAGTTAAAGGCATATGAATGTTTTTTATCTTTTCTAATTTTAGCTTCCACATTACGTTTATAACGTAAAAAGTGGAAGTATTATAATCGTTCAGTCCGTCCGTCCGTCAGCCACTTTCATAACCCTAACTACAAATGCTAGGGACAAGTGTGGTACATCACAAAATTCAGCGCATCAAAATTAAAATACACTGAAAATTTCAGAAAAAAGAGTTCTTACTCGGAGCACTTCAACTAATTAAAAAACTGCAAATCAAATAAAAAGCGTGTTGATTCCGAAAAGTGGTTTTTGAATATTAGTCCGTCTGTCTAAAACCACTCTACATCTCGAACTAAATGAGGTAATTACATCAAATTTAGTACAAGAGGTTTCTCGCACCTGTCAGACGTCATAATAAAGATCTGAGAAAATCGTTAACGTACAAATGATAGCTGATATAAAACTTTTGGGTTTTAAAGTTACCTTATAAGGTAAATCATTACCTTCACATGTGTCTTGCTTTATCGAATAGTTATTAAAAGTAAAGTAGAATTTCACATCCATAATGTGAATGGGAATAAAGCACAACTACATGCAAAGAAAAGGAAAAATATTTGGGCAGAACTCTACTATAGCTATTCGAATGTTTGATAAAGACTAATTTATAGTCTAAAGTTTATGTAAAAAAAATTGGTAAAACTACATCTGCTGAGAAAAAAAAGAGAAAAAAGAGAAAAAAAGCACTAACTTCTACCATAAACTTTCGCATTTGTTTTCTGCAATTTATTATTAATCAAAAATGATTTCTTACAACAGATATGAAATAAAACAATTAATTACATAAACAGCAAAAAAGGACACAAGTTTCTTAAATAAAGACAATCTTCACAAAGCTCTTGTCAACCTTTCCACCTCGCGCTACTAGCATTAATGTCTTTGGCAGAACACAGGAATTCGTGTACAAGGTGCAACCAACCAGGAAATTGCCCGCTAATCCCCACACATTAGTTCTGTATTAGATTCCGATGTTATCGCTAATGGTGCAAATACTTATACATTGTTCTTCTGCATTGGTGATGTTTTCTTGTCTGAAGATGTTTATGCATCATTAACACCGTCCTTACGAATCAGAATTATATGTTTTTGCACAATATTTATGAGTCTTTATTTGCAGTGAGTATTTAAAATTGAAACGTTTTTATACATATATATTTTTTAAAGACTGTACTGTACGCATGTGTTTTTTGACTTGTGAATGTCATTCATTGCATTGCCATAAAAACCAAAATGTAAATTTTTTTTCGTGCCAAGGATACAACCTCCTTCATTTTAAAATAGAAGAATTTTATAATGAAGAATACTTCAAGAAGCATATTTTTAGATGAATATCATAATAAAGAATAATTCAAGAAGCATATTTTTTTTCAATGCGTCATTTAATTTTATATACACAAGAGATTTAAGTGACAATGATATGTTTATGCACGTTAAACCGCTAACATTTAAAGAAAAAATGTTACTGCAAAATTGTATTGTTAATCACAAGTTTTTAAATTACAAAAAAGTACATATTTAAATATTTTTAAAAAATTATTTTTGAGTGTAAAATAAAATAATAAAATGTTGTCTTAAATTTCATTAAAAATTCAATTTCTTGAAACAATTACAAATCTATGTATTACGGAAAGGAGTATAAACCTATATTGCATATAAATCTAAATTTAAAATGAAAACAAATACGGGAATAATACATTGAAAGAAAACTTGGCTATTTAAATAAATACTTATAAATTAATTAAAACAATTGAAATCTTGAGTACAAATTCCATAAAATCTGTATTCTGTAAATGCACGCGCGCAACTCAAATAATAATACCCCGAATATATCTTAAGATGTTTTCCGTATTATATGTGTATTATTACTCGCATAGAAAATGTAAAATTTGAAAAAAGATTGTCTCGCTATTTGAAGTTAGAGCAATTTTAAATACATTGATCAAATATAAAACCAGTCACATCACTACCTTTTTAAGGCCTCATTTTCTCATAGAACGTTAATACATACTAAATATTTCTCAAGGTAAATGCAAACATTAAAAAAGTATTAAATACATCTTAACTCATCTTTAAAAGTGATTATTTGACACGCACCTAAAAAGTTCTTTGAGTATACGAGTGAGAAAAATGGTGAGACCATTGTCGATGCGTGATCAAATATATGGGTTTTATCCCCATGCGTGTTTAAGAAACAGTAAATGACTTATTAATAAAAAAATAACGGTCCATCAATGGAAAGATTGGCAGGAAAAAAATGTCTGGTTTGGTTTGGTTTGAAATATCGTCGCACTAGAGCTACACGAGGGCTATTGGCGACGGGCGACGTATTTTAGAACCACAGTCAGGTGACGAGCCACACCTGAATAGGCACCCAACGCAACCGTTAAGGGCGACATCGTACGCAGCGTTAGGACTTTGAAGGATATTTAACGTGCACTCCCTTACACGGGGTATTATTCGTCGGACATTTTTGGCTGCACGGACCGTTTATAGGTCGGCAGCTATTTTGGCGATGCCCGGACCCGAACCTGGGACCTTCCGCATGCTAAGCGAGTGCTTAACCGACTGGGCTCCCCAGCCCCTAAAAAATGTCTGGAAGTGGTACTAAGTAACAGTTACTTCTGCATGCCTGCTTGGTTATGTAAATGAAAATTATATTTTAAACCTTTCTATTTAAGTATAGATTATTAATTAAAATAGAGTTAAAATGGCATTCCAATGTACAACGCAATTGAATCGATGAGTGCAGAAACAACGTCAGTCACAAATTTCAAATATTTGCAGGAGGGAGAAAAAACGTAATAACTCCTCCTCTATTTCTGCACTCAGCACTCGAAACAAACGTCCTGTATTTTACGGAGCTACTCAACAGACTAACGTAGTTTTTTCACACAACACGCATCTACGCTTATTTTCATTGAAAACGAGTTTTTGGATTTTTTTGGCTGAAGTGGTTTCTGCACTCACCGATTCAATTAGCATAACAATGAAAATGGAGACACTTCGTTTTAAAATATATATCAATTTTGCTTGTAAAATTTCGCTTGGTTTTTTTTAAATATTCGAAGCAGCGAACAATCATTTTGTATACAAAATATTTAAGGACCCTATATTCAAAGAAAGTACTTTTTTATTTTTTAGTTTAAATAGAAGCAAAAAAAAAAACCTAAGGAACAGTTATTCATCTTAAAATTGTCTATAGGTGTTTTTATATTCTTATTAAGTTTTAAGTTACTGAAAAATTAATTCAATGATTAATTTTAAAAAAATTATTTTTTGCTAATTAATGTTTTATGTCTAATTCAAGCAATGTTTTGTGTTTATCTGATTTAGTTTTTTGAACTTTTGTTGGTTATTGTCAATAATAAGCCCTTCATTTTTTTGCGAGAGTTTGTTAATAATCAGTTCTTTCAAAGCCATTCTCTGTTTATTGTAATCCACAATGACGGATAACGAACCTCGTTAGTCAAAAGAATTATTTGGCGCGAAATGTGTTTAATGTGTGGTAGTGTACAGGTGATCTTTCA
Source organism: Hylyphantes graminicola (assembly GCA_023701765.1). Lineage (NCBI taxonomy): Eukaryota > Metazoa > Arthropoda > Arachnida > Araneae > Linyphiidae > Hylyphantes > Hylyphantes graminicola. The sequence goes on along the minus strand of CM043117.1, from coordinate 50,577,388 downwards.
AACTAGAACTCACCTACTGTTGGGATGTCATTTCAAGGTTATGCACAATAAAAACAAATAAAAGACCATTGTTGTTGGTTTTTATTGTCACATCTTAAAAAGTATTATGTGTTCAGGGGGAAAGGTTTCAAAGGATTGATAATAAAAAAAATATTGTTTTTCAAGTATAAGGCCGAATAAATACAAAGAAAGAAAAGAGAAGAATAATGAGGTTGTTTGATCGATATACATTCAATGTTAGGAAAATTTCAAGCGAAATATGTTACAGTTAACCATTTAAAGACCAATTTATTGTGAATACCAATTATTAACATATTCATTGCCGAATCAAAACGTAACTTCTAGTTCCTTAAAATTCGTTTTCCTGTTAACTAAATTTGTCCCATATAAATTGTTTGGTACTATGGTCTTCAATTGTTTTATATTTTATTTATTGTGTTACAAACTGAAGCAGAAAGTTTATTAGCTTGTTTGAAACGGTTACAATGAAAAAAAATGGAAGGCATTATAATCATTTAGTCTGTCTGTTTGTCCGTCATCCACTTTCACAAACCACACAAATTGAAGTAAAATAAAATCATGAAAGGATTTTTTTCTAAATTTCATTACAAAATTGTAATTGGACGTGTAATTGCAATTTTTTAAAACCAAAATAATTATCTCCATGTAAATACCTGAAAAAAATGTATTTAATGTTTCTGCTTTTCTTACTTCATCAAGCATAAGAAACTTTAATTATTTGAAATAAAAACTTGAATGGTGTATTAAGAAATCAGAAGATAGTTTTATTTTTTAATCAATTCTATGATCCTTTTTAATTAACTATTTTGTAATTACTTATTGTATACAAACATTAAAATACAGATCATACTTTTTTTTCGATAATTGTAAATCGTGCAGAATTATTTAGGAAAAAATTCTCAATAATACAAGCAATACGCAATAATAAAAGCTAGGAGTTATTCAATAATGTACAATATTCTAAAGATAAAATATTTTACTGTCATGTTCTCATGCTTTTATAAACCCATAGTGCAAACCGTTAAGATTCTTAAATATACGCATTGTCATGTTTTGTAAGTGGAGTTTAACTTCTCTCTTTTCGTTCAGCAATTATTTTTGCTTTTTAAGTAGGAATACCTGTTATTTTGACTTGTATATCATATTACTGTTTAAAGAAAACCTGTTATCATTCTTATATAATTCCAATACATCGAATATTTTTTTAAGAAATCTAAATTTATTTATTTTACACGTGGCTTTAATTAAAAGATTGCATCTTCTAAATTTAATTCATATGGTCAAATAGTTTTATGCAATTATATTGATTTTTCCTATAAATCATGGCTAAAGATTATGAACTGTCTGCTATGAACATCACTCCTTTGCAAAACTTTTTTTATTCCAATCAAATGTTTTTTTTTATTATTATTCGTGCTGGTGATTGAATGGTTTATAAACATAAACTACCTAATTAGTGGTTAGAATTTATCATCTATAAAATTCTAACATTGTGTTTAAAATTAAAAAAAAACGTTAAAATTGGATATTAATCAATGCCACAATTGCTAATCTATTAACACTATTTTAATAAACAAAAAATGGTTATTAAAACAAGATTTTAATTTATCTCTTTTCCAAAATTAAAAATTTAACACCATGTATTAGTAAGAATAAAAACTACACAAAAATTCAATGGAGGGGATAGTAAATTGTCCTGGAACTATGATACAATAAAAAAATTATTAACCAAAAACTGACCAAAGAAATAGCGATGTTAGATTTATTTCACGCTTCAAGTACCAGTTCCTAATGAAAGTCTTAATTCTTTCTGAACTTTGTTATTACACTTCTGAATGCAAGTAAGGGTCATGTCCATGCACTCTTCTTCTTTCACTAAAGTGTTCAAAAACAAAACATGTTTGGAAAAATCCTTGGACACAACTTACATTTAGTCATTATAATTGGAGGAAATATAGTATTAATTAGTGAAGAAAATAAGTTCGATATTCGGTATTTTTTTTATCTCACCGGAGCAAGCGATAAAGTCGCCAAAAATATACAATAATCACAAAACAGAAAATTTGAATGTTAACCTTTAAGTGTGTTTACTGGGTGCATACTTGTGTATAAGGGACGCGCTACCCAAAAAAAAACTAAATCTTGTATTTTTATAGCTAGCATACAAATTAAAATATCTTACAAAGAACTAACGTTCAATAAACATACACGAAAAAGTTATAAATAATGAAACGTTAGTTTTTTTAATAAAAATTTAAAAATTGTTAACGTTTTTTCAAAATACTACTCCTCTAACATTTTTAAAGAATTTTTTATTGATTTTTTCAAAATGTTCCCACACAATTTTTAAATGAAAGTTGGTATGGATATTAAGCTATCAGTTAAACGCGAAAAATTATGTAGCTTTATGGAAAAATGGCCAAAAAAAAAAGATTGTTTGAAAATTTTCAACTTAATAATTTTTTAAAAAAAATCTATTTACACTAGACCTTAGGCCATACCAACTTTTGTTAAACGTATATGTTTCAATACAGAAAAAAATTGGAGCTCTAAATTGATTTACCCAAATTCCTTAAGGTTTTAACCATTCACCAGCTGAAATTTAAAAAATCAACATAAATTTATAAAACCATTTTTTCAAACCATTATACCATTTTCAATAAAACTCCAACAATATAAAGGATTTCTTTTATTTTGCAATATCCTTAGCAAGTTTAATTATTTTCTGGACAGCCCTAAATTTTGGGTACCGCGTCCCCTTAAACTGTGTATATATTGTGTTTTGTTGAGAAAATGTACGTTATTCTGCAAAGATTCCATTTGGAGAGATTTACGCCCGAGATACGGAATAGGACCAATATTTTAGTTAGTGTATTACTGCTGTTTTTAAAGTGTAATTAAAATAGCATTTATTTTGTCTATTTATCAATTAAGTCTTTATCAATTCATTTATCAATTAAGTCTTTAAGTTAAAAATTACTAAAAATTTTGTGCTGTCAGGAAACAAAAAAGCTCGTGCAAAGTTTAAGTAAAATCGGAGCAGTTGCAAATAATTTAAATAAGCAAAAAAATTAGTGTCATAAATTTATTTATTAAAATTGCGCGCTTTAATTATAGATGGTATAAAATGAGGAGCGTTTTGTCGTACCACTGTTTTAATCAACAGAAGTGTTTGTAAACACTTCTTGTGGCTGTTCTAAGAAAAAATACAGCTGAATTATACGGGAAATAAACATTTTCGCTTTCCAATCTGATAATCAAATTGAGATAACGTTCATCAACTACGTTTTCCTGTCATAAAAGTACTCTACTACAGAGTTTCCTAATATAGAGGTTCAATGTTTTTAAATACAAAACAGTGCAAGGGTTCGTTGTGATAAACATGTCATAATTTTAAGTAAAAGTTTATCATAAAACCTTTTTCCGGATAGTACAATGCAGAAAGTATTTTAAGCAGTTATAAATGTAGTTTTAGCTTGTTGATGTCAATAAAGAATATGTAAATAGTGAAATGAAAAATGAATTTTAATGCAAATATAATTTGAATATTCTAATGGATAAGAATTCTATAAAAGTAAGTATTATACTGTACAAAAATTGTATAAAAGTATAAGGAACAAGAAATATTGAACGTTTACCATTTAAATGATTGTTTTTCTTTCCGCTATTATAAACAGCATATTAATAAAAATAGGTATTTTTCTTATAAATAATTATTTAGCTATGTTTTCTTCGTAATACATAATTGATAAAATTTGTCAAGCAAAAAATATTGAAAGATTCATTCTTATTGAAGTACTCCAAACTAAACCAAGACAAAGCAACTGTTAACCGTTTAGAACATAAAAATTACACTTTAAGCTGGGCAAGATTAGATTTTAACTTCATAAAATACCAGAAATATATTACAGGGAAATCCATACTAAACAATTGTAAGACTTTTCTTTGTTATTTCCTATTACTTAATTAGTAATTGGAAATAACAAAGAAAAGGCTCATGCCTAAGAAAAATCCGACAATAAAAGTAACCCTTTATGAATCTTCTATACGTTATCAAAAGCGATTTCCAGTTTTTACTTCATGTTTGACATTGATAAACATAATTGACTTCCTGAAACACTACCTTCATTTCGATCTTAAAAAGCTATTTAAAAGAATTTTCCATTGTTATTTCTTCGTTTTTCCATTTCTGATAGGCTATAAGGTTTTAATCACCACTGCAACAGATTCCTGAAAATTTTCGTGGGCTGGGGAGCCCAGTCGGTTAGGCACTCGCCTATCTTGCAAAAGGTCCCAGGTTCGGGTCCGGGCATCGCAAAAATAACTGCCGACCCATTAACGGCCCGTGCATCCAAAAATGTCCGACGAATAATACAACGTAAAAGGGAGTTGCACGTTAAAAATATCCTTCAAAGTCCTAACGCTGCGTACGATGTCGCCCTAAACGGTTGCATTGGATGCCTATTCAGGTGTCGGCTCGTCACTTGATACTACGCCCGTCTCCAATAGCTCTCGTGTTGCTCAGTGTGACGATAACTCAAACCAAACCAAACCTAAACATTTCTTCCCACGCATGCGTAATTCCGAAAATAACCAAAACATTACACGTCTTTTAACTTTTCTCCCAAAGGATGACGCACGGTGTTCTAGCTTAACGCATGCCTCCAGCTCAGAAGTCAGTGTGGACGTTGTCATAGATCACAACATGGTTGACCTTGATTTCACTTTCAATTATAACGTGACCTTGAATGGGCCAATTACACAAAAGGGGAGGATGCATCTTTTTTTCCGTATTTATATTTCCTGATACGCAGGCATAACTCAAAGCACAACACGGCGCGGCGCTGATATGACAAAATATTAACTAAAGGAATAAGACCAGTTTACAAAAGCACAATTTTTAATTTCCAAAAGGTCTTAAATATATTTCATATCTCACAAGCATGTAAAAGACTATATGATAAATTAAAGCACACAATTAACAGTTCTAACCTACAAAATTTAATTTTCTCAGTTAAGTCACTTTGGAGGCGTGTTAAACACACAAAAGATAAATTCTTTTTAACTTAAAATTTTCGAATTAGTTGGTAGCCCAGTTGGTATGACACTTCAATTGTTGTCTAGAGGTTACAGACAAGAATAACTCCCGAAACAAATAATTTTCTTAATTAAAAAAAAAATGAAATATTTCATGGAGCAAAAGATCATTTAAACTAGAATTTACCGCATTTAATGCTAAAAATTCGGCAGATTTTGCTTTTTCTACTGTTTGCTCAACCGTCAGTTTTAAACCTTTAATTTGACGGGATCTTTTCAATATATTCTTAGAACTGTTCTAATTAAATGTCACTTGCAAGGGTATTAATCCAAAAAGTTAGATTTATGTGATGTTATAAGCAGATAAATATTAAAAATGAAGCCGATTACACTTTTCTTCGTGGATTAGATATGCTTGAATGACTATTAGAAAAATATTTTGATGAGTAAAAGGTTCAAACAAAACATCCTAACCTTGAGTATTTGTAAGCAGTTTTGGTTGGAATTAAAGAAAAATACGTTTAAGCTACACGAATTGTAGTAAAATAAAAAAAAAAATTTAAGTTTAAATATATGTAAATAATCTTCTACAAGCATGTATAATACATTAGAAAAAGGTATTTATTTTGCTTAAAAATTCAGCAAAACTATAAAAAAGTTGTTGATTTAAAAATAATTTTAGTAAAAAAATTATTGAATTTTATGATAGCAATATGATTTACATATTATGCAATTTAAAAAATCGTGTCAATAGTAAAATTATTAAAATACTTCTAAATTTTATAAATTTCATAAAATAGTAATTAAATTTAAAATTTCATTAATTTTTTCTCCAAATGGGAAAGCAAAACTTATCACTATGTTACTAAGGCTTGTTACTACTTACTATGTCCGATTTTTTTATTTATTTTATTTTTATTTTATTATATTTTTTTTTTGAAAAAAATTACAACTTTGAACAACACTACAACAATCTGTTATTTAAAACAAAATCTCTTTAGGTTGATTTCTGCTAACAAAAAAACATTGCAGTTAAAACCTTTTAGAGAAAATAGTTTATGTACTGTCGCCATTATCTAACATAAAAAAACACTGAAATATAATTTTCTAAATTACATTTGCCTTTATAAATAAAAAGGGGACGCGTGTCAATTTTGGTAAACAACTAATAAATTATCTAATCTTACTGTGATATTTATTATGACGTCAGTCTTAACTGATTTAAAAGAAAAAACTGCATACAAATTTCTTTCCAGTTTTCCTTTTAAATTTAAGGAGTGTTTAAGAGTGATTGATGCGATATCAGCGGAATAAAGTAGTAAAAAATTAAATTTTGCTGATAGTTAAAAATATATTAAACTTTAAGTTTTTTAAACTATAAATATACTTTTAATTCAAGTTTTTTTATGAAGTTTGGAATATGGTCTAGAATTATAGTTTGCTTCAATTTGATGTATCATAACATAAAGAGCTTAGTGGTAAAAGTCCCTAATTTTCTTTAAAAAATGAGATTTTTGTGTCAATAAACACATTACTAGCTTATTTAACGATAACGAGTTCCCCTTTTTCATAAACTTAGTTTAGTTACATTTTTTAAGTTTTGCAAGTTCTGTTTTTGACAGCTATCTGAGTGCTTACTAAAAACGCCATAGCCCATTTTCTCGTTTTCTCTTTTTGTCACTTAGCACGTTCTTATAGTAAGCTCTTCAATTGTATGTGGTATTTGTGGTCAGTGATCTGGAAGTTGGTGACTGACGGACAGGCGGACGAATTGAATGATACACTGCTCAAAACAATTACGGGAGCACTTTGCGTACTTTTGTTTACCCGTAAAGTTCCAACTTTTTATTTTTTACATTATAAAAATCTAAAATTTGAGAAATAGATTCCTTATGCATCCAGATTGAAATGATAAAAGCAGGGAAGCAAATCTTAATGTTTTAACTTATATTTAAGGGGCTAAAAATTGGAATCGTAACTTTTGAATAAATTATAACAATAATTTGATCAAAATTTTAATTGTAAAAAAGGTAAAATCAAATTTTAGACTTGAAGAAAAAGTTTGGCCAAATTGTATTTCGAATTTCATTCAAATAATAAATTATAAGTTTATTTTTTTTAAAAATTTAAGCTAAAAACTTAAATACCAATTTGATTTCTTATTTGTTTAAATTTGCTATTCAACGACGAACGTTGTTGAGTAACGGCGAAAAAGTTTTCTTTTTATTTGAAATGAAAATTTAGGGGGAAAAATTATTTTTCTAATGTAAATCAGTTTGGAATGATGTATATCATAATGAGATTCTTCGCTGGTTTTTTAATTATGAAGAAAGTGGAACAGAGTATTTTTCTGGTTACTACTAATTTTCGAATTAATATATAGTTAAATAATAATATAAGTTTCGCTTACATCTTTAGAGCAAACAATTTTACGTATTTATTTTAGAACCTAAAAAAATGAGGAAATTGATGGAATAATAGTAATATGTATGTGAAACAATTTGAATCAAATAGCTATTTTTTAATTTCAAAAGCTACAATTTAAAGTAAGTGCTATGTTTGTTGAATAAGGTTTGGAACTAGTTAGTGGAAAAAGTTCTATTTAATAATTACAAACCTAATTGCGAGGAAGCAAACAATTAGCAAGCGTAGCGAGAAAGCAAACAATTAGCAAGCGTAGCGAAAAAACAAACAATTAAAAACACTTTTACTTAAACATTTACTGATGTTAATTTGTACACATTTAGCTCCAAATTTGTCGCAAGTGATAGTCACGTAGAAAAAAAATCCACTAATTTCATGACAATATTTTTTAATCTTAATTCGAACAATAAAATTGATAAAGTTATAGTTACCCTAAAAATGTTATCTTGTGTAACGTTAAGATAGTTTGTCGAATGGCAACATAACCATTTTTCGGTGATTAGATTGTTAAATTCAGGTTGAAGTACTAGCACAAAACTAAAGATTTTGTTGTTGCTAAGCATTAATTTGCTTTTCTTTTTTATGAATATTTTAGAGAAGTATATTTAATAAAATAATATTTAAACAAAATACAAATTAAAATATAAAATAAGTTTTCTTGTTTACTTTGTACTTTTATCTTTTATCAAAAACTAGATTAGTGTAATTTAAAAAAAAAAATTGCAGATTATTTTTTTAAAAATATTCTTCCCTTATCATATGTTAAATTTCATAGCTTTATGTTATTATAATTTGATACAATTTTTTTTTACTTCTATCCAATAAATAATGCTTAAGTTTGAAAATTTTAAATGTTTAAAGTAAAAATAAAATTTAAAATTTATAATTGTTCAGCATATTAATTATATTTAAATAGTATTTAATACTATTTTTAAGGAAGAGGATCGAACATGATTTTGCAACCCCTAGAGGAATGAAAACAATCGACGTTTAAAATAAATAAATAAATGCAAATAATTTGATAAATATGACTGAATAAAACTTCCCCTTGAAACTAAATATGCATTCATTATATAAAAAAACGCTCTTAAAACGGGGGAAGGTAAAAGGTTTAATTTGATATTAAATATATGTCAAATGAAGGGTCTAGTTGTAAAATTCCTCCAAAATACTGCCTTCTAAGTGAATTTAAGATTGTCAAATAAAAAAATTTAAAAATTGAATTTAAATTGTCGAACAGACTGGACCTTATATTTTAGTTATACTTAAGGGAATGAGAGTTTTGCAACTTTAAGTATCTTTTTTAACATAAATAGTTATGCCTAAAAGAACCTCACAAATAATCAGTCAGCACTGGAGTTATATTATAAAACCATATCTTTGAAATACCTTGCATGATTATTAATTATTTTATTTTCTATTACATTTATTTTAGATTATTAGATTTCATTTCTATTAGATTTATTTTAGATTATTAGATTTCATTTCTATTAGATTTATTTTAGATTATTAGATTTCATTTCTATTAGATTTATTTTAGATTATTAGATTTCATTTCTATTAGATTTATTTTAGATTTCATTTCTATTAGATTTATTTTAGATTTCATTTCTATTAGATTTATTTTAGATTATTAGATTTCATTTCTATTAGATTTATTTTAGATTATTAGATTTCATTTCTATTAGATTTATTTTAGATTATTAGATTTCATTTCTATTAGATTTATTTTAGATTATTAGATTTCATTTCTATTAGATTTATTTTAGATTTCATTTCTATTAGATTTATTTTAGATTATTAGAATTCATTTCTATTAGATTTATTTTAGATTATTAGATTTTATTTTCTATTAAACAGCATTAGTGATGCCTTTATTTTTGTTCAGTACAATGACACTACCTACAAAAGAGAGAAGTCTTGCGTTGCGGTTCTACCAAAAATATCAGGACCGAAAGGGTAAAGAGCTGTTAACTATAAAATAATCCACAATTTACTAAAAAAAAAAAAGGTACATTACAAGATCCGTATTATGCATTCAACTATAAAAATAATGGAAAAAATATTTACCCTCGGCTCGTTGACATAGTAAGTAGCTCTTTTCGGCCAAAATCTGGATGCTCTATAGGTACTGATGCATGGCACGCTTTTGGATTTCTTCTTCAGCTGGAGCACTTTGGCCGGCAAAGCCATTCAAGAACCGAATGTGTATCACAAACAACACATGGAGTACAGGAGAATTTTATATTTCGTTTTATCTGGCATTTTGAAAGTCAGATTATTTGTTTTTGATTTAAGTATCTAATTTCTTTTTAATTCCAAGTTCTCACATATGTTTCTTCATTTAAATGTTTAAAACGTGTGTAAACAAAAATATTCAGTCAAATATTGGTTTTTGTCCACCTTAAACAATTAGTAAATGTATGTGGTTAAAACCAGTTTTACTATATTTCCGTTTTTTACTTTGCTTAATATATTTTCCTAATACTTTTTCTTATTAGCTTCATCATACAGTGTTATTTTTTCACTTTTTGCAAAATTGAAGTTATGATGTAATGTGCAGCACAGTTATATCAGAAATATGTATTACAAATACAACACAAACAAGAAAATTTAGAATTTTTCTCCTGTTTAAAAATATTTAAACTTTCCCTCACTAAAATTCAAACAAGTTTTTTTGTGCACCATATTAAAAAGATAATCCAGGTCGATTACATCCCAATTTGTTTTTCATATCAAATATTAAAGTACAGTTTATCCAATATTTGTCCACTTCTCTACGACAGACGCACCAAACAGTAAAAGAACACCACAAAAAAACTCGGAAAATCAACACAATATTTCACCTTGATTAATTAAGCAAAACCTTGTTAAATCCACAATACATTCGAATATTTTACTCTATAAAGAACAACGAACGTTACTAGAACAACCATCAAGGATAACGACAGGAGAGATTCAATCCATATCCAGCTGATTCTACCAGCTGTATTCCTTTCTACTAAATGACAGTTCAGGAAGAAGCATGATTCGAAATTTCTCACGTGCTTTCAGTCGCCAAGGATAGGTGGGAAACATCGCCAAATTGACTGATGCAGTGAAATATGAATTCGCAGACTAAAAAGTTATCTTAATGTTTAAATGGAATGGGGGTTGTTTGGAGTCATTGATTAACATGAACATCGTTGTTAAAATACGTTTTTAAACAATTCTCAATCTATATATCGTATTTAAAAAAATTTATAATCGTTTAACTTTTATTTCACAGCGTTTTAGCATGTAGTAATCGGCTTACATTCATATGTAATAGCAATTTTAATTACAATAAAAGTATAAGTGATGTAATACTTTCAAATATTTTCTATGGTAGGTGATCTTATTTTGATGTCAATTTTTAAAATTTTCTGACCATTTGAGAATTTAAGTGTAAAATTATCCTTTTTAAGACTTATTAAAAAAATATTTTACTTGTGTATATAAAATATAAGAAACAGCATTATTTTCATTTTTTTTAAAGAATAACTATAGTTAATTTTACTTAGAAACAACAATTGTTTCTGCGAAGGCTTCAGATAAAAGCAAGTAAATTTCGTATTCTAATGTCTAAGTTTAAATGTTAACCCAAACATTTTTAATACAGCCAAAAAAATCAACTCACTTTTTTAAATAATATTAAGACGTCAAGATAAATAATATAAGACAAAAAAAATAAAGTTCTTTAAATTCTTCAGCATGCATATCGCCGAGTTGACGTCTTCATCTATATCTCCTTTCATTGTAGCAGCTGAGCATAGAAATTTGACTGATGACAGCTGTTCTAAAACGTAGAAAATTCAGTGACTCAATGATCGTTCAATGTTTGTATACTATGGATATCTTAATAGAAGGATACTTCTGATAATGGCGGGAGCTTTACTTTTTTATTCTTCATTCACTAAAGGTCGAGGAGTCATGGACGTTGTCACATATGTTAGGTACATAAGGCTGTTGAACTAGTAACTCGATTTAGAACAATTTTTTCGATGTTTAACCCTTTCAGTCCCAGTGATGCCATTTGGCATCATCGCTTTCAATATTTTTTTCAAAATGTTTATGTCTCGCTATGACATCCAAACACACATCATTCGATTCTTCACACTTTGTTCTATCAGTCAATATTTTACATTAATCTCAATAGAAGTCAGAACTACTATTTTTTTTTATTTAGAAAATTGCTAACAAGTGTTTCACCTGATTTTTGAAAAGTTCACTTCAGTTCCTAATATTTAAAACACAATTTAAACCATTTCGGTTAAAATAATTACTAAATTTTTTTTAATAATATGGTCAGAAGCCTTAAAATACATAACTCGAAGTGTTTTTAGGTAATATATATATATTTTTATTTTGTTGTTTTCCACAGTTAAAATATTTTGCCATTGTTTCAAAAACCATATAAAAATATAAATGATTTTTTTTTCTTATGTAATTCGTATATTTGACCTAAAATAAGTTTATTCTGTGAATATCAGATGTTTCTGTAGTGTAGTTAATTTTTGGGACTGAAAGGGTTAAAGAAGGAGTAAAAAACTGAGCATTAAAACAAGCTTGACATTTTTATATTTATTTACTGGTTTTGAGTAGGGTAGACTGACCAGTCAGAGAACAAGCCCCAGTGGGTGAACATTTGGTAAATATAATTAAAAAAATAAGGATTGAAAATCATTCCACTAGATGGATTGGCAACACTGATTTCCTCCCATGTAGTAAGAAGCTATCTGATATATGGTTGGTTGTACTGGTCATTATATCTTGGTGTTCATTCACTAGAGAAATCAGCGCCTTAAACGTTCATTCACTGGTTAGTCTACCCTATGTAAGCATTATTTTTGTAAAAGATATTTTAATGGTCTCATTTTGGAATTTCTGTATAACATACTTAAATTCCTTTTTCCTATGATGCTAAGAAACCCCACCTGTTTATATAATTAGCCATTTTTACCTGCACTATTAAAAGCAGACTTCTCAAAAATGGGAACTATTATGTTCACATTTTACTGTGAGAACAATATTCTTAAAATCGAATGCGTTAGAATCTAAAATTTAAGAACATACATGCTGTTAAACTTTAGCGTGGCAGTTCACGAAACAACTGCAAACAGCCTAAACCCACTGGCGATTGCTGCAAGTGTGATTACCTCCAACACCTTCTTTAGACAAGGCCCTTCTCACTGACACAATGACGTGGTTGAAGAAGTCCGATCTAGTTAATTGCTAATTCCGCAGCTAATTTTTTTAGGAAGTATTATTAGTCAAATTAGACTGCACTTACTACTTAAAATGGTTACCCATGCAGAGGCCTTGTTTACATTAGTTGTTTTTACAGTCTGTACGATTTAGCATGGATCTTCACATGGTCAGTTTGAATTTGCCCGTCTTCGAAATACAGGGTGGTTATAAAATAACGCTTGCTATTCGGAGTGGTCTGTAGCTTTAATGAATAATCCAAATGCAACAAACTCTGAGACACTTATTAATCAAGAAGGGGGGAAAGAAAGAAGGAATCATAAAAAACAAACTCGTCACTTGACCAGGGTTCTAAATTACGAGGCGTAGTTGGATGTGTTGGCCGTAATTAGCCATAATTGGCAATGCCTCGCCATTTAGAACCTTGGTCAAGAGACGAGTTTCCTTTTTATGATTCCATTCTTTTTCGAAAAAAAGAAACTTGTCTCTTGTCCAGGGTTCTAAATTACGAAGGGTAGTTAGCTGTGTTGGCCGTAATTGGCCATAATTGACCATAATTGACAACGCCTCGTAATTTAGAAACCTGGTCAAGAGACGATGTTTTTTTAGGATAATTCTTTTTTATAATTATTTTTAGGATTCTATCTTTTTTATGATTTCATTCTTTTTCCCCCTTGATCAGTAAGTGTCTCAATTTTTGATGCAAGTTTAATTATTCATTCAAGTTACAGACCACTCCGAATAGCGAACGTTATTTTATAACCACCCTGTACACTGGCTAGCAGCAGGCGATATTTCATTTCTACTGTTTTTCGTCACTACTGCAGGATTGCCGCCTCGTCCAGAGACCTCCTGTTTTATGCGCTCAATATTTTCTCTTTCATTCTCAAAAATAAGAACAATCATGATCTACGATTCCAAAAAAATTGCATTTTTTCCTATTTGAGAACAATGACTTCGGAGTTATTATGATATTATTCTCATTTTTCGTGAACATCGTTATGTTCTTCAAAACGAGAATATTTTTCTTAAAGTTGAGAACCCACTTTTAATATTGTATAAAAGAGACCAAATATCTTAAGTTATCGAATAACCTAAAATATCATATAAGGTTATTTATAATATTTTTTTTTCTTTTCTCGTGAGGCCTTAGAAAACTTAATAGACATTTTCGTAAATATATGATTTTTTTTAGCTTCAATGTTTTGAATGAGATCAAATTAATTATTAATGTATTACACAATCTGTTTTCATTTTATTAATCTGATAATATAAATGCTTATTTTGTGTCAATTCGGCTACATCAAACACCAACTTGTCATTTATTTACGGAACTATAATCACTGTTTACATCACCAACAGATACACTAAACTATCCACCATATAGCCATAAAGAATTACTTACGTTACGATATCTCGTTTACTAGCGCCTACGTTGGCGCCTAGTTGGAAACAAAGCCACACGTTGGCGGAGATTTGCATCAGTTGATAAGGCAAGAAATATATTATTTGTCGGAAGCAGATTGCCGACATTTTAGGAAACTTTTCTTGCTATAGGTATAAAAGGGTGGACATTAAATATTCTAAAGTTTGAATGGTTCAAAATAAGGTTGGCCAAAATTTTTTAAACCTTTCGCGGAAAGTTGGTTTGGTCTGACAAGGGTCTGACTAGAGCTGAACATGAGGAATTTATGTCTAAGTAATATAAGAGCGAGTTTAAGTGGCTAGATTGGAACATAACGTACACCATAATATTTGCACACAACAAAAAATCCTGTCAAATTTACGTTTATTTTAACTAGCAACTAAGTAGCAAGAATAAAACCGTAAAAAATACGAAAACTGCCTCTCTGCATACCGCAAATTAAATTTAGAAAACTTTTTAAGAAGTAAAATGCACGTAAACTTTTTACGATTAAGAAATTGTTTGGTTTTAGACGAGAGTATGTACTACTGATTGCGACAAACACTTTAAAATAGTTAATTCATGCCAATAAATTGTTTACTATTGTAGGGTACTATGTTCAAATGTTAAAATAATTTAAATCATATTAATATAATATCCGAATACAAAGTTTTGTACACTCTTAAAACAAAAGTTTGAAATCCACTCGTATAGAAGAAGTTCATTTTCGACACTGGAAATGATCGAAATTAACTTCTAAATCGCTCCTAATCGCCTTAAAATCGCTCGTTTGCTGTTAAGATTGCTGGTGGTTTAACAAAACAAAAGAGTGAAATCCACTCCTATAGGTAAAGTACATTTTCGACACAGAAAAGAGTGAAAATTAACTCAGACGAGTTTAAAATCGCTCGTTTGTTTTAAGAGTGTAGGGTCATATGGGGGAATTATGGATCAAAAAATCACAACATCCAATTTTTTTCTAAAGTATGAAAGATAGAAAGATTTAATTTTGCATGGAGTAAGCTTAAATAATTTAGAATTTATTTAAATAATCACTTTACCTAAAACTTAATTATTATTAGTTTTATTTTAATTATTGAGTGATCAGGAATTACCCCGGGTTTGGGCAATTATGGATCACACATGGGGTAATTATGGATCACCCTTTTTTTTATAGTAATGCATATTAAAAATAAATTAATTTTTGGTTGCAGTTAAAATATAATTCAAAGCAAACTTTTAAACGCCTAAATTAACTTTTTATTAATCTTCTTTCTCAGAAAAAAATTAGACTTTATCGTTTGCTAATTTTTTTTAAACTCGAAGAATAATGATGATCTTTCTTAATAAATTATGCCGCAATTTCCCATTTACATTCCTTTGAAAATTCGGTTATTTATCGTTTGTTAAATTAATTTACAGTTCGAAGTATCTCGAAAGATTCTCGTAAGTTTAACGAAATGAAAACAGTCAAAATATTGAATAAAAATGGAATTTGCATGTTATTTCAATGAAGATTAAATTTTTTGTTATTTAAATTTTAAATAAACTTCTATTTTTAATTTTTTAATGAAATTTGGAATGCAGCCTAATCTGATTTTTTGCTTCAAAATGACGTATACCACTTAGCTAAAAACACATGAAAAATTAAAAAATATCACTGATCCAGAATTACCCCAGTGATCCAGAATTACCCCAGTAAACTGGGGGATAAATCGATATACCTTTAAAATCATTAAAACAAATAATTATGAAAAAAATTATATCGGAATGAAAAGCTTAGACCTTTTCCTATTGAAAAATAGCACCAACAAAATAGTTAGTTCAAATATGTTTCTCCAGTATGGATCTTAAAAAAAATCATGTTTTTCAAAGACAATCTTTTTTGAAGATTTTTTTATAGTAGTGTAAAAAGTATTTTTTTTCTATTATTTGCTGCAGAGTTACATTGTTTTTGAACTTGATATAAGAAAATAGAATGTATAAGGATGACTTGGCATAATTTATTTTTTTTTCTAAAAACCATTTTTAATCCTTAAAACTTAGTGATCATTATTTACCCCGGAAAGAGAGTGATCCATAATTCCCCCATGTGACCCTACTATAAAATATTTGAAACTAATTGAACGCAGAAAGGTTCTACAAAATGTTTGATGTCTGGGCCAGTCTACTCATAATTTCTGCATTATATACGTAATTTTAAAAACAGAATGCACTGCTTTTAATACATTTTGAATATTTACCAATCAAAATTGAATTCTTTCGCAATAACTGTGCTATATTTAGACTTAACTCGTTATATGTTTTGGTAGATAGAATTAGTTTGGAGGGTAGATTAAAAAAATCAAAACTTTATTTTGTTAAGAATGAAAATTATGTAAGATTGAAAGTTATGATTTTATTCGTTCATTATCTATGCTATGTTATAATGGATGAAAAACATAACACAAACTAATTTTTTTAAGAATAAAAGAGATAAGTTTCAGAGAACAACGTAAAGGTATTTGCAATAAAATGTATTGTTCTGTAAATGATACTAAGATAAGCTATGTACGCAATATAAATACATTAGTTGACAAACTAGTATCAATCATTTAAGCGGGAGGTAATTTTTTAATGCTTATTTCATATATATATTGAAACTTTTACTATCAGTTAGTTATTAGTTTCGTTTGTTTTCAAATGGTTGCAGTATAATAGTTACAAATATTATTTTATTGCATCATAAATAAAGGTGAAATAATTACATGACTATCTGGTTTTTATTGAGTTAATATTTTTCTAAAAGAATTCCGAAAAAGTTTTTAAAATTAGCATCAAAACTCAAAATTTGAATTTGTCATTGAATTAAAAAAAAATTAGCATTAAACTTAAATTGAAAAAGAATTGCAGATGTTTAATTTATTTTCAAATAAAAAAATAAATTAAATTAATACTTTCAATTTTGCTAATATGATTCAGGAAACTATTACAATATACTTCTCATTTATTTTCGAAATTAATACTAAATTGTTTAATAGAACATAAGTACTAATAAGTTACTAGACCACGCAAAAAAAGTTTATATAAAAAACACTCTTTAATTAACATTGTAATTTAATGAAATTTTCTGTTCTTAACGTAAAATTTCATTGTCATACCAAATTCAATTATAAAACCTTTCGTAAACAAAAAATACAACGGAAAAAAAGCTTTTGTAAAATATTGCAGGATAACTTCCCTATGATAAATTTCAGTAGTCATTTTAAACTTTACAAACCCTTAGTTTTAAACAAAACACTTGCTAATATTTTTTTCAAACTATCATTCTTAAGTAGCTTACAATAAAATGTCACAGGTTTTCAGTTTCCTTTATTGAACATTGAAAATACAGAGGCACGTTAAGTTTCGTATTACTTAGTTAAATTCCCATAGAATAGGTTAACCAATAGACGCTATGCAATTTACTTAGGTATTACAATAAATTTTGTTTTTTCTCACTACAAACAGTTTAATTAATTTTCTTATAAATGCACGGGATATTTTCGAAAAACTTTATATAAGCGGAAAGCATTAAACGAATATTTATTTAAGAAGCGTTTATTATATTTATGTTTTTATATAGCAAGCTATGTAGTTTTTTTTAAAAAAAACTATTTTATTTTAAAATTTTTAATCTATATGTTCTCATCGTAAGATAAAATGGGTTTGTAATCTTTAAAAAGCAACATTGTTTCTGAAGGTCCAAGAATAATTTTATCCTATTAATATATTATCAGTAGGTGATGAGCAAATATGTTTAGAGTATTTAATACAAATTAAATTATAAGATACAACATAGTTCAATTTATCCCGTCTTCTTAACTCAAATATATCAATTTTAAATTATTAATTCACTATTATATGCAACTTGAATAAATTTTTAACGTCTCTAGAATACCTCTTTTTACTTTGGTTTTGTACTCGCAAGTTTTTTTACGGGATGTTTTATTTCTTATGTTTATTCACTTCTTTACTGATCTTATACTAACTCTACGCTTCAAGACGTTTTCCTGGACGAGTAGCGCTTCTATTCTTTAAACTTATGAAGCTTAACCCCTAAAAAAAATCCAAGATCAATAAACATTCGTAATTGAATTACTTAACAATTATTTAACCGCACCGGAAGACTGTGCAAGTGTGCGTTGACCTGCCAAATGCGGAAATGTTGTGTATAAAATCCTTTAGCTGTTAATCTTATTTACGAAGGAACTGTTGTACAGGGTTGCAATCACTAAGGCGAAATTTTTAGACTAAAGTAAAACTCATGTTAAGTTCACATTATAGAAATGTTCTACGAGAAAAAGGGTTTTCATTTTCGAGTGCGAGAATCGAATAAAAAAAAAGGTATTTCACATTCAATAAA
The DNA here is from genome assembly GCA_023701765.1 of Hylyphantes graminicola. Lineage (NCBI taxonomy): Eukaryota > Metazoa > Arthropoda > Arachnida > Araneae > Linyphiidae > Hylyphantes > Hylyphantes graminicola. The sequence goes on along the minus strand of CM043117.1, from coordinate 50,558,891 downwards.
CCAATTTATTCGTTATTTCAAGACATATTTTTTATTATTTTTATTAGTTTTTGCTTCATTTAGATTGAAATATTAATTATTTTTCCTTCGATTTTGACGTAACAGGGTGCACGAATATCAGAGTGAACGTATCGCAAAGGAGCGACTAATCAGAGCAGACAAAATGCGTTGTTTACGCCATTTCCTCCACCTAGAACATTTCAATGCTGCAAACTTGAGGTGTGTTTTGGTATAGGTATGGTATGAAGGGAAGTTGTAAGGTATTGGGGTAGATACACATATATTCCAGGTTGTGTGCTTGATCAGAAACCCGCTTTTATAAACCTTCATCAAGTAAGACAGACACATAAAGAATTTTTACTTTCACAGAGAAAAGCAGTACACCCAGGGCGAAGGCGGGAATCGAACCCTCAGCCGTTACAGCACGCAGACTGCTAGCGTAACGATCCAAATCATTCGACCACCGGGAAGTATACATTTTCTTTCGAAAGTAGTATCGTAATATTTGTTGATATTTAATTACGCTTGTTTAAGAAAGTATGCCGAATAGTTAAGTGAAGGAGACTGTGTTTTGTATTGCACTTAGCATTTCCATTTACTGAAGGAATTCATAAAGAGGATGAAATTCGTTGCCTTATTTTAATATGTCATTGCTTTTGAAAATATTGTTTAGTTTCAGATTTAAACTATTTTGTAGAAAGTTCTAAAAATTGAATGAATCTGTTCTAGGGTTTTAATCTTTTATTTATATTTTTATGAATAAATATTTTATTGGGTGTAAAATAAAAAAAAGATTAAATAAATAAAACTTTAAAAAAAATTTGAATTGTTTGCATACAACCAAACCATATTTCTGCAACGTAGACTAAACAATCAATGTATTAAATTAGAGATAAGATAAGTAAAACTTAATGGCTTTATCAGCGAACTAACAGAATGTTGCACAATTATGCGAAAAGAACAATGGTTTGAAATAGCTTTGTTACCATTTAATCATAGTTTAGTTTGAAAGACCTAAACAAATAAATTTAATTTCTAGAAAATGAATAGAGTTGTGCCGACCGCAAAGTAACATTTTATCTTTTTGAAATTCCCAAGTTTCTGTAAAAAAAATGGGGCCGACGCTATTCGCATTGTTAAGGCATTATACCACGTAATAAATCGTTGCAGGCTCTGCCCTCATACTGAAAAAGGATGGTACAGAACCCTAAGAAATCTTTCTAATAAATAATGTGTGAAATATATGAATTCTGGCACTTTAAACCTGTGGTCAACGGTGCTCAAGTCACTTACATTATTACTATAAAGGGTCTTTATGTGACAGCTCAGGCATTAAAGTCCACAGTTCAAAATTACGAGATATATTATCCTATTATCTATTATCAATGACCCTCGTTTTGTGTTAATGTGATGTTATTAAAAAAAAACTAGAAACCATTCAATCAATAAACCAACTTAAACTAAACACCGTGAAAGATATATTTAAAATTTGGATTTACAGGAAAACATACAAAACAGCAGCATACGTATTGAGTATTAAAACCGAAATAAATATTAAAACCGAAATAAATATTAAAACCGAAAAGTGCAAATATTATCATATTTATAGTTGTATACACTCCGTGCCAACCTAACTTGAGTAAAAACAGAAAGAAAAAGGCAGGGGGAAAAGCGCAATTGGTCCGTTAGTTGGAAACTCTTTTAAGGTAATATTTACATACAAGAGGATCTTATTACAATTTAACCAAAATACACTTTTTATTCTGATAAAATTGTGAAATTTTCTCAAATAGTATTCAAATCTGTTAGACCTTAAAACAAAATTAATGTTTTAAACATGCTTTCTGGATGGATTCACATACATAATTTATGGAACTCTTACATCCGCGGAAGGATCTTCTCCTTAGCATATTTCTATTTACCCAGTTTAGATTGGCAAGGAGGATAGTTTGAGTAAAAATGTCAAAAGTACCTTGTGTACATACTAAGTGAGTATTATCGTTTCAATTTTCGTGACTATACAGAAATGTAATAGCGTTTTCTAAAATATTATTCTGTCATGCGTTTTAATAAGGTAATGCAACGCGTGCTACTGATTTAGCTTTGTTTTGTTTAATTTTTGGCATTTTATTTTTTTATTAAATTTAATTCGTTGGCTTAGACATCTTTGCATCAACATAAAAAATTGAATATTTCCTTGTATTAGATATGCATAGAACAAATTTTCTTAATAAAAAATTAAACACAATACTTAAACTTAAAATTTTTATTTTTAAAAAATTTCTTAGAGCTTAAAAATTATTTGAGGGGTTGGAAAAAATAATGTACTAACTTTGCAATTCTTATTTTTTTTAATTCTTTTAAATTACTAAAAATTCGTATTTGAAGTTAATATTATTCAAAAAATCTTTATTTTTTTACAACTAAACTGGGAAAAAAATTCTGGTAATTTGACAAATTGTGTACCAAATGTATTTTATAGTTATTTTAGCGCAAAAACTAATTTCAAAAGAAGTTATCTTTAACATTGAATTGTCCACTTCCTATTCTTGCACTAAACTTTTTCAAATTAATTTGTACAGTATTTTGCACAAACACCTGTATACATAAGTAATAAAAAGGTTTAAATTATTCGACGAAATATGAACGTGCTTCATGAAACACTTGCCTGAATGGTTTTTCAAGTCGTTAGTTGTTGTCTGATTATAATTTTACTGATCATTTTATCAAAGTTCTTCAAACAAGACACAAAGATAATTAACAAATATTTTAGTGATTTTATGCGTACATATTTATAGTTCTAAAACAAATAATAACATTCAATTATAAAAAAAAACGGTTACTACAAATAAATCTGGAATAATATTGCATTTAACATTTTTATAGATAATTTTAAAAGTCGTTTGGTTAAGGCTTTACGTTAGCAACAGTCTGTAAATTCCATTTATCTTCTAGAAGTTTTCTAATCATAATTCATTCATGATCAAGTTTCTTAAAAAATATTTATCTACTGGTCTGATATCTTAAATGAGGAATCTAGCATCATATCTCTAAAACAATTGGTACTCGAATTTATCTTTTTTATATACAATTACATAATTTTCTTTTAAAAAATATTTTAATATGGGGGAGTGAATGCTCAAAATCGGTAAAAATTATTCTCATTATGTTTTGAAAGAACTATAACGCATGCGTATAAACTCTCCGCAACTAAAATCTTATTTTAAAATTTACAAGTTTTTTTTTAACTTAGATTTTGACTATAATACCAAATAATTTGTCAATAACACACAAATGATGCTAAGTGACTTCGAGAACAAAATTGTTTAAAAATAAGCGTTATTGATATAAACTCGATAAAAATTATTCGTGGTTTTTTTTGTGACACCTACACGATGAAAAAATAAGACAATTATTTTGAAAATTATTCAAGATATTTTCTTTATATCTATACACTAACCTAAAAAAATGCAACAAGTATAAACACTTTCAGATATAAAAGTTACTTGAATGAGCACAGATTTTAAAACTGAGGTTTTTTTTTTAATCTCCCCCAAGGAAAAAGCAAGATGTTTGAGGTTTCGTCTTACATTGGGGAATGACACACGTTTTATCATTCAATCATAAACATGACGACACGCTACAAAAAAAAAATCGTGAAGTGTAACCACTTTCTATAGACTCATTGACTAAATGTTTTTCTTTGTTTTTTTCTTCTTGAACCCCAACTGCGAAACGTATGATATTCAGTCTCTATTGCCCATTCCCTCCCCATTAAAATTACTTACACTCTTAAAACAAACGAGTGAATTTAACTCAGTCTGAGTTATTTTTCACTCTTTTCAGTGTCGAAAATGCACCTATCCTATTGGAGTGGATTTCACTGTTTTGTTTAATTAAAACATCGACAGGATCACTCCAAACGAGTGATTTTAACTCAGTCTGAGTTAATTTTCGCTCCTTTCCAGTGTCGAATATGCACTTCTCCTATATGAGTGGATTTCACTCTTTTGTTTTAAGAGTGAAAGTATAAGGACAATTCCAAAAAAGGTCAATTTTTCTAAATGTCAATTTTTTTTAAAGTATTAACTCATTAGGTTTAAAAATATATTCCATTGTTTAAAATTACGGTTTAAGAAAGCAGGGCGATAAAGGACATGCATTCACATTTCCCGAAAAAAAAAAAAGATTGATGCCTTGTGGACAAAAAAACATGTTTCCTCGGCAAATTCGGCCGCATTGCAACTAGATGGAAATCAGCCTCTATAAGTGATTGGAAAACCTTTCACATGTGAATAAATGTAAATAATTATATATTTAGTATCTTATGAGTATTATAGATGATAAAAAATATTAAAATGTACACATTTTTAATTTATATAATATAAAATTTATGAAACTTTTAGTCAATCCGTCACGTTAAATGACAGTTAATAATTTAAACCATGTTACAAGTAGGTTGCACTAAATTGTAATTTTATACATAGCTAATTATCATATTTAAGATATGCATTAGTTTAAAAAGTCATTTTATTCTTAATTCACAAAAATCCATTTTTAAGTACCAGAATGCATTCGTGGTTGCAAAAATGTCATTCCATCACACAAAAAAAAAGTTAGTCAAAAATGAAATAATTGATACTTCTTTTTAAAAAATCTTTTAATAATTAACAACAATATACTATAAACTGAAAATAGACATTTTCCTTTAAAAAAGAAGCTTCGTAGTAATTGTTTTACTTCCATTCTACAATTCAAAATATCATTAAGACACATACGAAGCATTTAACCCTTTCAGTCCCAGTGATGCCATTTGGCATCATCACTTTCAATATTTTTTTTCTAAATGTTTATGCCACGTTATGACATCCAACACCTATCATTCGATTCTACACACTCTGTTCTATTAGACAATATTTTACATTAATCTCAATAGAAATCAGAACTACAATTTTTTTTTTTCAGAAAATAGCTAACAAGCGTTTCACCTGATTTTTGAAAAGTTCACTTCAGTTCCTTATATTTAAAACACAATTTAAACAATTTCGGTTAACTTAATTTTTAATTTTTTTTAATAATATGGTCAGATACCTTAAAATATATAACTCTAAGGGTTTTTAGGTAATATATGTATTTTTATTTTGTTGTTTTCCACAGTTAAAAAATTTTGGCATTATTTCAAAAACCATATAAAAAATTAAAATGAAATTTTTTTTCTTATGGAAATGTTATATTTGACCTAAAATAAGCTTATTTTGTGAATATCAGATGTTTCTTTAGTGTAGTAAATTTTTGGGACTGAAAGGGTTAACAGCAGATGCTCAACTAAATTTCACAAAAGTACATGCGTAAAGCACTTTCAACACAATTTTGTGCTGAACATGTTTCGGAACCAAATAATAAAACCGTTTTCGTATTGTTTCAACACAACTAGTTCTAGTGACTAGTTTTTCAGTCAAGATTAGTTTTTTTACGCAAGCTAACGCAAGCTATTTCTAGAAGTGAACGCTCTCTAAGAAAACTACAATATTGTGAGGTATTTGTATAGCAGTTACTCCATAAAAGTGATCAATCTTATTATGTTGATGTCACGTGAACATAATTTGAAAGAAATTTAAACTGACAATTTAACTTGCTCAAGAAATTAAAATAGAAAATAACATTAAAAACATTATAATGTTTTTTTTAAATGTCAAAGTTGTTATTTTTGATAATAATCAAGAAGGAAGAGATTCTTGTGTAAAAACTTATTATCTTTCCTTTCATTGATTACAAAAGAAAAAAATGATCATATGATTCGGCTTACAAATAAAAACACCGTTTAAAGTGCAATAAACTGTCGTACTGTGTTTTTTAAGGATATGAGCGGTAGATGTTAGAAAAAAAAATGTCTACGAATGTTTGCCGTGCCACATCCTAGTTAATTGCCGCATTTATTATAAGAATGCCAATTAGCTAGTTTTAATTTTTTTTAGTTAATAAATTTAAACTAAATTCGCATAACATGTTGTCTTCATATAAAGAAAATATCTGCAAATAAATAAAGACTATAAACGTTCCCCTTTTCTAAGACGAAAACAATGAATATAATTTCATTGCTCGCATGCCATATTATGACAATTGGTCATAACTAATAAATGTTAATTATAAACAATTTATTTATAAAAGATTTGATTAAATATGCATTAAAAATAATATTATTAAGGGGCTAAGGAGCCTAGTCGCTTGGTCGCTCGCCTAGGATGCGAAAAGTCCCAGGTTCGGGTCCGGGCATCGCCAAAATAACTGCCGACCTATAAACGGCCCGTGCAGCCCAAAATGTCCGCAGAATTATACCCCGTATAGAGGAAGTGCACGTTAAATATCCTTCAAAGTCCTAACGCTGCGTACGATGTCGCCCCTAACGGTTGCGTTTTGCGCCTACTCGGGGTCGGCTCGTCCCTTGACTGTGGTTGTAAAATACGACACCCGCTGCCAATAGCCCCCTTGTAGCCCTAGTGCGACGATAATTCAAACTAAACCAAAAAGACTATTAGCGAAGTTAAATATTTAAAGAGACAAAGCTGTTTTTATATGGAATTCAGTTGAATTAGTGAGTAAAGTTTGAATACATTGTATTTCATATAAACTGATTAAATTCAACGTTCCCATAAAATAACTGAATGTACCTCTGAATACAATGGATTGTTAAAAGTATTGAATATTAATTAGTTTTTAAAGATCTTAAGCGGTCTTTTAGCATAAATAAAAGGTATTGGGACAGAATCCCGCGGCCGAAATCTCGCATCCCATAAGCTCGCAGGACAGAATCTCGCAGGGACAGATTCTCGCATCCCATAATCTCGCATGGACAAAATCTCGCGGGACAAAATCCCGCATGGACAAAATCTCGCGGGACATAATCTCGCATTTCTTAAAAAGTGCAGGATTTGTAGGTTGTGTTTAAGATTTTTTTTTTGAATTCGGAAGTTAATTAGTTTTGGTACAGGTGTTGTTATAATTTTGTATTGCGTACATTTCAAATCAAGGAATTGATTAGAAGTTATAATTGTGTATTTAAGATTGAAAAAAATAGCTATCGAAAAATTAAGTTGCATTTGATTTGTATGTATCGATAGCTGTTTTTATTCATTTATTTAATCTTGGTAAAGGGTGAAATAAAATATTTCTTAAACTTATGAATAATTTTGAAATGGCGAAGAGCGGTGATAGTAATGCTATATTACGTAATTAACGAATTAACTAGTAGTTGTGAACGTATGAATAAGATAAAAAAATTAATTATTGAATAATTAAGTTAAATTTTTTTATGATTTCGTTATATTTTTTATTAATTTATTCAGTCTAGATAAAAGGTAAAATAAATATTTATTAAATTTTGCGATAGTGAATAGTGATGGTAGAGTGATATAATTCTGTTGGATTACGGACTTAACGAATTGATGTAAAATAGCAATTGTGATTAAGATTAAATTGATTCACTAAATCAAATCTTATTTTTATGAATTCATAACTGTATTTATTATTTTTTAGTCTTGCTAAAAAGGTAAAATATAATAATATTTTGCTTTCTATTTTTTCTTTGTTTTACAACTTTTATTATGAGTTTTGTGTAAGTATGTTTAGGAATTATTTGAAAGAGCAAAATAATACTACATAAAACAACTTCATTATTCATAAATGATTTGTAATTAATAATCTATTTACTTTTCTCATTAAAATTTTACTGATTGAAGACTTTTTTTGTTTTAAAAAGAAGTTTTTGATTTCACCCTCTTAAAGTAGGGGAAGTCGGGGTACAATGGACAACGAGGTAAAAGCCACCGCGCCCTATTATTTATTTTATTTATTTGTTTCATATTGAGGTACATAGGAGGCAGCAGAGCATTGATTATCATAAACTTGCAATAGTGTTTGTATCTGAAAATTTGGTCATTTTATTCTTGAAAGTTCATTTGTGCAGGCAGGCAAAAGTAAATATTTACACCCAAGTATTTATTCCTTTTTTTTTTCTTTCAAGAATTGTGATTTGGAAGATTTTACTTGGCGAATTAAAAAGATAAGATCATATATTGTTTTAGTTAATCAAAGTAGAACAGTTTAATTTAGGGTTAATTAGTGCTTGAGACATTTTTTTTTGTCAGACTTCCACGCGGGGTAAAATGGTCCATTAGAACCTGGGGTACAATTTTCCACCAGAACCTGTGGTGCAATGAACCATGGTCCATTGTATCCCAGTTCTGTTTATCATATTATTTTCTAAATTGACAGTATGTGTGGAATAAAAAACTTAATAAATTATTTTACTTTTAGTGAGTGAGTAAATCGGTGTTTAAGGTAATTTACATATTTGAAGTGTTGTCAATGCATTAGGCTTAGAAATTAAAAAAAAATCCTAATTAGACTTCAAAACAGAGTGAAGAAGTATTTTATTTGAACTTTCTTTTTATTTAGCTTTTAAAATTAAATATTCAATTAGTTTTGAATTAATTGAATTCAATTTTTACAAATTGACAACTTTAATGAAATAGTTCATTAAGATTTTTTAAAATATCTGTTTAATAAGAAAAAAATTCCCGAAGCTTCAACAATTCAAACTGATACACCGGTGAAGCTAAAATCAAGGAAGAGAAAATATTTAAACCAAAAACTGCTGCTTTGATTAGAGCTAAAAACAAATTAAACATTTTTTTAGCTTCTAGTACAAAGAAAAATGATGAAATCGAGGATTCCAGAAATTCATATTAAAAAAATAAATGCAAATATTTTTTAATGTAGCATAAAGCCTAATGTTTAGGTATATGCATGCATATTTTCAAAATAAAAGAAATATTAGTTTGAGAGTTAGCACTGAAAATTCACAAAAGTGGTCCATTGTACCCCAGACTCCCCTACATTTTACCATCTTTTCTGTTTTCCATATTCCTCAGAAACAAAGAATGGTTCAGTAGAAGGAATTAAGAAAAGTATACAATCATTGCTTTATTTGTTTATTTTAATTATATCCAAAAACAATGTCCTATTTTTCTACAGTCCACATTTAAGAAAAAAAAAATTTAAATAAGAAATTTCTATATTTTTCGATTTTTTGGAAAGTACCTCATATTTCAATTTCGTGTTAATTTCAGAAAAAACGACTTTATTGAAAAGTCTTTTGTGTTTCGCTTATTATAACATTCCCAGATATTCAGCTCCTTGCTTGTGTGAGAATTGAAACTGCCTAGTGATTTGTTTTTGGAAGGGCGTGTCCAAGTGTTACTTCAGCTAGGGATGTCAACGTACATAATTTATGACTCTACAGTGCAATTGTTAACAGCAGGTAATGCTAAAGAAGCTTCCTATTGTTAACTCGGACAATTCGTATGGAGGGGTCTTTCGAAATAACCCTTTTAACAGCAAAGGGTAGGGAGGGAAAGGGGTTGGAAGACTTACAGCTGATAATTTGCACCTCAAAGCTTAATTCTCTGATTGGTGTTTATTAAAAAATTTAGGAGCTAAATAATAAAAATATTTTCTAAAGATTTTTTTATTAAATTCAGGAATTATGTAAATTTTTTGGGGTCTTCTTGGAGAGATTATGTCCTTAAATTCCCAAATATCTTTATTGCGACGCAAATAAAGAGAAATAAAAATAAAGAGAAATACGGAATAAGCAATCATAACTGAAAGGTAGAAGATTAATTTTTCTAAAATTAAAAGGTGAATTACATTGAGAATTTAAAATTTTAAAACATTTATTTTGAATTGAAAACAAAGAATTAAGATTCGAATTATATTCTACACCCCATATTATTATGACATAATTTAATGTAGAGTAAAACCATGAATAATATAAAGTTATTTAGAAATTTTTATCAATTTTTAAGTTGTCAGAATTTTACTAATATAGAACGCAGTTTGTTAAATAATTCATTGACATGACATTTCCATTTCAAATTGGAATTGATGTGCAGACCCAAATATTTTGTACATGATACAGATTCTAGGATATAACAGTTACAACTCAAGCCAAGCCATTGGTTATATGTATCAGATTTACATAACGAAGAGTGGAATTTGAAGTTCAAATCGAACCTAGTGCGTATTAATTATTTAACCTAGCACAATCGAACCTAGCACTTTTCAATAATAATTAGATATCTTTGTAAAGGAAAATCGTTAACATCTGCACAAGAATAAAGCAAAACTGAGTCATCATCATTCATAAATATCCAAATATTCACCAGAGAAAGACTTCGTTAATTTAAATTCTGGGTAAATACCACCACATAAAGCAGGAATGTTTTTTTTTTGTATAAAACTAATTCAGATTTTGTATTTCCTTTAAATATAAAAACTTTTTTTTTTTGATATAAACTTGTTTATGAAAGCTACATGAATGCTAAAAAAATATAGTTATCTATGAGAACAAAAATCTTTAAATAAATGTCAAAAACGCTGATCATATGGGTCTAACAAAAAATAGCTAAAAATTCATTATCATGTAATTTAGGTAGGTTTCTTTTGATATTTTAAGTAATTCGCTAGTTTGTACATCTAAAAGTATTTGTTGCCAATTGACAACAATTAGCCATTTAATCGTTAAATGGTCCTCTTACTAAAGACATTCAAACTGAAAAGCTGTATCCCAAAATTGTTCTTTAAATACCTGTATAAGAATGCGTGTTAATATTAAAATAACGTCAAAATAAAAAAAAAATCCCTCCCGTCAATGTGGGTAACTATTTCCAAAATCAGGGGCGAACCCAGGATCTGATGAGAATAAGTAACATTAGGGGCCCCTACCTTCTTTATTTTGGATGGCCAGTTTTTTAGTGAATTTGCTCTTGACGCCCCTCCCCCTTCTTTTTAACTCATATGCTATACTTATTTAATCAATATCGGAATCATAATTGTCAATTTTTTATTAATTTAAATTTCTAAATAAAATTTTATAAAATGTATTCATTCTATGCAACTTTAATTATGAACTAGATGCATAATTACTAATTAATTATTAGCAACTAAATAATTACTAGTTAAATTGTTACTAATTAAACGAATAATCTTACATTTATTTGAACTTAATTTAGAACAAAATTTTAAAGGTACGTATTATTTTGGTTTTTTAATAAAGCAAAAGAACAAAAGAAAAGAAATTTCTGTCTACTAAAGATTGATGAAACACTTTCGTTGCCAAAGATTTTTGTTGTCAACGGAATGAGTGTATTAAAATATGTAATTCGTAGTATACACTGTTTAATAAACCAGAAGGTAACTGCAATCACGGCAAAAAGAATAGAAAAATTACTTTTAAAAATTGGCATTAAGTACGCTTTTAAGAAAAATAGAAGAGATGTTCAATTAAAAATATAAGATAATTCATAGAGCTCTAAATATATCACTAAAACAAATGGCAATTACATTGATCAATAATATATTACTCAATAAGTAATACTTGAAGTTTAAGTAACTCTTTTACAATTTACATTAAGTTATGAAATTTAAGAATACTAACTTACTAATAATGAGATTTAAGAATTATACATATGCAGAATTTTCATTCATCAATTTTAAAATAAATCATTGAAAAATTTTGAAGAGGGATTGTCACTCTCATAGAGCTAAAAGTATTAGTTTTGCAATCACAGTTTCCGCGGAAGTATTTCTTTGCCATGTTAGCCCATTTCCCCCAGGTATGGGATTCAACATAACATCGAAATGAAACACATTTAAAACAGAAATTTTATCTAGTTATATTCTGATTAAAGCACCTTTGTTTTCATGTGTTTTTATGGATTGCTGCAATATTTTGAACTACACAAAGCTGCTTAAAAGTTATGAAAATTTATAGATATTGGGTAATGTAAAAAAATATGAAATTATAATAATCTCTTTCACCTCCCCTTTTGAATTATTTTCCTAACAATGGTAATTTTGAGGGGGTAATAAGACTTTATTGTTATTCATTAACCTTATTATAAAAATTCTTTCCTTCATTCTTAAATCCAAATCGATAGTATTTTCTGTTCACTTAATTTTAGAACACTATACTCTATCTATGATATTTTGGAGAATATGAGAATGAGGGACTGACAGGTAATGACAAGCAATTTATCTTTTAACAATAGGGAATGACAGGTATTTTTTCTATTAATAACTATTAATGCATATGACTATTACTGAAAATAATTCCAACTAAGATATATTCGCAATTTCTTACAAAATCACTTATTAGTTGTTAAGTTTGATTATAAAGAGAAGCAACCTTTAATTGAACTTCTTCGACTTTTATTTCGATTGGCATTTAAATGAGGTTCTGATAATATTATTTAGCCCATTGATGACAAGTGGCAAAAAAAATTGCCAAGCGAAATTAAGCTTTCTTGTCTTAAAATTAAGAGGCAGTTAGTGATTTTGCTAAATCTTTTGTAATGCATCCTAATGAAAATTAGCAAGCAGAAAATTAAAAATCACACTTTCAATTATTATACAAGTGATTTTATCTATGGAGTTTTTTTTTTATATTTAAATGAGAAATTTTGTTTGTGTCTATATTTTTTTGGTTTTGACACTATAATGCAACAAACAAGGAATCGAAAGATGGTGAAAGCCCGAGTTAAGTTCTACAAATTTGACGTAAACAGAACTGAACGTTAAAGACATGGAATTGTTGTTGAAAAACTGATACACTTTCCAAAGAGAAGCGCCGAAGACAAAGTATTTGAAGCTCAATCCCTCCAGCTGTCGAGTTACACTTGTCGGAGTTTACAAAATGAAGCTTCTTTTCTCCGGTTTCTTTTGTAAATACGTTGTAGTCATTGTGCTTGGTCGAAATAACCTGTTATAGTATGCCCGGTGATGCCCATATTGTGTTTGGTATATTCAGCAAACAAAGCCTTTCAGCATATGTCTTCTCGGGCACTCCCTTCTAAAAATAAATCACTCAGGTAAACTGGAATAGTGTTATTTCTTTGTACAACTTTTCGTGGAGGAGAAAGTGACTGGAGTGCTATAGATTATAGAGAAGCAATTATCATCAGATTATCAACAAAACAGTATAATTATTTAAAGCAAATAGTTATACCGTTATAATGAAGTTATATTGGTTGTTCTATTGTCTAAGTATGCTTATCCTGTGGAAGGCATTTCCTAGTTATGAGGGATCGAATACTAGATAGTTGTTGAAGAAAAAAGAAAGTTGAGAATTAAGAAATGCATCAATTAACCACACCTCTTAGCAAAAACAATTTGTGACTTTTAATGCAAAATAAAAACGTAAAAATATATTCAACGTGATTACCTAAAAACCTCCTTCAATCGGTAATTAAGATAATGTAACTGTTTTTGTGATGGTTTAGTTTTATTAAAGGAATAACTATTAAGTTATTAAAAAAATTCTACATTAATACTTTAAAATCATAAGCGAATTAATAAATTACTTAATAATGCAAGCTAAGCGTATTTCAACTAAAGTTTGGAAATCAAACTAAATAAACTAAAGTTTGGTTATTCATTTACTGGAAATTCGCTAAATGGTGTAAACAATACCAGTCTACCGAAAAAATATTTTTAAAAAAATCTGGTAGGGATAGTAGATGGTTTTTATATGTTATAAACAAGGGACTTATATGCATATATGTACTAATATTGAATCTAATGGTAAATGTATTAACAAGTTGCACATTTCATGTCTATCAAGAAGTTCTAATAAATTTATTTATTTATTTATTTATTTATTTGTTTCAGATGCACATAACAGAAAAAAATCCAATTACAAATCTTAGCTAATTGTGTTTTTAAGGTCTAAAACCTATTTCGCTTTCTTGATGTTTTAATATTTGTCAGATTTTAAAAATACTAGACAAAATTAAGTCAATTTTTAGATTAAAAAAATCAACTGTTAATTACCAAAAGTTGTCGGTGTATATCGAACACCAAATTCCGTGATGTATAAGTTCACCGGCAATCTAGTACTCAATTTCAATCTTCTTTACACTGTAAAAAATTTCCTTAACTTTCCATATATATACCATTAACTTTCCTGGCTTTTTCAAGTATCCATTCGCCTCGTGATAAGTTCTTGGGATTTTCAGGTTTTCCCTCTCAAATTTGGCAACGTTCGCTATGAACCGCCGCCATTGCTTTCGGCGCCTTGCTCAAAATCAGTTGTCTAGTAACGTTGTTGGTATAACGAAGATCATGAAAGGTTTGAAAAGAATGGCCGAGTGGTTAAGGCATCCGCCTCAGGATTCAGCCTTCTCAGGAGTGAGGGGGTTCGAATCCCACCTACTGACAGTCATCATATAAATATTTTCTAGAAAGGTTCCTGGTATTTTTTTAGAAAGGTTCCTGGTATTTTCCAGAAAGGTTCCAGGTATTTTCCAGAGAAGTTACTGGCTCTAAGTGGAATTGTTTCTAAATTTTTGTGGTAGGTTACTGATATATTCCAGGAACATTACTGGTAAAAATTGGGCAGCTTAGCTGCATATTATTTCCCAGTAACGTTCCTGAATTTTTTTACAGTGTACACAGCAAGAAGAAGTTAACAATTTCGAAATGGCTAATGGCTAGTTCGAAATGGTTAGCAACAGTTCCTACTTTATAAATAAGAAATATTTTATTTCACCTTTTACTATGACAGGATAAATTAATAAAAACAATTATAAATTAGTAAAAATATGTAACTTTCATTCAATAACTTGATTTCCAAATCTTAATTACAATTTCTGATCTACTATAATCAATTCCTTAATTTGTTAAGTACGTAATATAGCAATACTTTATCGCTCATCATCTCAAACTTATTCAGAAATTTAAGACATATCGTATTTTACCTTTTACCAAGACTGAAAAAAATAAAAACAATTATGAATTCATAAAAGTATTATTTAACTTAATGATTCAATAACTTTCAATTTAATCTTAATCACAACTACTATTTAATTCCTTAATTAGCATAGTACGTAATACAACAATACTATATCACCCTACCATCACTATGGCCAAATTCGGAAATTTAATACACTGATCAAAACAATTAGGGGAGCAATTTGCGTACTTTTGTTTACCCGTCCAGTTAAAACTTCTTACTTTTTATTATAAATATCTAAAATTTATGAAATAGATTCCTTATGCATCCAGAATAAAATGGTAAAAAGCAGGAAACAAATATTAATTTTTTAACTAAAATTTAAGGGGCTAAAAATTAGAATCATAACTTTTGAATAAATTATAACAATAAATATTTTCAAAATTTTAATTGTAAAAAAAGATTAAATCAAATTTTAGACTTCTAAGAATGCAAGCGTGAAGAATTTAGGGTCAATTTATTTCATAAAAGTTTTTGGTAGTGAATTTTATTATACAATGTTTTTCATGTTTTCATTCAATTAAAACACACATTATTTATTTCTTTAAAAGACATGATTCCTCCATCTAACGATAAATAAGTAAGAGTTCAGCTTAGTGAGCAAAAAAATCGGAAGCTGATGATACCAAATGGAATCATTGGGGGCGAAATGGTTTAAACCATGCAACCTAATTGTTTTGAGCAGTGTAAATATATATATTTTCATTTAATCTGTACTAAATAAATTAATAAAAACATTGCTTACGTTACTGAATAAGATAATAAAAATATTAAAATTAATTCATAAAAAAATCAAATGGAATTTAATTATTCAATAATTTTTTAAGAAAATCTTATTTATACGTTCACAACTATACTGCTAATTGATTCCTTAAATACATATAACTATCCTATATCACCATAGCTTCACCATCTCAAAATTATTCATAAATTTAAGAAATATTTTATTTCACCCTTTACCAAGGCTAAATAAATGAATAAAAACAGAGATACATACAAATCAAATGTAATTTAATTTTTCGATGGCTACTTTGTTTTTCAATCTTAAACACAATCATAACTGCTAATCAATTCCTTGATATGAAATGTACGTTATACAAATTTATAACAACACCTATACCAAAACTAATTAACTTTCAAAATCAAAAATATATCTTAAACATAGCTCACAAATCCTGCACTTTTTATGAAATGCGAGATTCTGTCCCGCGAGATTTTGTCCATGCGAGATTATGGGATGCGAGATTCTGTCCCTGCGAGATTATGGGATGCGAGATTCTGTCCCTGCGAGATTCTGTCCCGCGAGATTTTGGGATGCGAGATTTCGGCCGCGGGATTTCGTACCCAAACCAAATAAAATTCCAATAATTTTATTAAAGCAGATAACAGAATTAAGTATAAATTCTGGTTGAATTTTGAAACAAAAATTAAGGTAATTTTTAATCTAAACAAACTGATATAGTTTCTCCCATCCAGGCTAATTAATTAATTAAATAATAAAAAATAATTTTGGCAGACGCAACACCCTAATCGTAAATCTAAGAAATACATTGTGGCGTCATCTACCGATAACGTATGCAACTATTAAAAATGTGGTTTCATATATTGTCACAGCAAGAATATTTATCGTTTTTAATATTAAAATAGCTAAGTAGGAAATAACCTTTAAAAGGGAATGAGCCCTCTGAACCGCGGGTCTCCAAACCAAAGTGCCTCGGTGTTAATCCAAAATTTGAAGGAAAAATAATTTCTAAGCCAAATATTTCCAGATATATGAAATATTTGTTTGCAAAACGTTTTTTTTTTATTGATAAATGTCGATGACTTACAGGTCCCTACATTCCCACTTTTTGAAATTGCTTCGAATATTTTGTGCAAAATAATTTTTTGAAAATTGAAAGAAAATACTCTAACCAATTTCAAAAAGTGGTATTGTTGGGACATTGCAGCCACATTTAGCACATAAAAAAACTGTTTGAAAAAAAGGTTAAATTCAGCCGAAGAAATGTGGGTTAGAAAATATTTTTTCTCCATTGGATTAACATTGATTCATCACTGATTCAGCATTGATTCACTAGAACATCTTTAGTTTTTCAGTCCTAAACCTGAATTGGTATCTAATATCTAAACTCACGAAGTAGGACAAAGTATTAGTGCATTCATATAAAACAATAATCATATTTAAAGATCGGTATTATTCTAAGTTTTTATCTAGTTTATAGAACAAATTTCATTTTAAATTTATTTTTAGTCGGATTAAGATAGATCTTGGTAAGCTTGGGACAGTTTCTCATACTTTAAGTTAAATAAGTAATTTTGAAATTTTACATTTTACTAATGCTAATTAAAATATCATATTATACAAATTTAGTCAAAATGAATAGAACAGTAAGAAAACTATTTTTAAATAGATAAACTTTCAACTATTGTCCTATTCATTTTGACTAACCCTATGTAATGATTTAATTTAATTATTAATTAATAGTTACTCTCAGTGCTTAAGGAAACGAGGAAATAGGAAGTCATTTAGTCCATTCCAAATGTAATCATATTAGAAGAAAAAAATGCACAACTTAACCAAAAACTTTTTTAATTAAAAATCATCGAAGCATACCTGTTCAATTTTCCTTTAAGTAATCAAGTCGTATAATTTGGATTCAGATTATGGTTTTGCTCAAATTACATTCGTAGATCGTACCTTGTTTGATAAAAATAATTATGCAAAGTTAAAAGGAAACCTAAAACAATACGGTTCGAAGTTTTAGAAAAAATAGGAGACACATAATTAAAGAATATATTTTCGTTATTTTAAATTAAGAAACTGATTCCCTTTCTTAAGTTTTTTGTTACTTTTGGTTTTGATTAGTTTTATTAAAAAACAAAGAAAGCGTTATTGAATATTTAAGATAATGTTAAGTACTTTAATTCAATTTTAGGACTTTATAAATGAATAAATTTGGACAATTCAGTTCCAAAAGACTTTTACAATTCCTCTCTCGAAAACTTATTTTGTTATTTGGTTATTTCTCGTTATCTTTTAAATAAGATTTTGCTTAATTCGTCTATTACTTAATTACTTAATAGATAGTAATGAGAGAAATAGAATCTTAATAGAAAGTAATGATTTCTTTTTTCTTTTCATTCTACTTACTTTTTATGTGAAATATAAATATATTTTGAAATTGGAATTCGTGTTAAATACATCTATCTTATGCTTATAAGTCGTCCAAAAACATTATTTTGTCTTGATATTAATACTATTAACCCTATAGATTGTCATTACCGTATTATTTTTTTTAATATCCTATACGTACTTTGTGCTGTTCATATATATGATATCTATACAAATAATAATGTAAAAATAAAAGGTTGTGTGCGTGTTTATTTGCACCTTATAGACTATTAAACTAGACATTTGTTTGCATCGTAACCTGGTACAATATTTCGTTTTTGATTAAGTAGCTACCGTTAAACTTTCTGAGTTAAAAAAAATGCTCCATTTTAGGAGAAAATTCCAATTAAAATGCACAAAAGCATCACTTTGCATAAAAGTGATGATTTTTATCGTTCGTGTTGATATTGGCTTAAGAAACTAAATGAAACTCGCTAAATTATCACCTAAAACGTGTGTAACGTGAACGATTAGTGGCGATTTGTCTCAGAATTGACTTGAGCTTTCAGCAATCTCAATTTTCATGCCTAAGTAACGCCAAGTTCATTAAGGGGTCATAGGAATCTTAAAAATGTGCAAAAGCGTAGTTTGATCTTTCATGTAACTTTTTAACTACTCAACATATAAGTATAATTTTTTATATGTAATTCTAGAAGATTTGTTTAATATAAAACAAATTTTAAAATTTATGAAACTTTAGCCAAAACTAAAATAAATGGTATTAAACATAAAGCTATTTGAACACATTAGGATTAGGCTTGCGCGGCAAATTTTGAGGTCAAAATTGAAAAAAAACGACCATGAAAATGACTTTATGTTGTACAAATATATACAAAGACTTATACCTAAATTCTCAGCTCAATTTTAATTAAAAATTATTTTTTTTTAAAAAATTAATCAAAATTTAAAATTTTTATTAATTTTTTTTAGAAAAAAAGTTCTTAAAATGATTTATAATTAAAATTGAGTTGAGAATTTAGGTATAAGTCTTTTTTTGTACATATTTGTACAACATAAAGTCATTTTCTTGGTAATTTTTTCAGTTTTGACCACAAAATTTGCCGCGCAAGAATAATCCCAATGTGTTCAAATAGCTTTATGTTTAATATCATTTATTTTCGTTTTAGCTAAAGTTTCATAAATTTTAAAATTTGTTTTATAATAAATAAATCTTGTAGAATTACTCATAAAAAAATTATACTTATATATTGAGTAGTTAAAAAGTTACATGAAAGATCAAACTATGCTTTGTAGTACCTTCTTTGCACATTTTTAAGACTCCTATGACCCCTTAAAGTCACCAGATAAATTAAGTGTTTTTAATCATTTAAATGCTGGTTGGTTATTCGAAGGTTATTGTGCTAAAGAGCTGCATTACGGGTGACATTATCAATTTTTTCTTTAACTAATGACGTTTAGTTTTGTGATCACAATTTCCTTGACAAATATATCACCAATTCTTTACCATTGCACTAAGTAGCAAATTAGTTTTTTTCCAATTAGTTTTTTCTTAGTTTTATACTGAATGTCTGTAATTCATCGTGCAAGACTGCTCAATTATCGGCCTTTGTAAAGATAATTTTCTTGCTAAATTTTTCTTATACCTTCAACAGCCTAAATGGTACGCATACTACTGTAATACGGTTTGATTTTGTTTCTCAATCTGTGCTTAGAACGGGAATCTCAATAAAATAACTAAAGTATAGCTAATCGGTCGTCTTTTGACACGTAAAAAGGCTGCTAGAAAATGGGTAATTTATAAATTCTTAACATTATTTATATATTCTGTTCTTTCCCATGAATAACACCTGTACAAACAAGGTCAATTAACAATGTCTCCTAACTTAATGTAATAATTAAATTATTCTTACCTGTCCTGGTTGTATGACTTGAACATCTAGAGAACCAGCTAGAACAGCATACCAGTTCGTCCCTTTATCACCTTGGCGGAACACTTAAATATAAAACAGATTAAAAATAAGTTTAATGCTACATATACAAAAAAAATTGATTGTTGTAAATTAGTTATATTAATAATTTATTTGTTTAATAAGAGTAACACAATTAATTAACAACTTAGGCACAAAGAGAAATAAACTGGTTTATGTTACTAACCAAACAAGTTGGTTGACTGTACACCGCTGACTATTTTGATTGACAACTGACTCGTATGATCATTAGGAGACAATGATTATTATTTTGCCTTTTTTAAAAAAAATCTAATTATTATAATTGTATGTCACTATGACAGTCAACTCAGTTGCTGAGTAATGGTATTTTTTATTGGATCAAAAGATTTTGATTTTTTTCCCCCTGTGATGATGGAAAATGACGCTACGTCGAATTCCCGCTATAATACAGTCCCTGTAATGGAGTCCCGTAAAAAATTTTGTTCTGATTAGGTTTATCAACAGAATCGAGTTAAGCACATATAGGAGAGTAAAAAAAACTTGGGTAGACATCACCATATGGTGAAAAAAGTTTTTTAGACGCCATTTTCCAAAATGGCGGATGCCGATTTCGTTTTGCATGTATTTCTGCTTCTATGACCGTTATACTCATCATTTAGGTGTCTAATTATATGTTTTTAAGGTCAAGGAACCGACTAATATGGGTTTTAAAGTTACCTGACTAATATTTATCAAACAAAATAAGTTATTTGCTATATTAAACAAAAAATTTGAACAAAAGTAGTAAAAAAACAATGCTTTATTTGGAAAGTAATATTCACACTTCACGGCACTGTTGTATGTAAGATATTACGTGCCCGCATTATAAGTCCATCAAGACCCTGATGGGTAGGCAGATTTTCAGGATGGGAAAGTCATTGACAAGCATGTCATATGATTATATGGCATGCATAATATACCTTGATTACATATTTGGCATAGGTTCTCTGGGCAAAAACATATCTCGGCATGCTTTAACATCCATAAAATTATTGTAATCTGAGAGCAAAAAAGAATAGCGAGAGTCACCTCTGGATGGTGTTACAGAAAAATGGTTCTCAGTTCATGGGAGTCTGCAACTTCTGTGGTTTCGTTTTGCATGTATTTCTGCTTCTATGACAGTTATACTTATCATTTAGGTGACTAATTATATGTTTTTGAAGGCAAGGAACCAACTAAGAGGGTTTTTTAAGTTACCTGACTAATACTAGTCAAACAAAATAAGTTATTTGCTATTTTAAACAAAATATCAGTACAAAAGTACTAAACAAACAATGCTTTATTTGGAAAGTAATATTCACGCTTCAAATCTCAGTGGCTGGGAAGAATAGCGTGCCCTCCTCAGAAGCACAAGATTGTGGATTTAAATGCCCCGGCTGAGTCGGTTTATTTTCAGGGCGGGAAAATCGTCGACAAGCCTGCTGCATGATTTTGTGACATGTAAAAAATACATTGAGTTCCTATTTTTCTTGAGTTCTCTGGGCAAAATTAAAATTTTTCTTGACTCCTTTGTTGTCATCCCTCGTAAGTACACTATATTTCTTCAGAAATGATTGTCACCATTTTCTCGTGCTCATAATGGTCTAGCCAAAAAGTATGGTTTTCATAAGATTTCAAAGTTAAGTAAGATCTGCTTTGTAACGAGACAGAGTAAAAGATATATAGTAAAACACAGTTTGGGGGGAGACGATCGCGCTAATTAAACGTTGTAATACCTTTAGAAAGCGATGAGTGATGACAGTAAATTGTTCCAACATGAGCTAGATATTGTTCGCGGTTCTGGGGAGCCCAGTCAGTTAAGCACTCACTTAGCATGCGGAAGGTCCCTGGTTCGGGTCCGAGCATCGCCAAAATAGCTGCCGACCCAAAAAACGGCCCGTGCAGCCAAAAATGTCCGACGAATAATAACCCGTGTAAGGGAGTGCACGTTAAATATCCTTCAAAGTCCTAACGCTGCGTACGATGTCGCCCTTAACGGTTGCGTTGGGTGCCTATTCAGGTGTTGGCTCGTCACCTGACTGCGGTTCTCAACTACGACTCCCGTCACCAATAGCCCTCGTGCAGCTCTAGTGTGACGATAATTCAAACCTAACCTAGATATTGTCCGCTGGTAGTAACTGCGATTTCCACTCTCATGCATATGCTATTTCTTTCATTCATTCCCAAGCCATTTATAAAAGGCATAACATTTTTTATTCACAATTTTTTTTAAGAATATTTTTTTGTAGCTGAAATGACAAGATTTTCCGGTATTTTCAGACTAGCATTGCCATGTAATAAACAAGCCATCTGAATTAAGTTTTGGGCAAAGACTTTCACATTTTTAGTAGTAAATTCAAAGCTAAGAACTAATGTTCTGCATACATTTATAAACACTAAGTGGTAATAATTCCTACGAAACATACATCCAAACTCATTTTCCTAATTTTATCGGTACAAATATTTATTTGTAGATAAGATGCTCTCCATATGATGAATGCCGAAGTGTATGGAAACGACGGATATGAAAAAAAAAATATAATTTACCCTTGAGTAAATAAAACATCAGAAACATCACAAGATTCCCAAACTAAAGAGGAAAATAATAGTCAAGGCAACACTACCTTCTCAAAAAATAGTACTGCTGTACAGCAAAGCAAGAGGTTAAACTTTGAAAAACCCTTTTCTATATGATCTATTTTTATTACAAGCATTAGACACTAGTAATTACTAGTTTAGCAATTATAATTGCTCAAGTAAACTTCTATAGCATCTACGTTTGACTGAACTAGAGGAGAAACTTGATCAAATGCAGTATCGTGCATAATGTCACGAGTACTGCTTACATAGTTTAATTTATGTCACAAGTTTGACAACTCAAAACTAAAGAAAGGTTATGAAACCCGGATCTTTAAGACTTTGTTGAAGAAGCAGGTATAAGGATAATCTCTGCTCTCTGCCATATTTTTGAGTTTGGTATAAAATACAGTGTAAACAAACACTGATCACTGAGATATCAATGGTCACCAATGTTGTTCTCATCGACCGATGTTCATTTTAACTATTCAGTAAAGTACGGTAAGATTTTTGATTAAAGATGAGATGAAATGTGTCGGTGTTGATATGCTTTGTCTTTGTGTCTTGTTGTCACACTTGGGGAACAACTCGCTGTTGCAAGTTACAATAATTTAATCCAGGAACACATACTTAGAGGTTGTGATGTCATGTGTACAATTATAACGAAATTATCTGCACTAAAAGTACTACCAGGAACTTCCAGTAACTCAATTACTTTGATTTGCAGAATATATGCTTAAACCTATAACAGAACTATTTTCCTTATAGAAGACTACTGCTAACAAAATATAGATGGAGCAAAGATGCAAATGGTGTGCTAAAGCTTCGTTTGTGCCTTAACAAGCCCGATGCAGACTCCCATGAACTGAAAGCCCATTTTTCTCTAGCACCATCTAGGTTTACCTCGCTACCAATTTTTGCTCTCAGATTACAATAAATTATATGGATGTTAAAGCATGCCGATATATGTTTTTGCCCAGACTATGCCAAATATGTAATCAAGGTATATTTTGCATGCCATATAATCATATGACATGCTTGTCAATGACTTTCCCATCCTGAAAATCTGCCTACCCATCAGGGTCTTGATGGACTTATAATGCGGGCACGTAATATCTTACATACAACAGTGCCGTGAAGTGTGAATATTACTTTCCAAATAAAGCATTGTTTTTTTACTACTTTTGTTCCAATATTTTGTTTAAAATAGCAAATAACTTATTTTGTTTGATAAATATTAGTCAGTTAACTTTAAAACCCATATTAGTCGATTCCTTGATCTTAAAAACATATAATTAGACACCTAAATGATGAGTATAACGGTCATAGAAGCAGAAATACATGCAAAACGAAATCGGCATCCGCCATTTTGGAAAATGGCGTCTAAAAAACTTTTTTCACCATATGGTGATGTCTACCCAAGTTTTTTTTACTCTCCTATATGTGCTTAAGTCGATTCTGTTGATAAACCTAATCAGAACAAAAAATTTTACGGGACTCCATTACAGGGACAGGAGTACTATTACAAAAGCAAGTAACGGAGTTGGTCACTTAGACCGCTTGCACGTAACATTTGCGCTCGACAGGACAAAATCCGTCTAATACACCATTTAATTCTATATTAAACATTTACATACTTAATTTGTCTAGTTTCATTCATTTTCTTTTAAAAATTCAACAATCAGTTCTTATCATTGGCTAAGTGCATTCATTATTATATTGAAGAATAAATATAAAATATTCTTCGAGCTAATTTATAACTTTTCATATCCTCTTTAACCCTGTAATGCATGCATTTTTTTCATCCCGAAAAAATATATCCGTATTTTTAATAAAATACATTATGGGAAAAATACTGAAAAAAATTAACTGCATTGGAATTTAAATAATTAAATTTTTTTAAATTTTTGTCATATGGCGAAAACTAACTACAGAATTTCAATTTTGATAAGAATGACTAGAAAATTACTAAATATATTCTCTTAACTATAGTTATCTTTTCAAAACAATTTATTTATATTTAGTACTAATATTATTATACATTTAGTATTACCAAAGACGTAATTTCTCCACAGTTAATAACTTCACTCTTTAATTTTGAATACACTTTTACTACTGTCATCTATGAGGGTTATTAGTAACTTAAACTTCAAAATGGCCTGTAATAGATGAATGAAACACAAATTTGTCAAGAGGGAGCTCTACACTCTTAAAACGAACGAGCGATTTTAACTATGTCCGATTGATTTTCACTCCTCCAGTCTGGAAAATGCACTTCTCCTTTTGGAGTGGATCCTTTGTGTGTTAAACCTCCGACAGGATCACTCTAAACGAGTGATTTTAACTCAGTCTTAGATAATATTCCCTCTTTTAAAGTGTCGAAAGTGCACTTCTCCAACTGGAGTGGAATTCACTCGTTTGTTTTAAGAGTGTACTTTAATAGATTAAAGTAGATTATGTTACTTATTGCTCTATTTCAACAGTATGCATTAGAGGGTTAACATAAAATAGAGCGCCTTGTGCTCATACGATATTGTGTGTTAGCATAAGTTAAATTATCACTATATATGTCTTTGTTGAATGGTACGCGTGCTACTCACAGGTGACGCCCTTGTCTAGGTCCTCGTAGTACCCGAAGAGGCACATCTGGTGCAGCAGCGAGGGGTGGTACTTCTCGAAAGCGGCGATGCCGCGAAGACGCTCGGAGATGGCGACCAGCTCGGCCTCGGTCCGATCTGAGGGTCTGCACGAAAAAGTTGAAGTTAAATAATATGTTCTGTGTTATAGATGAAGAGTACACGGGAAGAACCGCTTTATTTCGTAGAAGGGTTTCCTTAATAGCCTCTTTGGGGATGATAGCGAGAAATAGCCTAAACTGGCGTAAAGAAACCAGTTACTCGCTTTTTTATCTTTTGCAGCAACCCTGATTCACGCCAGAGATAAGTGGATACGACACACACGTTTCTACCGCAAATGAATAACCGAAAGAGAAACCGATTTTCGGTCACCAATGTTCGCCAAGCAGACACAATTACGGAAAGACTCTAAAGAAATCAAGCGGTTCTTTCCGTATACTCTTCAGATGTGAAAAGTAATTATTAAATGGTATTACATTCCAAAGCTTAAGAAAGAAACTGTTTTTGGTTTATTAAAAAAAAAATTCATGATGCACTCCGACTAAACTCATTATTTTAAATTAGAGTAATTTTGAAACTTATTTCAAATAAAAATAAGATATGTGTTACACTACAGGGTACTGAGAATTTGTGTGCCGCATTTGAAATCGGTATATCTTTTAGGTCGAACTGTAGAGTAGTTTCCGACAAACAGAATGAAAGACACACAGTCTGACAGGCGGTCCAATGTTCAAAATACCACTTTATTAAAACTAAAATTTAACCTTAACAATTCTTACTTTGATTTAAATAAAAATGTATCTAATTTTTCTAGGATAAAAAATCTGTTAATAAATAAATATATATTAAAAAAGTCAATCCTCTGACAAATTTGCATATCTCGTTCAATGAATAATTCAAAACAGCATCTTACCTTTTGTCCATGATGCGTGTCCATGCTGTCACCATAATCTAACGCCATAGGACATTTTATATTTCGTTTCCCTATCGCCAGATGGAGACATCTTCGCTCTGTTTTGCGTCACGTCAGCCAGAATTCCTTTTGGGGATGCAAAATAATCTGCTGTTTCGTCATGAGAAAAGTTTCAATTCTAATTTCAGGATCTCAAAAGTTTGTTTCCATGGTCATGGTCTGTAAAAGAAATACACAAAATTTGTTCAAGTTAGGAGTATTCGCCTTTTTAAAGAAGGTTTATTTGAATGTTTAGTAGGTCTTATAAGGTTAATTCACCAAACCACAAAATTTAAGTGGGTTTTGACTTGGTTTTTTAACACTCTGATCCTAAGAGACAGTTTCTGTACGAACCCCTTGTTTTTACCGTAGTCATGTTTGTATAATTCTTCCTAATCACTTAAATTCTTAAAATTAATAATTTTAGTGAAAATATACAAAAGTTAAAAATTGGCTTCAAAGATTTATAAGAGCCTTGTCTAGCTCTAGTGTGACGATAATTCAAACTAAACTAAAGATTTATAAACACCTATCTTTTTAAACACAAAACACCTAGTCAGTTTATGAATTCTCTCACTCAGCCCTGTAAGTGGATGATATATCGTACAAATGTGCGCTTTGATTAACTCTTAAATAATACGGGTAAATATTGTAGACTTCTTTGAATAAATTATTTTATTAACGTTTCTAAGTTCAAACCTGTGTAACAATAATTACATCCATAAAAGTAAATAGAAATACAAAAATATATTTTCTATAAGAAGTTTAAAATATACTACTTTATTGCAAAAGAGAACAAGAAATCAATACCACCCACACATTTTTTGACAAACTCTCAATAAACGTTCTGTTACTTTACACCCAAATATTCCTTTGTTACTTATAAGAAAAGGTTATATTCCTATTGAACAAAGCCCAATTGCTGTCTATTCAACCGGAAACTATAAGTAACCCAATACCTCGCCAAACTGAAATATTTGCCCCATCGGGGATAGGCGTAAATATTTCCGACATGTTTTGTTTTAACACATAAAACTAATCGGTCCGTATTTCATTCGCCCCAGAGCGGACCTTTCCGTTACTTAATGGGTCTTATATTTCACAAGGTGTAACTTTTTAGCTTTGCTTTGCACACCTGGGATTCATTCAATGACTTGAGTGAGATGAACTGAGAATCATATAGTACTACAAAAGAATGGTTGGGTGGATCGAACATTACTTGCTGAATTGGCAAAGAAAACTACTTTTTTTAGCGAATTTTCTTCATTGTCATTTAAACATCATTAGATAAAAACTATAATCGGTGTGAAAAAATTTATTATAAAAACGCTATAAGGTTATCATTTTTGTATTTCGTGTTGCTATTGGCTTAAGTCAATAAAAAAGTGTGTAAGGTGAACGATTTGTGGGAATTTGTCTCAGAATTGACTTGAGCTTTCAGCAATCTCAATTTTCATAGCAAATGTAACGCCAAGTTCATTAAAGTCGCCAGATAAATTACATGTGTTCTTAATCATTTAAATGCTGCTTGGTTATTCGAAGGTTATTGCGCAAAAAAGATGCATTAAAGGTGACATTATCATTGCTTTTAATAATGACTTTTGTTTGTGCGATCACAATTTTCTTGACAAATATATCACCAATGCTATACCATTGCACCAAGTAGCAATTACCTGAGAACTATATCCTACAAAGAAACGGTTGAGTGGATCGAGCATTACTTGCTGAATTGGCAAAGAAACTACTTTTTTGGCGAGTTTTCTCCATTTCCGTTTTTACATTGTTAGATAAGAACTAAAAAATCAGAGTAAAAAACTCTATTATAAAAACGCTACAAAAAAAAACCGCTGCAAATTAAACAATTATGCACGAAACTCCCCAGTCCATGTTCGATTAAAAAAATTTAATTCCTAGAATAACATAATTCTGAGTTTCAGCAACTGATTAAAGCTTTCTATGCTAACTGCATTACGCCATTTGCTGTTAAAATATTAAAACTATATCTTTTTGAATTAAAAAAAAGTAGTTTAATAATTAATAATCTTTACCCCAACTCGCCTCCTTTCTCTACCTAGTTCAAATGTTGTAAGCATTCAAATTTGTTTTCAAATTTAATGCAATACAATTTATAATCTGACACCATTAGCTACAAATTAAGTCATAATTGATGACAATTTAAAAGATACAGTTAGCAATAAGTGGTTAGATTAGAAATGAAAATCAGCGTTCTATGTCCTGCATAAAAAGTGAAAAGTAATTTCATAAAATAATGTTCTTTCGAATTTTAATCACTGATTATAACTTCCGAACGTACTAAATTATTAAAATGTTTCAAATCTTAATATTCATCTGGAATATTAAAAAATTCATCATAACTAAAAATTCGAATCATGATTAAGAGACACATTTGTCGACGATTTCAACATTTATGTAGAAACACAATTATCTTTACAAAATCTAATCTCATGTCTAAAAAGTACAAATCTCAATCAATAGCTAATTTCGAATCGCCAGCGAACATTGATTAAATTGCCTGCGAAAGTTGCTACTCTACGTCTCAGACAGAGCTTAATATTTAATCGTAATTAGCAACCTCCTAAAATAAATTCCTAATTTTCCGTTATTGCTTAAAAAGATTTTCATTTTCAAATCTATTACTGAAATTTTCGTTTTTTAAACCTATGTATAAATTGAACATCATTAAAATTCAAATAATAAGAAACCGAAAAGTTTATCTATCGACAAATATTTGGCATTTGTTTTGTTTTCGACATCGATATAGTACGTTACAATATTTTAACCCCACTTCATTAGTTAATGAATCCAAACCCCAATTAATTACGACATGAACACCAATGCTAATTAAATTAGCTGTACAAGTTATTGTTCTATGTTGCAGACAAATAGTTTATTATAACTTTTGGAAGTGGAATGTTTCTGAATTCATTTAAATGCTCAAAGCATTCTATCTCTCTAAAACATTTCAGCCCTTAAATATTCAAACCATTTGGTTAAAAAAAAATTAAATACATATTATTAAGGATTATCATCCCATATAACTTATTAACCCTTTCAGTCCCAAAAATTAACTACACTACAGAAACATCTGATATTCACAAAATAAGCTTATTTTAGTCGAAAATAAGAGTTCCATAAGAAAAAAATTCATTTAATTTTTATATGGTTTTTGAAATAATGCCAAATTTTTTTAACTGTGAAAAACAACAAAATAAAAATATATGTATTACCTAAAAACACTTCGAGATATATATATTAAGGTATCTTACCATATTATTACAAAAAAATTTAGTAATTACTTTAGCCGAAATAGTTTAAATTGTGTTTTAAATATGTGGAACTGAGTTAACTTTTCGAAAATCAGGTGAAACGCTTGTTCGATATTTTCTACATAAAAAATAATCGTAGTTCTGACTCTATTGCGATTAATGTAAAATATTGTCTAATAGAACAAAGTGTGAAGAATCGAATGATGTGTGTTCGGATGTCGTAATGGGACATAAACATTTGAAAAAAATATTGAAAGTGATGATGCCAAATGGCATCACTGGGACAGAAAGGGTTAAACAGCGAGTCAGTTTTTAAATATATAATCATTGCTGAGAAACATACTCAACTTCTCAGTATTTTAAACATTGCACTTAAATATCTATAAGTAAATATTTAATACCATTGTGGATTGTAAAATTAATATTCAGTACTTAAAGGAAATGTTGTGTCTTAACTTTGCTTTCAGCAGAGCTTAAGTTTTTCGGTTTTTTGTGAAATAACTTAAATTGCAGTTCCGCTATTTCTCTATATAAGATAAAATATCATATGAAACAAAGTTTTATAACAAGTTTAAAGATTTGGAATTTAATCGAATTGAAATCGAATAATTTTTAAATATAATAATTGGCAGGAATAAAAGCAAGTTGTAATTAAAGAACAAAAGGCTATAAAAATAGCGTGAAGTGCAAAAATGAAAACGGATATTTACTTCATCTGGAACAACCCCATTGAGAATTCCTATCCCAAATAATTTGCTAGAAGTTACTTCAAGTTTAAATATTCAACGACTGAATACGGATTAAATTAGCTAAGAAAGTCACTATTCTTTGTCCAAGGCGAAGAGTTCATTATTTACAATCCGTAGTAACTTCCAGAAATAGGTTGCATTCGAATTCTCGTTATAATGTTTAAAACTTTTTCGGCATGTTAAAACTACACAATATCCTAGTTTAAAAAATATTTTTAAATATATTTAGAACAAAATCATCATTAATAATTCAAATCTTAAATAACCGAAAAAGGTTATTGATAAGTAAATATTCGACATTTCTTTCCCAATACAGTTATGTTTTGATTTGTTTTTAATTCTTAATCCGGCGTCATTAGTTGCAAAATAAGAATGCCAATCAATTCTCTAATTTAAAACAAACAGGAAACACTTATTAAATTAGCTATAGCCATGAAAACTACGTCCACTAAGATGGTAAGAGTAAACTATAACTTTCTAAAATTGCATGTTTCCGAATTTCTTTAACTTTAAGAATGTTTCTAGCTTGCTAAAACCATTTAGCTTTAAGAATTAAACTATTCAAACTATTTCTTAACAAATATTTTAAAGATTCTTATCCAATGCAATTAATTAAATATTTTCACTGCTCTTAAGTACACAACAATTAAACTTCTCATTTACAGTAAGTGCTTACGCAATATCTGAATGCAAATTCCTTTTAGGAGTGCATATATAATTTATTTAAAATTTTTATTACATTTTTAATACTTTGTCGTGTCATATTTACACTCGACTTGGTTCTAAGAATATTTACGAATTTAACTTTACAGATCGTTTTCATTTAGATGTTTACAATTGAAATTAATAGAATCGAGGAATATTTATGTACAGTTGGTCGAGTTTATCTATGTACATAAAAGACAAGTTCCGTTTGTCTGTTTGTTTGTATAAGACACGAGATATAAAGAACCACGCAACAGATCGTCATGAAATTTGGCACAAAAATTCATATCTCCGGAACAAACATAGGCTAAGAATTTTTCGAATCAGACCAATCCTTCTATCGTTTTTAAACGTTTTTTTTGTTTGTTTGTTTCTCATTCAATGCATTGAAGACCTTAGAGGTTTATTGCTTCTTCAACTGTTTGTTTTCACGGATTGTTTATTTAGTTTTATTTTACACATATTTTTTAAAATGAAAAAGTGGAAGGAAAATTACTGGGTAATCTTCAAATCTTATGCAACTAAAATGAAAGAAAGAAAATAGTTTAATTGACTGTTAAATTATTTTTTCACCTCTACCCGTGCAACGTCGTCGGGTATAACAGCTAGTACCTCATAAAAAAAGGGCCGTGATTCAGTTGGATATCCAAATAAAAAGTATAATGTCGAACATCATAAAGGGAGAGTGATGTAATATGTTAATGGTAGTGCTAACCAGTAAGGAGGGTAATGAATTGGCATAAATTAAAAACTCCCATAATATACAAGTCACCATTATGAAAGGTACACTCATTCAATGTCGGATATATAAAGCAAACTCTTCAATAAATGAAAAGTTTCTCTGTGCTTGAAACTTCATCATTTAATTAGAAAAGTATTATTTGTTGTTGCAATTTCTAAACCAATGGCATTAGTAACAAAATACGACTCCTAATCAATGACTAATTTAGAACGGCCAGTGAACACTGATTAAAATTAGCTACAAAAGCCATCATTCTATTTCGTAGACAAAGAGTAAATAGTTACTTCCTAAAATAACGTATTTCCGAGTTTCCGTCATTGCTTGAAGCTTTCAAGCATGATGAATGGAGTTGTAAGTTGCCGACGTCACAGGTTCGTTGCTAGGTAACGGAATCGTAAAATGCTGGGTTGGGACATTGAACAAATGTTTTGACAAAAGTGTACTAGATATTTTAATTCATTAAATTTGTACACAGGACAACCTTTAAAACCTGTCAAAAAGTGTCCTCGTGCCGTTATTAACTAGACATGGAGAAATATGAGTTTTAATTATTTTTATGAATAAAATAAAAGAAACATTTTTAAACCCTCTCTGCCACTTACCACTCTCTGCCACTTACAATATATTATACTAGCAGTATGGTCCCGCCTTACTGGAAACCCGTTAACTTCGCATTGCTTCCTTTTAGAGGCATGCTTACTTGTTACTTGCTGGCGCATGCGAACTTAAAAAAGCAAACACTAATAGAGGATGAAGCAGCCTTAGGGCGAGCGCATATCTCAACCAAACTCAATCAATCAAACTAATAGAGGATGGCGGCAAGCCCCCGTTTCGGCCCGGTCCATGTATTTTCAAGCCCTGTTATGGTCCCGCAATCCCACGTGGAAGACGTTTTTTTTTTTAAACTATATTAATTAAAAATCACAAACAAATATGAAAAAACTAAGCCTCAGGTGCACACGTAAGTATTAAAAGGAATCTATATTAAAAATATCGAATTTTTTAGAGCAGTCTAAGTAGGTATTTTGTGATCTACAGACATACATACACACACACACAGACAGACAGACAGACAGACAGACTCTTTCTTTTATTATTATGGATAAATCTTATTACTTATATATTAAGTCACATAAGACGGGCAGTTTAAAAAAAGGTAAAAAGCATTCCTCCCCCATTCTTTAATAACTCCTCACTAAATACACTTAACTATAAAAAAAAATTAATCAGTGGCAACACTTAAATGAGGCTCAGTGGTATAGTGCTTCGCGTTTCTACGCCATAGGTCCGGGGTTCGAATCCCATATCGGGCGAGGTTGACCCATGCTTTCATTCCTTAAGTGCGTTGATAAAATGGGAACCAATGTGTAAGCTCTAAAACACGCCATTTCAAGTAGAGAATCGAACTTCCGGTATCATTTAAAAATTTTTTATGTAATTAGATTTGTTCGATCAACACAAACAATAAAATGTGTTTTAATAATGTTTTTGAAAGTCATGAGATATCAATAATTGTATTTTAACAATAGTCCTCCATTAAAACTAGTAATTTTAATTAGTAGAGTAATTTTAATTATAGCACTTTTTCTAACTAAATATGACTTTTGTAGTTACTTTTCTTTCGTGTATAAGAAGCGTATAATTAACGTTAGACGACTTTGAAAAGCCATATTATTTTTTATGTATTTATAGTGTTTGGGTCGTCTTTTTTTAATCTTCAATAATTAAAGAATAGATATTTATGCAACTAGTGCGAAAAGTAATGCTTTTTAAAACAAGTGGATTTTATTTCACGAGCGAGGTACGAGCGAGTGAAATAAAGACACGTGTTTTAAAAAGTTTACTTTTCGCACGTGTTTCATACACTATTTTTTATAATTGCGTGAAAAAAATCAAATATCATTGGTTCAAAAATAATTCACGTGCTAATTAGACTAAAATAGACTAAGAGATGTCAAGGAAAACAACCAATGAACTCGCAGTTCGGAGCGCGTGACGTTATAAAAAACCAATAAGCGTGCTTCAACATTTTGTCAAAGAAAGCAACCAATGAACTCGCAGTTCGAAGGGCGTGACTTAAGAAATATTCCCATCGCGAGAAAAAAAAATTCATTGATTCAAGAATAATTCACGCGCATAATATTTTTAAATACAGCAGATCGATAAATCTTTGGATTTTATGAGTATTATCAAATCGAAATTTTACTTGAAATGTTGGCATCTTATAAAAAGAGTGCGACAAAGTCTTTTTTTCACTGCTTTTGGGTGAAAAAAAGTACTTTTTTTCACTGTTTCAAAAAGTCTAGCTTTGTGCACGCGTCTGATATTGAAATTATAATGTAAAAGTCGGCTTTTTTTCACGCAATTATAAAAGTAAGTTTTTCTGATAATATTTTTAAAAATCAAAAAATCATGTAATTCGCCTCAAAGCATGATTAAATTTCTTTGTGAAGTTGAGACTCACATTATATTATTTTTTTTTATTATTTTAGTTTCGTTGTAGTATGACGGTGTCATTTATTTATTCTTGAATTACTATGAGTATGTTTGTTGTAATAAATCTTGCCTTTTGGAAAACTATTTTTCACTTCCAAAAACTGGTTACGAAAACAATTTAGTTGCTAAACTATTTCAAATTAGCCATATATTTATCCTAAAAAAATTACTTTCAGATATTATCAATTATCATAAATAAAAATATTAAATTCTTTCCAATTTAAAATTGAATAGTACATTAACTTAGGCATAGTTATTTTTAATTAATTCTTTTCTCTTTCTTAAGGCTAATACAGCTGAAAAAAGGTCGAAGTCGTTGTGTCAATACAAATATATTTATACCTAAAATATTTTAAACAAAAAAATAAAGCATTCAGGCGCATGAAAGGTAGAAGTGTATTACGCTTACAGCCTAGCACCGTTGGTAACTAGATATGGGAAAAAAGTATTAAGGGTTTCGTGAGCAAGTTATGATCCGCTAAACTCAATTCTATTACAATCCAATGAATCATGTAAATTTTGAAAAAGTTATTAGATCAAAATTTAAATAGTTCTCATTAAAGAAAGCATTCAAAATAGCAAAATAAAAAACATTAAAAAAAATAAAACGAAAAATTTCTCTTTTTTTTTACAAAATATCTTTTTTAATTTTGTGTATTGATACAGATCTTTGAAATTTAAAAAAGCGTAATTTTAAATTTGCTTTAGTAAGTTTAAAAAGACCGCTTCTAGATTAAATATTGTGATTAAAGTTATTGAAAAGAACCTTAGGTGTTGAAAAGAAATAAGCTCTGACATTCCAATTATAAAACCATCAAAGAAGTTTTTAACACAAATTCAAAAACATATTAAAATCAAAAAGTGATTGAAATCTTAACAGCGTTAAGTCGTATAAAAAATTATTTTTTAGTCAACCATAAAAACCAATTAAATAGCAATGCGGAAGTCTATGTTTACGAAAGAAATGAGAATGCTCATTATTTTATAATTAAAAAGGAATATTTTTATTCACTTTTAACAAAAATATTAAGCAGAAAAGAAATTGTGACTGTAAATAAAATGTAAGTATATACTTACTGTTTTTGCAATAGTTTTTAAGAGAAATGTTTAGACGGATTAACTAAAAAATATTACATTAAGGACTAAAAATAGAGTTTTAATACTTTTAAAGATAAGTTTCAAGTATATTTATTGTGAAACATCCAATTAAATGTTTTGACACGGAAAAATATGTTTTTATACCATAGATAAAAAGATAAAATATCAACAAATGCTTTAACTTTCTAAGTAAATAATTGAGAAGGGGTTTTTTTGTGACTTTTTTTTTATATTTTTGTTATGCTGAGTCCATTTTATTTCTTTCTAAAAGAGTCCTCTCAGACAACTAAAAATGAAATATATATAATACACAATTAAAAAAACTTCGAACTTTGTTTCAACAAACACATATCGCGCGTTCCTAGTAACTACAAATGCTATGCCTTAAAATGGTTAACCATAATTTGGGTATTCTGATAAATCATTCTTAAGTTTTTGTTTAATACCAAAACGAGGGCAAAACCTTTCATTTCAAGCCGTTGTAGCTACTAGAAAACCTTATCATGGTGAAACCAAGCACACGATTTTAAACAGTATAACAATTATATAACGGATCTAAATAACTATATACCATAACAAATTTTAAAAAAAAAGAATCATAACGATTTGAATTTATTTTTCAGTAAAAGTATTTGTTAGTTTGCAAAGTATTTGTTCATTTATATAGAAAAATATTTTGCATTTATATTGAATTTATATTTAACTCTACTAATGTATTATTTTTTACTATTTTATTTGTTAAGTCAACTTTACGCGACTGTAGACTGAATTTTTATAAGCTTTATACTATCATTAACTTCCCATCTTCGTTTGAGATAGATTTGGAAGAAATCCTATATTTCACAGTTCATTAGAGTGCCATCATTTCAAAAAGAGAAGTATCATCACAGAAAATCGAATAAATTTCAATAAACAACAACAAAATGGATGGTGAAAGAGAAAAGAAATTCATTTTAAATAATAAAAAAGGCACCTAAAAGACATTGAATTTCCAAAAACCGAACTTCTCGAAAACTCCTAATGCACTTTCCCGCCAGGACTTGATAAATGGCATTATCCTACCGGCATTTGTATCTATTTTCTATTTGTTTTTGATTATCCTCCCTTTCAGCGTGCTGATATTTGCATGATAGATTAGGCAAATGGAAATGATCATTTACTTATTTTCATTTTTTGTTCTGCTTGTTGGGCTATTTTATGATCGGTTCTTTGGATATGGCAGTTGATAAATACAAAGGAAGTCGATTTAAAGTCTTTGAGAACAAGACTTAAGGGAGTATTCACTTTTGTTTTGGAATGACAAATGTGTAACCAACGAAGGCTTTAAAAGTACAGATATTGCATTGAGGAACCTATGAAATGTAGAAACCTAAAATAAAATAAAAACTTCATAAGCGTTACAAAAAAAAAGAATGGACTTAGGCATAAAAAAACGCTGAATGTTAACGACCTTATAGAACAAAATAGATGATTCCATATATGATTCCCAAATTCGTTGATTCCCCTTGGATCCAGCCAACTGCTTATTTTTACTAATATGAAGAGCACAGGGGAAGAACCGCTTGATTTATTAGGAGTCGTTCCGTAATTGTGTCTGCTTGGCCGACATTGGCGACATCAAACCGGTTTCTCTCTTCTTCGCTTGGTCCAAGCGTAGGAATCGTGCATCGCGAGAATCTCGGTAGGTAGAAACTGGTTTCCTTACACCAGTTCAGGTGATTTTTCGCTATCATCGTCAAAGAGGCTGATGAGGAAAGTCTTCTACGAAATTAAGCGGTTTTCCCCTGTACTCTCCATATAGGTTTAGTATATCTTTTTAAGATTGTGGGTTTAAACTTGTATTTGAATGAATTGACATACACTCTTAAAACAAGAGTGAAATCCACTCCTTTCGGGGAAGTGCATTTTCTAGACTGGAGGAGTGAAAATCAACTCAGACTGAGTAAAAATCGCTCGTTCGTTTTAAGAGTGTACAAATAAATCGTGCTGAAATTAAAAATTCAAATGAATTTTTTTTGCTAATTCACTCTTTCCAACAATTAACATTAGTCTATGTTTCAAATATCTATAGCAGGCCTTTCAAATGTGGTTCTAGTGCGGCTTTGGTTCAATCAACCTACCAACTCTCCTGCTTTAACTACAAACGACAAGAGAAACTAGAATTAATATTCCCCTTTCTTGAAACTACAATTATTATTCCTATTTTTTTTCTTCGAAACTAAATAAATATTCCCCTTTCCAGAATCTGGGGAATTGAAACATTCAAAAATTAGCTTAAAATCCGGTATCCGGTAAAATGCCGAGAATTGGCTGGTCTATCTTGTATCAACATTAGTTGCATTAGTTCTGTATTTAGTTGCATTTGTTTTGTATTTAGTCGCATTGGTTTTGTATGTTTTCATCAGTTATTCTTTGTTTAGTTTATGTTTTTGCTCCAATCCCATGCTTCGGCATGGGGGCCAATGATGTAAAATCAAGTGCTTTTGCAATAAATAAAAAAAAAATCTAGTATCAACATCGTAGACCGAATGGCTACGGAAAAGGACATCGGCTACGATTTAGAAACTTATAGGCTCAGCAATTTGTAACTTTAACTTACTCGCCTAATCTGTAAAAGATAAATGTTGCTCAGATTTTGAAGTAAATTTTGTAGCTACAGCAAATGATGCAGATCTAAATATTTAACTAACGAACTGTGCAATTGAAAACTAAGAAATTTCGGTATATTTGCTAACTCTTGTCCAAATTTTTCAAACCTCAAGACACTCTCAATAAACGTTTTAGTTTCTGCGTACATCAAAGTCAAGTAATATTGTTTACCATTTTTTGTAGTCACAAAAATCGACTACAAATTTCAAAGCCACTTGTATTTCCTTACAATAAACTTATTTGTATATTGCTCTTTTTTCTAGAAGTAACAGTTAAATTTCTGTCAATCTAACTTAGCGAGTTGAAGATAATATTTATTTTTCAGCCTCCAGAGTTTTATTATACGACGGGGGACAAAGTGATAGGGAATCTGACCTAGTCGTGATGAATATAGTAATCGGATGGATTTTATTTTTGTTTAGAACTCTTTTATTTTAAGTATAATGGGAGATTTAAAAAGGAAATCTGGGAAAACTGCGAAAACAATTTTTAGATTTACTCACACACATCAGTAAAAACACTTATCTGAAAATCTGGATTTATATTTTCTAAAATTAGCATCTTTAAGAAGGATTGTGCAAATGAAATTCAATGGATTGTACTTTAATGCATTTAATTTACTTTTTTTTCCTCTTTTGGAAATGCATTAACAATTTAAATAGAACAAATTCTTTGAGATTTTGGTTGCTATTTTCATTTTTTATTGTAACCTGAGATACTGGTGTTTTTTTATATAGGTATAATAAAATTATATATCTTTCGAAAACATTATTTACAAATTTAATTACGTCCTCTTTGCGGTTATGCTAATACTTCTCAGCATTGATAATATCAAAAAAATACTTCCATTGCTATAAATGATAAAAATGTGAAACTACTAAGAATAAATAAAGTTTTATTAAGGGATTTAGATTGTCAGCACATAATGAACTGAAATCGCATTCTCGTTTTTAGCACTTAGGGCTAATGAAAAAATCATACTAGTTCTCTCAAAACATCCGAAATAAATTTCCATTTAACTAAAAAAAAGCACAAAGTAAATTCCACTTAATTAAAAAAACATAAAAGATAATCGTTTCACAACCTCATTGGCACACTGCCATAATTACGTACCAATTACTCGGCTCCAGACGCTGGAATCTGTTAATGACTCAAAATGAAACAGCAGGAGGAAAACAACTCCTCTCGGCAGACTTTTGCCGCAATTAACTGCAACTGCACCGGTCACGTATGCCCATTCCAAACAAAGAGCTTTGTGTGTGTGCGATTCCGCGGGCTTTCGGGGAAATTGGAACCTTCTGGGTAAATGTTTGAGCACAAAATGAAACATCGGGGATTATGGGCCTTGGGAAGTGGTCTTGTTGTAATACGTTGTAGGTGCGAGAGTTCTAATCTTCCATATTTGTATCCTAGAGCGCGCGTGAACAATAAGTCCAGAAATTGGCACTTTATAGCCTGAAGGGTGTGAAGTTTGACGACGTTCTATTTATTTGCCGCTTTACTTACAGAAATATATTTCTAATTTAAGGAGAAAAATATATATATTTCTCTTGTGCAAAAGATATGAGACTGTAAGACCACACAAAACTTTAGTAGCAAAGTTTGGGAACAACCCTGTTGGTGGCTTGTAGTTGGTCGTCAATATTTGCATCTGTATAACTTAATTTAAAAGCATTGTACAATTCTTGTTTTTATTCAAATTAAATTTGTATTAACTTAATACACAAAATACAAAAATTTCCAAGAAACAATGGTTAATCTAAAGGTATAAACTCGTGGCTTGACGAAGCTTAAGAAGGCAACAGTTTTCATTGTGAGATCAATTCAATGTACTTGACTACGGCATCTGAACCATTTTAATATAGTAGTATTAAAGTAAGACATTTTGAACTACTAATCTGGGGTTAAAACTATTTAGTATACCAAATTTCATAATAGATAGCCTTCTTCAATAAAAATGTAACAATATATATGTTTTTTTAATCAAAACTTAAGATACTTTTTTTTTACTTCTTCCAACCCTAATGGGGTGGAGAACTTTTTCTTACATCTTGTGAGTTCTTTTTCTTTCCAGTACAGTTTTCTACAGTACAAAGGAATTTTCTTCAAAATAAGACTGAGTTTTGAAATACCCTTTTGGGCCTTGTTATAGCTTTTCGTTACTTTTAGAACTTTCAGAAATGTAGGATCTGTTAAAGAAAAATTTTAATTGAAATAAACTCCTCTATCGCATTCATTTACAAACGCCTTTAATCTAGAGTATATCAAATACATTATTAATTTGATTGACTGGTAAAATAAATTAATGTTCAAAAGCTACTACATCAAGCTTCAAATAGCTCCACAGCGATATTTAACAGGATAAAATATGAAAAATTCTTTCCCCTTGTAATAAATCTTGATTGAAAGTTTTCGAGTTTTCGCTGTTTGCAGAATTCATTTTAATTCACTTTATTTATTCGAGATAGTGTGATAAATGATGTAATATACGGTTTCTTAGAAAATCCTACGATATTTTGCGGTGGATTTTTAATAGAATTCTTCCCCTGCAACAATTAATCAAAGTTAAAAGCCAATTTAGGAACACAATTTTCTTGATATTTTCATGAGAAACTTTCGACAAATCGAGAACCATTTCGAAAAGGAGCCGGTAACATAAATTTCAACTTGTTATTAATATTGAATATGTACACTAAATGTATAAAATTAAAAAAAAAAAACTTGAGCTTTTTAAAGTGGCTGACTCCAAACGTTTTTATCAAATTCCACCATTTGTAGGACCATATGAAGGGCTAACTTTCAAAACGCAAATTCTCCAAAGGAAAACTAGTATATCTTAGTTTTACTTTGGTTGCTAGTCCGTTTATTGTTGAGTGTGTTCAATTAAATATCGCCAATGAGAAGACTAGACCCTATATCTCAGTCTTACTATAAGTAATGAGTGTTTGGAAGAAAAAAACACACTTCTAGTTAATTAGATTCATAAGATCTAAAAGAACCTCACGAATTTTTTCAAGAAAATGTCATCGTTAGCTGAATTATAATTAACACAAGATGTCTAACGTCCTCTTTTGCGCAGTGTTCGTGTACCCGTGTCTTACTTTTGTGCTGTTTGGCCACTATATATTTTATATAACACTTTCGCTACGAGGGATTTTTGTTTCCTCTTAATATGTGATAGAAATATCATTATCAAATCCTTCCCTAGTAGCAATTTTTCATCGACCGATAATCGAATACTCATCGTTCGCCGGTGAGCCGATGAGAATTCGAACATCGGATTTTAATCGAAAATTGCCCGTTTCCTCGATAACTGCTCGGTTATGTCCGCTCGATAGAGGATCGATCGATGAGTTTTTCCCGATGAGTTTCCGATCAAATGCAATAAGAAATCGATAAGATCCGATGAGCAGTAATCGAAATCTCATCGTCCTATGGAATTTCGAGCACTTTCCGATAAAATTCCGATCAGTTTACGACATGTTAGTACAAAATTTCTAAACTAGAGAGCGACACTAATTTTTCGATTTGATTTATTTGGAATTTTGGAATTCAGGGGATTCGAACCGCCGACCTCGCGCCCCGCGCTCTCCTTGCATCGGGAAACCGGGACTTTAACACTCTGCCATTCACGCTTGCCGTGGGTTAGCGTGTAAATAAAGAGGTGAAAGGATGTTTCTTAATGAAGTTGTATGTTATTGATTAAGACATTTTATTTTTGATTTTTCTTTTGCAAGTTGCAAATTTCTTTTAGATATTACTTTATTTAAGTCAACAACACTGATAAAATATGTTAAATTTAAAAATAACTTATGGTAATTCACGTATTTAAGTTTTTTTGGTTCATAATATTTATTCCAAAATCTATTTTATTTAAGTTGAGTTTATCGAAAATTAATCATGGCAAAAAAAAGTTTAAAATTAATTTCGAAGTAAATAAAAGAAATAAGTTATCACACAGTAAAAATATTTATCTATTTGCACGCAATTAAAAATGGTGTGTGTAAGTAAATGAAAAATAACTATTACCAGTTGGAACTTGATATTTTTCGGATATGAAGTTTTCGAAATAATGTAACGCAATTTGTATGTACTAAGATAAAAAAAAAGTCAAATTTTTCGGGTTCTTATCGTTGCGATATCGATTCGATATAATTTTCCAATGAAACGTACGTTGATTGAATTTTCACCTTTGACCGATATCGAATCGATGATTTTAAACGATAGGATTCCGATTGCCGATCTCGTCTCGAGCACGTTCCGAAAAAAGGAGGCGATCACCGGTGAGTTTTCGCTAAACCGATAATCGATTGAGCATATTTCGAGAAGCAATGCTACTAGGGTTAGTTGTACGGCCACCTGAGCCGTTTTTTATGTGAAAGGTTTAAACAAAACAAAGATTTAAGCAATAAATGCAAAATCGGTCATCTTTGTTTTCACTTTGATATTTAAAGGGACTGTGGAGCCCAGTCGGTTAGGTATTCGCTTTTCATGCTGAAGGTCCCAGATTCGAGTCCGGGCATCGCGAAAATAACTGCCGATCTATAAACGGCCCCTTGCAGCCAGAATTAGTCGATTAATACTCGTGAGTTGGGAGTGCAAGTTAAATATCCTTCAAATTCCTAAATCTCCGTACAATGTCGCCTTTAACGGTTGCGTTGGGTGCCTACTCAGGTGTCAGCTCGTCACGTGCCTGTGGTTCTAAAATACGACGCCAATCGCCAATAGCTTTCGTGCAGCTTAGTGCGACGATAATCTAAACTAAACTTTACTTAATTATTATGTACTCATAACTAATTTATAGTATTTGATGATTTTTCACTCAAAAAGGTGTTAATCATCATCCTGATAGAAACAGTTTTTAAAAAATCATATTGCTTTTCGGTTTTCTCTTTTTATACAAACAATTTTATATTTTCAACTAACTTCAAAATACACTTCATTAGATGGCTGACTTGCTTTTTTTCTAGTACTACGTTTTTTGCGCTTCCTGAGGGGCGCCATTTTTTAAAAGTCTGAAACTGTAGTCCTGGTATAGGTCAAATAGGCTTCGATACAAAAAATTGTAACAACTTGAATTGCTGGTATCCGTGCTCTGTAACATTTTAAAAGCCCATGGACTGCCTTCATTTCACCATTACCATTTCACCTTTAAGGGTAAAGTTTTAAGCTATTTAAGAAAAACATACTTTAGGTAGATAAAACATATTTTTGTAAACACAATGATAAAACAATATGTAATAATGATAAAACAATATAAAAAATTTAATTTACGTTTCAATATAAGCATAAAGGTAGATATTAGAAAAAATTGTCAGATCGCGTCCGAACCAACTTTATTATTATTATTTTTTAAAAATAAAATTTTAAACTGCTTTTCTAACTTAGTAACGAATTTTTCGCTTCAAATTATAATAAAGTATCATATTTTTGTTTATATATCTTCTGGAAAATGTTTTAAATTTTTCAAACAAACAGATCGGTAACGTGTCCAACTAGTGATGCTCGTTTTACAAAAATACCTTATTAAATTAAGGTTGGGTAGAACACTTACCCCATTGCAAAACTAGCCCCGGTCTTCACCATTTAGTAGTAGAAGCTTAGTGAGAACAATAATTTAAACTATAATTTTAACATCAATACCACATTTTTGAATGCCCGTCAAAGAATGCCAATTTGAGAGACATTGGAGTTCTGACATCATTAATAGATCTTTATGACAGTAATATTCAAAAAATTGTCGAAGCGGTCATCAAAACACGTAGTTTCATTTAGCTTAAGTTTCACTATTCGGCAACGTCAAAAAAAACATCTTATTAAGTAATTTTTATTTAACTATACAAATTTTTAACTATAATAGGAAATTGTATTTTAAAATATTTAATAAATCCTTATAAGGTACTTATCCCTTTAAAATATATTTCTTAAATATCTAGATAACGTTAATATTTTTTATCTATGCCAGAAGTTAAAATAGTTTCAGAATATTATTGGTAATATCTTTTTATTATTGTACATATGATTTATTCTTTACAATCTTGTTTTACTCATTCGCAGTTAATGCGCTTATGCAAACATTTTGGCTGATAAATTGAGCACGCCTAATCTTTCTTAATTTGGTTAATTGATAATGTTTAATGAGTAACATTCATAAATCTCAATCTTATTAAATATTATACTATGTAATTAATAAAGAGCTTTATTTTCAATTGAATATTTATAATGAAAGAGAGCAAATTTAAATGAGATAATTTAACGAAATTCGACAATTATTTGTTTTTAAAAGCGTATAAATACTTGTCTAGAATATAATTTCACTTTCATATCTTTTAGAAATTAACTTTAACCAAACAATTTGTTTAATAGTTAAATGATGATTTAGTTACCTATTTAGAAAAAATAATAACAAATATTGAATGTTACCCCTGATTCTATTGTTATTCTGACATTATTAAAGAACACATAACAAATAATACTTATTTCCTTTAGGGGACTCGGTACCCCCAAAACTTTTTTTCTTCATTTTTAGTAAAACATCCACTTTTTTGTGATGAATGTGTATAAAATGGTCTAAATAAGACATTCCAGTGGCAAAAATTTAGTAAAATTTTTTCAAAAAAATTTTATTAATTTTTTTTCAAAAAATTAACACTTTTTAAAAAATGCTTCTTCTACTTCGAATTTCAATTTTTTTTAAAGATTTTTTTTCACAAGCACCATCGATCTATTTTTAATAA
Source organism: Hylyphantes graminicola (assembly GCA_023701765.1). NCBI lineage: Eukaryota > Metazoa > Arthropoda > Arachnida > Araneae > Linyphiidae > Hylyphantes > Hylyphantes graminicola. Next base: position 50,514,312 of record CM043117.1, on the reverse strand, counting down.
CTTTAGGTATGGAATTCATCATATGAGATATAGTTCAGGAGAAAAAAATAATTAAGTGAAAATACACCTGAATTTCTTAAAAAAATGCAAATTTTCAACTTATTTATTTTATTAAAAAAAAACTATTTAATATTTTCACTATTTCATACCTATTTTTATTTATTATACATTTTTGTGCATCTAAAAAAAATTTGGGACTCTTTTATGAGTATTTATTCTAGTTTTAGTATTTTAAGTAAGGGCATGATTCAAAAATTTTGAAACCAAGAAAAACCAATTTAAAGTTTTATTGCTAAAAATTACTCATAAAACATATTGTTATTTGATTGATATTATTTTTCCTTAATTCATTATACATATATAAAGCATATTTAAGAGGTTTTATTAGAAATAAACAATATTTAAATAATATGTGAATCTAAGTAGTTTAGCAAGTTTTGCTTCTTAAAAACGTCGAAAACTGAAATTTTGAATATCATTAAAATGTATACAAAAGTAGCTTGTTAAAAACTATAAAATATGCTTTAATACTTACTTTTGATATAGATTCAGTCGAAGAAATTTATATTTTATGAAATCAAAGTTTAAAAATGTGTCATTTTTGATCAAAATATGTTGTTTGTTATATTAGTATTCACACAATTAGTTTAGTATAATCAATTTCCATGGGTAACGACTTCTTTCTTTTTATACTCTTTTTCTCTCTTAGATATGGCCATTTTGATAAATTTACGGGCACGATGTAATTTTAAGTTTTGGCTTATTTTCTAAATTGATTTTTGCGCAAATCGAGCATAGTCGATAGCTGTCGTGTTTTACATCCTATTGGCAAACCCAAGTTTTCTTGTTGGCTTATAATGTTAGCAGAAATACCCTTATTGAATTCGCACACTGAATTTGTGACTGTTGTCTGTGACAAAAGTTTCCTTTGAACACCTAGACCAAATGATACTGTGCAAACTTTCGTTTGCGTTTTGCGTGGAGCACCTCACACATCTTTCTAGAAGTTCATCGGCAGCAAGCCTTTGATATATGGGTAAAATTTTGGCTAAATGTGTGTGTGTGTTCTTCATTGATAGAAGTTTTTTCAAGTTTTTTATGAGGTCTTATCATGCGCCACAGCAGAATTAAAAAAACACCAAGACTTTTCCCCAGTTGGACACTTTGAGTGTTGTGGTTTACTGTCTGTGCTTATGCTGTGATGAGATACTGGGTGGCATAAATTGCAATTTTCAAAGCTTGCACGTTACCCTTGTTTTTCAAAATTGCATCCTGGTAATAACATGTGAGCCTCTTTATTGTTTTGTATTGCAAACTACCCAACGTAAACGTTAAGGGCGACATCGTACGCAGCGTTAGGACTTTGAAGGATATTTAACGTGCACTACCTTACACGGACTTATTCGTCGGACATTTTTTTCTGCACGGGCCGTTTATAGGTCGGCAGTTATTTTAGCAATGCCAGGACCCGAACCTGGGCACTTTCGCATGCTAGGCGAGTGCCTAACCAACTGGGCTCCCCAGCCCCCACCATTGCAGAGGGAGAGCCATTGTAAAAAATGGCTTTTAATGTCAAAAATATTTTTCCAATTGTCTTGATACTTTGTGACGTCATTAATAAAGGTTGTAATAGTAGTTTAAGCCAATAAATTTTTTTTTGAATTTTTCACCAATTTGGGGGTACTGAGTCCCCTTTATTGACATTAAAAGCATTTGTGAATTAAATGCTTTTCATAAATTTACCATAAGTAGTTAAAATTTATTTTTTATTACTTATTATCTAAAAATTTTTTAAACATGTATTGAATACATATTATTCTTGGTATTTTTAATTAAATTTTACTAAATGTGAAAATAAATGTTCTTTAATCTATTTTAACATTTAAAAACTGTAAATGTCATTATTATCAATGATAGAACTAGAAATAAATCCCAGCGCAACTTTTCATTATTTAACGAACAATGATAAACAACACTCATTTTTTAAAAAATTCTTCTTTTCTATTGAAATCACTTTAAACAATAAATATTTTATTCAAAACTCTAAAAATAATATTTTTATGTTCCATACCGAAATTCATAGAGTTGAATATGTTTTCAATCATCCAAAATGCATTAAATATTTACTTCCAATGCACTTTACACTATCCAGAAAACAAGAAACTAAATCCCTAAGCTTTGAAACAAAAACGCATTTCTCGCTTTACAAAAATATAAATTTTACTTTTTCGTTATAAAACCCTTTATCTTTTTCGCATTTTTTTCTATAAAAATAATCCTCCTATCGCAAACGCATCTTAGAGTTTGTGTGATAAAGTGGTGACTGTCACTGGACTGATTTTAAACTTTACCTTCTGGGAGTATGCCTTACCATAAAACTAAGATAAGTATTGAACCGCCAACTCCATATCAGCCTTTTCAGAAGAAGAGTAGCAAAATAAAATCACTAGGAAAAAACAAAACAGAAATTTTATACTTGACAACTTATAGAGTGAGAGCCCAGGGCCCCCAGACCTAAGTCATTTTGGCAAGGATGAAATGTACGTGATTAGGTTCGGTTTTCATTTACTTTTAGTGTATGCATACCCGTTAGAGTGGACCGACGGCCAATTTACAGGTATCGGGTGCAAAAAGTAGGTAAAATATAAGTTAACCTAAGTCATTTTGGAAAGGCTTATTTTTGCATATGTTTTAGAAAATAATGTTAAAAGTTCATAATAATTTTCCCAGACACTTTCCGCGGGCCGATATTTCTCCCAGACGCTTTAAACGTCTTCATCAAGCTCAGACTTTGTCAATCACATCTAACGGCGTGAGATGGCGTTACAACCGTTCTCGGACATCAAGGAAGGGAAGTTAAGCAAAAAAGAACTATGTGTCTATTGGATATATGGTTAGTTGATTGACTTATATTCCGGTGAAAGAATATCGTATCGATTTAATTGAAAAAAATTAATTCGAAAATGGATTAATAAACAAGTTGTCATAGCTGTCTAGCTTACAACATTTTCACATCTTCAATAATCAAGCACACAAACCGGAATATATATGTCAATCAACCAACCATATCTCCAATAGACACATAGTTCTTTTTTGCTTAACTTCCCTTCCTTGATGTCCGAGAACGGTTTTAGCGCCATCTTACGCCGCTAGATGTGATTGACAAAGCCTGAGCTTGATGAAGACGTTTAAAGCTTCTGGGAGAAATATCGGCCCACGGAAAGTGTCTGGGAAATTTATTATGCACTTTTAACATTATTTTCTAAAACATATGTAAAAATCAGCCTTTCCAAAATGACTTAGGTTAACTTAGGGGAGAGTGTTGTACCTCGGGACAATTTTTACATTTTAATTTTTTTCTTCGATAATTATTGTCAAAATAAAAATTTCAAAGCAGCATTTCAACACACCAATATATTCCTCTATAATATATATTTTTTTAAATCTGGCAGCTTGAAATTAAAAAATTGCCACTCATTTAAAGTAGAGAGGATAAACTGTCCCAAGGTACAACATCATGTTGTACCTTGGGACATGCTTTATAATTCAGTCAATAGTCATACACTTGAACTAATTTGTGTCAGGAAACAAATTTTATTTCAAAATACATCAGAAAATTTGCTCTTTTGAACATTTCATCACACGGAAGGAAAAATATTTATCAGGTGTTGCCAGAATTATATTTTCAAACTTCAATCATTATAAAATTTATCCAAAACAAAGCTGAGTTGTATTTTACATGTTTTGTGGAATTGCTCTTAAAATAAATAATAAAGATATTTTTATTTATCCAAATTATTAAGAATTTAATCAAATAATTAATACTGTCCCAAGGTACAACACACTACATGGTTTAAATAAAAGCAAGATAGTGGCCAATCCAAATGCATTATCATTATTTTCTCATAACCAAAATATTTTAAAATCTTCTCTTTTATGAAGAAAATAAAATGCAGTTGACTTTTTGTAAGAGTACTAAGGTAGAAAATTATATTAGAATGAGAAAAATATTTACTTTGGGGTAATGAAATATTATTTTTTGTCACCATTTCATCAATTCAATGATGCTAGTGTTAAATTTTATTAGGATGATGTCTGTTGGTTAAGGCTACTATTAGAAATAAACAATGTATGAATATTGCCAATAGATTCTTAGAAATTATCAGTGTCCCAAGGTACAAGCGTCCCAAGGTACAACACTCTCCCCTATATTTTACCTACTTTTTGTACCCGATACCTCTAAATTGGCCGTCGGTCCACTTTAACGAGTATGCATACACTAAAAGTAAATGAAAACCGAACCTAATCACGTACATTTCATCCTTGCCAAAATGACTTAGGTCTGGGGGCCCTGGGCTCTCGGTCTATTAGCACCTGATGGTGGGGCCCGGATGGCCGAGGGGTTAACTAACTTATGCTGCTTCCGCTAACAGTCTGCGCAGTGTAACGGGTGCGGGTTCGATTCCCGCTTTGCCCTGGGGGTAATTTCTCTGTGAGAGTAAAAAGTCTTTCTGTGTCTGTCTAACTTGACGAAGGCTTATAAGCGGGTCACTGATCAAGCACACAAGCCGAAATATACTATATGTATCAACCCCCCTACCTGATGCTGGTAGGGTTTTTTTTTCAGCTAATATAAAAATCGATGTTATGATACGTTTCGCTTCTAGTTTTCGAACAAGCAATTGTACTATATTTCCATTTTTTTTATTTCAATTTAATTTATTAGAATATAATGAATATTAATGAAATTTTCGAAAAGTAAAAATAAAATGAGCAATTACGAAGCCTATCAACAATTATGATCAATTATGACTAGCTTATCAACAATTAGATCAATTATGACGAGCTTATCAACAATTATAACCAATTATGACGAGCTTATCAACGGTTATAATCAATTATGACGAGCTTATCAACAATTTGGAAAAAATATGACGTTTGGAACAATTATGACGTTAAATTAGCACCTTATGCTATGCTTGAGGATTTGTTTTCTTTAGGATTATGCATTGTGTGAAGAAGCTGTTCTATGGGCCAGTCACTGTTACAAAATCTACTTGCACCTACCAAACCTTCCAAATGGGGTGAAATTTCATATTTAAGTAAGTTTGGGTGTGTGATTTTGAAAATAGGGAATTGCAGCTCATTTATAATTTTCCTTTACTAAAATTTTCTTTATGGAAAATGCTATTGGAATACTAATTACTAGATAAAAATTCAGTTAAAGATTTATTTATCGTATTAATTTTTAAATTATCAAAAATAGCTGGAAAAGTTATACAGCTTCCAATTGAACATGACTTATTAAGTAAATACCAGTGTCAATAAAAACATTAAATAACTTTTGCAATATTTTTGTCTTATACAATTTTGTCAAAAACAAGGAAACGCACTGCATTTTTTATCTTCGACTTCTAAACTTTTCCACACAGAAATGAAATTAGATGTCGGATGTTTTTAAGCAAAGAAGCGATGGCTCGAGAATTTTATTTTAAGCTCTAAGGAATTGGGCTTAGGGATACTGATCCTTGTTTCTTATATATTTTTTTACTTTGTGAATTCCGTAACTTTGTTTTGTTTTCAAAGAAGGTACAAAAGAGGCGGACGGTAAAACGTGGATTTTCCGTATTTGCTTTTTTTATATATATTTTTTTATTACGGGTGGATGTAGAATTGTTTTTTTTACGAATATTTTTAGTCAATTAATAAAGTTACTTTAACTCTTGCGTTTGATACATTAAATCATATTTTAATATTTTATAAGTTATCGTGTTTTATGGCATTTTTTAAACAAACCCAAAACAAAATACAATGGAAGGGTAAATTTTTTATATAACGAAAAACCATAGATCGGATTTCGGACATCCATCTCAAAATCAACATACTCGAGTAAAAAAACATAAAAGCAAAATTTTTATTAAGCGTGTCATAGAAAATTCACTAGAACTTGCGAATAATATAAAATAAGTTTTGCTTTAAAAGCTTGACATGCTATAAAAATGCTTTTAGTTAATCTTGAGCCAGCATTTCTTACTAATCCACCTTAACTAGGTTCGACTACATCACAAAATGCAACAATCAAACAAAATAAACGTTCTGGCTAAATATCAAAAGGCATAACTTCCTTGCAACTCTTGGCCAGAATTTTATAATGAAGTTAAAAATTGCAATTGACATTAACGTACGTTTCAAACTCGATAAAATAAGCAGACTTTTCATGCAATTTATGGGTTCTGATAATAAAATCAATATGTCGCCGCCGGAAAACTTTTGCCTGGAGCCTGTCAATTATGTTTCAGTTAAAAACAATGTTTGGTGACATTAATGACTGCATTTTCAGGAGTATGGAAATAAATGTCACTCACGTGTCTGCTATTTAGTAGAAAGATCAAGCGCTTTAATGGCTAAGAATAATTTTTAAATAGGTTAAGCTTTAATGGATTACTAATTCTATTGGTTAAGATTTTTTGTATTGTGTTAAATACTTAATTTTACCTGCGTATTCAATTGCTTCAGTGTGAGTAATAGGTGATGAGGAACCAATTTCCAAGACATACAACAATATTTCTTAATTTTTTTGTCTTATTTTATGCTGCTATCAATGGAAAAATCAGTGTAATTTTACTCCAGCTGCAGGAAAAACGTGCTTCCAAATTAATGGGCTAACGGTACACTAATAAGTTAACTCCATAAAACTTGTTTCCAGAAAGTACGGCCTCTAGTTTTATGGTAACGGTATACCAACTTCATAGAGTGGCCGTTACTCTACAAAATAGGAGTTAACTTCTCATTAGAAGTTTTATGGAGTAAAGTAAAAAATACAGTTTTTCAGTATAGAAATGTCAATTGAATCTGAAAGTAAATTAGTTTTAAAAAAATCTGTCAACAAAAGCTGCCCTGTTTCGTTGTCTTTCATACATTAAAATCAAGTATCAAACATTTTTATTTTTTATTGTTTGATTAAAATATATCTAAAACACACTTATAATAGGTACAGTATTGCTTAATAATCTTGCTGTATTTTGAATTTTATTGAAAACCAATTTACTTTAAGCTATTTTACATTGCCCGTTTATTTTTCTGCAAAGGGTAGACAAAAATATTTTAAAATCCTAAAATTTAAAGGTGGGTCAAGCCTTCTTTACGGCCAAGGGTCCTCAGGTTCCCTTACTAATTAAAATGTCATTTAATACAAACTAACTACCTATCTTTTTTTTATTGAAATGAACCATGTATATTTGATAAAGCTTTCTTTAAAAAAATCCATTTTAAAGAACTTATACTTCTTTTTCTCTCAACACCCAAAATAAATCAGTCGGAAATACACAAACACTTTATAATCTGTAAAAAGGTGGGCCGATTCTTACACCATATATCAAGAAGGGATGTGAAATAATCGAAATTTTCTTTCCATGCCCGCCGCTCACGCTTTAATTTAATAAACCAAAGAATGTGGAGGAAATTCTTTGTTCCATTTTTAGATTTTGTTGATTTTTATTCCACCCTGGTTTACAATTGGATTATTTCTCAAGACTTTGGATTTATTTTGGCTCGTTTTGATAAAGGGGTTCTTGCTGTTCTGCTGAAAATAGTGGTGCGTATGAATTTGATTTTGTTTATGGTGATGCATGCTTTGGAATGTTTTTTTTGCTTGTTTGTAGAGGAAATTATGAATGAAGTTTTGTAACTTGTATTAAATTTATTATTTAGAATTTTTCTAAGATACTTAATATATTTGTTAAGTAATATCACTGCACTCCTTGCCAACCTAAGTTGGGTAAATAAAAATATGCTATGGAGAAGATCTTTCCGCGGATGAAAAGTTTTCCATAAATTATTTGAGAATTCATCCAGAAAACATGTGTAAAACATTAATTTCATTTAAGGTCTAACAGATTTTAATATTATTTGAGAAAATTTGGCAATTTTATCGGAATGAAAAGTGTATTTTAGTTAAATTGTATTCAGATCATTTTGTATGTAAATATTACCTTACATGAGTTTCCAACTAACGGATCAATCGCGCTTTTTCCTCAGCCCTTTCACTCTTTGTTTTAACCCACACTGTAAATAATTTTGGTGTATCGTCACACCAAAAATGGTGGCAACAAAGTAGCCACCAAAAGTGGTGTAAGGAAACACCACCAGTAAATCGGTGTAATAAAACACCGATAATTAACTGGTGTGTAGAAACACCACATTTGGTTGCTACTCTGTTGCCACCATTTTTGGTGTGGTAAAACGCCACCATTGACTAGGTGTGCGTAAACACCTAACAACCTAACAGGGTGTTCTGGTACTAATTTCAGAATCAAAAGGATAAAATTGTTATTTTTTTGTGTAAACACACTTTTGGTGTGAACTGATTTCTTACAAATATTGTTAAAGTTGTTTAAAGTGTTTTGTATTGTTAAAGATAGCTAATTTTGTAACTTGGAGTTGAACTCAACGAGAATACCTTTATCCATGCTACAAAAGATAAAATGAAAATGTACACATATTATGCAAAAACATAACTGAAAAAAAATTAATGTTTAGAATATTTAACGTAAATTAAAGGTATCAATAGGGTGGCCAGACATTGTTTAATTTGTTACTCATCTATATATATAGCTGTAAAATTGTGCAATTAAACTTAGTTTAATTATTTTATAATTTTTTCAAACAAAACGTAAATAAAATATCATTTATGAAAGTGTAATGATGATATCATAATCGAAAAGTTAATCACTGAAATAATTTAGATATCAATGAGCTAAATGACTTATGGGAAAATACTGTAATTAAACTTATCATTTCAATATCTTTTAATTATATATACTAGGGCACACAAAAATATAAACACAACCCTAATTTTCTCGTTTTATCCAGAATTGCTATTATTGAAGTTGTAGTTAAATTATTCAGTAGTAATTTAGTTATCTATATAAAGAAAATGTATAATTGTGCAGCTTACTTTGCATTTTCGGCAAATACAAACACACGATTTACCATCATCAAATCAAACTCATGCTGTTGTTTATAGTCTAAGAGCTAGCAACGTTTTTGAGAGAGAATTTCAGGTGGGCCAGTTTTAAGATATGCTATCTCTCTCACTCTCCCGGACATCATACGGGCTATCTGGCTGGTGGTAGTGGTTGCGTTCATCAGTGCGCATCCTACTAATACAAGTAAAAAATGGATTTTTCAAATCATTTTAGGACGTTTTATTTTTTTATTATTATTTTTAGTGAACTTTTTGCAACATAAATATGTAATTGCCAGACATTTTTATTGTTGTTTAAGCTGTGCCAGACGCTAATTTTGATTTTGAAAGCTCAAGTGTTGCCCAAATTACCAGCTCAGGTGTGAATTCACCGATCATTGTAATTACGTCATCGTCATTCATTGCGCAATACCAGGTGGCAATACTTGTAATGAGCTGATAATTTGGGCAACACTTGAGCTTTTAAAATTAAAATTAGCGTCTTGCACAGCTTAAACAACAATAAAAATGTCTGGCAATCATAGATTTATGTTGCAAAAAGTTCACTAAAAATAATAATAAAAAATAAAACGTCCTAAAATGATTTGAAAAATCCATTTTTTACTTGTATTAGTAGGATGCGCACTGATGAACGCAACCACTACCACCAGCCAGATAGCCCTTATGATGTCCGGGAGAGTGAGAGAGATAGCATATCCTAAAACTGGCCGACCTGAAATGCTTGTTTTTCCGACGTTGCTAGCTCTCGTACTATTAGGGCTAACTGAATGCAAACACACAATCATTTAAAAGTAATAACTGCACTCTGAAATAAGTTTTCTATCTAACAATTTTTAAAGTAAGACTCAAACCATGCACATCACGAATAAATTATCAAAACATAGCTATAATTTTCCCGTTACAACCAAAGAATTGCTAGATTGGATCGATCCGTAACACCAAATTTGGTGCTTCGTTTTCAAAATGTCGTCGAAAGGCTACATTCTTGGTGTGTGTTAACGCCAATTTTTCCTTAAGTTTAAATTAAAACCATTTTGAGTGAATGATAACACCTATGTCGGTGCGGACACCACAAATCGTGTATATTTACATCTTATATAGCATTTCATAAACCCAAAACAAGTGTCCCTTGTTTTTACAGTGCATGTTAGGTTGGTAAGGAGATTATTTACCCATAAATTCTGAATTTTAAACAAGTACTAAACACGACTTTCAATTACAATCAATGAAAGATATTTGATAAGCTAGTTCGGCTGTCAGTTAAGAACGGGTGATTTTTTTGAAAACTTTATGTTCCGACGTGAGATGTATGTTTGAAGACTTTAGTGGCAACACAAATTAAAATATTTTTTTCGATCCTCGCTTGAAATATCAATGTCACCTGGGAACAAGGAACCAATCGAAGGCTACCAGAACTGACTACGTCACCTAAATTAAGCCAATAATACTAGGAAATCGTGCTCTAAGTTTGAAGTGCATAGCTCTTCGTTCTTCAGAGATACCTTTAAAGCCTAAAAAGTTCTATGTTCACCACTTTACTCTTTCAGATTCAGCACTCTCTAATAAAACGTGAAGAAAGCACAAAATCATGAACTTAAATTTTCAACCACATTTTGCTTCCTCTTTTCCTTCAAACTGATTTGACTTTACCGACTCGTTTTATATTGCTTATTTATAACATTAAAAAATATTATCTTGTCTTGAATAAATTATGAAAAGTGTTTTTAAAAAACTATAAATTTCAAAATTTTTAGGCTTAAAGAAATGGGTAGTTAATGTGAAGAAAACACGAAACGAACTTTTAAACATATGTGGTCATTAAAGCATTATTATCTTATTTTAGTAATTTGTATTTAATATTTATTAAATATTTCCTTCATAAATTTTCCCTCACGATTTAAAGCAAAATAAAAAAGATTAATAATAATAAACTCACTTATGTTGAGCACAAAATATAACACTAAATATAAATCGTAAGTTTATAACACAAAATTAAATCGATGGTGACTAAAAAATTTGCAAAAAAAATATAAAACATCTCATCCCGCAAAAGTAATTTTAAAAACATGAAATATTTATAACAAAAAGTCTAAAAAAACTAAAGTTAAATTATTCAATGTAGTTTTCATTAAGTATTTATTAGAACCATTTTTTGAAAAACCATTTACTCATGCAATAAAGATAAGAAATTATTTTTTAAAAAAATAGGAGTACACATGGTTTTCCAAAAGATAATGTTTTAAAGGGTTCTTTTAAAAAAAATGAGTGCCGAGAAGCGAACTCCAATATAGCAATAAAGGATGATCCAACAAGGGCTTAGCGTTAAATATTCAATCAAAGCTTAATAGACTCTAGGCTAGTTAGTTACTAGTCATTAATGTTACATGGACATTTAAATAGATTACTGAACGCACTCTATTAATTTTGTTTTCTTTTTAAAATGTTGCAGGATAGAGTAGATTAAACTAAGGGGATTTAAAATATGTTTTTATTATTTCTTTTACATTATCTACACTACAATATTTTTTCAATTGAAACTGTAAAGTTGAATTCATTACTCCAAATACGAAACACTTGAGTGAAAACTGTACTGCGAAAGTTGAATTTAAACAAAAAATGTGCAATAAATATTTTAATTCATTAAAAACTGAAATATGGAATTTGAATAGAACATTTTTAATGAAGTTTAGTGGAAATAATTACATTTATACAGTGGTCTAAATCAACTAATAGATTGAAAAGAAAAATTACTTGGCCTCAAATTGAATTATGTTTTTTAAAAATTAAATTATACTAATTTATTTTTGCTGAGAACGAGAAAATAACATTCACATATAATTAAACTCATCAACCAAATAAGCAATTATTTGATTCAATTAGAAAAGTGCAATGAAAATGAAAACTTTAATAAATTGTTATTAACAAAAGAGTAATATTCTTTTGTGTTTAGATTAAATATACACAAATTTACTTTTACAAATGAATGCTATTCATTATAAATTAACTTTAATAATGAATAACATTATAAAATAGCAATTATTCTACTCAATGAGAAAACTGAAATAAAAATGAAAATTTTATATAATTATATTTATTAACGAAGATAATAATTTTCTTTTCTTTTTAGATTAAATATACATAGTGGCCCAAAAAAAAGTTAATAGTGTACTATTAATAAACACTTTGGGTTATTTAGAACAGGTATTTGACATAGTCGTGCTTAGTTTTGTTGGTTGGCTAAATTAAAGTCGCACTACAGCGTATCTTACCCATTCGTGGCATTCTTTTGGTTTAGTTTCGAGATAGCTTCGAAATATTTATTTGATACTTACTAACCCGGCAGCACTCGCGCTAACTTAGCATAGACTAAGATCCTTCTAGATCGGGAACTCAATCTGATGTCTAGCGCCTCCAAAGTGTCGAACGGAACTAATACACTATTAACGATTGGTTTGTGATTGGCATAATTAAACTTTCCGATTGCGGCTCTGTTTCTTCGAAATGTACTATAATACGTCAGATTTGAATGGATAATTAAAATTTTCGATCTTAGCGCTAACGTCGCTCACTAAACTGTCGCTAACTAAGCTGTCTACACGACAGCTAGTCGTAAAAGTACGAGGAACTGTTCCTGGTCTTTTCCGATCGGATAACTCATCAACTGTCACTAATCATTGAACTGAAAACCAATAACCAGATTTGTTTCAGTGATTAACTTTTCGACTATGAAATCATCATTTAATTTTCATAATTCATTTTTTGGGGTTGTTTTTGTTTGAAAAAACAACAAAAAAATAAAACATTTGTTATTTGCAATTTTTTTATAGCTAGATAGTTAAACAACAAACTAAACCGCAACTGTGCTGAAGCTCCGAAGGGAGGCTAGAAAAAGGAAGCCGTAAACCATTACATTAGTTCTCTTAGACACAATTGGGGGAGTTAGTGTCTATATCAATTTCAATATAGAAAATCCTTATAATGGTAATCCAATCAGACTTTCAGATCTTAGAGTGTATTTAATCTATTTGGGGTCCATTAGACCCCAGGCGAGTGCTGCCGGGCTAATTGAGGAATAAGCAAATAATGTTTCCTAAGTATGAAACTTCGAATCTTGCCAATGCCAGTTATCCTATAAAATGATTCGTGCTGGTGAAAAATTTGTGCTTCTGTTTATAAGTGTAAACCACTGCTGGGAATCCGAGTGAGGAGCACCGACTGTGGGTCCTTAGACCAACTGAAAGTATGAAAATTCGGAGACAGTGCGTAGCATAACATTCAGAAACATAAAAAAGAAGTCCACTCAACTAGCGCCTTGGAAGTTGATTATCCTTAAAAAACGTTACAACGCCTGATGGACAAGCTGAACCTTAAGGGGTCACAGGAGTCTTAAAAATTTGCAAAGAAGATACTACATAGCATAGTTTGATCTCTCTTGTAATTTTTTAACTACTCAATAAATGAGTATAATTTTTTTATATATAATTCTACAAGATTTATTTATTATAAAACAAGTTTTAAAATTTATGAAACTTTAGCCAAAACTAAAATAAATGACATTAAACATGAAGGTACTTGAACACACTGTGATTAGGCTTGCGCGGCAAATTGTGAGATCAAAATTGAACACATGACCAAGAAAATGACTTTATATTGTACAAATATGTACAAACTAGGACTTATACCTAAATTCTCAGCTGTATTTTAATTAGAAATTATTTTAAGAACTTTTTTCTAAAAAAATTAATAAAAATTTAAAAATTTTGATTTTAAATTTTTTTAAAAATAATTTCTAATTAAAATTGAGCTGAGAATTTAGGTATAAGTCTTTGTTTGTACATATTTGTACAATATAAAGTCATTTTTTTATTCATTTTTTCAATTTTGACCTCACAATTTGCCGCGCAAGCCTAATCACAGTGTGTTCAAGTACCTTCATGTTTAATATCATTTATTTTAGTTTTTGCTAAAGTTTCATAAATTTTAAAACCTGTTTTATAATAAATAAATCTTGTAGAATTACATATAAAAAAATTATACTTATACATTGAGTAGTTAAAAAATGACATGAAAGATCAGACTATGCTTTGTAGTATCTTCTTTGCACATTTTTAAGACTCCTTAGACCCCTTAAACCGTACCGCCCAGCTACGAGGAATTCTTGAGGACGATCCCAGTTACAGTTCTGCGAGATAATGCGCAATCAACTGACTGAAAAACTAGACATGTTTTCGGAAAATAATTGTTACTGTATGAATAACTTTATAACTAACTAACTGTAAGCCTACTATTGAGCCACTCTACAAATAAGTAATATTGTTACTTAAGGGGTCACAGGAGTCTTAAAAATGTGCAAAGAAGATACTACAAAGCATAGTTTGATCTTTCATGTCATTTTTTAACTACTCAATAAATGAGTATAATTTTTTTATATGTAATTCTACAGGATTTATTTATTATAAAACAAGTTTTAAAATTTATGAAACTTGAGAAAAAACTAAAATAAATGATATTAAACATGAAGCTATTTGAACACATTGGGATTAGGCTTGCGCGGCAAATTGTGAGGTAAAAATTGAAAAAATGACCAAGAAAATGACTTTACATTGTACAAATATGTACAAACAAAGACTTATACCTAAATTCTCAGCTCAATTTTAATTAGAAATTATTTTAAGAACTTTTTTCTAAAAAAATTAATAAAATTTTTAAAATTTTGATTTTAAATTTTTTTAAAAATAATTTCTAATTAAAATTGAGCTGAGAATTTAGGTATAAGTCTTTGTTTGTACATATTTGTACAATGTAAAGACATTTTCTTGGTCATTTTTTCAATTTTGACCTCACAATTTGCCGCGCAAGCCTAATCACAATGTGTTCAAATAACTTCATGTTTAATATCATTTATTTTAGTTTTGGCTAAAGTTTCATAAATTTTAAAACTTGTTTTATAATAAATAAATCTTGTAGAATTACATCTAAAAAAATCATACTTATACATTGAGTAGTTCAAAAATGACATGAAAGATCAAACTATGTTTTGTAGTACCTTCTTTGCACATTTTTAAGACTCCTATGACGCCTTAAGAGGGACTGTCAACCCCATAGAGCTAATGCATTAGTTTTGGAATCACAACTTTTGCAAAAGAATTTTTTTGCCCGGATTTCCCATTTTCACCAGATATGTGAATCACCATAAAATCAATTTAAAACAAAATTGAAAAGAAAATAACACCCGGTTACATAATTATTATTTGATGAAGTTTTAAAATAGTGTCGCCATCTGCTGTATATTTTTGGCATTCTAAAAGTTCAAAAGTATATAATTAAATAACTAGATAACAATTTCTTTTCAAATTTGTTTTATGTTGGTGTTGTGTTAATTCCCGTACCTGGGATAACAGGGTTACAATGGCAAAGTAATATTTCTGCGGAAGTTGTGATTCCAAAACTAATGCATTAGCTCTATGGTACAGACAATCCCACTTAACACAACAATGCAATTTTATTCAGTGAAGATAAGTAACTAAATAAATTGGTTATTTTCAAAATGTAAAGTTATTCACATAAAAAATCGTCCAACCTTAAGCATATTCTCCATCAAAAATAGCAACATATTTGTTCAAACGTATTTATTATTTTGTTTCTTTACAGCAAAATTACATAAAACTAGAACAAGCTGGCCTGACCATATTTGTTTCAGTGACTAACTTTTTAACTATAAAAACTTCATAAATTATAATTTATTTACGTTGCTTTCATTTGAAAAACTACGCAAAAATTAAACAATCCTTTTGCATTTTTTTTATCATTTGATAGTTAAATAATAAACTATACTTCACAATGCATTGCATCTCGTCACCCTAGATGAACCCCTTATTCAAACAGAATATTCCGAAAAAGCTACATCGGGTCCAAGCATCGCCAAAATAACTGCCGACCTATAAACGGCCCGTGCAGCCCAAAAATGTCCGACGAATATTACCCCGTGTAGGGAAGTGCACTTTAAATATCCTTCAAAGTCCTAACGCTGCGCACTATGTCGCCCTTAACGATTGCGTTGGGTGCCTATTCAGGTATTGGCTCGTCACTTAACTGTGGCTCTAAAATATGACGTCCGTCGCCAATAGCCCTCGCGTAGCTCCAGTACGACGATAATTCAAACCTAACCTAAAGATAGACCTTTTGCATTTTTTTATCGCTTGACACTTAAATAATAAACTGAACTGCAATGCATCTCGTCACCCTACATGAACCCCTTATGCCAACAGAATATTCCGAATAAGCTAGAGAATCCTAAAGATAATCCAATCCTTCCAGATTTGGGCAGGGAATAAATTAATCAATTTCTTGCTTTACGTGGATTTATTTCGGTTTATGACCAAGAATAATCTTTGTGTCTAGGTTTTGAAAAGGCTGTATGAGAGTTAAGTACATTTGGGGGGAAAAACGTTCCACCCCTCGCTTCTCGGCTGCTATTGGTCAAGGAATTTTGTGAAAAGTGTCATTTTTCTGGAAATAGCGTAAAGAATTGAGAACTGGCAACATAAGTTGTATAAAGGGTCGTCTACATATTAAAATGGGTACCAACCTTGAAAATTCCAATGGCAACACCCAATTTTTTACGCAAAAATGTTCGTTGCCAGTTCTCAATTTGTTACGCTATTTCCTGAAAAATGACACCTTTCACAAAATTCCTTGACCAATAGCTGCCGAGAAACGAAGGGTGGAACGTTTTTCTTAACCAGCTGTACATACGAAAGACTTTTCTATTTAGATTCTGATGTTCATATTTTTGGTACCTTATATTATCAAAACTAAACTTTGTTCATTGCTCCTGGGATGGTTTTTGTAATTTAGTCTTAGCAATTAACATTCGAATCTTCAACATCATTTTGAAAAACTCATTCAAAACTACATATCTTATTCCCTATTTTTCGATTCTAAAAACAGGTTTTAACCTAATTCAAAAAACAGGTTGAAACAAATTCTAAAGACTCTTCAAATCCATACTACTTATTCTAACTTCATTCTAATTTACATTTGTAGCAGTTTTAATTCTCAATAACAATTGAAAATTTTGGAACATAAATGTAGAAATTTTCAATGCCCTGCTTGCGTGACAAAACTTTTATTCCACCAAAACATTAAGATTTTTGACCTCAGGAGAACATTAAAATTTCATAATCTAACAAAACTCTTCTAGACATGCGTCACTAAATTTTAACAAATTAACGTACGGTACGCATTAAAGGCGCCACACTTATTTGTCAAAGTGACTGACCAAGAAGAATGACTTGGCTTCGGTTTGAAATAGTACATAGCTGACACGCATACAAATCTATTTTTAGCTAGATTAGTATGTTCATTTTAGATTTTCTGAAACAATCCAAGTCTAATCTAACAATTTACTTCAACAAAATTAATATTTGAAGTTACAATGCAAAGAAACGCTTATTTGATTTGTTTCCACAAATACACGAATCAATGAGTCAGTACTTCCTTACCGAGTAAAAACGATCAATTTAAGTACTTAAAACTCGTTTTTTGAGTAACTCAATTTATCCATCATAAACTCAACATCCGTAACTCAATCCAGAACTCAATATTAATCCATTGTTTTGTACTTAAGACTTAACTTATGCTTAGACAAATAAGCAAACTATATTATAAGCAGAAAGCTTGTTTTCGAGTGGCAAATTTTCTTTCAATCGTTGTTAGTGAGTTAATCTGTCTTCAAACCAACTTACATTTGAATTTGAATTTTTAGTAAGTATAATATATATATTTCTATTTTTTAAATGTTGACATTTTTAAGTATTGTCGTGCATTTAAAAAAAGTTTCTGTAATACCTATGCGATATTAAACGAGAAAAACATAAACCTAAAAAATATCTTCCAAGCCTATTCCTGAAATAAATTCTAACAGATTAAGCACGATAATAATCAATCCATTTCAGGCGTCACACTGATTTACCACAGTCAGTGATCAAAAAGAATGACCAGTCTTCGGTCTAAAATAAGCTGGAACTGACACGCATACGAATAGCTTTTTGCACAATAATGGTTTATCTTTATTAGACAAAAATAGAAAAGGGGAAATGATGAAAAATGGGTGAAATGTCAGACAAAACAAATCGATTCCAGCTGGACTTGGAATAGGTAAGAACAATGGGGATTTGAATGAGATGTAAATGTCACTTTGTTTCGACCTTGGATATATTATTATCTATACATATATTACATCAAAATAAATTGTAAATTTATTTTGATTTAAGAAATAAAAGATATACCTTTATATAATAAGTATGATATACCTTTATTTTCTCATTTCCTTTAATTCCACGTTCCAAGTTGCTCTTTAACTATATTCTTAAATGTGATTAATAAATATAGGAAAAAATGTGGATCCTCACACAAATGTGGTAAGAAATGTATTTTTCCTTTGCCTTCTCTCACCAAGCTAAAAAAATGTATATTGTTTTATTTGAAAAATTATCCTCTTTACGCAAATTTTCGGGATTAAAAACGTATTTACCATTACCTTCTATTGAAAAACAAGATGCAACTAATAGTTGAATGCTAATTTATTTCAAGTAACAGTTATACAATCTTCTTTGAAAATTCAAAACCAAAATTATTTCCCCATTTTCTCCTACCGTTTGCATCGCCAAAATAACTGCCGACCTATAAACGGCCCGTGCAGCCAAAAATGTCCGGCGAATAATACCCCGTGTAAGGGAGTGCACGTTAAATATCCTTCAAAGTCCTAACGCTGCGTACGATGTCGCCTTTAACGGTTGCGCTGGGGGCCTATTCAGGAATCAGCTCGTCGCTTGACTGTGATTCTAAAATACGACACCCGTCGCCAATAGCCCTCGTGTAGCTCTAGTGCGACGATAATTCAAACCAAACCTACCTATTGCATTCCTGTACCACAGACTTGAAACTTTATCCAACAAATCCAATTAAATCAAATACTTCCCTTAAGCCCAGCGCCTTACGTATCAATACTAAGCAATTTTCCACTACTCTAAAAGCCTATCCGCGTTGTCGCCCGTGTTCCTCACGGTTCATTACAGAACCTGAATAAATTAGAATGGATCGCCATCTGGCCCCATTGGCTTGGAAGGGTCTACATTTCGATGGTGCCAATTGGCACGCATCCCCAATACCGTGGCACTAATTTTAGACGGTGCGAGAATTATCACCTGGATTTGGCGGGATTGGTTTGGCGAGATTGTAACGGATGCTAAACAAATTTTGAGTATAATGTGTAAAAAATTTATATTTACAATTTGGGAGATTTACAATGAATTTTAGATTTACAATGAAGAGACTAGGCCATTAACTCTATGTACCGCTTTAAATTTTTTACACACAATTTATTTCTTTCTGTTTCTCTGTTTCTGTTCTAAATGAATTTCGTCAGAAATGTTAAATAATACTCGATTTAAGAGGAGATTAAAAGCTTTTGAAATGTAAAAAATAAATCAAATCAAGTAAAATACATAACATTATTTAGTTATAATATGAGGTAGATCAACTATTCCACATTTTTTTTATTTAATATTAAAAGTTGTATTAACCCTTTCAGGTCCCAGTGATGCCATTTGGCATCATCACTTTCAATATTTTTTTTTAAATGTTTATGTCCCGTTACGACATCCAAACACACATCATTCGATTCTTCATACTTTGTTCTATTAGTCAATATTTTACATTAATCTTAATAGAAGTCAAAACTACTATTTTTTTTATATTTAGAAAATAGCTAACAAGCGTTTCACCTGATTTTTGAAGAGTTCACTTCCGTTCCACATATTTAAAACACAATTTAAATCATTTCGGTTAAAATAATTTTTTTTTTAATAATATGGTCAGGTACCTTAAAACATACAACTCAAAGTGTTTTTAGGTAAGACATATATTTTTATTTTGTAGTTTTCCACAGTTAAAAATTTTTGGCATTATTTCAAAAACCATATAAAAAATTTAAAATGAATTTTTCTCTCGTATGGAACTCTTATTTTTGACCTAAAATAAGCTTATTTTGTAAATATCAGATGTTTCTGTAGTGTAGTAAATTTTTGGGACTAAAAGATTTAAGGTGGTGGCCGAGAGGTGTAAGCGACGAGCCTCACTCCGAGAAGGTTCTTGGTTCTGTCCGTGTCCTAGCCATACTATAGACGCATTCGTGCTGGTGAGGAAAATCCTCTAAAATTCACTGGGGTGCCGAGTACACTGCAATATACGTGTTTGTAAAATCTGTGGAGTAGAAAGTCCCGACGGCGTTAGCGTACGATGTCGCTCGAAGTTCCGTTGGGTGCCCGCTCAGGTGTCGACTTCGTCACTTGACCAGGGTTCTAAATTACGAAGCCTAATTGGCTGTGTTAAAGCTCCTAAAGGAGGCTGGAAATAGGCAGCCGAAATTGATTACATTACCCATTACATTGTAAAATTGTATTGATAATCACTTTTTACAAACGTGACATACACTACAGACTGAATAATTTTGCATGGAATTACCCCTACGAAGTAAGCCAATATATACCGACTATCAGATACAACCTTCTCAAACAAAAGTCTATATTGGGACACGCTGAATAATTGATGAGAAACAGTGGCTGTTATCTGCTACGGTTTAAGCCTATGGGTATAGGACACTGGCTATGTTTGGGTGATAATTAAGTGGGTCTGACCCTGTTCATGAATAGGCAAAAACACGGGATTTGGCACTTTCGATGGATACGGAAAAAACTGAACAGATACTGTCAAGCTAACTTCTTTGATTTTCTTGTTAACCCAGCATGATTTCTTTTCATCCCGAAAAAATATATGTATGTTTAATACTCATACATTGTGGGAAAAATACTGAAAAAAATTTAACTGTATTAAAATTTAAATAATTTCAATTTTTGAAATTTTTTCCATGTGACGAAAACCAACTGCAAAATTCCAATTTTGATAATAATGACTAGAAAACTGCTAAATATATTTCAAAATAACCCTCTTTAGCTATAATTAATTTTTGAAAACTATTTGATTGAGTTATAATATTATTACACTTTGAATGCTGCCAAAAACGTAATTTCATAACAGTTAATAACCTTACTCTCTTTAATTTTGAAAACACTTTTACTATTGTTATCTATGATGATTATTCCTAACTAACACTTTAAAATGGAATGTAATAGATGAATAAACACAAATTTGACGAGAGGGAGCTCTACTTTAATAAAATAAAGTGCATTATGTTACTTGTTGCCAAACAGTATCCATTAGAAGGTTAAAATTTTAATGATAAAAAGTAAAAGGGAAGATTGTTTTAGGTAAAAAAAAAATTGTGGGAAATGGAATTTAGTAGCTACCTCATGCAATTTTTAAATTTTATTTTAATCAATAATTCAGTAAATTTACTTTTTTAGTAAGAATAACTATGTAAGAGAGTAAATTATATAAAATTAAATTTTGTACATCGTGAAGAGTATTTTACATCGCAAAGGGTAAACAAAGAAGGTATATTATGAATATGTGAAAAATAAAAAAAAGAATATCATATGTTCCTGTGATGGAATTTTTATTTCGACAGATTTTTATTTATTGAAAATCCTCCACTTAAAATAATATAGATATGTCTTTAGCAATTTTTAGATAAATTATCGCGATTAAAACGTCTATGCTATAACCAATAATAATAGTAAATATCGATGAACAAGGAAATGTATTTATATTTTAAATAATCACAAAAGTCTTCTAAAAAAACTAAATATAGCTGATCTCTCTCATTATTTATAGTTTAACTGTGTTTGTTGTCACCATGAGCCAGCTTAAAAGCCATATATCTTTGTGAATGCTTTAGGCAGCAGCTGAGTTTACAAGATAACACGAACGAGTTCGGTATGTAACGTGAAACATGCTTTTAAAATGCATTCTGTTAAATTGTTTCTAAAAACTGTGCTGTTAAATATATTTACTTAAAAAAATAATTTTATTATTACTTAAAAGTATAAAAATGCAATTAATTTTTAAACGTTATTCAGGTATCCAAAAGTATATATTTAATTTTATTAAAAACATCATTAGACAAAGAGTGTTCTATGTGACAAAAAAGGGAAAACGAACTCTTATATTTTTTTCTCTTAGATCAATTAAAAATGAACCGCAAAATTTTGGATTTTTTTTAAAAAATTAAGTTAAGTGTTCTAAAAATTAAAAAAATCTGTCTTTTATTATTATTTTTTTAAATTGTTATCTGTCTGCTGGAACTTTTTCAAAATGGCAGTAACTTTGGCTAATTTCTTAGGAATTATTCTACGCACACGATTCATAAATATCAATTACAGTCGAGTAAACACATATTAATTGTTAATAAATATTTTTATCATATTTTGAAAGAAAAATACGGATTTTCTTCTCGTGAACTCACCACCATATTCACTATCATAGATATATATTATATCGTATTTTTTAGTTAAATTCAATTAAGTTAATTTATAAAAAATTGAGATGGGATGAAATTCTTTCACGATTATTTCCGCCACTCGCTCTTTTTTTCTAGTGTCCAAAATTACACAGGAATTAGTCAATATTACATAGGAATTAGTCAATATTACACCGGAATTAGTCAATATTACACCGGAATTAATCAATATTAGAACGGAATTAGTCAATATTACACCGGTATTAGTCAATATTTCACAGGAATTAGTCAATATTACACAAGAATTAGTCAATATTTCACAGGAATTAGTCATCAGTGTTTAGTTTACGAAAACGTCACATGCTAATATAAGACATTATTTGTGCATTTCCTATTTTTTTGTTGAGATATTAAAAAAATGGCGGATTTTTATATTTAAAGGCTAGCCTTTACGTTTTACTAACAAAGAGACACTTCACCTATGTACTTAAATATTTATTATCGGACTATATAAAAACTTATTTTGTTACTTACCTCAATAACTTCAAGATTTAACTAAGAAAACAATCCTATGGATAAATTATCTTGTGAACTAACAATCACTTATTTGCTAAAGGTTGGTTTTAACTTCTTTAATATTGTGATAAGTCCAATTGTGTGTTGCAAAGTGCAAGTGTTTTCATGCGCTGTTTCATGATCTTCTTATCAACAGTACTTTTTTTTATCTAAAATAAAAGAATACAACTTTAGTAATCACATAAAATGCAAACAGATAAGCTTTTTTGAAATATAAAACTAAGTTGTTCGTATATTTAAAGACAGATATTTGTATAAGAAAGATTTTCGTTCTTTAGTAACTAGATAATGTTTGTGTAAAGCATGAAATTGAACAGTCAAAGTTATATGGCATTGTAAACAATATACAAAACCACTTAATTTTTTTCTTAAACTAAGCCAAATTAGTTGAAATACAAATGTATTTTATTTTAAGCATTTTCAAATTCTATACTAATAAAACAACCTGTATAAAATAATCAGTTTTAATTCGAGCCACAAATAATTTTATGCTCGCCACACTTAATAGATGATCAAAATTTATGTATAATCTGATGATGTACAAAAATCTCGTTATACTACTGCAAAGACCTTCAAAAGTAGTTTTGAAAATTTACGGCAAGAAAGAAATATATTTTGTACATATTCTCAAGAAAATTTAACAAAATATTGATAGTAATACACAGTCAGTTTGTTAATTGATTAAATTTTAAAATAAATCAGTTGCTCACATGTATACATGGGGTTCCGGACATAAACCCGATAGCTGAAACCCCGACAAGTCAGGGTCGAAATCCCGACTGGTTCGAAATCTCAAGATGTGTTATATTCGAAAGGCATTTTATACGGAAACCATAGAGATATGAAATAACATGCATAATTAATCGGAGTATTTTTAATAGTCCATCGTTAATGTTTATCTTTTTAGTGTTTTCGTTTTACAGTTTGGACATATTTATTTTGTGGTTTGTTTCCGATTACGTAGTTTTTTCTTATAATAGGTAATGTTGTAAGGATAATGGTGTTTTTCGACCCGAGTTTAAATATTTAATAGTACATAAAAAATTTAAATAACTAGTTTTTATCTTATTTACAATAATCATTCTAGTTGCTTAAAAAAAATCGGCTGCAGGAATTATTGCTTGTATAGATTCATAATATTTAGCCTTATTTCCATTACTCGTCATAAACTACTCCCAGTATCCATCCTACACAAATGCACCTATTAAAACTAAACTATTCACAACATTCGTTCGACAAATTCTTCCTATTTTTAAAATTTTAAAAACATGTGAGCACAACAAAATCCCATCTCCCCATTGATAACGATTTGTTATACTTTATTCTAAATTCATACTTATGAGTCCGAACCTTTACTCAAAATATTTAACTTTATTTCCGTTAACCATTATAAACTACTCACAATATCCATCGTGCAAATGACCCTATTACAACTAAACTATTCACAACATTCGTTTGACAAATTTATCCCATTTTAAAAACATGGTAGCAAAACAAAATCCCATCTCCCCATTGATAACGATTTGTTATACTCTATTCTAAATTCATACATGTAACTCCGGACCTTTGCTCAAAATATTAAACCTTATTTCCATTAAACTACTCACAACATTCATCCTACAACTAAACCACATTCCTTTCATATTTTCCATCCCCATCCCACTACATGATCAATACGTTGGCATTTCCTCTTCACAATCAGCGTTCTCGCACCTACACTCCGTGCCAACATAACTTGGGTAAAAACAAAGAGTAAAAAGGCAGGGGGGAAAGCGTGATTGGTTCGTTAGTTGGAAACTCTTGTAAGGTAATATTTACATACAAAATGATCTGACTACAATTTAACCAAAATACACTTTTCATTTTGATAAAATTGCCAAATTTCCTCAAATAATATTCAACTTTGTTAGATCTTAAACGAAATTAATGTTTCCAACATTTTTTTCTGGGTGGATTCAGAAATAATGTACGGAACTTTTTACATGCGCGGAAGGATCTTCTCCATAGCATATTTCTATTTACCCAACTTAGGTTGGCAAGGAGTGTAAAAGCACGTCGCATCTGGGGGTATTAGGACATTGGATTCTCCTGGGATATTAAAAGAAGAATGCCTGCTGGGACCCACTTATATAGCGACGGGGATCTTTCCTAAACTATGTCGGGATTTCTGCAGTATTTTTGATTTTCATCATAAGTAGCATTGTTGTTGTAGATTGGTTGGGGTTGGTTTTTATGTTTAGTTTTATTGAATTTGATTTGGAAATGGTCTGGGGGAGACTTAACTCTGTTTTCTATCATACAAATTGTAGATAAATTCAAAATGCAACAGTAATACAGTTTTTTGATATTTTAGAGCTGGAGGCTATTTGGCGTGAGCTTATTTCATTAACGTTGAATATTATTTAGAGACCTTCCTTACCGGAATAAAAGCGTTAACTTTGTTTTAGAAATGAGTTTTTCGTGTACTTTGTAGGTCCTATATAAAAAAATCATTACCGTATCGTTAGTTTCAGTGATATTTTCCAATTGCATACATTTAAACGGAAAGCTTATTTTCACATGGCCAATTTTCTCACAGACTACCGTTAAAGAGTTAAATATCTATAAAAAGCACTCTTACTCAGTAACAATACTAAATCTCTTAAGCATATCATGCAGAACTTCTAGAGGTCAAGCTGATATCACAGTGTTAGAATGATATTAGAAGGACAACGTAATTATATCAAATGATACATATGTGCTACTACGGCCTTTATTCTTGATGTCTACCAAATTTCATTTATTTATCTAAACTTGTGGTGAATCTTTTTTATTTTAATTTGTAATAACTTTCTTTGTTTCGGCACCTCATTTTGAACCTCATTTTGGGAACTAAAACGTTTGCACACGGTACTTTTTAAGAAACCTCCTGATCATCTTCAACGTTATTCCTCTACAACAACACCGGTCACCTCGCCTTAAACTTAAGCAGGAAGCGTGTTTTCACCTGTCCACTTTTCTCACCAACCGTAGTTAATGAATTAAAAAATCATAGAAAGTACATTATACTCCCTAAAAGTCCACCATACCCTTATACAGGGTGTCCTAAAAGTTCCCGTACTCCAACTTTAAAAAATAATTTTCCGTGTTTAATTTGTCAAATATTGAATTTTATCGTCTGCTTATTACTTCATCAAATCTTCTGTTTTTATCGCTTGGTTTTTTTCGTGCTCAAGTTGTTCTGTAATTAAATTCCATGTCATTTTGTTCCTCATTGCAACATGATTTTTCACGCATTCAGAGAATTGCGCTGTTTGAGGCTCATTTTGGATGCAAATCATAATGAAAGATATGAAGAATTTGGGCGATATAAATAATTAGTTGATGCTATACCGAGTACAGATACTGTATATATACTCGTCCAGAGATTTCGTGCGTCATCAGGTTCGGTGGAAGATTAACACAGAAGTGGCAGACCGAAAATTGTTACACCAGATTTTGTGCAAGAAACTCAACGAAGGATATTGCAATCTGTTTTTCGAGTCATCTGTTGATGGAACTGTGTACACAGAACTTATCCAACAATTTGTTGCATTATTAAAAGTGAATGAATGAGATTCTTGGTTCCAACAAGGCGGTGCAACATGCCATACAAGTAATGAAACCATGGACATGCTTCAACATTTATTTAGCGATCGACTTTTCTCAAGAAATCTTGGGCCACCTCGTTACCCTAATTTGAATATACCTGACTTTTTTTTTCTTTGGGGATATTTAATTAACACAGTTTATGAAGATAATCCACAATTAATAGAGGATCTGAAAAATGCCATCGTGCTAAGGATACAAGAGATCACTCCCAGCATCTTAAAACGCGTTTCTAAAAATATGCGCAAAACGCCTTCAGGTGTGCTTCGATGGAAGGGGTGGACAATTTGATCATTTAATATAGATGTAAGTTCCAAATTTTTTCCCACGTTTTGTTAAAAGTGCTTAACACCATTAACATAAAAACAATGTTTTAAAGTTTGTTGTTTTGCGTGTAAAAAATTCACGAATCGTCAGTATGGGAACTTTTAGGACACCCTGTACTAGATGTCAAACTAATATCACAATGTTAGAATGGCATCGGAGAATATCGTAATGATATGAAACAATCTATGCTACTAAGGCCTTCGTTGTTGGTGTCTACTGGATTTTATTCATTTATACAAACTTAAGCAGCAACTTATTTTCACATGTCTCGCCAAACTATCGTTATTGAGTTATAAGTGTATAACAAGTACTCCCGCCCGCTTTACCCCCTAACAATACAGCATATTCCTCATGCTCATCATACACCATTTCTAGATGTCAAGTTGATATCACAATGTTTGAATGACATCAGAGAATATCGCAATGGTGTTAAACGATCTATCGGCTACTAAGGCCTTCGTTCTTGGTGTTAACTGGGTTTAGTTTATATAAACTTAAGGCGTCACAGGAGTCTTAAAAATGTGCAAAGAAGGTACTACAAAACATAGTTTGATCTTTCATGTCATTTTTGAACTACTCAATGTATAAGTATAATTTTTTATATGTAATTCTACAGGATTTATTTATTATAAAACAAGTTTTAAAATTCCTGAAACTTTAGCAAAAACTAAAATAAATGATATTAAACATGAAGGTACTTGAATACACTGTGATTAGGCTTGCGCGGCAAATTGTGAGGTCAAAATTGAAAAAATGAATAAGAAAATGACTTTATATTGTACAAATATGTACAAACAAAGACTTATACCTAAATTCTCAGCTCAATTTTAATTAGAAATTATTTTTTAAAAAATTTAAAATCAAATTTTTTAAATTTTTATTAATTTTTTTAGAAAAAAGTTCTTAAAATAATTAAAATTGAGCTGAGAATTTAGGTATAAGTCCTAGTTTGTACATATTTGTACAATATAAAGTCATTTTCTTGGTCTTTTGTTCAATTTTGACTTCACAATTTGCCGCGCAAGCCTAATCACAGTGTGTTCAAGTACCTTCATGTTTAATATCATTTATTTTAGTTTTTGCTAAAGTTTCAGGAATTTTAAAACTTGTTTTATAATAAATAAATCCTGTAGAATTACATATAAAAAATTATACTTATACATTGAGTAGTTCAAAAATGACAAGAGAGATCAAACTATGCTATGTAGTATCTTCTTTGCACATTTTTAAGACTCCTGTGACCCCTTAAGCAGCAACTTATTTTCACATTGCAAATCTCCTTGCCAACCATTGTTACTATGTGTAATGTAGTGTAATCGCTTCCGGCTGCTGATTTCAAGCCTCCATTAGGAGCTGTAACACAGCCAATAGCGCCTCGTAATTTAGAACCCTGGTCAAGTGACGAGGTCGACACCTGAGTGGGCACCCAAGGGAACTTCGATCGACATCGTACGCTGACGCCGTCGGGACTTTGGACTCCACAGATTTAACGAGCGCAACTGTCCCAGTGTACTCTGGGCCTATCCGTCACGAGTTCGGTACTAAGTTAAAATGTATCAAAAGTACTCCTGCCCCCTAATTACTCCCTAACAACGCAATATATCCCTTATGCACATCATACACCACTTCTAGATGTCAATTTGATATCACAGAGTTAGAATGATATTAGAAAGTTATCCTAAGGGTGGTATCAAACGATATTAAGTACATCTATGGTCTTCATTCTTGATGACTAGACTTCACAACATTAGAATAATATTAGATGTATGTCAAAATATTGTAAGATATTGTGTGCTAATGTAATGTTGATGGACTTGTTAATTAGCAAACGAGTGTCACACGTCAGATTGGTTAGCCTATGTCGAATCTGGTTGTTTATGTCACTTTGCGTGTTTGTTTGGCGCTGTCCCGCAATCGTAAATTGGATATTGAATGGTGTTAATATCGTGAGGTTTACTGAGGTGGGAATTGAGTTGTGTGCCCTATTGTGCGTCGAATTGGATTGTTGAAGATGCTTATTCGAGCTTTCTATTAGGGTACAGTTCTATTTTCTTTTGTTATAAAACTATCTAACAGAAGTGACATTAATTTGTTTAATATAATCGTAGGATTTTCTTCGTTATTTCTAAAATTTTAATTAGTTAACCAAATTAAACCTATAAATCCAAAGATCATTCACTCTGCATAAGAGTTACTAACTTTAAATCAAATTTTATATTTATTTGGATTAAAACAAATCCACCCTTAGGTACACTTAGAAATATTTTTATTTGAAGTTAATTATGTCTCTATTTGGCAACAGTCATTTCTATCAGAGAAAATATTTTGTTGTCTACTTTCTTTATTTCATCCGGATATTTTAATAAACAGCAAAAAGGTCCACTTTAAGAGTTTATTCTTATAATAAATTATTTTGCTTTTATTTTAAGATTGTGAATTTAATTAGTTTGAATAAGTTAATACTTCTTTGCCGTTCTTAAAAACTTGTACTAAAAAAAACAGTTTATATAAAACTATAAAACATCTATTAAATTTTAAAATAACTATCTCCTTTTATATTTATATTACATTAGTATAGTAGTGTAAAAAAAGTTTCTTTAAATTTATATCTGTATTTTCTTATAAGTTATCCCAAGAACGTTTGGAATTAATTTTACTTTTTCTCGACATTTTTTTAAAACTATTTTCTATTTGTAATTGCAACCATAAAGCTTGCATTCTTATCTTTAAAAAAAGATTTTTCTCCCTTTTTTCCAAGGAATAAAGTTTCTTTTCTTCAGGATAGTAAATCTGCAACGTAATGAAACTCCTATTTTTGTCAAATCCTAAAGTTTCAATGCCGACTTTTTAGGTTTGTTGTAAAATCTCTATGGAATTAGACTTTTACAAATACTATCAATTTCGTAATATCTACAATTGAAAACTATTTATAGATGAAGTTATTTCGAAACATATATTTAAACTGTTGAATAAATTAGCCGTATAAATGTTCTTATTATAAGATTATTAATTCCGTTGTTAAAAACGAATACTTTAGTAACTAAATAAAATAATCCGTAAAAAAATGCTTTAAGTATATATTTAGTTTAGATAATAATTGGGAAACAGTATAACAGTATTAATTATAATACTGGTCTTGTAATTCTTAATGCATAATTCTTTTGACTAATTTTGAAACTTTTGTACTTTGAGTAGTCTTACAAGAATGTGCTCGAAATATTTCTGGTCATTGCAATATTTACTGTTAATTTATATTAAATTTTGAAAAAAAAATTTAAAGAACATTTAGGACTACAAATATAAAGTTTTTGCTTTCTTAATACAGGTATATCTTAAATAATTCTTTTTCGAACTATCTAGAACTAATCTTTTTTTTCATATAAAGAGGAAAAAGAATAAAAATTTTAAAAATTGTTTTGGAATTATAGTGATGCTTCATATTTTATTTCTCTGTAACCATCTTTTAAGCTGCATCTTTCATCGTGGCCCTAAAACGAAAGAACTGTTTTTATTGTCAAGTATTTCCTTGGGGCGGATGGCAACAGCTAAATTACCCTTCATAAACGTAAATAAAAAAATTTGGAATATCTGTTTGCAACAGGGCATATTGATTCATAATCCAGAGGAAATCCTGAGTTAAAATGGTGAAAATGTCTTTTGGAAATGTGAAGATATTTCCGGTAATTATTTCTAACGTTCAGTTTCGTTTGAATGGTTGCTTGAATGCTAAAAAAAATCTTTACTTGTTCTTTAGAATGACTGATATCGATTTCTTACAAAAATTTAATAGTTGATAAAAGGTTAACTCAAAAAGAAAAGCAGTCATATATAAAATGGTATCGAGGCGATAATTTTAAAACCTTTTTGGCTGCTAAAACTTAATAAACTTTTAATGTGGTAAGGAAATCAATTTTGTTGGGGAATAAATATATGATATAATTTTTTATTATTTGATTATTAAAATCTGTTGATATATGTTAGTCTACTAGACGCTGCATTACACTACCGTTAAATAACAAACGATGGACAAAATTAAGAAATTGGTCTCTAATTTTTTTTAGATAAGGACCTACGAAAACGCAGTAAATAATTTTAAAAATGAGACGAATATTTTTAATTTACGAACTAATAATTGTTTATGATTATGAAATCATATTAATATATGATTATACCTTTTCAACATAGCACAGCAGAACTATCGAATTGAATTTATACTATTTAACGAGATTATTTTTCATTATTCAAATCAAGAAACAGAATTGAACAAGTCGTTGCAATTCCATTGTTATATTTTTGGTGCTTCTGCCTGCAACTTGTCGGTCCCAAAATAAAATGTAAACAGTACAAAAACCAACAACAAAGTGAAAAACAAGCAGTTCTTTTAAAGAACTTAAATAGCCTTTTTTTCTGTTACTTAAGTACTTGCTGAAATTTTAACCGGGAAACAACTAGGTTCTTTAAAATAAATATCATCATCAACCGTATCTACACTAGATTTATGCTCATTAGAAAAAAAATCGCTAAATACAGGATCCAGCCATAATTTAAACTTCTAGGAACCAAAATCAACTATTTCCCTTAATATTCTTTCGCAAATTAACTTAATATTAATTATCGTCTGTTCGATTTATTTGTAGTTCGAAAAATCATTAAATATGTATTAATAACAAACATAATGAAGCTACTCCAAACTGCATTAAAAAATAAGAAATGTAAATCAAAACTAAGCAGAATTGTATGCAAAAAATATGCCTTGTCGCTTACTTTGTAAGCAATTAATGAATAATCAAAGAATCACATTGCGGTATATTTTATGACATCATTCCAACTGATTTCAAAAAACATTAATTTGCTTCGAATATTTTTAAATAAAGTTTCTCATGCTATTCTTGACTTGACAACAGTTATTTAAATGACTAAAATTTGAATTTTAGGCTAATTCAATGGGAAATTCATCGACAGATAAGATTTTATGTACGTCCGGACGCACAGATAGGCGGACAAAAAGTATGAAAGTTTGATTTCAGAGGTTATAGCTTTCTAACAAAAAAAAAAGAATTTTTAAGGTCCGACGGATATAACCCATTATCAACAATGTCCAAAGCTTTGAATTCAGAATTACGAAGCATGCTTTGACCACAGACGGACTCAATCGAATTAAAACCATACCTGTATTTATCAAGAACCAGGCAACTGAGAGGTTAAGCATTAGTCATAGAGTTATAAAGGCGGAGTAGAGGGGTCTATCAATTCAAAAGGTTTGAAGCAGGTTTTTGTAGCTACTGCTCATAACAAACTGGCACTGAGGTATCCCAAGATGTACCGCTTTAGCAGTCTTTTGAGCTACTGCGCATAACATAGTAGCCGATACTATGGAAACGGGCACTGAGGTATCCCAAGATGCACTGCTGCAACCTGCTTCTTTTGTGCGTTACTGCGCACATACATGGACCGCTCTATTCTCTTTCCTAACTCTATGGCATTAGTAACAATTAAAACACAATTCTTCGAAGCACAAAATTTACGAATTTCGAACACAAACCTGAGAGAAACACTTCTCCAAAATTAACTTCACTCGGTATTGTTTCTTTCCTCTTCACAATAAGAACTGAAAATACAAAAAAACCTCGCTAGTTTAAAAAAAAAATACAACGACTCCTTAAATGATAACGTGAGGTATTACGTGGATTTTTTTTCTTGTAAGATAATTTGCTAGTTTCGGAAGAAAATAAAAGCTGGTCGTTAGTTTTCATGTTCTTTCGAGCAGTTTGTTTTAGAACAAGGAAGGAGAAGATAAATATTTGTGGAGAAAAAGCTTACATAAGTTGAACTTATAATGCTATTGTTTGCTTTATAAGACACATTTAAAGAAGCATCTAAAAACTTTTCGTGCATGTATTTGAATGCTTAAACTAGGAGTAAACGTATGTTTTTCAATTTTTGTATGTGAATTAATGAAATTTTAAAACGTCCATATTTTGCATTTTCTTACTTTAAATGAAAGATTGCAACACTCAATAGGCTATTTAACCTTTACAAAATTACTTATAATATTGAATTATAATATGATGTTTATAATCTTATCATGCTTAATCCAAGGGCGAAAAAAAATCTAATCTGAATAAGTTCAACTATATTGAATGTTTGAACGGTTTTTTATCTGATAAATGTAGCTGGATGTAATGCATATATGCATTCTATTTTTTAGTAAATTTTTCGAATAGATATTTTTTTTATTTAAACGCATAATTTTTTAATCAAATATTTGAACTTATTTTAAAAAATAGAGTAAGATAAACATTAAAACCATTTACATTTATCATATTGAAAACATTTTGTAAAAATCCGCCATACAGCTTTGGAAAATTATTGTCCCCATATATAATAACATAAAGAGAAAACTTTAGTTTGGTGTCCATTCCAAAGACCTTTGTGCTTCATTTCCACTTAAATTATGCTGTACCCAATTATTTCTAAAATACCACTATACGAAATACTATCTTCTTCTTCTTCAGGAGCGCAACAGCTCTTTGCAGACCTTGGCTGCCTCAACAGCACGCCTCCTCCAACTCCCCCTGTCCATGGAAACTCCACTCCAGTTCTTAAGTTTCAGGACTTAGAGGTCGTTTTCGGTGTCGTTGAGCAATCGAGTAGGGGGTCTACCTCTGGAGCGGGATCCCTGAGGGTTCTTGAAGGTGGTAATTTTTACGGGGCTATCTTCAGAGCCTCTCCAGATATGACCGAGCCATCTTATTTGCTGCTTCGGATTACCTGCATAATTTGAGGATGCTTATAGAGCCTGTAAAGTTCAGAGTTGTATCTTGTTCGCCAGCAACCTCCCTCCAGTATGGCACCAAAGATAGTTCTAAGTATCTTTCTTTCGAAAGTTTCGATCGGGCGTTGGACGTCTTGGTTTAAAGTACAGGTTTCGTTCCCACAAAATACTATAGGGGAGAGAAGGGTAATTGCGCCCACTTAAAGAAAAGTGAATGCCACAAGCATAATACGACACTTAAATTATGTTTTATATTGATGTTTATAAATAAACAAATAGAAAACAGAATACCATATCGTTAAACATGAAAACAATAACATTTGTGCTGAAAAATTGAAAACAAAAAAAATATATTACATTGAGCGCCATTACCCGAACGTATTGGGTAATGCCGCTCATTGCGACATTCAAATCCATTATTCAAATCAAATCCCTTATAAAACATATTTCGCTACTGATTAAAGTAATTTTACAATTTGCATTAGTTGCAAACATAGTTTTTTGCTTTATCCATCTCTTCAGCAATATTAGTGGCTCTAGTTATCAAAGTTGACCTACTTCAAAGTTAGCTGCAGAAGGTTTTTAGATGAAAATGCGCTATATTTTGTTTACGGACGAAAGACTATGTAATGTATTTTTGCTTTTCCAGCCGCCATTATCACACTGGGCATTGCAAGTGCATTCGGCTAGCTGGCAGTAGAGTTCAATTAACTAAAGGATTGCCCAGTTTGTATCAGCTTGGCTGAGCGCGATTACACTCTGAGCGCTATTACCCGTCTCTCCCCTACAACTAAAAAAAATTGAGGTACTTTGGCTAATTTTAAATAAAAATTTTATTATTTCCTTTCTATCGAATCCGAAATATCCAATCAGTATACATTGTATCGTAACTTATGTTTCTCTCATGTATTTCAAATAAACAATTACATGTAATATTTAAAACAATTTTCATGACAATAATTTGAAAATTCCATTATATTTGAAGCCACGCAAATAAATAGTTTTACATTACCTTGTGCTTCAGTCATGCATTTCTAAAAAAGCAATTTTGTAAAATAAACTTCTTAAATATTCAGTTTTATAAACTATTTAAAAACAAATTCCCAGTCATCCCAATTATATTTATATTCCGTTAAATTTTACCCCACACACATATTCCTGTTTCATATTACAACAAAATCGCAATTTATATGGAGTTACAAAGGTGTCATGTTTCATCCTGTCAGTGAATTCTTTCGTTTTATAAGACAAAAGTTCATAGTAATTCTCTTGTGGTATATTTTACCACCCACACGGATTTATCTCAATCTATTTTGAGTTAGTTTGAAATAGTTGTGACCAATAGCCTGAGAGGTTGATGTTTGCGGTGTAGAAGGCAAAATTTCGCGGATAATAGCTGCAAAGGTTCTGGTTAGGTTAGGTTTGAATTATCGTCGCACTAGAGCTAGACGAGGGCTATTGGCGACGGGCGTCGTATTTTAGAACCACAGTCAAATGACGAGCCGACACCTGAATAGGCACCCAACGCAACGCAAAGGTTCTGTTCTCGTCTTAGCTCTCCTATGAAACAACCACACACACACATATGCTCAGCAAAATTATCCTTAGTGCCTTTGTTTATAAGCTATTGTGGTCTGTTTATGTGACTTTTTGCCTCGTAAAAAAGGCCTTGGCCAAGTAAGCCTCGTTTGGAAATTGCGAGTTCTTCGAGAAGCAAGCTATGTTTATTTCACCTTGCCAAACCAAACTTAATATAAAATATAAGTTTTTCAAGAACGTAACTTACACTTTCTTCAAACATACCCAGCGCTCTTCTGAAATTTTAACAAGAAAACCTCTAAAAGCGGAAGTGGGCATAGAAGACATAAAAATGAAAGACTCGGGATCATTTATCAAGTTTTAAATGAAAGAGTGTGTTAGAGATTTTTAATTTGTTTCTGTTTCACATTTTAAGAAAGTTTCTCGAACTTCATCAAGGATGCAAGGATTTAAATATTTATATATTTAATTTCATGATTTTTGAATGAGAAAAACTGTATATAAATAATTTTCATAACGATACCTATTTTAGTTTATTTAGAGATTAAAAAGAAGCTCTTGATATAATAAACAATTAATTGAGTTTATTATTCTCGTAAAGCATTCATAAACGTAAGATGTCGCCTTTACAAGTTAATTGGGTGCCTACTTAGGTATCGACTCATAGCCCCTTGTAGCTCTTGTGCGATTATATTTCAACTCGAATCGGGTGCTACCTTGTCTCTTGACTGTGGTTCTAAATTACGACTACCATCCATAGCTCTAGTATAGTTCTACAGGGTGTCCCACAAGGTCGTTTACAAACTCAATATGCTGGTCTGTCATATCATGATAAACAAGATTTATATAGGAACTTGTGTAAGAAAACTCAAACTGAGACAGAGATCGAGGGCGATAAGTGCAGATTCCATTGAGGAGAAAAAAGTGATATCGAAAGCTGTGTTAATATGATTTTTATTACGAAACATCATTACATCACAGCAAATGTTCAGAATTCCTTCCATTCGCCACAATGCACGTTATACAGCGTTGGGGCATGGATCGACGAACCCTTTCAAATTGGCCAGAAGTGTCATGGACACGTGCTGCCTTAAGATCCATGTCCGATGTCACGGGTGTCTCGTGTCTCGTACACTATGGACTTCATGTATCCCCACAGGTAGAAATCCAGGGTATAACAAAATTATAACATTAAGTTTATAGTATCGTGAGACATGTTTTTAAAGCTTATGTCTAGCTATTTATCTGAAACATTAACGATACGATGCTGAAATATATTTCGGAAGAATACATGTGGTGCTCCATCATCAACATAAGTTTTGTGCTAACCATGCATTATTTATTTATCGCTATACAATGTCTTTGTATTGTTTTAATATAACATATATAATCTGGGGAAAACACAAATTCATTTAATTAAAAGTCCACTAAGTTCTGTCTTTGTGTGTTGTGTCATTGAAGAAGAAGAAATAAAGCAAATGTAAACCTTTTTTTTTCGCTAATCGGGGCAGAACTTTTCAATACTCTAATTTTAAAATTAAATAAAAATATAAATTTATAATTTAATGTCAAGCCGGGAAAAAGACAGTATAGACAGATTTTAAAGTCCGTGTTAAATGTGTACGTTAATTTTCTCATTTTATTATTTAATAATTCTATCCATCCCCTTAACACATTATTTACTCGCTAATTTTTGTGTAAACAAATCCATTCTTTCAAGCCATCGATTGAAGAGAGGCGGTCTTATTTACACTTTAATGATCTTCCTCGACCAATCGACCAACCACACTTGTATGAGATCCCTCGTCTCATCAAGATGCTAAGTGCCTTGGTTCTCTTCTCGTAACCATGGTTACAATTGCCCTCAAGCATCCACGTTACAGCGAGTCTTAAGTACGGATGCGAAAGATAAGAACTTGTCCGTTTTTTCTATTTGTGTTTACAGGACGGTTATGAAATCAGGAAAAAAAAACCTAAAAACAGCACACGTGGAACACAAGTATTGTGTGGAAATTGCGACATTACAATATTGTGTGTTTCAATTGTGTTGTTTCAATACAACTGACAATCGCAAGAAGAGACTATTATTATATCATATTCGAATGGTAGAAAACTTTACACCAGATTTGTTTAGCATGTATATTTATCCTAATTATAAAAGATATATGCTAAACACAACAGTATTTTAGACGAATACATGCGTAACAATTTTTTTTCGCTATGTTCTATAATTGTTTGCGCGCACAACTCTATTTTGTATTGTTTTTTCACGTCATGCAATAACAGGGAAAACAAACTCAATTTTAGTATTGAAATCCAACACCAGTTTTTTTCTTAATATAATTAAAATTGGAATTTAATACTTCTTACAGCACAATGTACCAATGTGTAATGTCTCGATGTCTAGTGGCAAAATGTGACCTCTTCTTTTCGTCATCGCAAGAAACGTACACTCATGATACGTGTTATAAATTACATACTATTAGAAAATTATCGTAGTAGCACTTAAAAATATATTTCTGAAAAGTATTTTAATGGAGTTTTCTTGAACATTTTGCAGCGATGACCACTGAAAAAATTGTCAGTCACGCATCACCACTATGCAATATGAAAATGTCAGCATGAAATCGGAAGAATATCAAAAATCTGGTGGACTTTTTTTGAGAAGTTTGTTTTCTATAAATGAAGACTCATAATAAAAACTCATGACGGGTTTCAAATATATTTTTCTGGAATATTGGATTTCAGTTGCAGAATCGACCAAAAATGTTAATCACAAACCTTTTGAAGATTGAAGGCGTGTTAGATTTTTTTTTTTTTTTTTTGCCAAACAACCTCTTTTTGAATTGAATGCCTTTTTTAACAGTTGATTTAAATTATGAATAATTTGTAATTGTGTTTAGCTGAGAATGTAGTAAATAAATACGAAAAACTTTTATGACGGTCGTATTCGAATTAACCCTATGAGTACCTAAGCATACAATCTGGTACATATGTTTTTACGTTTTATAATTTAGTAATTTTGCAGTATTCTGATATATTCACCATACATACTTAGATAATACCATACATACTCAGATTTAAACAAAATTACTCATAAATCGTTGAATGTTCAAAGTTTCATCCGGGTACTTCATTGCAGTATTCTGGTATATTTATACTCTTTCTACAATGAAACTTTTTGTCGAAAATGTGTTTCTGAATGAAAATCAATTAAAAATTTAATAAAAAACGATCAATTAAAATTAAATATTTAAAATTACGTATTTTTTTACTTTTAATTAGGAAAAAATCTTGCAAATAAATTTTTTAATTAATTAAATTTAATTATTTTCTACTTTGAAAGGCCGAAAATTTAAATCAAGACTCGTAGTGCTAAAATACAGAGACTATAATCAAATACTTCAAAGAAATAACAGAAAGTTCACATGCATATTCTTAAAAGCAGAGGAGTCCCTGCATGCTCAAAGAAAACCGCGAAACTATCAATGATAACCGTGACCTGTTTCCCAATGATTATAAGGACTAATTCGGGAGAATTGCAATTATACAAGTGCGGATCAATAGTCAAGTTTGAAAAGAGAGAAGATCCATGAGATTTCATTCTACAAATGGGGGGGGGGATCACTAATGTGAAAAGGGGTAAATCCAAGGCAGATTTCCCAATTCGCTTCTACTTTAATCAAAATAATGAAAATTAAGAGGCTGATGGAAAATTACCCTATGGACTTAACCTATTTTAACATTTAGCTTTTCACACGGTTTGTTTGTTAATTAATGGTCTGGTTTGTTTGATTTTGCCTCTATTGTTTGGTGTTCTCCTCCCATCGGATATTAGTTTTCTTGGCTTTGACAAGATGCCTGGGAAGAAAAGAATAGATTAAATGGAAATGAAGTGGCTTGCAAGTGATTTTGAGAGTTTGACTGCGGATCGAGAAAATTTGGAGGGTTCTAAATGAGACGTCAAGATCTATTTGTTTGGTGGGATTGCCGCTCCACTAGAGCTTTGATTTTGTTTGGAAATGAAGTGAAATTGCAAGGAAAGGGTGTGAATCACACTGTTAGAAATTTTGTGCTTGCTTTCACCTTAATAATGGTTCCTAGTAGCTGCAGCGGCTTTGTGGTTAAATGTTTCACCATATTTCCGGTATTCGGTCGAACCATTTTTCAAGTTTTGGAAACAAAAACCTCAGAAACTGTTTAACCCTATACAGAAAATATGGAGAAACATTGCACTACACAGCCGTTGCAGCTACTAGGAACCATTGTTATGGTGAAGGCAAGCACATTTTTTTAAATGTACGCCTTCTGACATGTTATTGTTGAAAACACTGGGAAATGAGGTCGGGTGTAATATTTATTCGAGTGCAAAAAAATGATTCCTTGTCTGAAAGTGAAATTATTGCGTACTGTGATTACATCAATCCATTTAGGGAGAACCATGCGTTAAAATATCATTACGCCAGTAGATTATAAGATATTTTTACACTCATTGAAAATTTAACTAATGCTTAAACGTCAACTACAGACGAGAAATGAAAATCATACACATTTTCGTGTAAAATGTTAAAATTCAATGAGCAAATTACCTAAGTTTGTTTAATATATGGAATAATAAATTTGATTTTTACAATATTTAAGTCAATTTTTTCTACTTTTGTAAATGAATTAAATATGAATGTTGTAGTTCCAAAACTCAACTTGTCCAAGGTACAGCTGTGATATAATTCTACTACTTTTATTGGCTACGTTTATAATAGTAAATTCTACCCGACAAAGGCGCCAATGAATGGGGAGGGTCTTGTTTGGAACTGCTAAAATATGAACACTCTACTTCTTCCTAATATTATCTTTGTTTTTCTAATATTTCCAAAATTGAAATTGGCAGCAGTAAACTACTTTTGTTTCAGAATAAAAATGTGATTGTTTGGATTTGACCATGTTTTTTATGTGTGTGTAATTTCTTGAAATTTTGAAATAGAAATATGAATCCACTGAACCACAATTTGAGCACACCATATTAATCAGGTCTTATATCTTAGTTAAGTTTCGGAGATAGTAAATTCTGCAGCTTCTCCCTTCGTATACCTTAATGCGTTTTAAATGCATCAATAACATTGGTTATAGAAAACCCCCATTTACGAACTCATCCATATAGTAAACACAAAGTTATAAAAACAAACACCCAAAATTTATCCAAAAGAATTATTTCCTCAAGGTAAAACGTGAGCTTTAGACAAAAAATAATCCCCCAAAAAAATACTTTTTCCCCGAGGCGAAAAAGAAATCATTCGTTTGTGCTGTATTACGAATCCGCGCCAATCAATTGAATTGATTTCTGAGGGACAACATGTTGGTAGGGGTATTGACTAAACAAACAGATGGCGTACCGCAGAAGCATTTTTCCGCCAAATATTATTTTTATCGTATTTTTTTTGCGCCAAATATTATTTCTATCGGATTCGGATCGCATTTTTATCGTAGTTGTGAGATAAAAGAAATGGTATGGGCTATGAT
This sequence comes from Hylyphantes graminicola, assembly GCA_023701765.1. Classification (NCBI taxonomy): domain Eukaryota; kingdom Metazoa; phylum Arthropoda; class Arachnida; order Araneae; family Linyphiidae; genus Hylyphantes; species Hylyphantes graminicola. Next base: position 50,473,545 of record CM043117.1, on the reverse strand, counting down.
TGATCGGCCTAAAGGTATTATAAGATAAATGTAGTGGTCTTTAATAAGAACGTCCGTGTGATGTTATTTCTATATGAATTTTTAAATGAATAAATAATTGCCTTGATTCTTGTTAAGGATTTCAAAGAGGGATAACGATTAATCCTTTTTGCCATACTACCATAATAAGAAAATGTATTACCATAAAGATAACATTGATTTATGAATATAGCCGTTATTATATAAAACTGGCTAAATACACCTAAGACACAACTAAATTAATCTGAATTATAACGATATTGGATAGTCGGCATTTACCCTGTAGAAACTTGATAATAACATGAATCTGTGAAACATTTAGATACGCTGAAATATCTATTTAATATCATTCTTTTTATTATGATAAAAAAAATTCAAAATATAAAAGCTTGATGTTAAACCTTTTATCAAAAAAATAATAATAATTATATTCCAGGTATAGAAATGTTGATAAAATTTTTTATCATAATATATTACATTTAAAAAACATATTTAAAAGATATTGAAATTTATCAAAGATCAATCTTAAATCAATGAATTATTTTAATTTTAAATATGTATAAATTTCAAGTTATTCCGAGAATCCGAACTTGGAGTATTCATGTGAACTCAGAAATATATTTCATGAAAGGGTTACTTTACTTACAATTTGTTACAAATTATAATTCAAAATAAAATTCATTGTTATTTTCCTTTAGACGAAATTGGTATTTTCATTACCCTTCATAACACAAATTTTTCGATGGTTCTTACAGATCAAGTTTTTCTCCCAATAACATCCTCATGAAATCTTGTGAGCTACATAATCATTTGTTAAATTTGGTGATCTATAAAATAATTTGTCTTCAAATAATATTGATATTTTCCGTGAGACTTCTGGTAACTTAGCAATAATATTAATTCATCTAAATTTTCACGCATGTTTATCTGTTGTTGGATTAATACTTAACTTAAAATATATATAGTTTTTCTTTAAAGTAACAAATCTTACGCCTGTATAAGAATTTCTTTCAATAAACTAAGTAAAATAAAATGCCGTTAAAGTCGATACATATACAATACGTGCAAGAAAAAAAGAATTCCATTTGTTACAACAATCAATACTAACTGTTATCGCTGATTGTTCTCAAAACTTAACCCTCTAATGCATACTGTTGCCATATATGGCAACAAGTAACATAATCCACTTTATTCTATTAAATTAGAGCTTCCGCTCGACAAATCTGATTTTTTTTTCATCTATTACATTCCATTACGAAGTTTTAGTTACTAATAACCCTCGCAGATGACAGTAGTAAAATTGTATTCAAAATTAAAGAGTGAAGTTATTAACTGTTGTGAAATTTCGTCTTTGGCAGTAGTATAATAATATTAGAACTAAATACAAATAAAATGTTTTGAAAAAATATAGTTCAAGTGGGTTATTTTAAAATATATTTGGTAGTTTTCTAATCATTCTTATCAAAATTGGAATTTTGTAGTTAGTTTTTGCCGCATGGCAAAAATTTTAAAAATTGAAATTATTTCAATTCCAATGCAGTTAATTTTTTTCAGTATTTTTCCCATAATGTATGAGTATTAAATATACAAATATATTTTTTCGGGATGAAAAAAAAGCTTGCATTACAGGTTTAATAATTTACACTCGGGGAGAATTAAAGAATTTGTTTATCCCATTATCCAATAAAATCCGTTGAGCCGATTAGAGGAAACCATAATGATTTAAATCTGTTGAAGGGCAATTTAGTTCAGCGGGCAATTTAACGGTAAATATACGATTGCCTTCTAAATGAAAGCTATAAATTTCAACAACGCTCACTGTATAAGGCTTAAATAAAATCCCCAGTAAAGGATAATTTTAAAACTTAAATTTAGAGTTTTCAAAGAAAAGGTTTATGCTAGTATCCCACATTATTTTTAATTAACTGTGAAGATTGAAATGTATTAGTTTTGCATTTAAAGCTAAACAAATTTAGTTTTAACCATAAAAATGTTGATACATTTTATTGAAGCACTGAGGACGATGACACTTTCAAGTTTGAGTAAATCTATGTTTCATTTTGAAATGAAAATTTTTATTTCAAAAATGACGAAGCAAAGTTTTTTTTTTAATTCTGAAATACCATACATACTCAGATTTAAACAAAACTATTTTTAGTTCATTAAGGTGGCCGATCACTTTTGACAGCGATTTTCTGAAAAATCTTTTCCAACCATGAAGTTGATGGGTTTTATTATTAGTTATGGGAATATAAAAGTAGTTTTAAGAAAGTAAATCGTTAACAAATTTAGTATGTGTGAAAATTATAGTAAAATATGCTTCAAAAATCACGCTTTTGCAAAACATGATATCTTTTTACAAATTTTTTATTTATTTTTTTATTTTTTTAATTTAAATATGCTTAACCAACATTAATATAGGTCATGAATTAAAATCATCAAGATATCAGTTTCCAATTTTTTTTATAGACAACAGTTTGTAGCATTATATCGAAAACACATAGAAACAAGAGAGTAAAAATCATATAAATAGTTTTAAAATACCCAATTGTTAATAGTTTTACACGATTCTAGTTCAAAACCTTCTTCATACTGTTACAAAACTACTGTAAAAATTTGGAAGCAATTGATAATAAAGAACTTCAGTTTTTATGTTTTGCGTAATGCGTAATTCGTTTTGAAAAAAAATGCAAAAACAAGCAAAAAAAGATTTAAAGTGCTATAACTTCGGTTCTATTAAAAATTGGAAACCAAAATGAAACAGATTTAGAAAGCTGAAAGTTTATTTTATATTAAAAGGCAAAAAACAAATGTTTTATATTTAGTCGATTTTTGCTGAAGAAAGGTGATCGGATACCTTTAATGTAATAAGTTTCATCAGGGTACTTCATCGGGGGATTATCATATTAGACGCAAGATATAAGCTTCTTTTGATAGCGGAAAATCATATGCCACTTCCAATATCAGTGATACTATAAATATAAAATTTGTTTAGGGTTGTCCGGGACACAAATTCCAAAATATTTAATTTTAACGGAATTTTACTAATTTTTGGGAGGCATGTAATATAATTTGTAATTGAAAAAATGTTTTGTTAAAAAAAAATTTAATTAAATTTCCAAAATTCAAAAACATGAAATTTTTGATGCTTGCGAAATTTGATATAACTTGAAATATAAATATTAAAATTGTGTTTCATTCTGGAGTTGGAGTATATGCATGGTTTCAGAAAAGAGTATATGCACCTATCATACATTCATTTCTGAAACCATGTTTATATTTACGTGAGTAATACTAACACGGATCCATTTTGAATGTGCAATGTATAGTAAGTATATAGATTTGAGGAATTTTTATCCAGTTTTGAAAATGTCATCTAGAAACTATAAAAATTTAATAACATAAAATAGTTTCTCTATTTCATTTTGCCCTTATTTATAGGGATATTTTATATATGAATTATGAAATAATTGATAATAAGTGGTACTATTTAAATACGAAAATAAACTTTAGTATAAAAATCGAAAAAATAAAAAAAAAACTCTTTATTTTTAAAACACTTAAATACTCATTGGGTTTTTGGAACAATTTATTACGTTTTTATTGGTTGTCTCGACAAAAGTTGTTACATTCAAACGTTTCCGGAAATCTTTTACAGACATTTACCAGAGAACCCTTCATATATTTTACTCAAATCTGCTCAAAAGCATGTGCCTTTATGTCCTTTGAATTCCTGGTCATTAAAATCTCGTTAGATATTTCTTGTAGTCATTCAGCACTTGATAAGTTTATTTGACAAGGTTTTAACTATATGTGTACAAAATGCATGCACTATCCCAATAAGTTTTCTAAAGAGAACCACTTGTGAAATTGATATCTTTCTCCCCATAAATATAGGTGTCTTCTCGTCACTTGACTGCTGTTCAAAATTATGACGAACGTGGCCAAGAGCCCTCGTGTAAATCTAGTGCGACGACAGTTGAACCCAACTCCTTATAAATAATTTACTAGAATATTAATTAATTTTAAGGTGTAAGTTTTTAAAATAACTCATAGTAACCTAATAAGAAAATATTAACATCTTGCATTTTCTGCATCCCAACTTTGCTTGACCCTAACTTTTGCTTTTTGGATTGATTGTATTGTTTGTTGACAGATTCGCTTGAATTTTTACATATTTCCGGTTCCAAAAATAATATTTCTGCGGTAATGCATTGAGAGAATGCTCTTATTGTTCCCCCTAAGAGATCTGACGAGTTTGCCGATGCGAGCTGGAGCTACAAATTTTCCTTTCATTTGTCATTCAGAAAAAGATCTGACGAGATTGGAAGTTCTCCAAACAGCCTATATTCATAGTAACTAACTAGAAATCAACCACAAAAAATACATTCATAATTACATTTGACCCATATCTGGACATCTAGTCCTTAACTATTGGGTCATCACGAATTATATTGGACTTAGTTAGTTTTAACCTTCAGATATTAATGGTTACCTTCAGCTATCTGCACAAGTCTTCCTTCAGATATCCGCAAAATTTCTAACTAAAGCCATGAAATACTTCGTCCACTACACTCCTTGCCAACCTAAATTGGGTAACTGGAAATATGCTATGGGAAAGATCCTTCCGCGGATGTAAAGAGATTCATAAAATATTATTGAATCCATCCAGAAAACATGTTGAAAACATTAATTTCGTTTAAGGTCTAACAACTTTGAATATTATTTGAGAAAATTTGGCAGTTTTATCAGAATGAAAAGTGTATTTTGGTTAAATTGTATTTAGATCATTTTGTGTGTAAATATTACCTTGCAAGAGTTTCTAACTAACGGACCAATTGCGCTGTTCCCCTTCTACCTTTTTACTCTTTGTTTTTACCCAAGTTTGGGTGGCACGAAGTGTAGACCACCAATGTTTACTTATTTTACTCAGATCACATCCATATATGCTGATTATAGTTTTGTCAAACTGTCGCAGTAAATGGTGTCTATGAATGGGGAAGCAGTCATTTTCTCAAAAGAGGTTTACCTTCTGCCTCAGTTGAGTGTTTCCGTTACTCGCTTTTCAAGCAAGTGCTTGGGTAAGCAAGTTTAGATATGAAAGCACATCATTTATCTTTCTATACAATTTGCTAAGTGGCATTTTAGCGCATATTCTAGAGTACCTTTGAAAGATATGTCGGGCTGTGAAGGCAGGTTACTTTATTTCGGTGTTATTTTTTTAAAGTTTTTTTTAGTTAATACATTATTCAATCTATAAAACGGAAAAGCATATATTACGGATTTTTTTTAGTTAGCAAAAATGAACGGAAAAGTCCAGCTAAATTTTAAAAAAAATAATGAAATACGAATGCTTTTGAAAATACACACAATTGAAGAGCACACGGGGAGAACCGATTGATGTATTAAGGGTCTTCCCGTAATTGTGTCTGCTTGGCGGACATTGGCAACAGGAAACCTGCTTTTCTTTCGGTTCTTCATTCGCGGTAGAAACGGGTATGAACTCGTGTCCACTTATCTCTGGCGTGAATCAGGAGTGCCGTGAAAGTTAAACAAAGCAAGTAACCGCTTTCTTTACACCAGTTTAGACGATTTATCTCTATCATCGCCAAAGACGCCTATTGAGGAAAGCCTTCTACAAAATCAAGCGTTTTTTCCCCTGTACTCTTCAAATACACATTTTCACTACCTAAAAAGTACTCTATTTTCAGTGATATTGTTTAACAGGTAATATTGAGTAAGTAAAATGTATAAAAATAAATATATATCAAATGTTTATATTGCGTGTCATAACCGTACAAACTTTCAACTAAAAACAACTATCTAAAAATAATACTTCCATACTGTATGCTCACATACCCATTTACGTTTAATCAATCAGTGCACCCCAAATAACGCAAACTACGAAAACCCACTAAAATAAGCCGTCATTAGACTCTACTGAGACTAAGCCTTCATTCCCTATCCCAGTATAGAAATATCGTGCATAGGGAAAATTAAAGTATCAAAGATAGGAACATGCAACCGAAAAGGGAAAAGGCGCGTGCTACATTGCAGAACAAACCAGATTTCCCTAAAACTTGTGTTTTCAATCCCTTTTCTCATAATGAGTGGAAACGTTGTTTTAGTGTTAGTGGTACAACTCGACTTTGATAATTTTAATGTAGAGCTTCTTAACCCTTGCAGTCGCAATGACAATTTGGCATTATCATTTTAGATTTTTTTTTCTGATCGTCTATAGCCATTTATGATATCAAAAATGCACATCATTCGATTCTTTAAACGGTTTTCTATTCGAAAATATTTTTTTAATCCCAATAGATATCAGCTCTATTATTATTTTTAATTACGATCAGAAAAATGATAATGCCAAATGGCGTCACTGGGACTGAAAGGGTTAAGCAAATAAGTTATTTATTCTTTTTTTTTTGTTTAAAAGAAGACAAAAGTGACATTAAATAATTAAAAAGTTTTTGAATACGGAAAGTAAAATTTACCGGATATAAATTTTTAGGAAACTGTAACATTTATGTGGGATTGCAGGGAAATGTGTGAGTAATTGTGGTTGCCACTGAATCCCAAAGTTTATTGAAATTATGTAGACACATACTTTTTAGTGGATTTTATTAAATTTATGGAGTAAAATTACGTCTTTTAGGCATTAAAACTTCGTTATCTTTATTTCCTTATAAAATAAAATGCAGTGTTTTCGTTAGAAGTTAATATTTTGTTTTAATCCAAAATAGAATCTTCATATCTTGTGTTATCGAAAGAATTATATATGGTTGTCATATACCTGTCGAACATATAGTAAAACTAACTTACATATACATAAAGTGTGAACTTCAATCAAAATATAAATTTTCGCCCTTAAGGATAGAGTAGAAAAAGTTATGACCCGCAATAATGAATCACTAAATACGCTTTTTAATAAACTTCTCAAACATTTCCAGTTAGTGTTTCCTACTGTAATGACTTCAACACTATTTGGTTACTTAATAAAAAAAAGTTACTTAATCATTGTAGGGTACTCATAAAATACAAGACTTAAACGTTAAAAACGGAAATAAAAATTTCTTAACTGAAACGCATACATCTAATTAAAGACTATAACAAATATTCGTGGGGTTTTAGTACTGATGATGGGATTTCTTTAAGTTCCAAAAATAGCTGTATGCTTTGAAGATTATTTTAAAAATCAGTTGCATTTTTAGCATTCATTTTTACATTTTACAGGGTGACCGTAAAAGAATGTCCGAGTTTCAATGACATATTGCAAAAGTTTATTTTATACTAAATATAAGAAATCATACATGAAATTGAAGGAAAACTAATTTAGTTTTTTCTATAAGTGTTCACTGTGTGCGCCTTTAGTGACACATCCATTTCAAACGAAAATGCAATTCTTCCCATACTGCCTGCAGCAAGTCCGGAGTAATGGAATAGATGACACTGTAACTGTGAAAACGATGTAGCTGTACAAGCGCATGCTCTTATCTGAAACAATCGGAGTTATTCTTTATTCGTCACCTTCAACCACAACTGTCGAACGATTACAGCTGATACTATTGTAATTTGAAACTCGGGCATTCTTTTACGGACACCCTGTATATCAATGTCAACACTCTTAAAACAAACGGGCGATTTTTACTCAGTCTGAGTTAATTTTCACTACTTTCGGTGTCAAAAATCACTTCCCCTATAGGAGTGGATTTCACTCTTTGGTTTTGTTTAACCTCCAACGATCTTAACAACAAACGAGCTATTTTAAGGAGATTATGAGTGATTTAAGGCCATTACGAGTGATTTAAGAGTTAATTCTCACTCCTTTCTAGTGTCAAAAATGCACCTCTCCTATAGGAGTTGATTTCACTCCTTTGTTTTAAGAGTGAAAGGTTTCTACCTATTTTCGTTACGCTACTCAGTTTATTGAAAAAATGAGCGTTGTTGTACCACTTTTACTTAATATATATGAATGTAAATTAAAAGGTCCGTACACCGCACTGCATCCTGCTTCTATTCCGGCCCCAGAAACACGTCTGCTTCAGATTACACGCAAGTAATTCCCTCATCTCCAGTTTTAATTTGTAATGAGACCCTCGCAGGTTCCAGAGGCGTCGCTTGCAAAAGGATTGCAAAAATTTATTACAGTGATTAAAGTAAATACCAGATAATGAGGTTTAGTGATTTATGTTTTACGTGCGCGGCGCTGGCGTCGCGTTCCAGCGTAATTTTTATTAATGGCGAGAATGTCTCTGGGAATTCGTCTCGTAAGTATTTTACAGGGGATTTTTGGAGGAATACATGTTGATTCCATTTTTACTAATTTAAACTGCGGAATGGTGATATGGTGTAAATTAGACTCTTCTTTTCTTTAATAAGAGTATAAAACTTTTATGATGTTTGATGCGATGTGAAAATTAATTTGCAGAATTTAAAGTTTATATGAATTTACTTCTGATACACAATTTTCTCTTTATTTTAATATTTAATTTACGGTCAATGTCATGCCTTCCTTGTGTATAATGACTAATGAAAAATGTTTATATAATATATAATTTGCACAGGTTAGGTATTAATGGCAATTTCCACTCTATTGTAATAAGCATGCACAAGAAATCTCTACAACGTTCTTTACTACTTGGTAACATACCAAGCAGAAAAAAAAACTTCTGGTAAGAACTGAGACCTTTTTTTCAAACATGAAACTTTTCACGATTTTTAATCATCAAAATTTAAATAATGTCACAACTGTCACCCATGATTCCCCTTACATTCTTCTGACATTGGATTGTAATAGTTAATAAATAAAATTAATAAAAATAAAAACTTGCTTTGCTTTAACTTTTGGGAAGAAAGTTGAAAATTGAACCCATTTAAAGTAAAAATAGTAAGGCAGTATAATTCTAAGTTATAAGAAAAAAGGTCACATCGTGTAGAAATAAGAATTAAAGGTTAACATACTTCATATGCACTGTACATAAAAAAAATGCCAGAAACATCAAACTGTCAATTTGTAGAATGAGTTTTTCTGGAAATAAAGAAATTAGGCAGTTCATTTTCCATTCCAATTTCGAACACCTTCTAATCATCCATTTCTTTTTTTAAATCAACCTAATTAAGACTTCATCACCCGAATTAACTGTAATTACTCGCCTCAAGAAATAGAGTCCTCAAAAATGCCAGGAATTAAAAACATTAACTAAAGGTATAAACGCATAAGAGATTTTAAAAAATGAGACATTCGAAAGGATACCAGAAGAAAAAGAACCATTAAATTCCACGTTCCAATAACGATATCCTCCCACATGTTTTAATGGCGTTCTTTCGTCGCCTAATTCGTCGATGAAGGCCGTAATTCTTTATCGGTTTCCTTGGCATGATCGGCATTTCGGGTAATTAGGTTGAGTTACGGTTCTGTTTTGCCCTGTCGTGGTAACGGCATTGGTATTGAGTTATTTGGGTGATTGTCTCTTTGAGGGATGTTGACTAGAGTGCCTCAGTATCGACTTTTTCTGATGCGTTGGAGTAAGGACAATCAGGACCAACTTCTTATTACAAGGCCAGGGGCGAGCTCTCCCAAGCATGAGCGTAGACGGAAATTTTGACATCACTGTTCCCAGTGCCGAAGATCGAAAAACTAGTCCGGACGCATTCGAAACCCTACAAATGTGGTCAGCCGTAAACGAGTGATTCCGAACATATTTCGAGAATGTTGTCTTCATCTTCGGAACAACATCACTCGGAGCTCTGACGTCAAAATTTCGGTCCCCGAGCTTGGGGCCGTGGGACAATATGATACTTGGATAGGTTAGCGAAAATCTGAACCATCTGAAGCAATTTGGAGCTAATTTGGTGTCCTTTAGGGTTACCGAAATTAACTTGTGTTTACCAAGCTAATTCACCTTAGTGGAAGAGGATATTGCCAGAGTCTTCACGGCTCTGTATAATCAATATGTCAGTAGAGCGATATGTAGTGATTTTAATGTTGATGTTTATTGTATCATATATATCAAAAGGTTTCATATAATAATAAGAAATATTGGTAGGGAATGCCTGGAAATGCAAATTTTACTATCCAGCGTAAAACAAACGTGGGTTTATTTGATCATCGTAAAACCAATGAAAGATGTGCGAAGTCTTTGCAAAAAGCTATTCCCAAAGTATTTCTTAGCCCCGAAGGATACAAAATTATGTTTAACTACCCTACACTTAAAAACAAGCTTATATGCTTTCTAGTCGCTAGTTCTGTCAGTTCATAGGACTACTACTCTTAACAAAGTTTAAAATCAGTAGTTGGACCATCCACTTTTTATAACTCATCTGTCTTTTATAAGAAATAAATCCCCTTAAAAAACATTTCGTTTCCCCCAAACATCTTTTCCCTGAACAAAACTTCTTTAGGAAAGAAACCTATATTCCCAAATCATTGTTTTGACAAGTGTGGACCTCCCTGATTGGTTGAATTAAGTCACGTGCGGGTGATGGGATGAGGGTTTATTTTCCGTTCTTTGGATTGTTTAGCAATCCAACTGCAAGATGAAATGTGCTACATTACAATGATCTGGTTGGTATTTATTGAACTAACGTCGTAATAGAGGAATAGAGCTACACGAAAGTTGTTATAATGATTTAATTAATGCAGATATCTTGTGCGATTAGAAATTGTTGAACTATAGTGTGGTTATAATTAAAACTATAATACAAAAAGGGCTGTAAATTTTGAACCAACATTCACAAGTAAATTCATTTGGTTTGAAAGCAATGAAGGAATATGATAATAAATCTATGGAGAAAAAGAATATTGTCAAACATTGAACTTTTAATATTGATACCATACTTAATAATATCAGGAGAGAATGCTTCGTTTGGGACATTGCTTACAGTCCTAGTCTTGAATGCTCTATAAATTGCTAGATTTTTTTAACGTATCCCAATACTTAATTGATATTTTATTCCATTGCTTCATCGTTTTTGACTAAAATAAATTGGGAATAGACAATAGATTTTTTTCAACTTTATAATAGAGGCATCAATTCCCAGAATTAAAGATCATTAAATTTAAATTTATTCATAATGTTCTAAAATGAAACGAGGGGAGTCTGACTAATTATCAAATGTCCAGGGCCTCATCAACCCCCTACAGTACATATTCACCTTAAATTCGAAATTTAGATTTCATCAGTCGGGATTAATTACTTTGCACATCCATAAATTAAGAGTACCTAATTAATAGTATTCAGTAACTCTTCTGAAACAAAGATATAAATGTATAGTATTGAAGCGTAATGTTGCACATTCCCAGTTTTTATAGACGATTTCTTTTTGTCCTATGAATCCCATAAAATTATTTTTTTACAAAAACAAATTGCTGTTTATTTTAAATGTTGGTCCTTTAAAAAAAACTAAACATATTTAGTTTCAAAAAATATTTATGCAATTGAAAGTATGCTTATTAAGAATTTTTTAAGCAAAAAATGCTGAAAATTTTCATTGTTGACTGATTTAAAGCTCAAATACTCTTTAAAAAAGTCAAATTAATATAAATTATATACAATTTAATGAATATATATGAATAATCTTGTATTCTTATACTCTTAGAAAGTGCTTTGAATCGTTATGGTTTTCGAATAAGCAAGCATCTTACTCCTGTCGGCGTTTTGAGAACCGTTGCATTTGAGACGCTATGGTTCCAGTAATATTTATTGATTCGGTGCCACAGATGATCACAGTGTCAATTTTAAGGCCATTAGATCTTTCACATGTGACAGAAGCAAAAACCATACTTATGGAGCTACCAAGATTTATTGTTACCGAAATCCCAACAGTCAAATGAATGGGTACTCCAGTTATATTTTACAAGCCACATAATCATATGACATGCAAGCTGAAGACTTTCCTATTCTGAAAATCTGCTGAATCAGCGAGGCTCGAACCCTCAATCTTAGGTTTATGAGTAGGGCACGTAATACCTCACAGTCACTGAGTCGATGACAGTCATTATATTTTGCACTACATTGAAAAATGATTCAACAGTGGTATCCAAATAGTAGAATTGGGGCTGGGGAGACCAGTTGGTTAGGCACTCGCCTAGCATGCGAAAGGGTCTCAGGTTCGGGTCCGGGCATCGACAAAATAACTGCCGGCCTACACTCTTAAAACAAAAGAGTGAAATCCACTCCAGTTGGAGAAGTGCATTTTCGACACCGTAAAGGCATGCATATTTACTCAGACTGAGTTAAAATCACTCGTTTGGAGTGATCCTGGCTGAGGTTTAACACACTAAAGGATCCACTCCAAAAGGAGAAGTGCATTTTCCTGTCTGGAGGAGTGAAATCCACTCAGACTGAGTTAAATTAGGAGTGTTTGTTTTAAGAGTGTATAAACGGCTAATCCTAAAGCTGCGTACGATGTCGCTCTTAACGGTTGCGTTGGGTGTCTATTCAGGTTTCAGCTCGCCACTTGACTGTGGTCTAAAATACGACGCCCGTCCATAATAGCCCTCGTGTAGCTCTAGTGCGACGATAATTAAAACCAAACCAAAATCTAAAATACGACGCCCGTCCATAATAGCCCTGGTGTAGCTCTGGTGCGACGATAATTCAAACCTACCTACCAAATAGTGGTATTAACGTTCAAAATAAATTATCCGACACCTTCAGAGTTTTTCGATTTACCTCGAGTTCTCTTCTGGTCTGTCACTAAGTGACAAGAGAATAGAGCTGTCATATAAACATTGTCAATTGTTTCGTATCTCATTCCGCAGAATAAGACCGATACTTAATAATAAAATATTGAGAAAGTAGTAAAATAACATATTTCCAACATCTCTTTGACATTACATTTATTTACAATAAGTTGGTCGTATGCATTTGGGTGCGTGCTTTTGAAAAGTTTTGATTTGTTGTTACTTTTTTTAGTGAAGTTTGAATGCTCTTGTCAAGTTTAGATCACTTTTAATGATTTTAAATATCAAAGTTTTTTTAATATTCAAAATTAAATTTTCATAATTTTGTATGAATAATGTACATTGAGATATTTTTATGAATACTATATACTGTTTATTGATAGTAAGGTTATTTTTTTAATTACCTTTTCTTTAATTTATGTATCTTTATTATGGTTTTTGAAATAAATGTTCATGATTTTGAATCAATATGGCATTTTGATTATAAATTTGTAGAAAAAAGTATTACCATTACATTTTTATATTCATTTCAGTGAACGCCATTTGAGGATATTTCAAATTGTACTGATTTTTAGTTTAACAACTCATATAAGTTAAATTAAATAAATGTTTTAGAAGTTTGAAATACTAAACGTTTGGGATAATTAAAAACAATTAATATGATGTTTTAATAAAGGAAATAAATTAAAAGTAATTTGTTCTGGTTCTCAATTGCATTATATTCCCCAAAATTAATCCGCAGAAACAGCATCTAACTTCAATAATATTCTACTGTTATACTTTACACAGCTTATTCATCAATAAAATCAAAACATCACAAACATCATATCACAAACAAATTCATCAAATAATATTTAAATTGTGATTTTACGTCATATTAAGTAATTGTTATACCCCGTTAGTAAAACTGAATGTATTGTTGACATTAAGATAACATGATTACTTACTTCTGTTAATAATCAAGAAATAATAAGACCGCATTTTAGACTTTAGAAAGTTAACAATAAGCAATTACCGGACCGATTTTATTTACCAGAATAATATAATCCAATTACTATGCATTACCCAAAAATTAATATTCATAAACCACAAAGAAAGACCACGTTTACCTTTACATCAGAATTCATTTTAATGCAATTAACCAGACAGTAACATGTATTACGAACATTTACTATCTACATGTTAACAAAACGTGTATTTGTTATATAATACCTTTTAATTTAAACAATTATGTACTAACTAAGAGCGTAATTCCACTTTCTTTTCGAGTTTAAACAATTTAAGAGTATTGAGTGTAATTAAGTTATGATTATTTTGTATAGATATTTTCAACAGATTCATCATCAGTAATTATGTATGGCGTTTGTGTAATAAAATAATTCAATCATATTGATAAATGTTTCTATAAGTATACGTTTACTCGAAATAACACTTTTCCAGCAATATTACTAAAATATGTTGACCATCATCCCCGTTTTAGCACCTATTTCCAATGTAATGTAATCATTTCCGGCTGCCTATTTCTAGACTTCGTTCGGAGCTTTAACACAGCCAATAACGCCTCATAATTTAGAACCTCGTCAGGTGACTAGGTCGGCACCTGAGCGGGCACCCAACGGAACTTCGAGCGACATCGTACGCTGACTCCGTCGATAGTTTGGACTCTACAGATTTAACGAGCACGTCTGTCCCAGTGTACTCCGGGCCCATCCGTCATGAGTTGGATTTTTCTACTCTTTCCAGTACAGAGTTCCGATTTATAGGATGACGGGCAGTAGGTGGGATTCGAACCTGAGAAGATTGAATCCTGAGGCTGATGCCTTAACCACTCGGCTACATACGGGCTACTATTTCAAATTACGTTCGTTTTAAAATGAATTTGGATGTAAAGTGTCGATAAAAGATTTAAAGTACGTTTTTACATTGCTAGGTACTAATTCTGTCGCACTAGAGCCACACTTGGGGTTTTGGTGGGTTATGGTGGTTGGTTGAGTGAGGTTGTGTATTTGAGTTTGTTGAAATTGAAATAACGTCGCTCAAAAGCTATGAAGAGTACAAGGCAAAAACCACTTGATTTCGTAGAAGGCTTTCCTCAATAGGCCTCTTTGGCAATGACAGCAAAATATCACCTAAACTGGTATAAAGAATACGGTTACTAGCTTCTTAGGGCTAGATCAGTGGGTACGAGTAACACGTTTGTACCGCGAATGAAGAAACGAAAGAAAAACCGGTTTCATATCGCCAATGTCTGCCAAGCAGACACATAAGGTAAGACTCCTAAAAAATCAAGTACACTGCTCAAAACAATAAGGGGAGCACTTTTTAATTCCAACTTTAACTTCACTCCCAACTTTTTAATTTTTATCCTATAAATCTGAAATTTGTTAAATAGGTTCACTATGCATTCGAAATGAAATAGTAAAAAACAGGAGAAAAAATCTTAAGTTTTTAATACTTAAATTTAAAGGGGGGAAATGGAATAATAACTTTTTAATAAATTATAACAATAATTTTTTCAGAACTTTTTTTGTTAAAAATAGTTGAAATATATTTTCAAACATCTAAAAAATGCAAGCATGAAAAATTTAGGGTCAATTTATTTTCTAAAACTGTTTTAAAGTGAAATTTATTTTACCATATTTTTCATATTTTCATTAATATTAAAAAATATATATTATATATATTAAATTCTTCAAAATACGTTATTCTTCCATATAATGATGAATCTAACGACACATAAGTTGCGAATTTAACTTAGTCAGAAAAAAAAATCACAAGCTGATGATTCCCAATGGAATTATTGGGAGCGAAAGGGTTTCAAACATGTGCTCCCCTAATTGTTTTGAGCAGTGTAGTTCGTGTACTTTTCAAATGCGATGACTATTGGTGATGAGAGCCATGCAGTCTTAAACCACTGAGTTGATGAGGCTACTCATTTATAGGTTACATAGAGCGGTGGGTTAATGCCCACGTACGATACTTCTTTCGGTTCTGGCATCGTCATGCGGATCAAAATGGATATAAAAAATCTAGCTCTGAATAGTGCAGTCCATACAAAACTGTTGCACTTTAAATCTGTCACAGGTCTAAAATCCAGATGTTACCTATGATATTTCTATGTAGTAGCTCTGGAGGCCATGCTTTCTCTTCATACTTCCAACCTCCCCCCCCCCCACCTGCTCTTTATTCGCTCTTTAAAACGTACGAAAGAAACAATTAGTCTGATTTTAAATATTGTAGCAATTATTAAAAAAAATAATATTTATCAATTATATTCTTATTCTTGTTTATTAATTGATTAAATATATTCTCCATCTTAAAGCTCAAACATTTATCTAATGTCAACAAAAAAAATGTCTTGATTTACTTTTAAGAAACCATTAAAGGCTTATGCTCTTAAGAAGATTCATCACAAAAAAATACACTAGTTTATTTACCAAAACACTTTAATCTAATCACTCCATATTCCCCCAAAGATTAATACACAGAAAACAAAGCTAACAAACTTTATCTAG
The DNA here is from genome assembly GCA_023701765.1 of Hylyphantes graminicola. Taxonomy (NCBI): domain Eukaryota; kingdom Metazoa; phylum Arthropoda; class Arachnida; order Araneae; family Linyphiidae; genus Hylyphantes; species Hylyphantes graminicola. The sequence goes on along the minus strand of CM043117.1, from coordinate 50,457,324 downwards.
TACTATTTTACCGTAAGGCTCTTCACAAACTATTCTTACACAGACAATCCTCTCGAGACTTAGCTTTCTCCATAGACTTTGGATAAGAATATGTAGTGCATTGGCAAACATATAATATGTCCAACATCACTACCCAAGTCGGATGTATTTGAAGCAATGATTTGGCGAGTTTCCTCATTCCAGGAAAGAAATTGCATAGCTTTAAAAAATTTTATCACTCTTCAATACTTAGATAAACTACTCAAATATCTATGAAAAGCAGATAAATCTCTTGTTTGCAAAGCTGAAAATGAGTACTTTTCATTTTGAGGGCGCAAGCGATAAAGCCGCCAAAAATGTGCAACGGCGGCCTAACGAAATATTTCTAATGGTTACTTTCAACTGTGTATACTGATTTCCTTCAACTATGCTAACTGTGTTCATTCTGCGTATCCTGTGGCTTGTTGCAGAACAATTAAGTTTGTAGCTAAAGATTCCGTTTGGCGAGATTTGGGCCAACGGAATGAAAAAATACCAAACAATTTCATGCTTACGCAAAACGCATGGATAAATTCGTTAAAATTGACATGTTTCATCGCCAACTCAGCTAGTCATCTTGGTTCCCTTCCCAACCCGTGTGTTTACGATTACGTACTCAGCCTACAACTTATAAGTCGTTGGTTTTTTCCTCTTTACTTCGGAGTGAGAGAAGATATACGATTAAGGACAACGCGCAAATCAGGATGAGACCTCTCCCGGTATCCGGTAACTGATTTACAGGACATTTATTGGATGCCCATGAATTTTGCATCGGCCAGGATGCTGATACAGTCCGGTAACGGATATATCCGGCAAAGTAAACCTCTCTTGTAATTATATTGGCGGAAGGGTGCTGTGAAAATCGCACTTCAATATCATATGACATAATTTAGGGTTGTTCATAGGATTGATTTGAGCTTTTGTATATGCTGGTTATAGGTGTAACAATGTTTTATTAATAATTTATCGAAGTTATACATTTTAATTTTCTTGCTCTTACTACAAAATTGTAGGTTTTTATTTCTACCGAGTTAGTAGGAGAAATATAATAAACTGTTTAAACGCTTTCGAGTATCTGACGGGTTTCGGCAAAGAATTCGTCGTACAAGATAGAGTTGAATGTACAGGGTGGTTATAAAATAACGCTCCCTATTCTGAGTGGTCTGTAGCTTGAATGAATAATCCAAATGCAAAAAACTTTGAGACACTTATTAATCAAGAAGGGGGGGAAAAGAATGGAATCATAAAAAACAAACTCGTCTCTTGACCAGGGTTCTAAATTACGGGGCGTAATTGAATGTGTTGCCCGTAATTAGCATAATTGGCTAATCCTCGTAATTATAACCTTGGTCAAGAGACGAGTTTCTGTGTTATACTTCCATTCTTTTTCGTAATAAAGAAACTCGTCTCTTGACCAGGGTTCTAAATTACGAGGCGTAATTATCTGTGTTCGCAGTAATTGGCCATAATTGACGACGCCTCGTAATTTAGATTCTTGTCAAAATACGAGTTTGTTTTTTATGATTATTATTTTTAATGATTATTCTTTAGGATTCTGCCTTTTTTATGATTCCATTCTTTTCCCCCCTTCTTGAATAGCAAGTGTCTCAATTTTTGATGCATTTGGATTATTCATTCAAGCTACAGACCACTCCGAATAGGGAGCGTTATTTTATAACCACCCTGTATACTCAATTTTGAGCATTCCAGTTACGAAAATTAGGAAACAATCAATAGAAATTCGAGAGAAGCTGTATGCACAATAGAGTTAGGAAGGAGAGGCAGAGGGGTCAATGAGTTCAAATGGTTTGAAGCAGGGCTGTCAGGTTTTCGAGCTACTGCGCATAACATACGGATACCGAGGTATCCCAAGATGCACCGCTCTAGCCTTCTTCATTTGTGCGCTACTGCGCATATACATGGACCTCTCTATTATCTGTCCTACCTTCATGGTATATGCACTGGACTCCAGGGAATATTTTATCTCGAGCCCCATGCTGTAACTATTCGCCAACAACCTGGTTAAATTTACCATATTAAATGAATGAGAATGGTTTTTTTTAATCTCTGGTATTTCAAAATTGAAAACACTGGGTCATGAATCTTGAAACAAAATGTTTCTTTATAAATTGAAAACAAATATTTACTCAGATTTGAAAGTGACAGTTTTCTCAGTGTAATGGTTTATTTGATTTTTTTGGTATTAAAATTTAAAAGTTATTTTTATTTATTAATAAATATTTACTTATGTTTATTCAAAATTAATGCTAAAATAAATATGATTGTTAAATAATAATTACTTAAATGTTTATGTTTACTCAATACCAAATATTTGAATAATTATGTATGTTTATACGATAACAAAAATCTTTATATTTTTAATTGCTTTTTTACAATGTAAAGTAAAATAAACCAGGTATTATTTCTTTCATAAAACCAGAAAGAAAATCTTATGAATGAAAGTAATACATCACGCATTTTTTTACCACGGTTATTAATAAAAAAATACTCCAGATTTAATTATTTTTATATTAAAACGTTTCTTCCTTGCAAATATACCTTAGAACGTTATATAAATAAAGAAACTTTAAAACATTTATTAAAAAGTATTCAGAGATTCTATAAAATAAAGAAAAACATTAGCCTTGAGGAATAAGAAAATATTTTCTTTGTGACTACAAGATTTGAAGTTGAATTCGGTTAATTTTACAATTTTAAATTTAAGATACTGAAAGAATAAGCCTTAATTAAATTTATATTTTTCAATTTGACTGAGCATGGAGCATATTTCTTTAAGGGCTTGCATAAGAGAAAAATGAAATCAAAGGTAGTATTTTTGAATGATTTTCTGCTAAATAAATTTGTTTAACGTAGTGAAATTCAAAAAAAAGTAAACGCATAATTCGGGTATTTTTAGAAACTGGGTTTTTTTAGTTTAAATATATTGTAGTTTTTAAGTAAATAGTTTTTTGTGTAGGTTTTGGTGTATCTCGTATTTGGAAATAAAATATTTGTTTTGGTTAATAATTGTGGTTAACATAAGCGCACAATATCAAATACCTTTTTTAGCAATTACTTAACTTTATAACTTTATTTTTTAACTAAATTTTTTTTAATAATCATCGTATCTGAGAAAAATACCATGGATAAATTTAGATTAATAGGGGAGAGAAGGGTAATTGCGCCCACTTAAGGAAAAGTGAATGCCACAAGAAGAATACGACACTTAAATTATGTTTTTATTGATATTTATAAATAAACAAATATAAAACAGAATACCATATCGTTAAACATGAAAACAATAACATTTGTGCTGAAAAATTGAAAACAAGAAAATATTACATTGAGCGGCATTACCCGAACGTGTTGGGTAATGCCGCTCACTGCGGCGGGCTCATTATTCAAATCCTTTATACAACATATTTCGCAACTGATTAAAGTAATTTTACAATTAGCAATAGTTACAAACATAGTTTTTTGCTTTATCCATCTCCACGGCTATCTTAGTGGTTCTGGAGTATCTATGTTCTATACGCCCAATCGGGCATATTCATGAGAAAATGCATGCTTGGGCACTAGATTTACACTTTACACGTCTGAATTTATTTTTTAAATGTTGCATAAACTCTATTATAAAACTTTCAGAGAATAAAAGTGATTGAATTTCTGCATCTTAAACCTTTATTAGCATAGTTTTCTCTTTTACATGGAATAAATTATCCAAATATCGAAATATCCATGATATATAAAAATCCATGATATCTAAAAATAAACTAAAACTATTTTCATTTGCTTCAAAAATTTATGAGAAATTCCTTTGATTGCAGTTTTTTCTCGAATTTTGAATTTTAGATTAACGTTAAAAAGGTATGCAGACTATTATTTCAAATTAACTCTGAAGAAACTCCTCAACAAACGGATGTTTTCGACCAGCACATTCCCAACATCTATGAAATTAAGTCTATATTAAAATTTTCAAGCACTCGATTACGTTCAACGTTCTTCGTTCAATTTCAATAAATTACGTTCAATTAAGTCTATATTAAAATTTCAACGAATTTCATTTTGTATGCTGCAAAATCAATTTTACCGCAATCAACAGAAACCTAAATATTGCCAAATCGAGGAAAAACAATTTTTGGCAATCAAATAATCCAAAATATCGGTATATGACAGAACTTAAGTGGAGGGACAAAACTGTTTATCCTACACTACTTATTAGCAAAATTATACAGTAAAAAAATTAAGTAATAAAAACTAAATTATGCAGTAAAATTCCAGGAAAGAAATGTATGCCCAATTGGGCATGTTGGGAAAATTAATACACTCTCGAACTGAATTTTTATGTTACAACTCGAATGAAACCAAATTAGTCAAAGAAAAACTTGTTGTGTAAAGTGGTACAGTGCTATTCAAATATGGTTGAATTCCAAAAGCTCAGGTATTATGGAAATCCAGATCATATCAACTTTGAAACTGAAGCATGGCAGAAGTTTAAGCGGCTACACCGGCTGCGTTAAGTCTCCGAAAAGCTGTTTGAAACTGTCAGCCAGAAGATATACCGAACTTCCTAACCTGGTAAATGAGTAATCAGTGACACGCAAACCGTTTCGCGCGAGCGTATTCAATACTCGATAAATCATTTTCAAGGTTACCTTCTATGTATCTGCATACTGCAAGTTAATAAATCTCCTTAATTCCGTGCAATTTAACACATCTCCGTGCTAAGTACATCGCTGAGAAGCGGTCGAATTCTCGGCTGGAAGCCTTCATTTAGCAGAACCCCTGAGAAACTGAACGGCTGGAGGGTTATAATTAATAATGGTCTATTTATAGACTCTGCATAGGTAGGAGGAACAAATTGAAGGGTAACACTTGAACAGGCCGACCCGGCGGCGCGGTGGTTATGATGATATCCTTTGGAACTTCTGGGTCCTGGTTCGAATCCCGATAAGGCATGGATATTTGTGCTTGTCGAGTATATGCGGAGTACGTGCTTGTTAAATCTTTTAGGTCCGAATGTCCTGTGGGCGGTCATTGCGCAGTTTCCCAAGGTACAGATTCCTGGAGACTATCTCCCTCCCAGGGACATGTCTAAATTGTGGGGGTTGCGCGCGATAAATGGCAGCATCTGTCGCGTATGTGTGTGTGTGTGTGCTGTGTCTGTCTTACTTGACGAAGTGCAACGACGTGACTTTATTGTTGACAATTATTTTTCGTAATAACTGATTTTTGTGTGAACTGAAGTGATTAAAAGAATGTGTGTAAATCAGTGTTCGCGCTTTATCGAAAGATTTGTCAGAACTTAATAGGAATTTGACTGCTAAACATCGTCCGTCGTAACTCTTCAGAATTCTACGTTTTAAATGTCTTGTACTTTAGTGTCGTCCGTAAAATAAAATGTCTCGTCCTAAAGAGAGTTTTCTTCAATGCAAATAGTAAACGAAGGTTTATAAGCGGGTCTCTAACCAAGAACACAAGCCTGAAAATATATGTCTACCAACCAAGCAACCACTTGAACAGAGTATGTTATTATACATTTGATAAAATTTAGTTTGAACATTCAACTGGTTTAATTTACTCGTATAATTTTATTGACTGTGTATTTTAACCATTAAGAAAGTGATTTTGGTACAGCATTTTCCATTTATAAGCTTTATTAAATGTATAGTTCAATTTCAATGGCTTCCAATCTAATTTAGATGATTTATTTACCTGTTTATAGTTGGACAAAAGTGATCATTTCAAAAACCTTGAGATGATTCAATACTTTCCGTGAATAAAATATCATGACTTGATGCAGCAAGGTGCATTTGATCAAATAGAATAAAAAAAACCACAATGCAACAATAACGTTATTTCAAACTTTAAAATATAAGTAATGCATTTTACACTCACATTCAACAGCACTATATCAATCTGATAAACTAACCAAAGTTATTTTTAAATATCATTTAAATTTTAAAAATAAAACCGCCTTAATAAGAATAATTACTTAAGACGTCATTATTAATTAATAAATGCCTAAATAAAATAAAAGCACCTTTTAAAATAAAAAAAGACTTAGAAATCTCTCGTGCCTCTTTCTAAACAAATATTGTGAATGTGAAACCAACATAGATATTACACAATCTAAAAAAAAATCCTAACTTAGAAAAATTAGGCCTTTACATTTTTACATTCAAATACAACATACATAAACACCCGTTTTGCTACAATTTTTCTTCAAATATTCCAAATCATTCACCACCAGACAATCGCATGAAATATCAATCACAGTTTCCATTGATCGTGTACTTCTTCATTCGCTCGAATTGTTACCGAAGGGGGGCTTTGTACCGAAACATCGGAACTCGTGGAACATTTTTGTTCCTCAGAACTAAAGGGGCTTAACCATTTCTCGACCACGCAAGAGGCTGAGGAAGCCATGGCTTACTCTTCTAATTTTCTAGCAGATCCCAAATCTGATCAAAGTAACCTATTATGTACTTTTATAAGGTTGAGCTTACGTATATGAAGATTTTATATCGTGTTGCAATTTGTTTTTGATTTTATCAAAATGGGGCACACTAGTTTGATAATCAGTAAATACTAATTCAATTTTAGTTCTTTAACGTAATGAAATATGGAATATAGTTAGATTTGAGAAATTGTGCTTTTTTTAATTTTTTTTTTACGCAAAGAAATTTATTGTTTTAGTAAAAGCAAAAATCGACTCTAATAATGGAGTAATAGTGAGAGATTTTTTTCACCATATGAGAATTATTGAGAGTTTTTTCATTGATTTAGTAGTAAAACATTTTTCAATACGACATTAATTTGCATTATTTCATTATTCCGTTGCTTTTTCCATACAAAAATTCATCCTTAAAGTTTAAATTATCATCGCACTAGAGCTACACAAGGGCTAATGGCGACAGGCGTCGTATTCTAGAACCACAGTCAAGTTACGAGCATGATTTTACCCTTTTATGTGTACTATTGACAAATTACAATCATTATGATCATATTTAAATATTCTGACCAGTGAGTAACATTGTGAAGTTACATTTTCCGTCAGAAAATATTATAATTATTGAAAATGTGTTAAAGAGAATTTGTTTAGTAATAATTTTAAGTATATGGACAAAATAAACTAAACGCCAAAAATAATCGTTTTTGATTTTAACTAAAATTAACTAATTAAATTTTTTTTTAAATCTGGTGTTTTTAAGAATAAAAGTATAACTGAGAACATTGACAATAAAATTGCACTCTTTTATTGGAAACAAAAGTTAAATCGTAAATTTAAATGTTACCCAATTGTGAAAATCTTATTTTTCTAGATGTACAATGACTTATACCCTTTTAGTTCTGTATTAGCGGCTGATGAGTGATTACCTCTCCTTTGCGAACTGACGAATGACTTAGGGGATAAAAACGCCTTCCACGTCATTTCCTCGGCATAGCTGAATACGTCCGATAACACCTTTTACCTGCGAGAAACTTCCCTGCTACGAAACATTTTCATTTGTCACTGTGTCCTAGTGTTATGTCAAAAGGAACCGCGGCAAAAACTCTAATTTGTGAAAAAGCCATAATAGAGGTTTAAGTTCGGCATTAATTGATGAAAAAATAAATACAAATTTTAATGTAAGCATTTAAACAGGTTTTTGTTAGCTCAAAAAATGTGCAACAATAAAATATTAGTTAATCGAGCTATAGTCAAGCAATTTGACTAATACAATGTCTACTGTTTAGTTTAGTATCGCCAGTGTCTACGCCCGATGTATTTTTAACATTTTTCTTAGACCTTAATTGAAAATAACTGGTAACAATAGTTGCCTTACAACAGGTACTTTATGGTGTATGTCAAATGGAACCTCAGGAAAAACTCTAATTCGTGAAACCATGAACATTATCTGTGAATTGCAATCGATTCTGACTCAAATTTCAGCTGTTTTAAGCTAGCCAGTTTAACAACATAAAAATGTTTCTACAATAAAAAGTATTTGATTATATGCGTTAAAATTAAGAAATCACTTGTATCCTAACACACGCAGAAAGGGCTATTTATAACAAGTCAAGGTTGTAAGGCTTATTAGAGAGCGCCATTTTACCGTCCGTGACAAATTTCTTGGGATAACCAGATGGAGAAATCTGGCTGCAAGTCACCCTGTCTGGAGAAAGCAGACTGAGAAAGCTTTGGCCTGCACCAGGCTGTAGTGCTGTTAAAGAAGAAGACAAATTTCTTGTATTCTTGGCCAATAGATCCATCATTATAAACTACTAATCAATTCTCTTATCGGGTTGCCATTTGCTAAGGTAACAACGAGTATGCCTACTTTTAGTTGAGTCAATATCTACTTTCTTTTAAACTTTTTCTGTTTCCCAGATCTTTTATAAACAAAATGGCGCAAATATTTGCCTTAAAATAACTTTTTTGTTGTTAATGGTTACGAAAAGAAATCCTACATCTAAAACGATAAGTTCGAACAAATGTGGATGTGGAAAAAATGGTTCCAAATCTATGTTATTGTCCTCGGGATTTTTTTTTTTTTTTTGGGGGGGGGGCGGGGGGGGCAAGGCTTGCAAATGGATTACATTTGTCCATACTCTGAGTTAACTAATAGGGGAAAAAATTATGTACTTTCAATTTCATATTAAAATTCGTTTTACCTTTTAAAATCATAAAAAAAAAATTATTTGTCACAGAAAATATACACATTTAAACATTGTTTGAAAAGGAAATGTTTTTTTTAGTATTAGAATATTACATAATATTATTGTAAAAGTATCAGTTTGACACGATTCTAATGTCATAAATAAGGTACATTATAATTAGTTTAACTTTTTAAAATTATAATATAAATAATGGGAACATTTTATTTAATTTATTTAGTTCCAATAGCATTTTAAAATTACATGTTAAATGTAGGAGTTAACATTCTAATCTGTATACCTGACGGTATTTTTAAAATGAAAACGACCCTTGATAAAAAAATTATTTTTGTAATCTGCATAAATTCTAACTAAGTTAACTAACTCAAATATGGTGAATACTGAACTATGATGAAGTATGGTGAATACTAACACCATTTCCAGAGCTGTACCAACACATCCAGGACAAAATATCACTTGGTTCTTTTTGTATTACCTAGTATATTTGAAAGAGCGTTTGGTTAAAAGAACCAGGTACTAACTTTTAACGTGTAAAAAGAATAATGAGTTGGTTTGAATTATACTCCTCGAGTGCTTCTGCAACTCATTATAAGTATATTTATGGACATTTTAAGAAGGGAAAGAACGCATTTCGTGATAAAATATGTTCTTTGGAATTCACTTCATATAGTGCCACATATTATAACTTTCTTCTTTAAATTTCGTACCATAGGACTAAAAGAAAACGTAAATTGAAGAATATGGATGCGTAAATTAGGTTATTATATTTATTCATTTATTTACTTAGTACAAATAACTTAAAGCTTTTTTTTCATATATGTAATTTATTTCCCAGAGCAAAAATAAATAAAGACATTGAACTATCTAAAATAAACAAATTTTTACAATTTTTTAAAAATTAAACTAGAAACTGATTAAGCTCGGCATAATATTAAACTATCTGATTAAAAAAAGTGATTTAAGAAAAATATATGGTAATCCTAAATATTCTTATCCCTTATTTACATATACCTGTATATTTAATTAAACAAGAGTAAATTTCAATTTATTGTTAAGCATTGTATTTAAAAAAGAATTATAATAGTACGTATCACACTTCAGCAGACAAACTGTAATTTATGCTCACAAACGAGTTATTAGTTATATTTAAATGAAGAATAACAATGATAAGTGCAAATTTTATCAAATAAAAACAAAATAGTTTAAATCTTTGTATATATACCAAAGTAGCAGAGTATTACGATCAAAAAAGTATTACGATTATAAAAGTATCAGAGCATTACGATCAAAACAACTATCCTATAACAACATTGAAAGCATAAAAACGATTGGGTATTAAGATTAAAAGGTACCAAAGAAAACCGTAACAGAAATGCCCACTGAAAAGAATTAGAATTGATAGTTTTTCGGAGTTAAAAATAGCTTTTTTGAGACCAAAAGAACTCTTGAACACTTTCGTTCTATAAAAGAAACTACATGATTCTATAGAATTTTCTTTTGTATTCTTTTAGAACAGAACTTTTTAAAGGCTAAAAAGCTTGTTAAATTTACGCATCTTTTGTTGTATCCAATCTTTATTTTTTTTAAGCTTTAAAATTCTAGTTAAAATTGATGTTGAATATTTGCTATTCTTAAGCTAACTTCAAACTTATGCTATTCCAAATTTTATACAAACATGAAGTGTTTTTTAAATTCATTTTTAAAAATTCCTCTGGATAAAAGTAGGTGCTTACCAAGGGCCACCGTCTATCTATAGGTTCACTACCAATAACTTTGCGAGAAAAAGGTTTCTGTAAGGGCAAAGTTATTTTTCATATTTTTAATGACAAAAATTAAGTTCATGTTTTTTAACACTACTAAAAAGCATATCTCAAAAATACATGTATCATTTTATGTACTAATCCGAATCGTGTACTACACTGCTCAAAACAATTAGGGGAGCACGTTTTACTTCCAACTTTTACTTTACTCCCAACTTTTTAATTTTCGTTCTAAAAATCTAAAATTGGTGAAATAGGTCCATTATGTACCCGCAAAGAAATAGTAAAAAACAGGAGAAAAAACTTAGTCTTTTTAAATTAAAATTTAAGGGAAAAAATTGGAATCATAACTTTTTTTAATAATTTCTAAAAAATTGTTTTTCAAAGCTTTATTTGTTAAAAAAAAAAGTTGAAATATATTTTTAAACATCTAAAAAATGCAAGCATGAAAAATTTAGGGTCAATTTATTTTTCTAAAACTGTTTTAGAGTGAATTTTATTTTGCCATATTTTTCATATTTTCATTTAGTAATAAAACAAAAATTATTAAATTCTTCAAAGACATGATTCTTCCATCTCACGATACATAAGTGGCGAATTAAACTTAGTCAGAAAAAAATTTTCAAGCTGATTATTTGCAATGGAATCGTTCGGAGTGAAATTGTTTAAACTAAGCCATATGCGCTCCCCTAATTGTTTTGAGCAGTGTAGTTTACACGTAAGTTATTCAATGAAAGATATTTTGTATAAAATTGATATGTCTTGTACCTAGATTTATGATCCCTGCAGCAAACCAAAGCCTCATGCATCTGCAATAGCCTTCCAAAGTCTTTTAATAAGTAAAATTATGGATTATATAATTTTTTACCAATAATTTTTATAAAATATCAAAAAATAACCAACAGGAAAAAACAGAAAATCTATGAAATTGAGCCCCCTTCATTTTCAAAATTATACACAAAAATCGATTTTCTCAACTCCACAGATGCACAACAGTTAGAACCCGTTTCTACAGTTGAGATCTTTCAAATATCCGATATAATATTTTTCTTCTCCGTAGCCTAGTTTAAAAGTGGACTCTTTCACCAACAGCGTTTTCTGGACAGAAAATTCTGCCCGATCGCGTAACAACATTCGCAAAATAGAAACTTGTGGAACACAGATAAGCACATATACCCTCCCAAGTGGTCTAACAACCAACCTTTTGCGTTCAGGAAATCACCCGAAGATTCTACCTCTGGAGATTTAATGGTCAGAATCAATAACGAAAAGCTTTTGTTGTTGCGATTGAAAATCTTTCCAGCTTCCCCAACTCTTAGTTTCCGAAAATGAGATTTTGAAAAAATGTTTTTATGATAACAGATTTTAGGTATAGCTTACCCATACGTTAACAAAGTGTAAAATTAGTTGATTTGATCAGCTTTTGTTGAAAGATTCTTGATTCGATATTTTTCAATTAAAAAACACTTTCGATGAAAAAGGCTTTATTTTATTACGATCTTCCTAAATAAATACTTAATATGATATGTGTTCGTGAATTAATGCACCAATAAGAAATGTATCAAACATATAGTACTTATGTTCTTATTTTAAAAAACAATTACTTTTAAACTTTGAGAATAAGTTTAAATTGAAATTTTAACCCTATCGAGCGTTTGATGTTTTCGTTAAATACTCCCAACCATTTCGATATTTTAGTGTAACTACTCCTATGATAACCAACGGCCCTTTTTAACCTCCAAATGCCCATTGTTATAATAAACCTATACAAAGTTACGAAAGTAGTATGCATGTGAACTTTTTCCAAACTTCACCAAAATATCAAATCCGTAATTTCCGTTATACCATCCATGATCACCGTTTAAGCAATCGATATGGACTGCGGGCTTTCAAGTGTCCCGCACGCAAGGGGGCCTTTTTAATGCGAATCCATGTTTAGGATTATTTTGGAGAATAGCATAGTTACATTCATGTTATTTTCCTATAAACTAATACTTTGAAATAATCTATTCATTTTAACCATCTAATTTTTTATAGCTTTCCCGTACTAGCCATACACTCTTAAAACAAAAGAGTGAAATCCACTCCAGTTGGAGAAGTGCATTTTCGACACCGTAAATGCATGCATATTTACTCAGACTGAGTTAAAATCACTCGTTTGGAGTGATCCTGTCGGAGGTAAACACACAAAGGATCCACTCCAAAAGGAGAAGTGCATTTTCCAGTCTGGAGGAGTTAAATCCACTCAGACTGAGTTAAATTTGGAGTGTTTGTTTTAAGAGTGTTCATAAGAAAGTAAGGCTTATTCTATTGAGATATTGTTGGTTATTGTCAATTATGGTTTATGTACGCTTTAAAAACGTTAATTTTAGTTGAAGAGAGTAGTTAAACCCTTTAATAACCTTATTCTATACTTTTTTCCCTAACTTAAATGTTTCTGACAATATGAATAATTCACATTCTCCAAAGCATGAGTAAGATATAGGATCCGGCACCTTCCTTAGCAATTTACAATTGAGTTTGCCATTATCAAAATTTGTCAATTAATGGATCGGATCCTATATTTTAGTTATACTTTAAAGAATTAAAGTTTTTTACTACATACTTCTATTTATTTGCATTCATTTGTAATTTAAAATTATTTTTTAACAAATTAGAAAAATCAGAAGTAGAATTTCATTTTTCTCATCAACCCTTCCGTGGTTATAGTTACTTGTGCGGACTGGTAGTTGTCATAATCCTGGCCCCCTTATTTTTTTTAATCTAGAATAGCGTGCAATTTAACTATTTTATGTAGTTTACTGATAATATGGTTTTAATATTTAATGATCAAAAATAAAATAAATTATTCTTTACATTGCTCTTACGCAACAAAGCTTCTTTTTTTACTTGACAAAAGACTTTATTTAATAGCATCACATTCAACAAAACTTTATATTCACTAACGGCATATTTCAAAACGGGTCATTTTCAAAAAACAGAAGCCATATTTAACAACAGATCATATCCAATATCAATCCAGCATATCCAGCAACAATTGAACTAATAACAAGTGAGCAAAAATAAGTTGAAGTTTCTCCATCTCCTTTACTTAATACTTGTGGCCGTTGAGAAAACAGCGGGGACTTGATGGTACGGCAGCAGAGAAGGCTTTTAAGGTAACGACTTACTTTGCAAGGGAATGGGTGTGATTCACTTTGGCATAACTCGAAAATGGCTTATGTTTTGGGGTAATTTTGTTGAAATGCTCTTGGTTAACCAGTTTTCTTTATATTTCTGCCCGGGATACTGTGTTATTGGTGTTTACTTATTCTATAAGGTTTAATATTTACGCTACATTTTGCATCATATTTTTAAAAAATTAATGCAAGCAATCATTTTTGAAGTATCAAACATGGAACTACAATCTACTTGAATGAAGTAAGCCAAAACATCCAATGATAAGAGAACTGGTGGATTGGTTTGAACAATCATTGCTTAATTGGCAAAAGTTGCACCAATATTTGGCAACTTGTAGTTTTCTTTGAAGTAAAAACAGAAGCATCACAATGCCAGTTGTTATAATAATTTTTTGGAAAAATTTGCAGCTATTTCCCTTGAATTAAAAAATTATCAAAATGAGATAACAAATAAAATACTGTCTAGCCTTGAAAACGCACAAGTCTTTGTCGACCGACACAAGTTTGTTTGTCTTTGTAGAAATTCACAAGTCTTACAAGACCAAAAGTTAGCCATTAATTTTCTTTTTCAAACGTAAAAGGGTTAGTAAATTACTTTGAATATTTGAATTTGAGCAAAAATTCTTTATGACTGCAGCTTGCGTTTCTAATGCTGTACATATTATTTTTTTCAGCTAAAAAAGATAAATTAAAAACCAAACAAATATGTTAATTTAGTTAATTACTTAGATAATGTGAAACCATCATAAATAATTTTAATTATTTTTCGAAATAATGAATCTTATTTCTTAATCGAATGACAAAGGATTAAAAATAAATAACCTACTTTAGGGGGGAAAGCAGCTTAGTGTTTTCAGATTTTTGAGCACTAAATTCGAATTTTCGTCACAAATTGAACGTTTTAAGTTCTGAAAATTGTCTAAAAGCACGATCGTAATCAAATGCGCACTTTTAGTCAAATGTCTAAACGATTTATAGAGAACTTTTGGAATTATTAAGCCGCATACACCTTGCATACTTATTTTTTTATTTTCTTGCATACTTATTATAAAGATTTGTTTATTTTTTAAAACTTATGATTCAGTTTCTTTTAAATTTGTAAATTTCAGCATATTGAGAAAGTTTTAAAGTATAGTGTCGCGTGATCTCCATATTAATTACTACACCTTAAACAATTCTAATTTTTGAGAGAAAAACATATTTACAAAAAAAATATTTCTAAGTCTTTTTCTGTAAAAATAGACAGATAAAAGCGAAAAATCTTTTTTAACTACGCAAAGTAAGAAAAATAAAACATAAATAGAAAATTATTGGGAAAACTTATTTCCACACAAATATATCAATTTTTCTAAACCAATTAAAAACATCTTTCAGAAATTTTGCATTTAAGTATTTATCAGAACAAAAATACGGGTCAAAATATTGATAAAAATAGCATAATAGTTAGAACATCAAATTCCTGTATTTTTAAATATGATAAGACGATAAAAGGTATAAACTCGTATACATTAATGCTTCGACGACGCATATAAAAGAGTCATAGCGTTTAAATAAATTAAACACCTTTAATACTGAAAACAATCCAAATTTCCCCTTTTCAAAAACATCATTATCAAGTTAGTACCATGAACTTTTTAACATTAACACACAAAACACAAACCCTTTTTTATATAACAAAGCAATCAAGAATTCCCTTAAGATTCCATCAATTACCTTCAAAGTCGTTTTCTACATCCTAATGCAATTCTAGAAAGTGGAAAGCAGTCCCTGGGTACCAATGGAAAAAGAAGATAATGTTCTAAAAGTGTCAAATGTTCCTTTGTCGATTGTAATCCCCATTTAACTTCATTCTGTGACACCTAAGACGATTTCATCGAAAAAAGCGAAATTAGCGAGTTAATAAAATATTTTTTATTAAGTGTAATAGTGGTGCTGATTTGCGCATAATTGCGCTATTAATTTTGTAATTGTTTATGTAGGATAAATTATTAAGTTATTTTCCCTTTTTTTTAATTGTATGTTATTTGTTCAATTTTTACTATTTAAACATTTGGCTTAAAGTATGAAGTCTTCTTTAAATAAAAGTATTAACATTTATACCAGATTTCTATTACATTTATTTGGTTGTACAGGGGAAAAAATTGGATTTTTTGTGTGTGTGCGTTATTGTTCTTATAAAACGGTAATGAAATTTGCAATTACCTTACAATTTATGATGCATATTTTTAAACTGAATAATAATTATATATTGTGTTATAAAAATTTTAACTAATATACACAAAAAGTATTTAGTTTACGTTTGAACACTCTGCCTTTATACTTTCCAGTTCTTGAATTCTTAGTTAGTGTGGCTGTTTATGCCTTTGTCCTTTATCATATTTTTTGTTTTCAACTAACTGTATCTAACGCCACTTTTAGTGAAGATACTGTATGCTTAATTTCAACTTCGCCACTTTACTGGAGATACACTGCGATCCAAAAGTTTAGACAATGACGTTTTTTAGCTGTAGAATTTAGATTTGTGATATTAGAATTTCGAAACATCCCTATATATATTAAAAACGAATTTTGAAATGCTATAATTGAAACATAATTGCTTGATTTGCTATAACAATTTTTTGTTTCATAAAATAAAATTTTGTACGGTCCCAAAAGTTTAGACACAAATACGAGATTTTGCTAATTTAAAGTACATAATTGCCTAATTTCACTTTTTTATTGTTAAATTATATATTTTTATTATGTGATAAATAAAAAAAACGATATCCGGTGAACTAAGCAGATTTTATAACGATATTGGTTCAATTTTACACCAAACAGACAATTAAGCCTTATTAAATCTTTATTCAAATCCTATTTGCTTCAAATGTACAATTTAACATCTCTACATACGAACCGAATGAATACCAGTCCATCATCTCAAAGTTTTGAAACGAATGCGTGGATTTAGAGACAGTCATTGACCAATTTTCTTGATGAAAAGTGCAATCTTTCCCATATAAAATCACAAAATAGCGACATATCATTCAATTTTGCACTTTAGTACAATGCAGAGATAGTCACCTCTTTAAAAACGACAAAAAAAAGTAGGAAATTTTAACGCAAGTTCACTCCACACAATTACGAAAGTTCCTTCTTCATACTAAAATTTGAAGTTTCTTGAGAAAAACCGGTTTCTTCGAACCGGTTACAATTTAACCGGTCTCTTTAGTGCTATTTAAACACGTTCGGTTTAACTGAATATTGAAAAATATGCTTTTGAAAACACCGGTTTTTCCCCTCAAAAACTCTAGCATCAAGGTGGTTTGTAATGGTGTAGAGTGAATTTACTTTGGAATAACCGAATTTTTTTGGCGTATTTGAAAGGTGACTATCTCTGCATTGTACTACAGTGCAAAAAAGAATAATCTGTTGCTATTTTGTGATTTTATATGGGAAATGCCGCACTTTTCATCAAGACAATCGATCAATGAACGTCTATAAGTCTACGAATTCGTGGCAAAACTTTAAGGTGATGGGCTGGTATTCATTCGGTTCGTATTTAGATATGTTAAATTGTAAATTTGAAGCAAATATGATTTGAATAAAGATTTAAAGTGACTATATTGTCTTTTTGGTGTAAAATTGTACTAATATCGTTATTAAATTTGTTTAGTTCACCGGATATCGTTTTTCCTTAATTTATCATATAAAAAATATATGATTCATCAATAAAAAGGCGAAATTAGGTCATTATGTACTTTAAATTAGCATAATCTCGTATTTGTGTCTAAACTTTTGGGACCATACAAAATTTTATTTTATGAAAAAAAAATTTGTTATAGCAAATCAAGCTATTATGTTTCAATTATAGCATTTCAAAATACTTTTTTAATATATATAGGGATGTTTTGAAATTCTTCTATCCCAAATCTAAATTTTACAGCTAAAAAACGTCATTGTCTAAACTTTTGGATCGCAGTGTACAAATCACATTAAGGTGTTAAATGTCTTTATAGCGGTTGAAATGAGCAACTACAAGCTTTAACCAATTAAAGATCCATTACCAATACTACGAAGTCCACTTCCAATACCAAGAATACCAATACCCCCCCCCCCCCCTTAACGAAAAAAAATCTACATTTTATTTATTTCGATAAATTGGAATAGAAAGCTTGTTTTCACCGAACAAATTCGACGTCAACAATCCAAACACACACCAAATATTATAAAAGTCTTTGAATACCTTAAAATAAACTACATTAAATTTCATCATACTGCACCAGCTACAACTACATACAAAAGTATCCACATGCAGCACACCTCCGAATACACTGTAATGCATATACAAACACCCAGAGAATTCTAGAAACCATTAAAACTCCTCAAATAAGACTAAGCAGTGGCTCTGCGTAATTGCCTTACGTTTACAACGAAGGTAGCACTTACTCCAGCTAGTCATTTATCACAGGTCAAATAACCCTTTTGACTGGTTATGCGGATTCGGTTCCCACATCAAATTGACTGGAGTAAGTTCCAGAATGCTAATTTTTTTCAAGAGTTGTGTATTGTTTGGCTTCTAATTGGTGTAAAGTAAAGCCCTGCATGCCAAAGGTCCCAGGTTCGGGCACAGTTATTGCTGAAATAACTACTGACCTATAAGCGGAATGTGTTAATAAAGAGTTTGATGAATAGTACCCCTTGTAGAAAGATTGACCGTTAAATATGCTCCAAAGTCACGAAGTGTATGAAGTACCGTCGGGTGCCTATTTAGGTGTCGGCTCGTCACTTGACTGTGGTTCTAAAGTACGAACCGTTCTAGAAAGACTCTATCGCTATGTAAATCTTATACTATAATACGAGGAATTGGACCCAAGTCGAAAATCGCAACAGAATTAATAAACTCCGGTAAACTTAGGGGTCTGGGGTTTTTGGCCACGACGAATCGATTGGCACAGGTTTTGAAGCGCTACGGTCAAGCAGTTCGGAGTTACAGATAGGATATTTTCAAACTTCATTAGTTCGCCATAATGGCTACTTTTGTGATGCCATCTGCTAAAGCTATAAGGCTCTGCTTAAGCTATAAATGTTTAGTTAAGATTTTAATTTTCCAAATTTAAATAAATTTAACCTTGCTTTAAACTTTATTGAGTTTTACAGAAATGGTAACATGAATATTTTTTTAGTTCTGATCAGCAGACGATTTTAGTTATATTCTGTTCAGTGGCGATTTTTGGCGATCTTGAAAATTTAACGTATGGTTGCTACACCTATCGAGTTGAATGAAGTATGAAATGGAATGTTTACCACATTTCGACATTTTCGTTGCTTTTCAATTATACAAAGGTAAAGTTTTAAAAGTCATAGGAAATGAAATGTAATTGATAATTGGCGTTTCGTTGAAAAGCAACGAAAATGTCGAAATGTGGTAGATTCCATTAATACGAGGAATTGGTGCCAAGTCGAAAATCGCCTCAGAATTAATAAACTCCGGTAAACTTGGGGGTCTGGGGTTTTTGGCCACGACGAATCGATTAACCACAGGTTTTGAAGCGCTACGGTCAAGCAGTTCGGAGTTACAGATAGGATATTTTCAAACTTCATTAGTTCGCCATAATGGCTACTTTCCCGATGCCATCTTCTAAAGCTATAAGCCTCTGCTTAAGCTATAAATGTTCAGTTAAGATTTTAATTTTTCAAATTTAAATAAATTCAACCTTGCTTTAAACTTTATTGAGTTTTACAGAAATGGTAACATGAATATTTTTTTTAGTTCCAATCAGCAGACGATTTTAGTTCTATTCTGTTCATTGGCGATTTTTGGCGATCTTGAAAATTTAACGTATGGTTGCTACACCTATCGAGTTGAATGAAGTGTGAAATGGAATGTTTACCACATTTCGACATTTTCGTTGCTTTTCAACGAAACGCCAATAATCAATTACATTTCATTTCCTATGACTTTTAAAACTTTACCTTTGTATAGAATAGTTGCCTTTTCCAAACTTTGTTTACAATGGTGCACTTTAACTAATGTGACCAGACGGGACTTGTCCCGCTTTTGGCGGGACAGTCCCGCTTTTTGTGTTACTGTCCCGCGGGCCGAATGTCCCGCCAAAACGTCCCGCTTTTTTGTAAAAGTCCCACAATGTCCCGAAAAACGAGGAAATTGTAAATAAAATAGACTTTTTTTTATGAATAATCGTTGTAAAACGCTATGACGTCTTTAGAAATTGTTAAATGAAGTTAAAGTCATCAACAAATTGGTGGAGTATGGTTTCTGTTTGCCTGAAACCACTGCTGCTGTTGAAGGCGCCTTCCTTATCTTTTTTATACCAAGTGTGTAATTGTGTGAAGGGACTATTATGTGCATAGAAAAAAATACTTAAAAAATACACCGGGGGGGGGGGGGGGTGATGGAGTGTCCCACTGTTTGATTTTGAAAATCTGGTCACATTTTGATATATCACAATTGAAAATTTAAATCTTCGAGTTAGCTTCGATACCTGTTTTCTCCGAGCAGAGCTCGGTCACCCGCTGGTAATGTTAATATCACATTTTGCTTTTACAAAACATTATACTACAATACCTAATAACTAACACTATTTTCCTTAACTGTATTACTTTTTACTTGAGAAATCCAAAAAATTATTAGAAATCAAAATCCCTTTCCTTTATAAACTAAACAAGAAATAGTTCGCTAGTAAGTGGGATTTACTATAGAATGTTATTTTTCATCATTTAAAAAAAATTCAAGCAATAGACGAAGCTGAAACGGTAAGATGAGGTTTACAGCACATGTATTTCCATTTATAAAAACAGGATCTATCTTTTTTTAACACTTCTCCCTTCATTTATGCTTTAAAACTTTTATTACGGTGCCATATTCTACACATGTTCCTATCCAAGAATACAGTACGAGTAAATATTTATCAATCCCGGAGTATTTGGGGCATATCCCAAAGCGGCAGCATCCTTTATTACGTTACGAGAAAAAGTGGCGCAAGAGCAAAATATGAATTTTCCAATAATTTAATTGGAAATGATTTGGACATTGGTAAGGACGCGTTGAAAATTCATTTCTTGGAGTTTTATGCAATTATTCATTTGCCATTTATCAAATAACATTTGCAGTTGGCATTTGCAGTTTTACTCAATGTATTCACTGTGTTTCATCCATCGCACAGTTAACATGTGAAAGTGTACTTTTTCATTTAATTAAAAGCTCTTTTTCTTTACAAATATTTTTTACTTCCATTTTCAACATGTATAAAGTAATAAGTAAAAGTATACATTTCTTTTTCTAAAAAAAAATCCAAATTATACTAACAGAAACCGGTCGCAACGGACAACTGGTATGAACGCGCCTACAGCATCGTCAAAAGTGACGCCAAGCATTGTACTTTTCTCCCACAATTTAACCACGCTCCGTCCGATTCGAATTGCATAAATGACCACCTCATTAATTGTTGACCCGAGCTCTAAATGCTGAAGCAAAATTGGCTGTGTTAAAGGTAATTGTGAAATTATAAATCGGCAGCTGGAAGCGTTCAACCTAACCTAAACGATAGATTCCGGTAGCACAACGGTTAGGGAGCTAGCCTTTGGAGCTTCTTGGTCAGGGTTCCAATCCCGGTAGGGCATGGATGCTTGTGTTTGTCCCGAGTATATGCGAAGTACGTGCTCGTTAAATTTGATGTGTCCGAAAGTCCTGTGGGCGGTCATGGCACAGTTTCCCACTGGTACAGGTCCATGGAGAATACCCCCCTCCCCCCCCCCCTTCAGGGGCATGTCTAAATTGTGGAGGTGGTGCGCAATAGAGGGCAGTATCTGTCACGCATTTGTGTGCGTTGTGTCTGTTTTACTTGATGAATTTATAAGTGGGTCTCCGACCAAGCACATCAACCTGAAAATATGTCTACCAAACATTGTTTCAAATAATTAAAGTTTTACCCCACCAAATACGTCATTTTCCCACGTACACACAAGGATGCCAATATTGATTTATGTCCATATCCCCCAACCTCTAAACACACACCGAGGATCAAAAGGGCAACGGAGATACGGTGATCTTTTAAAGGGCGAAATGTGACTTTTTTATTAATATTAACGGCTTGGGACCGTGAGTGATAAAAGTTTGTAGTTCTCTGAAGAGAGTGTCAAACCCACTACGTGATGCAATGGGTTGACTTGAAAAGGGCAATCTAGCTTAAAGTTCAGGGTATAGTACAGAATGTTTAAACGTGGGGGCGTTATGGCCTTTCAAAGAAACATGGTGTGTTTGAGGGAAATATTTTGTGGGTTGGGCTGAACATTCAATGGTTCTAGAGTAGGTGTAAGAATAAATTTGGAATAATATGGAGTGTCTTGTTCATTTAATAAACCGGTTTCTAGGGTTTAATCACGTTTAATGAGTGGAAAAGCTTTTTATATTGAAATTTAATGTTATAAAGATTAAATCAGATGTTTAATGAATCAATAATAGTTCTAGAATTTCATATTCTTCCAATTTATTACCGTCTATGCCTACAAACTTAATTGTTACACTTATTGGTCACTTTATTTAAGAAAAAAAGGTTATTATTTAATAAGAGATCTTCACACACTGGAAAAACATCCCTTTAAATTTATAAACTGATAGCTGAGTTGACAGAACAAAACAGTGAAAAATAAGAAAATAGTCTAAGTTAAATGAGGCAAGTCTCATTTAAAATTAAGTTCTGTCCCGTGAAATACACAGTTTATTTTTTTTTAATGGAGAGAGGATATCTTGTTTGTTCCTACTCAAACCCGCAACTTTGAAGTTTCAAGTTAATCTTTCTGCCAACTTGGCCACCGAATCTCTCGATCGATTGAATCCAAAAGAAACCATCTTGAGAGATGTTGTAAACTGTTGTTATTGTTGTTGCTAATTCCCATCTGGTCTGATGAGTCAGACCAGATCAATAAATCCGTTAACATTTAAAAAGTCCCAAACGAAAAGAGAAGAACGTATGTCGTCTTAGTCTAGTCCTGAGCAGTCTAAGATATGTTCAGGTGATGCATGGTTTTTCTTGGAAGATCTAGAAGAAAGAGGGAAGATCTTTTGATTTTTTAGCAGAAAACTTAAGTATTTTCAGTTGTCCGCTGACTAGTTTGGACAAGCATGTGTTGTTCGTTCTGTCACCAGGATGAGAAAGAGATAGTCCTGTTCTTTTTTGCTTTGTACCAGTAGTGAGTAGAAGGTTGAAGCCAATTTCGGTTGTTTTGAGCCTTTTTTGCCTTGCGAATAATTAAAGGTATGTGAGCTCTGAGGTGGGGGGGGGTATGTAAACTGTGAACGAATTTAAGTTAACAATCGTTTTTACAGATAACTAAAGATACAGCAGATGTGCGTGTAACTGCTATTTTAACTGTATTCATAAATAACTGTAAAATTATAGCAAACGCAACTATAAAATTACAGTACTCGTAACTGTAAAATTACAGCACTTAACCGCATAATTACAGCACTTGGATTCCTATAAAAAAGTGACTGTAAAATTAAACACTCGTGTAGCTGTAAAATAACAGCATTTTTGTAGGCGTTACGTTCACTAACACTGGTGCTACAATCTGACTGAAAATTACAGCACAGTGGGGTCCTCATTTAAGCAACTCGCATTGGGACATAAAGGCGTATCGGAACGGAACATGATTTTTCAATTAGGTCGTGCGATGGAGTGTTTTTCGAGAGATAAAGGAGTCCGACTCTTTATGGATTGATACGCAGAGACAATTGGATGGGCTCCAGCCGTAAATTTGTATTCCTTTTGCGGGTTTTAGTTAAAAATCAATTCGTTGGTGGGTGGTTTATTATGGACTGTTTTCATGATCGAAAAACATTTTTTTGTTTATGTATTGTATTTTTTTATGTTTTGTTTTCGCTATTAGATTTTCTGTTTTTGTATTGATTTTAAAATCAAGTATGATGAGAAGTTGTCAACCATTGATTATTTGAGCAGGTAAAATATATAAAATTATTAATCAGTTTTAATGTGCTGTGCACTGTAACAAAAAATCGTAACGTTACTCTAATGTCACAAAAGTTCTTAGTTTTTGTGAGTTGGGACAGATTTCTAAGTATAAAGGTTTCCCCCCAGAAACATAATAAAAATCAATTAACCCTGTAATGCAAGATTTTTTTTCATCCCGAAGAAATATATTTATATCTTTAATACTCATACATTACGGGAAAATACTGAAAAAAATTAACTGCATTAGAATTTAAATATTTTCAATTTTTAAAATGTTTGCCATGAGGCAAAACCAACTGCAAAATTCCAATTTTGATAAGAATTACTTGAAAATTACTAAATATATTTTTAAATAACCCTCTTGAACTATAATTATTTTTTCAAAACAATTCATTTGTATTTAGTGTACTGGTATTATTATACTTTGAATACCGCCAAACCACGGACTACTCAACTATACTAAGGCCGAAGAAGCTTTCCAAACAAGCTCGATTACGGAAATTTTGACGTCATAGTTCCGAGTGACGTCGTTCCAAAGATGAAGTGAACCTCTCTCGAAACCTGTTCGGAACCACTCGCTTACGGCTGACTACATTTTGAGGGTTCCGAATGCGTCCGAACTAGTTTCTCGATCTTCAGCTCTGGTAACAGTGACGTCCAAAATTTCCGTCTACGCTCATGTTTGGGAGAGCTTCTCTGGCCTTGTTGAAGTTGGCCGTGGCCAAACAGATAATTTCACAACAGTTAATAACTTCACTCTTTAATTTTGAATACACTTTTACTACTGTCATATATGAGGGTTATTAGGAGCTAAAACTTCAAAATGGAATAGATGAAAAACACAGATTTGTCGAGAAGGTGCTCTACTTTAATAGAATAAAGTGGATTATGCTATTTTTTGCCATATGGTAGCAGTAGGCATTAGAGGGCTAACGAACTACTGTAAAACAATTCAATAAACTGCATCTTTCTCACCAAGAAGCCATGACCTCAACACGGGGCACGCTGTTAAGGATTAGCATTAAAAGTTTACTTTTAGGTCTCTGGATGGAATGTAAGCAACCCGTAGTTGAAGAATAAGTGTGAAAAATAGTGGAGCTCCATCGTGTGTAACTTTTGTCTTTTACTCTATGTTTTGGGTAAAATCGAGACGAATATGCATTTTTACATCATAAGTAAGTAGTAAAAAATTTACCCAAAGGCCAAATCCCGCGAATCAATATTCTATTTGACAAAACGTCCATCAAAATCAGCAATGTTTGTGGAGTTCATCGAAAACACTCACCTGCAAATAAATAAAACCAAATTAGTTTATATTAAAATAAACTTTATTCTAAGTAAAATTACAAAGTTGGTTAAAAAATAATGTAAATATGTATTAAAATGTAGGAAGTAAATCTAATATGAATGCCTGCATAAAGTCAAAAATTCCTGAAACTTTACTGCACCAAATCAAGTTTTGAGCTTATAAAACACAAATAGAAAGCGAATACAGGTGCCAGTATATCACTCTAGTAAAAAAATTCCATTCTTCATTTCAAAGTAACCATCTTGTAAAATACATTCTTAAATGTAATTATATTCCAGAATTTCAAAATTAAAAGTGCTTTGTATCAAACATAAAATATAAAAAAATTATGGCATAGTACAACACGTTTTGTTCATAATACAATACTTAAACAAGTAACATGCACATTATGAACTGCTCGAAATAATAAAAGTTTATTGATGCAATTTAATAGTACATCTCAATATTTACGACAACACTTTTTATTATTTTTCAATTTCTGATTTTTAAATTTATGGTTAAACGCCTTTACACTTTATAAAATGACATAAATAAGAAACCCTTCGTTCACTAAACCGCTTACGATGCCAAGGACTTATGAAACAAACTATTGCCTATAAAAAAAATCTGTCAACTTCTTTTTTAATGCCAGAGGCGCATGTTCTGTCAAGAATTCTGTCAACACGGCGAATTTTGCCCTCTATCAGGTGAAAAGTACGGCATATCTGAACAACTTCGGCAGAGTTTTTTTTTTTTTTTTTTTGTCACTTTGAGATTGTGCTGAGGGAAGGAATAAAGAACGCCGCAAATAAAAAGGTTGGCTGGATGTTGTTCGAAATAAATAAATAAAAAAAGTTCCAGAGGAAATAATTTGCCTATTTTAATGCTAATTTAATACTCACTGAATTATTCTGGAAAACTTGAAGGTTAAATCAAGAAGTTCCATAGTGGGTAGAAGAACGACTCGTACTGAGCTGCCATCGGCAGCCATGGCTCACTACGGAGAGCCCGAATAGTGTGGCAAAAGTGCTAGTTAGTTCATAATATTGATACTGAGAAAGGAAGTACACCCAGGGCAAAGGCGAAAATCAAACCCTCACCCGTTACAGTGCACGTCATTGCATGCGATCCAAACCACTCGGCCATCGTGCTCCACATGCCACCCTATATTATCTTTGTGTTGGTCCATGGTGTTGTTGTCAGGTTCAGTCTCTACCCTACTATAGAACTCTTTGGGTTAAATGGACACTGGAAATATAACTGCAATAGAGGTGAGTAAATCTGATCAAACACTAAAAATCAATAAACTCAAGACCTTATCATTCATTTTCATAGCGCTACAAAATTCGCATTTTTTTTTTAAATCATTATTTCAGAAATGTGTGTCCTTAAATTGAATTGACTTTGTATTTAAAACAGTTCTATTACAAATGTCAAAACAAGATTTGATTAAAAAGGTTTTTTTTTAATTTAAATGATTCCCCTAAAACCGGAAAAAGAAACTAAAATTATTATTTTTTTATTTTAAAATTAATTGTGATTATAAAATAATCGTGATTTACAATCAATTAACTATTCAAAATGACCCAAACAAAAGTTTGCTTTTAACTTTACTGAAGAACATTCAGTAATAAGTCGTTTCATGTAATAAAA
This sequence comes from Hylyphantes graminicola, assembly GCA_023701765.1. NCBI lineage: Eukaryota > Metazoa > Arthropoda > Arachnida > Araneae > Linyphiidae > Hylyphantes > Hylyphantes graminicola. The sequence continues at coordinate 50,430,791 of CM043117.1, read as the reverse complement.
TGCAATGGATACTGAATCAAATTAAATATAATTATATTATTATCCATTCCTAAATTAAATTGAATACAAATGTAGCTGTTTATCAAAATATGTATCCGCAAAATTTGCGTGACTAAATAATCAAATAATTGTAATAACCATTAAACAAAACATTTTACCTAATGAGCATGATGTAGCGTGTAAGTATTCAGCTATCCCATTTAGATATTTAAATTGGCTCGTATTATTATGTGAATTACTGCTAAATGAAGCATCCTGATTACGAATATTGCTGAGATAATTTGTGATTCTTAATAAAATCAGAGACATTATATCCTTTGAAATTAAATTATTACACAGTTGTAATTCAACAAGAAGTTCTTTTTAGAAGGAGCGAAAGTAGCCTAATTTTCTGTTACTTTAATGCTCGCTGAAATTCTGATCGAAAAACAAGTAGGTTTGTAACAGTAACTGTAACCTATAACCGCTTCCACACAAGATCTATACTACTTAGAAAAAATCCATGTCAACATAATTTAGTTGTAATTTAAACTTTTAAAAGCTAAAATTGACTATTTTAAGTAATTACCTTTCGCAAATTTCAATTAAAATTCTTTATCGTTTGCTAAATGTATTTGCAATTCGTCGAAAAATTATGTAAAATCGTTTTGTAAAATACAAGGATAAGTTTCGACGACATTTGGCGACTATCTAGCACTTTTAGAACTATGGCCGAAGGGGCTTGGGAGCCCAGTCGGTTAAGCACTCTCTTAGTGTGAAAGAGTTCTCAATAGAATTTCAGTCCTCACTTAACAAAAATAACTTTTATTACTGCCTACTTATACAACGTCGCTTTATAAACTAATTTTACTAATTTTAACACTTGAACCACAGGTTCACCAAGCATAAAATATTTTTAAAGTAAATAAAAAGCAGCTTCTCACACAAAATTCTTTCATGGAATGTCAATTCTTCGAAAAATAAACACATTGTCTCCATGGCAACCGTTTTCGCCAAACGATATAAAATATATTTTAATTGTTCGTGCAAGAAATAAATAAATATTTTCAGACGATCTCACATCCTCCCACCTTGAGTAGTGGAAGCTCCACGACTCAACTTCACACTAAAGATCTAGTCTCTTAGGGATTTTTACAGTCCAACTTTTCTTGTCCTTGCTGGAGCACTTCAGATCAGCTTTCTTGGTAGAGACTATTTTCGTACGTAACGCTTCTTCATCCAGTGGAAATGATGAATCGCTCGAAGAAATTTCCAAACTGAAGACGCGCTGAATGGGACGAAGAATCTCTCCACGCGACGTTTTGAGTTTGAAGAGCCGACAAACTCCATCTTTTCCAGGTAGAACTTCTGTTACTTTTCCCAGAGGCCAGTCGATGCGATTGGTGTTGTCACTTTTTATGAGCACAATGTCCCCCACATTTATCTTCGAGGTTTTACTTTTTCCACACCTGCGTATCAATGATCCAAGATATTCAGACCGAAACCTTTTTCGAAGGTTTTCCTGCAAAGCTACTCTGTACTTGACGCGCTTGTTGAGACTTTTATGATCAGCAGTATCACAGTCAGGAACCCCCGATAGCTTGATATCCTGAAGAAACATGGCAGGTGTAAGAGGGACAAGTTCTGAGTCACATTCGTCTATGTAGGTTAAGGGGCGAGAGTTTATTACAGATTCGCAATCACAAAGAACAGTTATTAATTCTTCATGTGTTAGACTTGTTCTTCCTAGTATTCTTCGCAAAAGACCTTTAAGCACGCTGATGAGCCGCTCCCACCATCCTCCCCACCAGGGTGAAGAAGGGGGATTAAACTTCCATTTGATTGGATGAAGAACATTATCACTGCAGATGCGGTTCCAATCTAAATTTTTAAGCAAGTTGGAAGCCCCGACAAAATTAGTTCCATTATCACAATATATTGTTTCACACCTGCCTCTCCGGGCTATAAATCTTCTTAGAGCTAACATAAAGCTTTCGGTTGAAAGTGATGTCACAAGCTCTAAGTGAACTGCTCTATACACGGCGCACGTAAAGATACACACCCAAGCCTTCTTTCCGTCCTTCAGAAATAGAGGGCCCGCTAAATCAGTTCCACAAATCTCGAACGCATTGGCTTGACGTACTCGATCTTCGTGCAACGGAGCAGATACAGCTTCACAACCTTTAGAGGAAAATCTTTTGCACGGGATACATCTTGAGATAGCTGATTTCACAGTTTTTCTTCCATTCAATATCCAAAAATGCTCTCTCAAGATATTCAGAAGAATTTGAGTTCCGGCATGACTATTTTCGATGTGATGGGAAAGTATTAACCTCTTGACAACTTCGTGATTGGATGGGAGAATAGCTGGTTCTCTAAATTCCTCTGTATCTTCCATCAGAACAATTTTCGTTTTCAGCCGTATTATGCCGTCAGCATCCTTATACGCACTCAGCGTTTTGAGCTTTTCGTCATGTTCGTTAACAAGAGATTCTGCTTGGATCAACTTTATCACTTTTTTCTCAGCTTCTCTATATTCTTCGGTGTCCAGAGATCCTTTCTTCCTGTGCTGAACATTGCGTTGACAGTTTGTAACAAATCTCAAAATCCAACCCACTAATTTTACAATCGATTGGTATTTCGAGAAACGCTCATAAGTAGTAGTAAAATGAGGCTGCAAGCCAGGCTGGTGCACTTGGTGCAATCCACGCCTGGCGCAACCAAAGCCTGGCGCGCTCCAGATGGAAGGTAGCCACGCCCCCAGAGATCATGTATGAACACGGTGGTTTTTGGGGATGACGTCATTGGAGTTGAGTTGTACTTTTTGGGAAGTGTGACGTAATGCGTTAAAGATATTTTTCAATTGGGTTTTTTTCGGGTGCCAACATCAATGGATCGAATGGGGGTGGCGTCATTGGAGTTGAGTTGTTTTAGTTTCGTTATAGAATGGGTTTATATGACGTAGTTCAAGTGATGAGTTGACTTTTTTTCGTTATAGGATAGGTTTATATGACGTCATTTGTTTTAGTTTCATTATAGGCTTACATGATGTTAATTGAACTGTTTCGATATAGGTTTATATTACGTAGGTTAAAGACTTATTTTAATAATGGTAAATGGTGGCGCCATCTAACGGTGAGAAAATAAATGATTTTTTTAAATAAGAAATACCGTGGAAAATATAGTTTTACCATAGAAAATAACGTTTTAAAGCAAAAAATAAGTGGGGTTTGAAACGCCGATCTGTGACAAAAGATATTCATGGTCAAGAAATCTGTGCTTTTGGCTTCTCGGCTATGAATACCTAGCACTATGGAGGGAATATAAGATAGTATACATGTAAGAAATAATCAGTTGGAGATATGTCATCACCGAGTGAAGAAGCGTGGGCCACTTGTTTATATATAGACATATTCTTAGTTTTCGGTTTAATTTATATTTTTACAGAGAGTGAACGAGTACCTTTAGATTTTGTACTTCGCATTAATGAGACTGCTAATTTAACTTTATCACTATGATGAGAGTTACAATACGAATAGGTAAAATTACATGTTGTAATGAATCAAAGTATCAAAACCCAGCAAGCGTAGCAAGTTTTGGTGGTGTAAGTGCATTATACCGTGCTGCGGACGGCAAAGTTCCGAAGAAGGTCATACAGAAATGGCTGGAAGGTGTGGAAGCGTACACCCTGCACAAACCAGTTCGACACAAATTTCAGACGAATCGGGTGACAGTGTATGCGATGGATCAGCAGTGGCAAACAGATTTAGTGGATATGCAGAATATCGCGAAGTTTAATGATGGTTATCGTTACATATTGACTTGTATTGACGTTTTATCGAAATATGCATGGGCAATACCTCTCAAGAAGAAGACGGGTGGAGAAATTGTGAAAGCGTTCCAGAGCATTATAAAGAATCGACAACCCAAGTTCTTACAGTCGGATAAGGGTACAGAATTTAAGAATCTCACTTTTCAGAAATTTCTAAAAGAGAAGAAAATTAAATTTTTCACAACCAATAACGCAACGAAGGCATCCATTGTAGAAAGATTCCATAGGACATTACGTACCAAAATGTGGAAATACTTTACTAGTAAAAATATATATCGTTATATTGATGTACTACAAGATTTAATTAGAAGTTATAATCATACTTACCATCGGAGTATTAAACGTGCACCCATCGAAGTCACTTTAGAAAACGAACAAGATGTATGGTTTTCATTATATGGTGATGACAAGAGACCACCTCCCAAATGTGTTTTTAGTATAGGAGATACAGTGCGTATATCTAGGAAGAAATTAACTTTTGAAAAAGGTTATGAAACGAATTGGACTGAAGAATTGTTTTTAGTAACAGAATGTGTGAAACGCCAGCCTGCAGTCTATAGAATTAAAGATCTATTAGGTGAGCCCATAGAAGGAACGTTTTACCCTCAAGAAATGCAGAAAGTGTTAATGAAAGACGAATATAAAATTGAAAAAGTATTAAAGAAGCGTACAAGAAAAAAGAAAACTGAATATTTTGTGAAGTACCGAGGATACCCCAGCAAATTTAATCAGTGGATCCCCGCCTCAAACTTATTATCACTATAAATATCAATGCTATAGATGAAAAACTTCATTCAGCATCATGAGTTTCTACATTACATTAGTGTCAGACAGTTCCATGGTCTATTTCCCCGAGAATAAAATTTCACATTTTATTACTCGCTTACCTATTCCCATTGAATTAAAAGGAGAATGGGAAGTTGGAATGGTAGAATTCGTTTACCCACACACATGGTATAACATTAACGACCAGAATAACCTGTTTGGGTTTGAAGTAGACGGATATATTACAGCAGGAAGACGCATTCCACCAGGATGTTACGAGACAGTTCCGGATATTTTAAAGGCTATGTATGTAGAAGAACATAAAGATAAAATCATCATGAATTTCAATGAAGTAACTAAACGAGTTAAAATCAATGTGAAAAATATGGCTAAAGTGGTTCTACACGATGGTCTTGCTCAAATACTTGGTTTCGAACCTATGGAAATTACTTCACCGGATCCAAACATTGAAAACACAGTTATAAGTCCAATGGTAGCAGATCCCACAGCACACTATCATGTGCTCATGGTTTATACTGATATTGTGGAACCGCAAGTGGTAGGTGACGTTTTAGCTCCCTTACTTCGAGTAGTGAGAGTGAAAGGTCAAGATGGTGAGACAGTGAGTGAACAATATGACAGACCTCATTATTTACCCGTGAATCGTAAAATGATAGAGACTTTAGAAATCGTTATAAGGACGCACATGGGTGGTTTAACGCCATTTGTACGCGGACGCTCGTACGTGAAGTTACACTTTCGTCAGAGATCTCTCTCATAATGTATGTTCCTTATCAATGCTGTCAAAAATCCTTCGATGATTACTACACTCATCAGAGAGGAAATGGCTTAAGCTATTATCAAGGAAGTCCCTATCAGAGAGGTTATGGATTAGGTGGGCTATTTAGATCATTTTTCCGTTCAGCCACACCCTTGCTCAAATCAGGTGTTAAAGCAATTGGAAAACAACTTTTTCATAGTGGGGTTAATTTAATGAATGACATTTCTCAAGGTCAAGATTTGAAAGGGGCAGCCAAACGTCGGTTTAAGGAAGCTGGTAAAATCTTGACTGATAAAGCCGCTATTAAAGTCAAGAATATGATTGGTAATGGAAAACGCAATAAAAAGCGCAAGCGCAGTAAGAAGATAGTCAGTTCACGTTTAGTCAAGAAGAAGTGCACAACTCCAGATATTTTCTCGTAATGGCTTCTTTCATCTATAAAGATTCACCGCCTTGTGTGAAGTCGGAACTAGACCTGTTTACAGTTCCGCCTACACAGACTGTTATCGAAAAGGGTCAGTTTGCGGAATATTTTCCCCTTTCAACTGTTAAAGATGGCGGACCGATTGAATTCAATATTTCTGGAAGTGGAGAGGAATATGTAGATCTCGCTGCATCCTAACACGTTAAAGTTAAAGTCCTCAAATCAGACGGAAGTGTATTAACAGATACCGATTCTGTTGCCCCAGTCAACATATTTCTACATTCCTTATTCAGTCAAGTGGATATCAGCTTAAACGAAAGGAATATCTCATCAGCCACCAACACCTATCCCTACAGAGCTTACATTGAAACTTTACTTAATTATGGTGAAGATGCAAAGAAAAGTCTACTTACCTGTGAAGGATTCTTCAAAGACACTCAACCTGAAAAGATTGACTCCCAAGACAAAGATGCAGATATCGGACTCATCAAGCGCGGTCAACTTATTAAAAATAGTCAAACTATGGATTTAATTGGCCAACTTCATTGTGACATGTTTCATCAGAATCGATTATTGATTAACTTGGTAGATGTAAAAATCAAAATGATACGTAGTAAACCAGAATTCTGTCTTGTCTCACCTACTGCCGATGTAGCAGGTTTCAAAGTAGTTTTGGAACATGTCTCCATGTTTTTTCGAAAAGTGAAAGTTAATCCTGCCGTATCTATTGCGCATGCAAAAGCATTGGAAAAAACATCTTGCAAGTACCCCATAGATCGTGTCATTTGTAAAACCTATAGTATTTCTAAAGGGAGTTTTTCCTTTTTACAAGATAATGTATTTCTTGGACTCATGCCTAAAAGAGTTATAATAACCTGTATCGAAAATGTTGCCATGAATGGAGATTATTCAAAGAATCCTTTTCTGTTTAAACATCATAATGCAAGTACTGTAGGAGTTTACGTAGATGGGCAACCAGTTCCAGCTAAACCATTAGAGTTGGATTTTAATTCTAACAATTACACACGAGCTTACTATAGTTTATTCTCAGGATTCAATAATGATAAAGGAATTTATTTATCACACGAAGAATATGCCAAGGGTTATGTATTATATTCTTTCGATTTAACCCCCGACATGTGTAATGGAGATCATTTCAATCTACAGCATCAAGGAAATTTACGTGTGGAAATCAAGTTCTCAGAAGAAATTAAACAAACTTTATCTGTGTTGATTTATGCAGAGTTTCAGAACGTCATAGAAATATCAAAGTCTCGCCACGTCCTGTGTGACTTCCCTAATTAATGGATACCCAACAAATTACAACTATTCTCTCCAATCATGCAAAAACAATGCATTCCTTTCTGGGTGTTTTCCCAAGCGATCAATTACCTACAAGTATTCCTCACTACCCAGCCTGTTTTGTTGCCAACACTGACAGGTCGTCAGAAGAGGGTACTCATTGGGTGGCTTTCTACATAAATTCACCATCATCTATATGCTTCTTTGACTCTTATGGGAACTCGCCTATGTACTTTGAAGGAGGAATATCTAAATATGTGGAATATTATCAAGATCTTGAATTTAATCCAATGAGATTACAATCTAATGTTACTTCTGTTTGTGGCCAATATTGTATCTATTATCTACATGTTAAATGTCATAATTATTCTTTGAATGATATTTTATTATCTTTTGTACCTAATCAACTCTGTAATGATAGAAAAGTGCACCATTTTGTAACCAAGCGCTTTAAAGTTGTAACACCATTTTATCAATAAAAGTATTTAAAGACTTACATTTTTGTGTCGTATCTCATTTCAACATGGAATTCCCAAAGCTTCAGACGCCTTTTACTCTAGTATCTGCCGGGCCTACCGGAAGTGGTAAGACGTATTTCATACGAGAACTACTCAACTATAAAGAAATCATGTTTTCAGTAGTACCCGATAAAATCGTATGGTTTTACGGTATTCATCAACCCTTGTACGATGAAATTGAAGACGTCACATTTGTAGAAGGTTTACCTATAGAGTTTAAAGACTATTTAGGGAAGAGTACGCTTTTTATCATTGATGATCTCATGCATACTTCTAACGATAAGCGACTCAGCGATCTTTTCACGAAGGGGAGTCATCATTGGAACTTGAGCGTTATTTTTGTTACTCAAAATTTTTTCTATAAGGGAAAAGAAATGCGTGATATTACATTGAATGCCCATTATCTACTACTTAATAAAAACCGACGAGATATGAGTCAAGTGGGTCATCTAGGAAGACAAATATTTCCAAGACATGTGAAACTTTTCCAAGAGGTGTTTGAAGACGCTACAAAAAGTCCATATTCTTATCTATTCATTGATTTACATCCCAACACTCCTGAAGACTTAAGGTTACGTACCAATATATTACCACATCAAACTCAATGTGTCTATCAATTCAAGTAATATAAAAACATAACGCATGTGAAAATATCATCAGTTGACAAGATGACGCTCCAGAAGAAGCAGTTGGATCAGTTGCGGTTACTGCAAATATGCCCTAAAAAGTTACGTAAACAATTTATAGAAAAAGTGAATAAGCAGTATATAAAAACTATATGTGAATGCTGTCTCAACACATTAAAAGGAAACGTTCCACTGACGACACAACAGAAGAAAAAGCTCTGCAAACAAAAAGGAACTATTCGAAAATTGAGCAATCGAAAGCTATCCTTAACGAAAAAGCGTAAAATTATATCTCAGAAAGGAGGTTTCCTCAACGTACTGATACCTGCTGTATTATCTCTTTTATCAGGCTTTGTTAATGGCTCAAGTTAAAAAATTTACCCTCGTACCTGAAGAATTGGTGATCAAGCATACTGTTTCCAACAAAAGGCTAAGTGAATTGGACAAGCTAATGATAAATATATTAAATAGTGACTTACCTGATCATGAAAAATTAACTCGCTATTATGAGGTGCTGCAAAGAAGTTTGAATTTACAAGAATTTAATCAACCCTTAGTGAAAGTGAAAGAAAATGTAAAACAATTTCCAACTGAAACCCCTTCAAATCAGATGCAGAAAGATGATGAAGAAACCAAAATGAATGATAAAGTAAACGAAGAAATTGAAAAGAAAAACAAAGACAGCGAAGAAATTAAAATGGATAAGAAAGAGTATGACTATCGAGATTTCATATTAGCTGCGATGCCCAAGTCAAAACGCAATAAAGTAGAAAACATACTCACTTTGATACAACAGCAACCTAATATACTTTCATATAATGAACGGGGACAAATTTCACTACATGGCCAAAGAATATCAGACTCTAACATTATCGATTTATTAAAATATATGATCGATTCTAGAACAGTGCTGCCTCATAAAGATATATTTGATAAAGCTTTAAAAGATTTAAATGTCCCTAAATCATTTATTGCAAACAAAAGATTATTAAATATGACGTTCGGCAATGATTCAAGGAAGAAGTCCTCCATATCATCTAAGAAGAGAAAACGTACTATTGTAACACCCAAAGAAACTGTTTTAAAAGAGGAAGTTTCTGATTCTGTAACACCATCTGCTTTAAAATGGATTAGTCTTTAAAAATAAATTATTTCTTTGTCGATTGTATTTGTATCTCATTCCAACTTAATCAAATTTTTAAGTATAAATAATAATACAAAAACAATTAAATAACAATTATTCATTTATTAATAATCCAGAATATATATATATATATACAATAGAATAGACACATTTTAAAAATCTGTGTCTTCAAAACTAATTGAATTTGTCCAAACATTGAGATCATTACTTAAAAACAATTCTTTTACATTGTTCAAAATATCATGAAAATTCAACTCATAAAAATAATTATTTGTAAAAAACTGTTTGTAAAGGGCACATTTGACAGAAAAAGTGTTTGCGAGAGTTTTTACATCAATTTTGCTTACAGCCTTTTTAAAATATCGGGATAATTGCATATCTAGAGACATATCAATACAATCATGGCCTAGTTGATTAGCAAGGTTTTCTTCACATCCACTACAATTTTCTATTACAAGTTCAAATATATTCTTTTTAACTTCGCAATATATTAGATTTTCAATTGTAGAGGTTAAAAACTTCTTACCCACACTGCAATCGGTAGTTGGCAATGGCTGCTGACATTGAATCTTTGAGAAGGCCGTAAAAGCCTTCCTTCGAAATAAAACTTGGAACATTTTCGTAAACACACTTTTGGTTATTTCCTCTTCATAACTCTCTAAGGTATTGAATTGCTGCTCATCGATGGATATCACATTGGGCTTGAATTGACGAGATAAATCTTTTTTAACAAAAAGTTTCTGAAGCACAATTTCTTCCTTTTCTTGGTTTCTTGATTCCACAATAAACAGCTCATCATTCAATAAAGAGACTCTTCGGCGATTCGCGTAATAGTGAAAGCTCTTCATGCACATAGAATCTGCCATCTCTTGCCACGTCAATGGAGAAAGAGTTGTTCCATCTTTTGTAGGCTTCATATAATCCATTTCTTGAATGTACTTGCGTATATGAATCTTCACGGAGTCGAAAAATTCGCTGACGACCACAAAAACATGGTTTCCAAGATGATAATGGTGGTCCGGAATGCTGTCCAATTTAAAAGCATTTCTAGAATCGCGAGGGCTTGGATTTGCGACTGGAACATTCATCTTAAATTTCTTATTAGGTGGCATAGACATCTCGATACAAATTAGTAGCACTGCTTACAGTTTTAAGAAGGAGTGAATTCTGCTTCAGGTTAATACGTGCAATGCATAACTTAAACACGCCCATTCTTAATCTTCTTCCAATCTTCTTCTAATACCACTAGTTAACCCCGCCTACATAACCTACGATTGGAGCATAGGAGTGTCTGCCACTGTTACGTCATACTGCGTCAAACCTATATGAGGGTACTATTCTCAACTCGTTGATACAAGTAATAGCCATCAGTGTGTGAGTCATTACGTGACATCATTGCCTACGGTATCATACGCGTTTCAACAGGTATTCGAATGGTACTTGCATCTCTACAAATTTTAATGTTAGTGTGCATATTGTTATATATGAAAGTGGTTGCTAAAATATGTAGCTCTCCTGTTTATGAATTAAATTATATATAGAAGCCGTTATTTAAACATTGAAATGGAGAACTTGGAAGACTCTACTTCAAAGGATTCCGTAAGTACTATAATAAGTATTTATATAAAAAAAATTATTCGTTAGATATAATTGTAAATATTTTTTAAAAATTTGATACAAAACCTTTATTGTTATTGAAAAGGGAAAGTTATCTATACTTAATACTCTTTTTGATGATAAAATTTAATATAATTTTAACTCTGTTTTGAAAATGAAATATGTTTATACTTCTTATTAAAATGGAAACTTTTTTTAAGTATTCATGACCATAAAATTTAATATAATTGAAAACATTCTTTAAAATGCAATATTTCAAATTTATGTTGTCGTTGGTTAGTGAAAAGGTAAAGCTATCAATACTTATTCATGACTAATAAAATTAATATGATTGTGAATATGTTTTGAAACTGATATATCATTTCAAATTTATATTTGTTATTAAATTTGAAAATTTTCTCTACTTAAAAAATTAGTATATTATATTGCTATTTATAAAATTCTATCGTCTATAAAATTTAATATAAGTGTAAAAACATGATCCATTTTGAAATATGTTTTGGGATAAAGTCCTATGAAAAATGAATAAATAAGAGTTAGAAAAATCTTAAAAATATATAAAAATTAGTCATATGTAAAATTTTGCTTTGGTTCATAATGATAAAAAAATTGTAAAAGAAATTATAAACCTTTGAGTTTCTCCCTAAAATAATTTAATAAAATAAAATTTAAGTTTTGATTGTTAAAAATAAGTTCAATGTGTAAATTTTGTTGCAATTAATTTTTCTAGTTTCCTGAATTTGAAATTTCTAACGAAGAATTAGAGGAACAATTAAATGCTGCGGAATTAATCGATGAATGGGCAGTAAATCAACCGGTATGGGATGTCCAACCTTCAACTTCTTCAATAAATGTGGAACCTCATATCAAGAATACTAAGCATGTAAGTAATTTCCTTTTTTAAATCAATGTTGTGGTTTTAATATAAATTTATTAAAAATGTTGTTGATATTTACAAAATCATGCAGCTAGTAGATGTTTATTCATATGGCAAGTGATGAATATTAATTTTAAAATAGCTATATAGCTGTTATACAAATTAAATTTTTTTTTTTACCTAATACTCTTTTTTTTCTCCTATTTTATCTAAAATTTTACAGTCAGTTTTAAAACTTTTTAAACTCTAAATCAATTTTTAACAACTATCTACACGAAATGTACTTTAGTACCAAAAACACATCTGCATTTAGCTAAATAAATTCAGACTGAAAGAGAAAAATGTACTTCATTCAACTTTATTAAGGACATTTTTTTTTTGTCTATAATAAAAGTATCTGACTCTTTTAATAATTATCGATAAATTAAATATGAAACCATTTAGAAGAAAAGTTTGATAAATAAAACTAGTGGAAGTAGGGACTAGAATAATTGACAGGAGTAATTGATTTATATTTAATGACTTGAAAACGAAAACCTACTCCTAAAATACATATAATTCATTTTAATATTTAAATACTTTTATATCGTATTTTTATTTCAACATTTATAAATATTTTTTAAATTGTTTAAGTATTTGGCTATTTTCTTATTCGTTTAATGGAGGATATAGCTTTTGTAAAATAAGCAAAGAAAAATATTGAGACCTAAGGAATTAGTAAAGTGAAAAATTAATAATTGATAACAATTTAATTAGAATATATAAGTAAAGTCATTTTTTTTATTTAACAGGTTTGTCATATCTGTGAGAAATGTTATAGCCGTAAATGGCTCTTAAATCGACATTTGAAGAGTCATATTAACCCTCAATACGAATGTGACGTTTGCAGAAAAAGTTTCAGCCGAGAATATAATCTAAGAAATCATAAAAGAATGCACTTGATTACTTTTAGTTGTGAAGACTGTGGGAAGTCTTTTGATTTGAAATCGCGCCTTATGAGTCATATTCGTCTTGTTCATCCAACTGTTTCAAAAAGTTCAAAAAGAAAAATTAATTCTCCCACCCATTCTAACAAGAAAATGAAGCCTAGTACGTCAGCATTCAATACCTTTTCCGATTTTGTAATACGACCCGAGGATGATTTACAATACGATATTTCGTTATTCTTAAATCATAACAGATCTAATCTTATACTCAAACTGAAAGAGGAGTTTCAGGAAAAAGGTGCATTAAAGTGGTATATCGTCCTAAAAGCTACGTTAACTAGACCCGGACAAGATGGTGAACCAGAATATATATCAACATACTTTAGATCAAAATCCACAACTTGTCTACTAACAGATGACTTCGAAGCACAATTAGAAGTTGCTTTTGGTAAGGTTCTGCAGTCGTTTGAAGAATTTATTCGAAATGGTTCAAATTGGGTACTTCATAAAATTTTACATGTGGAATTGAAAAGTGCAAAATATCACCCATTAGCTGCAAGTAGTTACATACCCCTTCCACATAAGTTATCTAAAAAACAGGCTGTGTTAAATATCAATAATAACGATAACAAATGTTTGATATGGTGTCTATTAGCTCATAAATATAATATTCCAATAGAAAACATTCCAAGCGATGTAAGACATTACGAACCCTTCGAACATGAAATAATATTAGGAGATGTAGAATGTCCTGTTTCCATATCGAAGATGAAGAAGATTGAAAATTTAAACAATTTGAGAATTAATCTTTTTGGATACGAAAAAGAAGTATTTCCCATTTATATTTCACAGCAACGTAATGAAGATTGCGTAAATCTTCTTCTAATAAGTGATGGGAATACACAGCACTATTGCTTAATCAAAAGTATTTCTTCACTCCTAGCCGATCGTACTAAGCATAAAAGAAAATCTTTCTATTGCCTTCGATGCCTTCATAGATTTTGCAGAGAAGATTTATTAAATGAACATACTCCATATTGCAACGATCATTCTATACAACGATTGAAGATGGTGAAAGAAAATGATAATATTCTCGAGTTCAAAAATTATCACTATCTACTATCCATTCCGTTTGTAATATTTGCAGATTTTGAAACAATACTGAGACATGAAAACATTACCAATCCTTCAACTTCATCACTAACAGAAAAAATAAATCAACACGAGGTGTGTGGATATTCATACGTAATAGTAGGACCCGATGGAAAAAGCGTAAAACCTGTGGTGGTTTATAGAGGAGTTAATGCAGTAGACCGTTTCCTGGAAGACATTTTAACTGAAGAAGAAGAATTAGTTGAAAAATTAACTACTATAGTTCCATTGTCTATGACAACGCAAGATGAATGCCATTTTAGAAATGTGTTTCATTGTCATTTATGTGCAAAGAAACTTGGATCGGATAGAGTAAGGGATCATGATCATTTGACGGGTAAATATAGAGGAGCTGCGCATAATCTTTGCAATTTAAAATTTCGATTGTCAAAAAAGATTCCGATTATCTTTCATAATCTCAAACGATATGATTCTCATATAATTATGCAGGGATTGGGAAAAGTTAAAAACAGAGAGTTTCATGTAATTGCTCAAACAATTAAAAATTATATTTCATTTTCTATAGCAAAAAAAGCATAATAACATTTCCATAAGTTTGAATTTCATCGATAGCTTACAGTTTATGAATGCTTCTTTAGAAAAACTTGTTGCTAACTTACCTCCTGAAAAATTCCACATTTTGAAAGAAAATATTCTAAACCCTAATTGGCAATTATTATTAAGAAAGGGCGTATACCCCTATGAATACGTTACATCCTTTGAAAAATTTAAAGAAGATAGATTACCTCAACGCTCAGATTTTTATAGCAGCTTAACAGGTGAAGGTATTACTGAGGAAGAATATGTATATGCTCAAAAGGTATGGCAAACCTTTGATATTAAAAACATCGGAGAATATCATAATCTTTATGTTAAGACTGATGTGTTGCAGTTGGCAGATGTTTTTCAAAATTTTCGCAATTTGTGCAAGAGCCATTATAACATTGATTGTGCACATTTAATGACTGCCCCTGGGTTAGCTTGGGAAGCTTGTCTAAAGATGACTGGACAATCACTAGAATTGTTAACGGATATAAACATGCATATGCTTATCGAACGTGGAATAAGAGGTGGAGTAGCCATGATAAGTCAAAGGGAAGCCATTGCTAATAACAAGTATCTTAAAGATTATAATGCTACAGAAAAAAGTAATTACATAATGTACCTGGATGCGAATAACTTGTACGGTTGGGCAATGTCTCAAGCACTCCCCACTGATGGATTTCAATGGATTGAACCCAGTGACAGCCTAATCGAGTACATTTTATCATTACCTGAAGGTAGTACGGAGGGTTTTATCTTGGAGGTTGATTTATTATATCCCACAGAATTACACGATCTACACAATGACTACCCCTTAGCTCCTGAAAAAGTTGAAATCTTACTTGAAGATTTATCACCCTATGCAGTCGATTTATTTAATGGAGGAAAATTTGTATCATCTAATAAACTAGTCCCAAATTTGAGAGATAAGCATAATTATGTAATCTATCATAGAAATTTGCAGTTATACTTATCCTTAGGGATGAAACTTAAAAAAGTGCATAAAATTATTAAATTTGAACAGAAACCGTGGCTAAAACCATACATAGAATTCAATACAAATGAGCGCAAAAAAGCAACGTCATGTTTTGAAAAAGATTTCTTTAAATTATTAAACAACAGTGTGTATGGCAAAACCATGGAAAATGTGAGAAAACGCATAGACGTGGATTTAGTGAATACGGAAAAAAGAAGTAAAAAGTTGGTGGCTTCCCCTGCATTCAACCATTTTAAAGTTTTTGATAATGATTTAGTAGCTGTTCACAGAACTAAAAGCAGTGTAACTTTAAACAGGCCCATTTATGTTGGTTTCGTAATTTTGGAGCTCAGCAAATATCATATGTACTCGTTTCATTACAATCATATTAAGAAGAAATACGGCGAGAACGCAAAACTTCTATTCACCGACACTGATTCTTTAACGTATCAGATTTTCACAGAAGATATCTATGCAGATATGATGCAAAACCCTGAACTGTACGACACATCAGATTACCCAGACCATCACGCATCTTACAATTCAACAAACAAGAAGAAGATTGGCTGTTTCAAAGACGAAATGCACTCACAACCTATAAAGGAATTTATAGGACTAAGAGCAAAAATGTATAGCATATTAACAGAAACCGAAGAAAAAAAAGCTGCCAAAGGTGTAAGTCGCAATATCATTAAGCAAAAAATTCGGCATGCACACTATAAGAAATGTCTAAAAAGTAAAACGACTATGAGAGAGAAACAATACAGCATACAGAGTGAAAACCATCAGCTATACACAGTAGCGGTTAATAAAGTTACATTATCTCCATTTGATGACAAGAGGTATTTGTTGAAGAATGGTATTCATTCACTATCATATGGCCATTATAAAATAAGAAAATAATGTACCTAAAAAAAAAATAAGAATTATGATATGTTCTGTAATTTTTTGTTTTCATCAATAAATTGTTACTTTTACAAAATCTATTGTTATTTAAAACATATACACACTCTAATATGTATAATAAATATACACACCAATTATTTTTAAAATTTAGTAGTTTAGTATAAATTATTATAGTTATTTATGAAAAATCTAGATGTCGCCACATGTTATTCAATCCATGTTGGCACCCGAAAAAATATCTTTAACGCATGACGTCACACTTCCCAAAAAGAACAACTCAACTCCAATGACGTCACCCCCATTCGATCCATTGATGTTGGCACCCGAAAAAAACCCAATTGAAAAATATCTTTAACGCATGACGTCACACTTCCCAAAAAGTACAACTCAACTCCAATGACGTCATCCCCAAAAACCACCGTGTTCATACATGATCTCTGGGGGCGTGGCTACCTTCCATCTGGAGCGCGCCAGGCTTTGGTTGCGCCAGGCGTGGATTGCACCAAGTGCACCAGCCTGGCTTGCAGCCTCATTTTACTACTACTCTCATAAAACCATCCGGTAGACGAATTCTGCTTAATGGAAACCAAGGCCGGAACAGAGCTTTTCTTCTTTTCCTTTAGTATTTCCTCTTCATCAAGCTCAAAATCAATGTGCGCTTCTTTGTCTTCATAAGAGCCTAACCATCTTGGCCCCTCCCACCATCTACTTTTCACTAAAGCACTTGCTTTACATCCTCGGGAGGGCAAGTCTGCAGGGTTTTCAACTCCAGATATATGACGCCATGAAGAAGCTACAGTGATCCTACGAATCTCCTGAACCCGATTATTCACGAAAATTGACCAATTTTCTTGCTTCGTGATCCAGGTAAGAACAGTTGTAGAATCACTCCAATAGAAACATTTAACGTCGGTCCAGCCAAAGGCATCTAACACAGATTTCGTTAACCTTGCTCCAATCAGTGCCGCAAGAAGCTCCAATCTAGGTATTGTTGCGACTTTTGAAGGGGATATACGGGATCTCGAGGTTAAAAAATGCACTTTTTTGCAATCTTCTTGTACAAGATAAACTACGGCGGCATAAGCGTCCTTGCTTGCGTCGCAAAAGGTATGAATGGAGAAGCTTCCGAGATCTTCCGAAGTAACGTTTATCCAGCGGGGAATGATAACTTTCTCCAATTCTTTAAGATCTTCAAACCAAAGTATAAATTCTTCTCGAAGGGTTCCGGTTATTTCGTCGTCCCATCCTAAGGATAATTTCCAGGCTTTTTGAAGCATGAGCTTGGGGCAGAGCATTACTGGAGAAGCGAATCCGAATGGGTCGAACACTTTGTGAGCTACCGACAACATAGTACGTTTAGTGACGTTATCAACATTTACTTTTTCCAACCAGCTGACGCTCAGCGATAAACTGTCTTCAGTTTTATCCCATTGAAGACCTAACAATTCCGTTTTATTAGAGGCTCCGGTTTCTGCAGTTGAATACTCCCAATCTCTTAGTATGAAACCACCTGTCTTCAGTAGATCATTAGAAACAGTTATCAATCGCTTCAGCTCTGCTTCATTATGGACGCTAGTTACAAGATTATCCACATAAAAGCTCTTCAAAAGACACTGAGTAACGAAAGGGTCAACGGCGACATTCTGTTCAATGTGATACTTCAATACAGCTCCTAATAGGAACGGACTGCTGCGGACACCAAAAACTACTCTGGCATGGCGGAAAAACTTATAATTTTCACAAGATTTATCAGTCCACCATAGAAATCTCAAGTAATCTCTGTCTTCTCTACTAAGACTGATTTGCAGAAAAGCCTTCTTTATATCTGCAATCACACCAATCTTTTTCTCTCTAAACCGTAATAAAATATCAGGTATGAGCTCAATCTAGTTCGGACCACTATGTAAAGAGTCATTTAGTGAAGGATATCCCTTGACTCGAGCAGAGGCATCAAAAACCGGTCGTATAGGAGTAGTCTTACTAGCCTTGATGACAGGTCTATGCGGTAGATAATTAGCAGACAAAGACATTTCTTCAACTGGTACTTCTTCGATAATCCCATTTTGAAGCCAATCGGAAAATATTTGCTCATAGCTGTCATATAAATTTTCTTGAAACAGCTTTTTGGTCGTAGTTTCTAATCTTCTCTTAGCCTGTTCAAGATTGTCAGCTAATGGCACACTGTTATCCAACCAAGGCAAGTGAACTTCATAACGATTATCTTCATTGTACCTAACAGTTTGAAGGAATTGTTCTTCAGTCAAATCTTCTTGCTCTCTCTTAGAAAGCTTTTCAATAGGATCCTGGATCCCAATGGAATCGAGTTTCCAATAGTCTGAAATGTCAAACTCCTTGACGAAAAGTGATGTCACCAGCATAGCATTGCTTGAGGTTGCTTCATTTTCAGGAACTTTTCCTAAGAGAGTCCAACCAAGTAAAGTCTCAATGGCTACCAATCCGCTTGACAAGACTCTTCGTTGGCCGGTCAAAATCTTTCCAAAAATGTCAGCCCCTATAAGAACTTGTACGGGTTGTGGCTTTTCTCCAACATCACTTAAAGATATATCCATATTCTGAAGCTCTTTTATCCATGGACCCGAATTCACAGGTGAGATATCATTGCAGATTGTAGCTTGATCTAATGCTTCAAAGTTGCACGTGAAGTTGTTCTTCATATTTCTCAACCTGATTCTGTAGCCTGTATGAGCAAATTCTCCGGTTTTAACTCCGCCAAAGAGAGAGTGTATCAGAGTCTCTTTCTTCACTGGTGTGTATCCCATGTCTTCGGCGAGATTTTTCACAATATAAGAATTTTGAGAGCCGGTGTCCAGAACTATTCGCACGACAACTTCCTTTTTATCTGAAATAAGCTTGCATTTCAGAGTTTGTAAGAACACTCTAGGACCGGTACTTATGTTTGCCATGTTAACTTCGTCAACGACTTCATTTTCGTCTGTCTTCTTTTCTTCAATTTTTCTTGCTTCATTTGTTTCACACATCAAGGGTACATGTTTTTTCCCACAAATACAACACCTCAGAAATGCACGACATCTTCGGACAGGGTGACCAGGTGCCAGACAGGCAAAACAACAATTCCTTTCCCTTAGAATTCTTTGTTTTTCCGATAAACTCATCTTTTGTGCGGAAAAACAGTCTGCACTCGAATGAGCTTTATCACAGAAAACACACATCTTTTTCGTTTCCTGAGTATGAGAAGTCGTGAAAAGTCCGGAAGCTGTTGGCGTGTTATTCTTTTTTACCCTCTGATCAAATTTTTTACCTTTGAAGCAATTGTTTTCTTTCTTCTGGTTCAAGCCAAAACCTTGCATTGCTAAACAAATCCTTTCCTCGGATTCCACTTCAGATTTTAGGAATTTTAGCAAACCATTAAGCCTTTCTTGTGGATCACCATTGTGGTTGAAATCTGGACCTCTTTGTCTTTGCCATGCTCTAAGTATATCTTCGGGCAAACATGACTCAACTAACGGGTGAAGAAGAGCAGCGCTTTTGTCCGTTGTTACGCCAAGAGTCTCTAGTGCACGAATCTGAGACTCCAAATTATCGTATAGTGCGCATAGATTTATGGGAGAACTTCGCGCAGCATTTTGGATGACCAGATTTAACAGTTCGCGAACATAAAATTCAATTAGTAAATCATTTCGACTGTAACGAGATTTTAAAGATTCGATTGCTTTTTCGTAATTGGCGCCGGTCGGCGGAAAACTTTCAACCACCTCCCGAGCTCGCGACTTACTAACAGTACACTGTATCAAGTATTGAAACTTATTTTCTGGCGCAATATCTACATCATTATGTACATGCTCGAATTGACTCCAAAACGGCAGCCAGTCCTTTAAATCTCCAGAAAATTTTCTTAATTCTAATTTAGGCAAATTGAATTTCTTTTTGACGTTACCTGTTAACTCTGCAGTTTCCTCGGGAGCATCCAACGCTCTTCGGGCATTTATTCTGGCCAATTCTAATTCATGCTGCCTTTGACGTTCTTCGTCTTGATGCCTTTTCTCTTCTTCGTCTTGACGCTTTTTTCCTTCTTCTCTTTGCTGTCTTTCAGCAACAGTTGTTTCGAACACAGAACTAATAAAATTTGATCAGCTTTGTATTCATCACTGTTCAAAATTTCTTCTTTCAGTGCGGAAATAGTAGTTTTAGATGGTAAGGACCCG
Organism: Hylyphantes graminicola; assembly: GCA_023701765.1. Lineage (NCBI taxonomy): Eukaryota > Metazoa > Arthropoda > Arachnida > Araneae > Linyphiidae > Hylyphantes > Hylyphantes graminicola. Next base: position 50,410,239 of record CM043117.1, on the reverse strand, counting down.
ATAATCTCTTGGCACAAGTACAATAAATCTTCTTTTTTAAAGCCTTTAACTGCTTGAAACATTTTGAATTCGCTTACCAGGTCCTGTCACGGACGCCAGATGTGAAAGAGTTCTCAATAGAATTTCAGTCCTCACTTAACAAAAATAACTTTTATTACTGCCTACTTATACAACGTCGCTTTATAAACTAATTTTACTAATTTTAACACTTGAACCACAGGTTCACCAAGCATAAAATATTTTTAAAGCAAATAAAAAGCAGCTTCTCACACAAAATTCTTTCATGGAATGTCAATTTTTCGAAAAATAAACACATAGTCTCCATGGCAACCGTTTTCGCCAAACGATATAAAATATATTTTAATTGTTCGTGCTAGAAATAAATAAATATTTTCAGACGATCTCACACTTAGCATGCGGAAGGTCCCAGGGTCCGGGCATCGCCAAAATAGCTGCCGACCTAAAAAAGACCCATGCAGCCAAAAATGTCCGACGATTAATACCCCGTGTAAGGGATGCACGTTAAATATCCTTCAAAGTCCTAACGCTGCGTACGATGTCGCCCTTAACGGTTGCGTTGGGTGCCTATTCAGGTGTTGGCTCATCACCTGACAGTGGTTCTAAAATACGACGCCTTTCACCAATAGCTCTCGTGTAGCTCTAGTGCGACGATAATTCAAACCTAACCTAAAAAGAACTATGGGCGAGAAGTCGAATTTGTTTACACACACATGCCTACGATTGATTTGCTGAGAAGTGGATGTTTCAAAGATTGAATTAGGCCTTCTTCGTTTTAAGGTTGCTTATCACTTCAGCAAATCTATACCGTAACTTTGTAGTTGGTCTGTGAAACCTACTATAGTAGTTAAAACATTAACTAACAACGCCAATGTTGCAACCCCATTAGGGAAAAAAACATTAACTAACAATGCACATTTATTCAAAATTTGAATCAAAATCCAAAATACCACATCAAACCAAAACTGGAGAAGTACACCAAAAAAAATTCACCTGCATATAAAAAAGACTCAAATCAATAGTTTAGGAACATACTCAAAAACTTAAATTTTTATTACATATTTCGATTTAAATAACCAATAGAAAACCGATTTTCTAAGCAATAATACATCCTAAACAAAACACTTCACAAAACGTTTTAAGAAGTCAGACTGAAATAAGTATATATTTATCATCTCGAAGTGTACAATGCGCTGATAATTTCCTACGTTAATGAACCCTTCCTTTAATCAGCATAATGGCGAAAAAGAAGCTTTAATGTATAATTAATGTAATGAACCATCGGAAAAGCATCGGTGCGTATCTTCAAAATGTTAACTATCATGTCAAGCGGAAAACATTTTTCTTGGCGTTTCAGTGTTTTATCATTAATTAAATCTGCCAATTATGTGTAGGATAAGCAAGATAATTTTGGCGAACAGTGTTTATGTCCCGGTTATTTCTATAGAAAATTTTAAGATAATCGTATCAGTAAAGTTTCTATTTTTTAATTTTTTTTTGTTGAAACAAAGAAAAATCACTTAACTAATTTACATTATTTTCCCCCTTCTTTACTGGTCTTCTTATGCATATTTCTTTTTAATATGTTTTATACAATAGTACTTAATATGAGAAAAACTGAATTTCATGTTTGATAGAAATAAAGAATACATAATTAATTTTCACTGGGTTTGAAAATCAGCGTTCAAGCCTAAATCTTTAATATAACAATGTCGTCGGTGGAATTGCGGCATAGTTTGTTATTCAATTTTATTTTTAAAAAATTGTTTATTAGATAAACATAAAAAAGAACTTAAATAATTTACATTGATTTTTTTTACTCACTTTACTAGGATTGTTTAGTAATAAGTCAGTTTAATGCGTTTTATGCTTTTTTAAATAAAAATTTAATTTAATTTTTTTATTTATAAAAACAAACGTATTATTTAATTTAATTCATTTTAATTTTAATTCATTTTTAATTTATATTACAAATGTAGTTTTATACTGAAAAAATATCGTCCGTGTAATATTACCGCACAATGTGTTTTGTAAATAGTATTGCTTTATTTTCTTCAAAATTATTTTACAGTAACTTTTTAAAGGGTTAATAGTCAAAGTACGAAATTTCAAAATATTCGTACCGTGATTGTGGTTACGTTTTTCAATGCCAAATATTTTTTAATCTGATCCCTTGGTTAAGTTAAAATGTTTATTCATCTTGCTTTCTAAATTTACTTTCATGATGCATTCGCTAAATTTGAAAAAAAAAAAGTTTCTATGTTAATTATGATTTTAAAAAAATGTCAGACATATATATAGATCATACATTCTGCAAAATTTTACGATTAATTTTCCCATAACAAACAGCTAGCAGTCTTTCTGGTAATGTACCATAAATTCTGATTTTTCAAGTATTCATTTAAGAGGAGTTAAAAGTAACGCAAAATTATCTTCTTTCGCATTCCAACCGACAATTTGATGAGCTTCCGTCTTTCTAAAATAAACTTTTTGTGTGATAAGCTCTTTCAGAAATTAAAAAAAAATCTATTCTGTGAGTTTTAAGGAAGGAAGGGTCTCATTTAAGTTAATTTATGGGATTCTTTGTGATATTAATTCAATTTGCAAGAGCATTTGTTTCATGTTTTGTTTATCGAAAATTAATGAATTGTACTATGTATCAATGTTGAAATTATAAGAATTGGGTTCTGTTTTTCGTTTTTATGCATATACTTTAAAATATCGCTAGAAGGAACTTTACCCAGAATTCTTCCGTTTCCTGCTTAATAAAGAAAATAATTGTCTTTCGGAAACTTTTCGTGATAAGCAGAAAAATTGTGAAACATGCTAGATACTTTGCACCACTTTATAACCGAAGTATGTAAGTTGAAAAATATTTTTAGAATATTTTCGTTAATCAGCGACTTGGGTACCTTTTTCTATATCTCTATAGATATATTATATTGATACAAATTTTCTAGCTCATATTTTTATGAGAGACAAGTTTGTTAAATTTGACTGCAATTTCATTGTGATCAAATCATGTTTCCTTTTGTTTTTTAATTTAATACTTATTAACTGTAGCGTACTTGAGAACGGTCGTCAACTACTAGTGAGGGCCACTGAAAATTTGATTGTATAAAGTTTAATCGTTAATTGTGTGGGATACATAAAATGTTCTTGTAATTATACAAGATATCTATATATATACGGTAAACAAAAATATATTATGCATTTTTACAGAACTATTTGCAGTAATATTAACTAGAAAGTTTCTGGGATAAGTGTTTTACAAAAAAATTAAACGTCTTTTTTTTCTTAGTTTAGGGTTAATTTCTCTTTCCGTAGTCATTTGACAAGAGATCACGATATCTAAATGTTCGTGCCGAGTTACCAAATATATAATGAAGTTACTCCAGTGAATTCCACAAACCCCCATTTTACGATTATTTATTGACGTTAGAAATATTAATGAATGCGTAAACTATGAATAATTCTGGTTAAGTAACTTACTAATCACCAGACCATATAGCTATTATGAAAACATCATAAAAAATAAACCTAATTTAAAATTCATTGATTTCATAGAACTGTTTACAATGACATTATGAAAAATAAATTCTAATAAAGGCTTTTCTTTATAACTGTTTTAATGTACGTGTAGCTGTAGAGCAACGTCAATCAAACCTAAAAAAGTTCTTATAATTTCAAAATTCCCAACCCATTTCAAAGATACCCTCGTGTAATTCAAACAAAGCAAACCAATATCCACCCTCATTTCACCCACCTGAACAAGCATCCCCATAAGCTATCAGAAAATGAAGCCATTTTGGAACTCCAATAAAAACTTTTTAATGTCTTATCTTTTAAAAGTCGACAAAAATGTCGGCGGGCATTAAACTTGGATTATCGAAATCTGTCTCTAAGCGCAGGACAGGAATTTGGTTGCCTGCAACAGCTGTTAGATGATTCTAAGCCCGTAAGTATTTTATAATTTTATCAATGTGTGTGAAGAACGAAGACGAAGAGATAAAACAAAATATGAACATAGGTATTTTTAAGTAATGCGTGCCAGGAAAAAGAAAATTTAAATAGTTTAGGGATTCCGTGCATGTAAAGTATATTTTTGCACCTCAGTAGTAATCAGGACGTTGTCGTATTTTATTCTGTAAGACGTCGATCTGTTATTTATTAAGATAAAGATTTTTAAATGAATTAGTTCGAATGCGATGCGATTGTTTTAATACATGAGAGGGTGTTTTAAGAAATTTATTCTTTTCTGCTTTGGTAGCGTGCACTTTTGTGTCACTTTTATCCATGAAGTTAGAGAGGTTTATTGTTATTTATTGTCGTAATAAACAATAAACTAGCTGCTTAAATGCATTGAACTATTTCATTATTAATGTCCCACCATGTTTGTTGATGTGATTGTTTTGTATTTAAAACATTTTACATATTTGGTTCTAACCACAGTTAAAAAAGTTTTTTTAATTACATTTAGGGTTGTTCCAAACTTGCAAAAAAAATTCATAATTAAGATATGTTTTGGGTTTAGACAATTTTATTGTTATAAGTATGTTTAATAACTAATTTTTATATCCAGTAGTATATGATTCAAACCAATTACTTTTAAAAGAGCAAGAAAATTGAACAAGTACTAGTCCATACTAATCCTGTATATAATGTAAAACATCTTTATTGTACTATCAGTATATAATGATTAAATATACACAAGAAATGTTAATAAATCCTACACTATATCTACAGCCACTCCAAACTTTACCAAACCTTCCTTCCTGACTCTCATGTCCTTGGTCATTAGAAAAGTAATTTATCTTACTATTGTAGAAAGTATTTGCTTTGTTGGTTTGATAAACCTCTAAATTATATTTTTGTTAAAATTATTTTTTTAAATACGTGAGTATTAAGATTAACTGTTAGTTTTAAAGTACGTGGGGTTTTGTAGAAAGATATGTTGAAATATATTAAGTTATTTAATAGGGTAGAAAATAAATACTGAAAAATTGCATGTTCAAATTTAGTAATACTGTGTTTTATTTTGAAAATTAAATTTTTTAATTCTCTCAACTTTTAATAATTCTCTAAAACTATTGTAGTGAAATTTACTACATTTGACGAATAAGAAGTAATTATGATTGAAACTGAGTACATTTGAAGAGCTTAGTGGAAGAACGTGCTAAGTGACAAAAAGTGAAAACGAGAAAATGAGCTTTAAAGGTTTTTGTTTGCATTCAGACCTGTTGAAAACGGTACTTGCAAGCAGTAAAAAAATATGCTAAAAATAACTTAATGTATATAAAAAGGGGAACATTTTATCGTTAAAGAAGCTGGTACTATATTCATTGACACATTTTTTTTTTTTTTTCAAAAATGTCACTTAGCACATTCTTTCACTGAGCTCTTCATTTGTTATTTCAGAATACAAAGCATTGGTTCGTTGTATTTGAAACAAAATGTTTTATTTTAAAACGACTTTTTGAACTTAAGACCTCCAAAATTTATTAAATTGTTCTCAGAAAAAACAATATTATTTCCAATTTTTTTAAAGTACTCATCAAAAAGTCGCAGGTACTTAAATGGTACAAAGTTTATTTGTTTGAAAAATACATAAAGATGACGATTTTATGTGTGTTTATGTAGGATTTCGCTGGGATCGCAGCCGGATATACTCCTAAAAATATATTTTAGTCATCCAGGTCAATCCCTTTTATCTTGTTCCCTTTAATGAAACAAATGTAATCTCGATCACGATTTTAAACAACTTAAGCATAACAAATCTCAAGAATAAATTTTCACTATCTACGAACTAATTCATTCTCAAACAAAAAAAAAGTTGCGAAAGTAATTTCCATCACATATATAAAAAAAAATTAAACACATTACACTGAACAAAAGCTGCCATCCACACACTTACAGTTATTAAAATTTTGTTTTATTGCGCAATTCGTAACTGGAAAGGGAAAGAAAATACATTTTACATAACTAATGTTTATAGAGCCTAAAACACTTAGCTGACCGTAAAAAAGAGCAATAATTCAAAAAGAACTGTCTGGCACAAAGGTTCGAGGTAATTTCATCAGACATTTCCACGCTATTCATAATCATTATTAAGAGATTACCTAATTTAGTTTTCAGAAGGTTTTTATGATTTTTTATGTTATTTAAAGCTGAATAAAAATGGTTTATTGAGTTAAAAAACGTGGGGAAAAAATGTTGGGCATCGAAGTGGCTTTGTTTTTAATTGTACTATAATTAAATATTCTAGTTGAAAAATAAAATGGAAATTTTAATTCAACAATGTCTCTAAGTCATTCTAAAGAACAATAAAATAGTTTGCTTTAATAGAGAAATGTGTTTAAAACTTTTTATTCGTGTTAAAAAATATTCAATTAGTTACAGAGTGAAAAACAGTTATAATTGCAAAAAGTTAAAAACTTAAGTTATTAGCCTTAGTAATGTAATAAATCAACAGTAATGATTAGTAGTATAATGAAATGAAACCATTTGAATCAAATGACAAAAATTGAATGTTATTTTAATCTGTTATAATTATAACTTCAATCAAATAATTAAAGTATTCTATACAAATCAGTTCGGAAAGACGTTCAGACCATATATATTATTTATCCTAATGAGAATCATTTTAGTGGTTTATAAAGGGTCACAAGATATTCTATTTTTAGCCTACTTGATTCGAAAGAATTAAAAAAAATTAAAAAGGAGGTGTTGACACGCAGTCGATGTCCGTCTGTCCGTCCGTCTGTCTGCCGTACCCCTCTTCCAAAATCGATTCCATCCATCCGATCTTACAAATTCTTTTATTTTTTTTGTTAAAAAGGTATGACCTCAGAGACCCGAACTTTCATACTTTTTTCCCGTCTGTCTGTATGATCGGATGGACATAAATCTACTATTTGTTGACGAATTTCCCATTGTGTTAGCATTGAAATTCAATTTCGAATCATTTAAATCACTGTTGCCTACTCAACAATGGCATGAGAAACTTAATTCATTAAAAAAAAGTATTATTTTAAGAAAAATTCATTTTGGTCATGAATCAGTTTGGAATGACTTCAGGAATGTTATTATTTGATTGCTTAATATTTTTTTACTATAAGTAAGTGGCAAGACTTATTTTTTGCGCATAATCCTGATTAGTTTTAATTTACATTTCTTATTTTAAGTGCATTTTGGAGTAGTTTCATGCTTTTTGCTATAAATAAATATTTAATTATTCGTAGAATTACAAATAAATCAAGAAGACGATAAGTAATGTTAGTTTTATTAGCGATAGAAAATTAATAAAAATCGTTGATTTCGGCTTTAAGAAGTTTAAATTATATCTGGATGCTGTGTTTAGTGAAATTTTTTCTAATGTGTATACATTTTATGTAGAAACAGTTGTATATGACACTTACTGTTACGAACCTAGTTATTTCCCTATGAAAATTTCAGTAAGTATTTAAGTAACAGGAAAGTAGGCTATTGTATTTTAGTTCTTTTAAAACTCATTGTTTATTTTAAGAAGTAGATGTAATTTTTCATTTACATTTCAACATCTATAATAATAAAAGAAAGAGTCTGTGTGTATGTCTGTGGATCGCAAAAGGCCCTTAGACTGCTCTAAAAAATTCGAAATTTTTAATACCGATTACTTTTTAATACCTACGTGTGCACCTGAGGCTTCGTTTTTTCATACTTGATTGTGATTTTTAATTAATATAATTAGTTTCAAAAAACGTCATCCACGTGGGAGTGCGGGACCATAATAGGGCTTGAAAATACATGGACCGGGTCGAAACGGGGGCTTGACGCCATCCTCTATTAGTTTTTGCTTTTTAAGTGCGCATGCGCCATTACGAATTTAATTTTGTTTTGATTTTGAGTGTAGTTTAAGAAGTAGGCAGACCCCCCATAACAGGGCTTCAAAGCACAACTACCGGGCCGTAACAAGGGCTTCACTCCATCCTCTGTTATTTTTTGCTTTTTTCTTGCTCATGCGCCAACACAAATTGAATTTAGTTTAGATATTGAGTGTATTTTCACAAGTAAGCATACCTCTAAAAGGAAGCAATGCGAAGTTAACGGGTTCCCAGTAAGGCGGGACCATACTGCAAGTTTATTAATAAATAATGACTTCTAATACTATTTTTTTCTTTTTGAGAGCTTTGATAGTTTTTTTTAAGTTTATAAATATACTCCTTCATAGAATTTCGACTCTATTTTATGTTTGTCTAACTAGAAAAGAAGCATATTTCTATTCTTTATCACATAACATCACGGTCATTCTTTTTTTAAGGTGGTGCTACATACTATGGTCATATAAATAATCCTATTGTATTAAATCGTAGAGGAAAAATACAAAAAAAAAATCATCTTACCGCTATCGCTACGAGTATTACATAAAGATTTTTCTGGGCCCTTAGTACAAAAAAAAATGGTGTTCCTTCTGGCATAGCACCCAAGAGACACTATGCAGCAAGGTTTAGGATTTGTGAGTGCAAAAATAGTTTATCCTCAGGACGCTAAAAGAACAGTACATACTTTATTTTCTTTTACTGATGTGCCTCGGGGGAGTGTTTTTTACCATGTTGAAATCAATTACTTCAAATAAATAAAATTCTGGTATGTTTCAAAACACTTTTTACCAGTGTGTTCCAGCCACATACATTAAATTAATATTGTAAATCTATTTTGCCCAAAATAACATAATTTATTTTTTTCCCAGTATTTATAGTCAGACAGAATCGATTATTACAATGAAAAAATTATGTTTCCAATATTCAATAGGGAAAAAACAAAATAAATTATATAATCAACTTTATTGTTCTCTCATAATCTTTATTATTATACCAAACATAAAATATACCTCCAAGTGCAATTTTTTGCTATTTTGAATTTCAAAAACACAAAAATTACCTAAAGAGGAAACTAAACCAACACTTATTAGCTTAAAATTCTTTTATTAAAAAAATGGTCGTCTCTCTAATGTTATAAACTACGCTTAAATATTTCTTTGATCTATTGTTAATATGAAACAAAACTTGAAAAAAACTGTTCTGATTACCAACGAAAAATGTGGTTTATTTTAATTTACTTTAAAATTTTAGTAATTATCTTACAATACCTAAAAAACAGTATCAAGTAAAAAAAATCCTTTTACTTTTCAAATTGCATTAAACATAAAAACTCACCCAAAAATTAACCTTTTGGATAAAAGTAAAAAAAAAAATTATCTATAATTCAATAAACTAAGCTTAGATGTTTACTTTGATCTATTGTGAATGAACAAAAATATTTATTCACTTTCTCTCGGGTCTTTGAAAAGCGAAGTTCGCGAAATTCATCTAATTAATATTCATGAGCGAAGGTGCCTTTAGATTCTTCAGACAAAGCTATTTTTAGATGGCGATTGTTGATTTTAAAGATTACTTAACACGGGAGAGATATGGTGTAATACGTTCTATGTGAATGAAACGAGACCTTCTTGAGAAAGAGTGAACTCGTTTTATTAAAGTTTATTTATTAACTTTTTAATATGCGGATTTTTTTGGTATTTTATAGAGTGAGTACTCTTATTTTACTTGTTATTATATTAATTTTTATTTTAATTTCACAAATATTGTTCATTTAAATATTGATAAAGCTGCAGTTTCTGGTAATAGTAAGTTAAACCTCAACTAAGAGTTCTTAAGGGCCGATAAAAATCATTAACTATTTATTTTTAATTTTATATTCCCATAAATATTAGAAGTCAATTTTTTATACCTTATACAGGTATCGTTATGCGTTTAAAATTATATTTATCGAAGTCTGCAAATACATGTAAATTAGAATAATAAAAATTAAAAATTAAAATCCTTCCATAGTTTAAAAAAATCTATGTCAAACTTTGTAGTGGCAAATCAATTAAAAAATATCCAGAAATGGTGTTTTCATTGACTCATTTGAAGCTTTTTTTTATAACAGAAAATATAAAATGTAATACTGCTCGAATTTTACAATTACCACTCGTTAAATCAATGAACTTCAAGGTAATATTGAATCCCTTAGTGTTTTTCAATAACTTTAAAGCGTAAAAAGTTCTGTGTCAGCTACTTTTTGCGAGTGCGCTATTTTCCTGAAAACCTTATTATGACGTATGAAACTCGTGTACAAAATACGGAAGTCCGTTGCTCTTTTAGTTCGAGAGTGGTTTAAGACAGACAGAATGACTGTCAAACACTCTGATAGAAGGACCAATCTTCAAAGACAACTTTTTTAGAAGAAGCACCTCCCAAAACGAGAAGAACACACTAATGCTCCATTTCGAGTTTTCAACCCCATTGCAATACTTTATTTACCTTATATTCCATGTGATTGAAAGTAAAATGTTACGTGATATTAAAATGTATGACAAAGTAACAGTTTTATTCAAACAATTTTGAAATTTTTTTTTAATTCAACTTATTTACCTCCCTAACGCAAAATTTTTACTCAATTTATAGGGGAGAGTGGGGGCTATTGGGACAAATTTTTTTGAACCTCTGTATTTCAGCAGAAATGCCAAAATTTTAATTTCTTTTTTTACAAGCTCATAAACTGAACATTCATTTACTTAAAAAGCCATTCTACAAATGTTAAAACATTACTGGATTTTGATTGCTGAGCATTTTAAACAAACATGTAAATGTTCCATTAGCCCCCATGTGTGGGGGCTAATGGGACAGTGTGCAGGGCTAATGGGACATGCTGAATGTTGCCTTAATTAAATATTCAAAAAACTAAAAATTAGTCAGAAAGTGACCAGAAAATGAAATTTTAAAGCAAATACCATTTACTTAATGTATACATCACGAAATTTTATTTTTTTTAAAAATTATTTCCCATTGAAACAAAAAAGTTAAAACTCAAAATCGGAGATGCTCCCATAATCTTTGTTGAATCACTGGAAAGGATAGTTTTATAACTAAATCATTAGTTTTTCAAACTAAATATTTAGTTTAAACTAAATCTTCTAAAATTTATCCCAAACTTGTCCTTTTTTCAGGTTACGTGGATTAAAAACGACAGTCTTTATCTTCAAATAGCTTACCCGGAATTCATCACGTTTTTCAGAAATCAATCCAACGAACAAATAATAGCTTGGTTTCCAGCAAATTTTGCCAACAACAAATTATTTATCTTCACCAAGCTCTGTTCAGATGAATTAATGAAATTGCAGGTGGAAAAATGTCACGAATAAAGCTACTTGAACTTTCACTTATTAAACGATGAAAAAAAGTCAAAAAGTTTAAAATTAAAGTTAAGAAAAAGTTTTTGGCAACTTGACTGAATGAAATATTAGAGTTTTATATGTAGATTCTTCGAAAGAAACATACAAAGCTAGGTTTATTCGCGTGCCATTAGACCCCACTCGTTCTGTCCCATTAGACCCCACAGTGTTGTTTTTTATAAATGACCCAACACAGAAGCACGTGTATTTCACCACAGTATTTGATATATACTATCTTAATATAGGATATGTCATCTACCTAAAACTATAATTTAATTCATAGAAAGTTTTTATTTGATACTTCAAAAATGAAAAACAAGGTACACTCTTAATTAACTTTGAATTCTCCAAAACAACAATTCTTCTCTCCGCTTCAACACATGCTTTTAATGGATGATCTTTGGTTGTTAAAATGTGAAGTCTAACTGTTACAATGCTGTAGTGCAGAAATTTATTAAAAAAGTATGTTTTTCTCAGCTTTAGGGCCCTTGTCCCATTAGCCCTGCGTCCCAATAGCCCCCACTCTCCCCTACTTAATCTAACATGAAACATAACTGATTAATGACGCACATATTTGCGGAATTAGTTTTCTCTTACGAAAGATGTCTTGCACCAAATTCCATTTTGATTAATTACCCATTAAACATTCATTAAAACAGAACTAATATACATTAAAAAAAACTACCCCCACAATCTTGCGATTCGGATTAATCTAAAAAACAAGCAATGATGCTTTTTTTTTGCTATGAAAAAGTATAAACCTTAATTCACAAAAAAGAGTTTCTTAGTAATTAAAAATTATAAGAAAATTTATCAGTGACAAGCTATCTATTTTCTTTTACGATTACCCACGCTATTTTTTAAGATAAAATTACGCTCTTTGTGCGAATATTTTGAACACAAATACTCATTTATAATCAATATTTGCTGCAAAAAAATTCTTCTGAATTTCTAATTTTTTTACCGCAGTGGGAAAAGACAATATCCAATATTGTCAATGTGGAGTATCGGCCGTTCTTTTATAAATTTTAGAATTCTTTCACGCAATGTTGCATTTTCTGGATGATTGCTTTTCATTTTTCATTAATTTGAGTAATTATCGCTTTTGATGTGTGGAGTTTTTTTATTTACCTTTTAAATATCTTAAACTTTTTTTTTACTATGATATTTCCCTTTTGAAAGTATTTAATATTTTGCTCTTTTTTAAGTTTTGATTAAAATTATAAAAGGAAACCTCACCAAAGACTTTTCGCAAAAATAATAAAAAGTTAATTATTTGACATCTAAGTGATGCTTAAATTAACTTTGATTTTGGAATATTAAAAGTAATGAGTTCTTTATGTGTGTTTTTATTCTTTTCTTGAAATAAATATCACCTTTTTTGTGAAGAGGCGTTAAAAGACATGAGTTTTTTTTATTAATATTTTTTATTTCCTTAAATAGAAAATGCTGAATTACGTGTAATTGAAGCTATTTAAATTTCATTCACAACTTTTTACCTTATTCAAAAATGCTGCTTTAAATAGCATGTTTTTTTTTCCTTTGTCATTTTGAAAGAGATATTGTGTTATTGACTTAAAATAAACTAATGATTACATTTTATCGTCTTTTTAATTTAAAAGCAAATTCATTTTTGCGTTTTAAATTAATTTGTATACGACGCCTTAATACTTATCACGAGATTTTTTTTGCTTCACATTAGTCTTTTCAAAGAGACACATGACAACCAATTTTTTTACATTTAAAAACTTATGTAAGGCTATTGCATGCATTATTATGCATGCATTTTTAATGAATATTTACGCCTTATTACTGTGTATTATTTTGGCGAGAGATTTTACTTTTTTTTGGTTTTAAAATGAAATTTAATAAATCGATTCGTTTAGTTATAATTGGAAGTAATATAGTTTTTACTCTTATTGTTGAAGATAAAATGTTTAGCTTCTGGTTTAAATACTATCACTAATAAAATAATTGTGAAAAATTAGCGATAAAAGTATAAGTAAGATATAGCTATTATGAATAATTATTTATATTTTTTAAGTTTGTTTTATTTTGACGCTTAAAAGCTGGATATAGAACTAAAAGTTGTCTTTTGAGCTTTTTTAAGACTCTTGAGGAAGGGGATTTCTTGTGAAAGCGTTTTTTTTATTACAGTTTATGTTACAAAATATGTTCCATTTGCATTTCAATTTGATTTTTCCATAACTTTATGAAACAAAAGCTCCATTCATGTTTCGAAAAAAAAAAGCCTAATTACATTAATTCATCACAAAACATAATTTTTTTCTTTCAAAGTAATGACACCATACCATGATCATACAAATAATAATATACTATTGTCTGGCTGAGGAAAAAAATACAAAAATATATATCTTAGCGCCATCTCTGTGAGCATTTCAAAAAGATTCTTCTGTACCTGGTACATAAAATACCATAAATACGAAAAAAAAAACGATTGTTTCTTCTAGCATAGCACCCACGAGACTCCATACAGCAAAGGTTAGGTGAGTGCAAAAATAGTTTATCCATAGGAGGCAAAAAGAACAGTACGTAGTTTATTTTCCTTTACTGGTGTATCTCAGGAGAATATTTTTTAACCAAGTAAGATTCAATAACATCAGATAAATAAAGTTGTGGTACGTTTATATGTTCTAGTTACAAACTATTATGTAATAGATTGTTACTTACTTTTCTTAATGAATGTCGCTGTTATTGTACTTCGCAACATAATTAGTTAAAGTTCCATTAATAAATATAAACCCATATTTAAATTACGCAAAATGATGCAAAAACAATTTATCCGTTATTTTAATGACAGGCTGAATTGATTATTTCGCTGAAAAAGTATCATTTATAAAACCTTTAGCAAGAAAAATCGAATATTATATTAAAATTGTCTTTATTGTTCTTCGATCCCTTTATTATTGGACAAATCATAAAATATAATTCAAATACATATTTTCAATACCTTGAATTTTCTTAAGAGCAAAGAAAACACAAAAATAAGCCTCTCTAATGTTATAAAATTTGCGTTAAATTTCTTTTTATGTGTTGTTAATATTAAACAAAACTTTTAAAATAGACTTCAGTTGTAATTATTAATGAAAACCGTACACTTAAAATAAAGTTAATTTTAATTTACCCTAAAATATACTTAATTATCATACATAAAACACACCTTCAAGTGATTTGTTCCCTCTTGAATTTTTTTGAAAATTAAAGTTAGCATAAATACGCACACCGTAATTTAACCATTTGGTTAATTTTTTAAAAAAAAAATTATGATTTAATAAACTAAGCTTAGATGTTTACTTTGATCTATTGTGAATGAACAAAATTATTTATTCACTTTCTCCCTGGTCTTTGAAAAGCGAAGTTCGCGAAATTCATCTAATAAATATTCATGAGCAAAGATGCCTTTAGAATCTCTAAACAAAGCTATTTTTAGATTTTAATTGTTGATTTTAAAGATAACTTTACACGGGAGAGATATGGTGTAGTAAGTTATATGAATGACGATAGACTCTCGCTTAGACGAAGAAAAATCTCTAGATAGGAGAAATATAGAACACTTTTCATTAAATTTAATTCACAAACTTTTTAATATGGGCTTTTTTGGGTGTTTTATAGCTTGATTAGTCTCATTTATTTTATGTTTTAATTATATTATTCTAAAAATATAATAAATTATAAATTTTATTACTTAAAAAATACTGAAACTGGAATGGCGAAATAATTCTTTAAAATTTACGAAATTCGTATCCGCCAAAAACTGACGAAACAAATTTCCTTGATGTGAGGAAAAGAAAACTCGGAGCATTTTTCAATAAACAATTTCGTCAAAAATGAAGAAAATGTAGTCAATTTTGAGCATCCATTTCTGAGAGTAAGCTCGATTTTCTCGAAAACCTTATTTGACATCCGACAAATACTAGGAGCTCGAACACCAAATTTGTATATAGCTTTTCCATAGTCAAGTCCATAGCTATTTTTAGTTCGAGCTGTAAAATCGTTTTATACAAACAAACAAACGTGCAGGAAACAAAAAGTCTCCATTTAAGGTTTCGATCCATCATAAAGTAAAAATAAAAAGTGATAGCGAAATGTTTGACTAAGCACAATTTTTATCAAACAATATCGAATATATTTTCTAATATACGCGTTTACCTCCTCTTCGTTAAATATTTACTATAATTATACTTAATCTAACCTGAAACATCACTGATTAATGATGAATATATTTGCATGATTAGTTTTTCTTGCGAAAAATTTCAAACACAAAATTCCATTTTGATTAATTACCCAACAAACATTAAAAAAAAATTAGTAATACACCCTTAGAAAAAACGCCAACTGCCATCTTGTGTTGTTGGTTAACATAAAAAAAGACTAGGCAAAGAGGAATTTTCACAAAGTGGTATAAACTACAATTCATAAAAAAAGGTTTTTTAGAATTTTACTTGGTTATACGACAATATAAGAAAGCTTATTGGAGACAAAATATATAATTTTTCTTTTCGATTACCCACGCAATTTTTTAAAGATGAAATTACGTTCTTTGTGAGAATATTTTCAGCAAATGCTCATTTGGAATCAATATATGCAACAAAAAAATGATTTTTCCTTTGAATCTCTTATATATATTTTTTTTTCACCTTAATGAAAAACTTCGTTGTCCAATATTATAATATGGAATATCATTCTTTTTAAATTTAAGTATTCCTTCACGCAAAGCTGCATATGCTGGTAGATTGCTTTTCATTTCTTTTTAATTTGAATAATTATCGCTGTTGCTGTGTGGAGTTTTTCTTTTTATAAACCTTTAAATATCTTACTTATTTTTTATTTTATATTTCCCTTTTAAAAGTGTTCTATCCTTTTATCTTTTTAAGTTCGATTAAGTTATACAAAGAAACCACACAAAAAGAAGAAAGTTAATTATTTTTACATCGATGTGTTACTTAAATTAACTTTGATTAGAGTTTTTGTTGGTTTTGTTATCTATCAACTATTTTTTTAAAACGTTTTACGTTATCAACACCGTTTTAAATGGCATTTATTTGTATTTTTATTTTGTCATTTTGAACTATTGATTATTTTAAAGTGATATTGTTTTATTTTCTCAAAACTTATAGTTACATTGTATTGAGTTTTTTTCTTCTGTTATTTATCATTGATAATTATTAATTAATTATTATTTATTAATTAATTATCATTTTATATCATTTTATTATCAATTAACTATCATTTTATATTCATTTTATATCGTTCTATTTAAATAATATTTATCATAGATTATTTAAAACAAAAATAAAATATAAATGATAATACTTTTTTTAAAAATTGGAATGACGAAATTATTCTTAAAATTTTTTATTAATTATTATTTATTATTTTTTATTAATTATTATTATTTCTTTATTAATTTTTATTTATTTATTAATTATTATTTATTAATTATTATTATTTATTAATAATTTTTATTATTTATTACTTATTATTTTTTATTGTGAACACGTTTTTTACGAAGACCAAGACCACAACACAATTGTAAAAACTTGAAAAATAAGTAATAATTACTGAAAAATGTGTAAAAAGTCTTAATAAAAAGTAACAAATATTAATATGTCTCTAAAATTGCGTGAATTTGTCCAATCTATTGTAAGTTTATAGAATTATTTTACATCCCAGAGAGTATTTGTTTTAATTATTTTTCAATAACGATGCAAAACATTTCTCAAAAAAGTATTGAAAATCAATTTTAATGCGCAAGCTTTTGTTACTTTCTTTTTTTTTTAAGTCAATAGTGGATATTTGCATTCAAAATACAACAGAAAATGTATAGTTGTTCGTAAGCAATCTTTCCAAAAAATGTTTTGCAAAATATTTTTTAAAAGTAAGTTCTTCAGTATCTATCACAAGTACCATGCAATATTATATTTTAAAATTTTCTTTTTCATTCATTTCTATTATTGTTGCTCTTTCTAGAAATATATATTATTTGGCGAAAAATATAACATTGTATAGTATCTATTATCCATATTGTTTGAAATAAATGTTAGATCAAGAATCAGAGAAATTGCTTGATGCATCAGACGAAGTTTATAGAATCTAATATGAAGTTTATTATTTTTTATAATAATATAAATTCAATACTGATTATATATTTTTTTAATTTGACAATGAGCTGATACCAATCAAAATGTGAATATTTTATTAATGGTATGGCCGTATCAAGCATTTAATTAAGTTCTAAATTTCTCAGTAAATTACTGTATAAGCGTGGATAGTTAAGGCTTCTGCATTTGAATTCGTGAATAAAAGCGCCTCTTTTACACGTGAAGTGCTGTACTAGTGTAATATTTCAATTGAAGGGTGTAGCTACAAAACATAACTAACATAAGAGTGTTCAACCCCTTTCCATGGCATTAAATTATGCCTGTTGTTTAAATTTTAAATGTTAATCAAAAAAATATTTTGTTCCTATGTGGCTTTTTATTTACACATTTACACAATTTATGACTCGGCCTTGCAGGTCGTTTTGACGTGTATGACTTGTGTCTCTAATACTTCGATTTTATGTTACACAAAAATAAGGAAGGATGGCCAGAAAATTTACCATTTGTAAACTATACGTATGATGCACACAAGCCGGAAAATAAATGTACCTACCTACCAAGGGTAACGTACTAATGTTCGATGTAGTAGAATATTTTGTTGCTGACTAAGCACCATTAAAATAGCAATGCCGACGCATAGAAACGCGATCCATTAGCAATTCATCCACCCACAGCCTGCTTATCTTGAACTGGCTTCTGCAGCAAACTTCGCTCTAAAGTGATGTAATACTGAACGAAGTTATGATCGTTGTGATTAGGTTTTAAACATTCACTCATTTATTCGTTAGTTTGTCGCTTGACAACAAACTAACACTTCCAAACTTGCTCCAGTTGGGTGTCGACTCAATAGTCGACCTCGTCACTGGACTCAGTTATAAAATTGCAAAGCTTAATTTGGCTGTGTGAAAGCTCTTAAAAAGAGGCTAGAGATAGACAGAAGGAAACTATTAAATTACCAAAAGTGCTTGAAAAATACATGTATTTTACCTGTTGTAATATGACACCACTGATATATAAAGAGTTAAGCCTATGACGCATGCTCTTTCACAAACCAAACACATTTTTAAAAAATAACTCACATTAAATTTTCAGAAAGTGTGTGATTTAAAATATTATATTTTTACGTATTTATTTCTGAGAATATACTTCACAACAAAATACGAGATCATCCTTGTACTAATTTTTAAGAGTTTCATTTGTGTGTGTGTGTTGGTGGCCTTTTAAAAAACATAATTTTTCTGTAAACCCCATAGTATATTTTGCCATTTTTATTGATTTGAAAACTGAATGCATTAAGCACACTATCAATAAAAAATCATAATAAAAAGAAATATACGAAAACCAGTTTGTTATTTTTATAAATCGAGACTTTTGTGTACATTCTTTCAGAAGAAAAAAATCCTCATTGCCTTCATGCCAGACACTTCATTTTATTAAAATCGGAATAACATTCCAATTCTTCCCAAGCATGGAAAAATGATAAACTCCATTCCTCCCATTCTTTATCAATAACTTTTTCATATTTTTCCGGTGATTTCCTAGATGCTGGTTTAATCTAATAAAAAAAAGGTGTGAAGAAAAACTTTTTTTTCCTTTGTAAACTCTAAAAATACCGGTAAAAGAATTTTTTCGCCCTCTTTATCGATTTATTTAAGATTGAATTTCGGTTTTATCTGTAACGAACGCCGGTCCCCGTGGACACTAACGCAATTTTTCAAATCGTCTCGGCATTCAAGATGGCGGCGCCCAGAAATGCGATGAACGGAACGAATTATTTTGTTGTTTGCCGCTTTTTTTTCCTAATTTAGAATTTCTATAATTTAGAACGAAAGAGGTGCATCTCAATGTTTAAAGTTTTAAAGGGTTATTGATTCGTCTATCAAGTTTTTTTTTAATCATAATATTATCATTTATTCAAATATTTATCGTATTTATTCTAATAGGTATATCTTTTTCTCCAATATTAAAACTATTTATTCGAATATTAATAATATTTATCACAACAATTATGCGTTTTATTCCTTTGTAAATCGAATTCATTTTTATGCTATCATAGATTATAATATCATATTAAGATTTTTTCGAATTTTTAGAATAAAAATTATAGGCTATTTATTGCTCTATAATAAGATTTTAATAGAAAGTTAGACTTCTTTCGATTTTAGAATGTAACGATCTACAGTATTGTCCCCTTTAGCAAATATTTTCCGAATGTCACTTCTATACAATCAATAAATCGAAATTGATGCCTTATATCTAAAATCATTCTTCTGACACAAACTTAAAATTATCTTATTATGGCAACAAATGTGAACAAAGAAAACAGATAGCACACCAATGAATCAAAAACAGTGTAAATGTAATTGATCCTGTTTCTTATGATGCACCAGTAACGTATAGCAATGAACTAAAGTATAGAAATAATCGTTTCTGGTGTTTAATTTCTAGTGGCAATTACTAGCTTTACCGCAGCCGATTACGACTCAAAATTTAGAACCCTGGTGAAGTCATGAAGTCCATATCTATGGGACACCCGAATCAAATCAATGGATCCATCACACGTTTGTTCAGAGGATTAAACTCCACACATTTGACGAGCACGTATGGCGAATGTACTAAGAATCCTGTCGAGATTCGAGCCCGATACTTTCTGCTCTAGTTCAGACACTGCAATTGGTTCAAAACTGAAGAGCTTAGTGTTAGTACGTGCTAAGGGACAAAAAGGTGAAAACGAGAAAATGAAATTTTACCCTTTCATTCCCAGCGATGCCATTTGGCAACATCATGTTTCTGGTTATATATTTTTTTAATAATAGGGCTGATATCTATTTTGATTAATAAAAAATATTTTTCAACAGAAAAAGTTTGAAAAATCAAATGATGTGCTTTTTGATATCAGAAATGGCTATAGACGATCAGAAAAAAATTCATAAAATGTTGATGCCAAATTGTCATAGTTTGCCCTTAAATCCGTTGAAAATAGTACTTGCAAACTTTAAAAAAATCTACTAATTTTTAAATTACTGAAAAGGGTAACACTTATTTCTTTAAAGGATAGAATAATATGCTCGTTGGACACAAAAATCTCAGTTTTTTTTTAAACATGTTACGTAGCACGTTTTCCCACATAGCTCTTCAATTGCGCGTTTTCGAATTTAAACCCCTTTTACTCTGAGAAACAGATTTTTATCCCAATATAGATTTTTCCACTTTGTGGAAGGGTGATATTTTTTCTGTCGCCTGCTAACTAAGTTAGAGTGTATTGAAAGGCGGGTTTTCAGAGTTATTCTTAGGGTGACAATGGATAAGTTAAGTTGTGATTTAATAAAGTGAGGGTATTTCCTTTGGATGGAAAGCCTTTCTTTTGATGCTTGACTTTTCGCCAAAGACTTGAAGGCCAATGATGAATGTATTGTATTAAAATATAATAAAATGCTTCAGGAAGATAAAAACTTAAAGAGAAAAGTTTAAATAACTGATTAATGGTGGAGATGTGAGTCGCTTAAGGTAGGCGTACCTAAAATTTTTACTATTGCTTTAATATTTTCCAAATTTGGCATAGTGATTTAAAATATAATGAACAATGCTTTTTGAGCATTTTTTTATTTAAATATAATTGATTTATTTTAAACGGTGTTTTTCAACTAAAAGAAGGGGTTTACGCCAACACTTCTAGCATAAAAAGTTTTACATTAATTTATCTGAAATTTTTTACAGATGCTATTTCAATATATATCTGTGCCATGAATCTCTAACATCTGGTGTAAATATACAAGTTTTTTTTAAAAAAAATGCCCAAGTGTAAATTAATCGGAAAAAAATTGTGGTAAATTTATAACATTCTTCTTAATAACTTTTCTTGTAATTTGTATGTAACTCTAGAGGGTCATTGCATGTATCGGTTCAAAACGAAGAATTTAACACATAATTAATGTTTATAGATGAAAATTCAATGTGGTAGACTTGTTAGAGTAAACCTCTTTTTTTAGTAGAAAAACACCATTTAAAATAAATAAATTATATTTAAATAAAAAAATGCCTAAATAGTATTATTCATTATATTTGATATCACTGTGCCAAATTTGGAAAAACTTAATTTAATAGTAAAAATTTTAGAATTTTGGGAAATTTGAGGTATTCGCTTACCTTAAATTATACTACTTTTAATTATTTGATGATAATCAAGTGGCAAGTAAAACGTGAAAAAGTTTTTGATGAGTAGGTTTTCATACATCTATTTTTATTGGACGAAAAAGTTCTTTTTTATAATTGAAACTAAAAAACATATGTTATAGGTACCATGTAACATATAATAATAATAATCAAAACTAATTTCCATATTAGGTTTGAAACAAAAAAAATCTTTTGACAATTTTTTTAATAGTGATATGGCCTTGTAACTAAACAAAGCACTTGAATCTGTAACCGGCTGCCAAAATCATTTTACAAATAAATTTATAAATGACTTTTTATAAATTTTAAGATTTCACAATAACTATAAACAGTGGGAAAGAGAAAATTCAATTCGTACAATTAAAGCTTAAATTTTTGAAATTATAAAACGAAAAGTAGTAATGGATTAGTAGAAATGAAGAGAGGAAATAAATCACTTGAAACAAGCCAATTTAAGCATTATTATTTGATTTTTATTAACTATTTAAAATTTTAAGTGCAGTTTTCATACCTTGAATGGCAAGGGATACATGAATAAAAATAAAGTCTCCAGTGGTAAATCAATAAAAGGGGTGGATCTTACCATGTCATATGCCAATCACCAAAACCATTAATGAAATCCAGAAATGAAAGCCTGAAGTACTCTTTTAGTAAAACAAAGTTTACTACACACCTTGCCAACCTAAGGGGTAAGTTGGGTAAAGAGATATATGATATTTAGAAGATCCTTCCGCGGATGTAAAGAGTTCCATAAATTATTTGTGAATCCATCCAGAAGACAGGTTTAAGACATTAATTTCTTTCAAGGTCCAACGGATTTGAATATTATTTGAGAAAGTTTGGCAATTTTTTCCGAATGAAAAAAATGCATATTGGTTAAATTGTAAATCATTTTGCATGTAAATATTACCAAACAAGAGTTTCCAACTAACGGACCACTCACACTTTTCCCTCTGCCCTTTTACTCTTCGTTTTTACCCAAGTTAGGTTGGCACGGAGTGTAGGCTTGTTTATTGATAACATCGAAAATTTGTTTAACAGTCATAATGATATCAGTGAAATTGACATTGAAAAGTAATTTCGTTTTATACTATTGTATACACGTATTTGTCATTTCGTATCTATATGTTCGAATTGAGATTATGAATTTGTCATTAAATCTTAAATTATCCTACCGTATAAATTTGAATTGAATTTCTAATTTGTTACCGAAATTTCAGACAGCTAATATATTAAACTAAACTTTATCTGATCGATGTGACGACTTAGAATTTAATCAAATAAGAGGCATCCTAAAACTGTAATTAATTCAAATTACACTGAGATTAGACTCAATTCAGAGTTCAGAAAATATCTTATGAATATTCAATGAAGACAATCTCACTGAAATCTGATTTTAATTTCTAAATAATAAATTTGGCTAAGATAATTGCACTGAGCATTTTTAATGAATATTCAAGAATTTAGAATTTCTCGTGAAAACATATATATTTATTAATATATTTCGGGAAAATATTGGTGTTTGTTTTCATCTATTCATGAAACTTAATCTTCACTTTTAGTTTGATACTCTTAAAATATTTAGATAACTTTTCAAAAATAAATATCATAAATGTCTTTTTTAATTCTCTAATCACACATTGCTCTTATTAAGTTATTTCGTACGAAGTAACATAAATATATTCCAATTTTTAATTTAAACAACAATATAAATTTACTTAGACAATATTCTATTTTTAAAAAATGTGGTTTGTTAGTCTATTGGGTACTTTTTAGGGTTTCTGGTTAAAACAAAACGTAAAGCAATTGGGAATAAAACAGACAACTAAGTACCAAGATACTTTATTTGCCAACTTAAACTTGCATGAGCACTGCTTGATAAAAGTCGGTCTCTTTTCATTGTATTGATCGTTAAAGCTTTTTGGTGAATAACTCTCCAAGACTACTTTTATCATACAAAAAAAAAAGAGTGAAAAAGACAAAATAAAAGCTTTTGGGGAAAAAAAGGTTTATTGTCTAAGCTGAAAGAGATATGTGGTTTTCTACAACAAAAGTCAACAAAGATATTTGGAATAAAAACTATCTGTTCCTCTTTTTACCCGTTACCTACGAATTAACAAGACACTTTTTTCACACTATCCCCACAAACAAATTATTAAGATGCTTTTTTTAATGTATTTTTACTTTGTTTTGTTAGCAGTTCTATGAGCCCATTAAGATGACGTTATGAACACCATTAAAACCTTCAATTTCGAATAAAACTTTTAGTTTATATTCGTTCTTCGTGTAACTTTAGTTGTCCGATATAAATTGGTTTGGTTTGAATTATCGTCGCACTAGAGCTACACGAGGGCTATTGGCGACGGGCGTCGTATTTTAGAACCACAGTCAGGTGACGAGCCACACCTGAATAGGCACCCAACGCAACCGTTAAGGGCGACATCGTACGCAGCGTTAGGACTTTGAAGGATATTTAACGTGCACTCCCTTACACGGGGTATTATTCGTCGGACATTTTTGGCTGCACAGGCCGTTTATAGGTCGGCAGCTATTATGGCGATGCCCGGACCTGAACCTGGGACCTTCCGCATGCTAAGCGAGTGCTTAACCGACTGGGCTCCCCAGCCCCTCCGATATAAATTGTTCAGGAAAATATTCTTCACTTGCCTTATACGTATTTTGTTTGTTTAGAAAACTTGAGCAGAAAGTTCATTTTCGCATATCAAATTTTCTTGTCGTTAATGAGCATAATGTAAAATTTTAAACGTAGTACATATTTTTAATGCCACTTTATTAAACTCTTTCTTAATAATAATAATTCTGTTCATTAGAATAGACAAAATTATTAACAATATTAAGTTCTATGCTACCATAAATATCAGTTATATCTAACTACACATATTATTTACTAAGATAGAAAAATAATCTTTGGTTATAAAATAACTGTATGTGTGCATTAAATGCTGGATTCAAATTATTTCATTTGGCTTACTGCTTATATAATCATGGTCAATATATTTGAAGCTTACAACACAATTAAAAATAGTTTTATGGTAAATGAACGATTCATTAAATATTTCCTTCATCCTTAATTTATTCTAATCTCAGTGTAATTTGAATAAATTACAGTTTTAAAGACGCTCTTTATTTGATTTAATTCTAAGTTGTCGCATAGATCGGATTAAGTTTAGTTTTCAACATTAGCCGTTCGAAATTTTAGGACGACATTAGAATTCAATTTAATTTTATACGGTGATATAATTTAAGATTTTGAGGCCAATTCGAAATTCGAATTGGATTATGAACAAAAAATGCTTGTTAATAATAGTATTAGTAAGAGATTATTTTTCAATCTCGATTTTGTTAAGATCACTGGTAAACAAATATTTATCACTTAGAAAGAAAGGACAGTGGAATAATAACTCTGGTTTAGTAATACAGGTTTACATGCATGTTCCATTTAAAATCACCTTTTATAAAATACATACATTATAGCTATCCAATAAACCAAACTTATGTAAACCATAAAAAAAACACTCTTAAAACAAAAGAGTGAAATCCACTCCTGTAGGAGAAGTGCATTTTCGACACTGGAAAGGAATGAATATTAACTCAGACTCAGTTAAAATCACTCGTTTGGAGTGATGCTGTCGGAGGTTTAACAAACAGAGGCTCCACTCCTATAGCGGAAGTGCATTTTCGACACTGGAGGAGTGAAAATTAACTCAGACTGAGTTAAATTCGCTCGTTTGTTTTAAGAGTGTATAGCTTGTTAAAAAAAAATACCGTTCATTGTTAAAAACGTTTGTATATATCATGTATACTATCTTTAAAATCACATACCTTATAGCTATCCAATAAACTATAAACCATAAAATTTTAACTTATTCAAAGGATTACTGTTCTTTATTAAAAACGTACGTATAGCATGTGTACCACTGCTTCTAAAAGAAAGTTTGGTAGAGAAATGAGAAAGTGTAGGAGCCGGAAATTGGGATTTTGTTAGAAAAGAGAGAAATAACTGTAGTGACATTTATATTCATTAGATACTGGAGTTCGTTTAAAAATTAAAACAATGCGCTTATCATTAAAATAAAATGCAAATGAGTTGTTTTCCTAGCGTAACGCGTTTAAATTAAAGTCATAACCAAATTTATATTTTATTATAACATTATTTTTAATTTTAAAAACAAATATTGAAAAAGTGTATTGTTTGTATGTAGATAGTTTAAAACGACAAAACTTTTTGAAATCTGCTTAAATATGAGAAACGATAATACGTGACAAAATATGAATGATAAATAATTTCCTATTTTACTTTTTATTTTCATTTACTGAGATTACATTTAACTACTTTTAAAAATTTTCACTTTTAAATACAAACGAGCGTCGAAACTTACATATTTGTTCAAAACATTTTCACATCGTAATAAATCAGTCACCTATTCCAAAACGCCAATATTCGAAACCCTAAATCCCAGTACTTAATCCAACATAAATAACGATCCATTTTTTTAAAAGTTATGTTTTAAAACAAGGACGACCATTATTTCTAATATTGACAGGCAAAGAGGTGTAATTCTATTTTACTAACCCATCGAAAAGTCGTGAAATCAAGAAGATACACTTTCTTATATTTGCAAGCCAATGTTTTAAATTTTTCAATATTAAAAACTATGTCATAGTTTGTGCAAAACTTTAGAAAATTGTCTTATGTCTTAGTTGGTTCAGTTCACGAAATTTTTGACAGTTAACACTCCACTGCATGCGATACAGATTTTTTTAACAGTGAAGTTACGCTACTCTAGCTCCAACGTACAGATTTTTTTTTTATTCTAAATTATGGCAGCAGTAATCCATTATCCAATAAAGAACTTGAAAAAAGATAGGTTTGATTAATAGATGAAGTTCATCCTATGTTGGTCAACGACGTAAATACTAAAAAGTACTACTAATCGTATAGAAAAAAGGCTGAACAAGGAGGGGACCAGATGATTTGGGGGGAAACATTGCCAAGTTTCAAAAATTATTCCCACCATTAAATAAGTGTCAAAAAAATTGAAAAAAAAAACTATAATTTGAACACGTTTGTTGTTGTTTAATAATATCATTTGTATTGTTGCAAAATTGCCTTCATTTTCGAACAAGTTCGAATTATGTAAATTTTCTTTGAAAAAGTCACGTGACTCTCCCATCCATAAATTTCAAGATTTAGGTTTGCAAATACTCATTTCATTATATCTTAGGTCTCTGATGTTGGCCGATGCGAAACAGTGTTGCCACCAGACATGTCATAAAACTTAAGGATCGATTTCCCATAAGAACTATTAATCGTTTTTGTCTGCAGGAAGGGTTTTTAATGAGTGGTGTAAAAAAAGATGGGTATGTGTTGCTGCAAAAAGAATGGGTTTTAAAGTGAACATGCTATTCCTGATAAGTTTTGAAAAAAGCTTTAGAACAACGAAATGAATAGTTTAAGATCAAAATATTTTGAAAACTGGTTTTCAACTATTTGGAATTTTAGAATGGTGTAGTCACATGAAAAGTAATGTATCTAATATAGTTTAAAAAGTTGTATATTAAATTTACAAGTAAATTATACATTTAACTAGCTATTAAAAAAGGAACTTTATATTTTTTTTACATTGGTGTTAAGAGCTAAAGCGAATCAAAGACTTTAATTCAAGAAGGGATCAATTCTGTTTTAAACTCTGAAACACCAGTCTACGGTTTCAGCACCAAAGGGCTGTGGGGAGCCCTGTGGTCAGCGTATCGATCTCCGGATCGAAAGGTCACGCGATCGAGTCCTGATCGCTGAAGACCCATCGATTTTATGCGGAGTACGTGCTCGTTAAATCTGTTGGGTCCGAATGTCCTGTAGGCGGTCATTCGCAGTTTCTCACATGTACAGGTCCCTGAAGACTATTTCCATCCCCTTCAGGACATGTCTAATTTGTAGAGGTGGCGAGCGATAGATGGCAGCATTTGTCGCGTATGTGTGTGTGCGTGTGTTGTGTCTGTCTTACTTGACGAAGGTTTATAAGCGGGTCTCTGACCAACCACACAAGCCGGAAAATATATGCCAACCAACCAACCAACCATTCTACCCATTGCCGTCAAGTTCTTACATTGTTAAACGCGAATTAAAAAAAATTATCATTACTACCTTATATCATTACATGTACTGAAAAACAAAAATCGAAAATAGATACAGCAAAAATAGATAAAGGATTCTTTTTTTGAGGAATAAGCATAAGAAAAACCCCTAGAATGCCTATCTTTCAGGCAGAACCTTTTTTTTATTACCCGGTGTCGGATATTTGATTCTGGATTCATCCATCTTTCTTCACAGGTCTTTTCAATTTCTGTTTCTCAATATCTTTTCTGGAGACGTAAAAGTATTTTTGGCAACACTCTAACCGGGAATCAAAAGTGTTATTTCTAGACACGGCGGATGTACTTTAAAACTGAGCCATATATCAAAATAATAATATTATAAATTTTCCATTTATCAAACATTGCAGAAATTAAATTTAAAAAAGGATTAATAAGCATTGGTCACAAAATGAAAGGGCATTCGATAAAAAGAAAATATCTATTCATACACGAAATAAAGAAATTATCTTTTCATATACGAAATAAAGAAAAGTTAAGTATTTATTGTTCAATTGATGCAATGAGCTTTGGTGTCCTATCGAATAAAATTTTATTTAGAATTTTAAAATTTGTTTCGTTAAAATAAGTTATTATTCTCCCAATATTATGAATGTTTTCGAGTTATTTGTGCCATTGGAGAAGAACTAATACTTATCTTTGTTAAAATATACCAATCGTATATTGTGTAGTGTAATCGCTTCCGCCTGCATATTTCTAGCCTCCATAAGGAGCTTTAACACAGCCAATAACGCCTCGTAACTTAGAACCCTGGTCAAGTGACGAAGTCGACACCTGAGCGGGCACCAGCAACGGCACTTCGAGCGACCATCGAATATTAAAATCGTAATAAACTTTTACCTTTTTGAGTACTTAAAAAAGGCCGATAACAATAATAGTTCCTCGAAATATTCGATTATTTGTTTTTATAATTTAAAACAACCATTTTAAAAACATTTCAAAAACCAAATAGTGTATTTATAAACGATTGTTAAATTTTAAAACGACAAATATGTAATGATTAGCTAATTCATTGACTCATAAACTCATGTAAATCCCTCGCAGTGTTCTAATAATATGATTTTTAATTTTTCTAAACATCGTAGGCCATTTAAGGTTAGTTTAGGTTTGAATTGTAGTCGCACTACAGCTACGCTAGGGCTATTGGCGACGGGCGACATATTTTAGAACCACAGTCAAGTGACGAGCCGACACCTGAATAAACACACAACGCCACCGTTAAGGGCGACGTCGCACGTAACGTTAGGACTTCGAAGGATATTTGAGTGCACTCCCTTTCACGGGGTATTATTCGTCGGACATTTTTTCCCTGCACGGGCCGTTTATAGGTCGGCAGTTATTTTGGCGATGCCCGGAACCGAAACTGGGACCTTTCGCATGCTAGGCGAGTGCCTGACCGACTGGGCTCCCCAACACCCGTAGACCATCTAAGAAAACTTGGAAACATATTTCCACTACAAAAGTAACTTAACGGGTGAAAAACATATATGAATAAAACAAAACACACTATAAAACAAAAAAAACACTTTACGACAACAAGAAATATATTAACAACCAGAAACTAACGCTATCCTTCAGCTTGATTTCTCTATTTTCCCTTATACGTAATTCAAGCTATGAATAAAACAAAACACAATTCTTTTACTTTACGACAACAAGAAATATATCAACAACCCGAAACTTACGCTACCCTTCAGCTTGATTTCTCTATTTTCCCTTGTACGTTAATCCAAGCTATCATTTACCGCTAAGCACCCCCTTGGCATTCTACGGCACGTTCCATTCCAAATATTCCATTGTCTCTGGAACAGCCCGCTTATTGACAGAAGAGTAAATCAACATCCCCGGCCCCATCTTCAAAAGGACCACCATTCATTCAGATTCTATTGCATGTGATTCATAAACAATACGTTACTGTCACTGCTTAGGCAAGCCACAGATGCCAACTGACTTGTGGGTCATTTTTATCTAAAGCTACGTGTTATTTGAATTGCCAACCAACTGACTCGTCCAAATTGCCTTGTTGACATGCCAACTGACTTGTGGTCATTTTTATATAAAGCTACGTGTTATTTCATTATTATTGAAGTTAACAGAATTTTTCACATTGTACAATGTTAATTTTGCAGAAAAAAACATTTATTTACAGAAAATAACTGTTATTTTCTTTTAAAAAAATTTCTGTAAAAAAACTGCTGTTTGAAGAAAAAAAGATTTTATTCTATTTTTTCTGGGTTTTATTTTTCTTTACAATTTATATGTTTAAAAAATTGCATGCTAAGTATTCTGTATATATTTTTTGCTAAGTATTCTGTCATACTTTTTATGCTAAGTATTCTGTATTTCTATTCCACATCTGGTATTTTTGCCTTGGGAAAAAAAAAGACTTTTGTTGTGGTTTTTTGAAAAGGAGCGGGCCGACCAGTTTCTGAACCCACCATTTCTTGCACACTAGCCCAATGCTTAGCCATCCACGAAAAAGTAAATAATCGGCTACTAGAGTGCTAGTGTTGGGTATTTGTGCTAGCTGACACAACAAAGATATTTTTTATTTTATAAATTAGGATTTTGTATATTTTCGTATGAAATTTCAATTGTAAAATAAATAGTTAAGAATTGTCCTCAAATATGTGAGTGATCTATAGCCACTGATCCCATCAAAAATAATATTTATTATTCCACACTACCAAAAGTAATCAAAAGCAATTAAAATTTAAAAAAATAGATAAGGCAAAGGAAAAAATATGCAGAATAACAAAACGTTTACAAATAATTTTTTAAAAAAATTGATTAAGTTGCAATTAACATTAGTATTTGTTATTGAAATGTGAAATTGTATTAAACAAACCTCAATGTATAAATACAAAATATACATTAAAGTACGTAAAATCAGTGTTTAAATGCACAATAAGTTTGACTATATACTGTCGTAATTTGTTCAGGTAAACAATTCCTCGTTGTAAGTGCATGCGCATCCGAACAATTCTGCCTAATCAATTGAAACTAAACTCAATATTACAGTTAAATACTATTTATAGTATGTGTATCTAAATATATAGACGTAAACTAAGTACTTTAAATCATTTGCTTACACTTGAATGCACTTAAATGTAAATGACGGGAATTAACTTCAATTAAACATACCGTGGACTGCACTAGCATTCAGTTTCAAACCACACACTTGCATTTACTCCAACCTTTAGCTTATATTTAGATTTGAACCTGTACGGGTTTCCATAGTGCTTAGAATAAATTGATTGTATCAATTTCTTATAATTGCTAAATTGATTACATCAATTTCTTATAATTGATAAATTGATTATATAGATTTATTATAAACTCATTTTTCGTAAGCCTTTTAGTACGGAAATTTAAATTAATACTTTGAAACAATTCAACGTTCGGTACACTTTGCTTTTAACTAATTTAATTTTAAAATGATAAAAGTAGGGGAGAATATTTTTTAACTTTAAGATTTTTGGATTGAGATATATTTAAAATTAGTTTTGTTACAAAATTAAAGAAAAAAATATCTATTTCCAACAATTCATGAAATCTAAATGGTACGTTCCCAGTATTATCATTCTCTGACTCCAATTTTGAATGCTAAAGATCAAAATTTGCTCAACAATAATCGACTTCAAGAAAACAAAATGCATGTGAAAAAAAAAGCCTACGCATTTCACCTGTCTCAGCAATTAACATCTATTAGAGAAATCTTCATCATTGCTAATTAAAATTTAAGATCGAACTAATCGAAGTTGTGTTTAAGTTTCTAATTGATAACTCACTACACTTCGAAGCATAAGTGTCAATAAACTAAACTAATACATGCAATATACTGCAGTTAACGTTAGTCACAATGAAAACAAATACGCTTTCAATCTATACCATAAACCACCCAAGTCATTCTACCTAAAATGCATTGCCCCAATTGTTTCCTATTCATCATAAAGAATCGTTTAATCCAGACCATAATTCAAAGTTAAGAATCCGTCGAACATTCGGGATCACGCACCGATTCTGTTGTCTTAAAGATAAATCGCTTCTCGACATCAGCGAGTAAATCAACTCGTTCTGCCCACTGCATGACGAAAACAATTCGACTTCCCGTATAATTCAATCGAAGAGAGGCATTCGAATAAAGTCTTCGTCAAAATTAATAGAAAAGTATCCACCTCATTTATTGCTTTATAATTTTATAAAAAATATACTTGGATTTTTGTGGATGTATATCAAGCATTTAAAGATGTTTTTTCGTCATTACACTTTTAGGATAATTACAATAATCGGCTTAAAGTATTTACTCCCGAAAGTATCCTACATATATATTCTTTGCATATATATATTTCAACCAATCGTATATTTGAAAGTAATTTTGAAAAAAAAAATAACGTTTAGCCAATTGCTGAGGATCATGTCAGTTAAGAAGAAATTAAAATTTTAATCGGGAAAAATGCACATTTTGTGTGTTCTATAAATATACAAACAAGCTCTGTCCGTTTTTTAGTTGATAGTTCATTCTAAAATTTGTTTTAATGCATCGTGTCTCATAAAACTACCGCTGAAAAAGGTTTTTTTGTAATTTGCTTCGGTATCGGTATATTCTGATAGCTAAAACATTCTAGTTTATAGTAAAAGAGTTATTATTAATTGAAATTGTAAAATTTGTGAAGCTGGAAAGCGAATTCTGAAAAGGGTCCCGTATGTGTGTGTACCTCTGGCGTAAAGAGGATAAGATTAAATCACAATAAAATAAATCTGTATTGGATTAGCAGAAACTACCTTAACAGGATTAACAAATACTTAAGCTAGTGTTTTTTATTGACACCATATTATCAGCTTGCATAAAAGAGCAGATCATTTTAAATTCCCCATAAATTATATTGTACTAAATGCGATATATTCTATGTGGTGAGTGTAAACTCATCACTGCCAATTGCATATTTCACAACGACAATAGTTTAGAATAACTTTCTAAAAGGTCATAGCAAATATTTATGTTAACAAATCCTTTTTAGCCGTATCCCTGCAATTAAATGTAACTTATTCTAAAAGTGTTTGTCTTAACTGTATAGAAAATACTTCAAAGACTAGTATTTTATCGTTAATACAAGACAGTTACAAATATTGACCCATTTTGACTAATTCCAAATATTAACCCATTGAATGAAGTGTAGGATTGAAAGTTAAAAGGAATTACGTCACCTAAAACAAGCCACTTAAGATCCGTTTTAGTCTCACGCGTTACCTTTATATTTAATAAAATCACTTAGAGCTCCATTGATACAAATGATTATTAATGGTGATAAATTATGAATTTAATACATACATAACAGTAGTAACATCCAGAATGTATCCTTTAGATTTAATAAAATCACTTAGAACTCCATTGATACAAATGGTTATAAATTATGAGTTTAATACATACATAACAGTAGTAACGTCCAGGATGTATCCTATAGATTCAATAAAATCACTTAGAGCTCCATTGATACAAAGGGTTATAAGTGGTTATAAATTATGCATTTAATACATAGATAACAGTAGTAACAACCAGAATGTATCCTTTAGATTTAATAAAATCACTCAGAGCTCCATTGATACAAATGGTTATTAAAAGTTATAAATTATGCATTTAATACATAGATAACAGTAGTAACATCCAGGATGTATCTTCTAGATTTAATAAAATCACTAAGTGCTTCATTGATAAAAATGGTTTTGTCATTATGAAACCGTGAAGACTTTAGTTCATAATTTACCGTTAAGAACTCATTCTAATATACTTGATCTAGAAGATGGAGCACTTAAGAACGACCCCTACTAAATCTACTCATCCTCGCTAACTGCCCACTCCCCAACGAAAACAATTCGAGATCCACCATTCGTTCTAACAAGACAAACATCCGAAAAGGATCTTCATCCAACAATTAAGAAAAGAGATCCATTTCACTTGTCGCTCAGTACTTTAACCTTAAGTAATATTGGGTATTATTGTGACTGTATAAAGATTGTTTTTTCGTCATTACTGTTTTAGAATGTACCAAATTTTAATGAATGACTACGCCACTACATTTTTATGCAAATGAACCAGCATGCAAAATTTCATTAAAATTATTTATCTAATACATTGATAACAGTAGTGACATCCATGAGGTATCCTTAAGATAAATAATAGAATTCCATTGATACAACTACTTTAGTCATCATGGAGCCATGAAGACTTTAGTCCATAATTCACTATTAAGAACTATCTCTCTAACATCCTTGATCACGCACCAATTCCAATGTCTAGAAGATGGATCATTCAAAGACAGAAACAAGTAAATCTTCTCATCCCTGCTAACTGCCCACTCCCCAACGAAAGCAATTCGTTCCATCTCAAGACAAATATCCGAAGAAGATCTTTTGCCGACAATTAAGAAAAGAGATCCATTTCACCTGTCGCTCAGCACTTTAACCTCGATTAGGGCTCAACAGAAACTCAGAACGGATCGCGTCGAGTTTCGTCTTTCCTTTTACTCGGATTCTGCAGGCTTTCGCTAAATCTATTTGGTATGCAAATAGGAAACGCAGCCCTCTAACTAGTTGAGGGATTAATTTGAATTTACAACGACACCGAGCTGAATCGATTTTCGAAGTTCTCGGGAAAGTTGGGGGAGGGCACTGTTTGCTCGATTTCATTCTGTAGGTGTTTTCCATGGTAGAAGAGAAAACTTTCGGAACAGTTATTAGCATACTACAATTCAAATTACACAAATAACTTTAATTTGTTTAAAATATATAATTGCTATTTCTTATTCATACAATAAATCACAATTATTACTTACTTACATAGATTAGTTTTAATATTAATAAAATGCTCCAAAAAAATCATGAAGCTGATAACGTAATTCTAATTTATTATCTTTAAAAATTAAATTATAATTTTATGCAATAGACATAGGGAAAAAGTTTATTGTAATTTGAAAGCATAGGTTTGGATATCATTTAATTATGCATATTAACTTCAATCAAAATCTTATATTTCCTACATTATTTATTAAGTTTCTGCATTTTACAATATCATGAAA
This sequence comes from Hylyphantes graminicola, assembly GCA_023701765.1. NCBI lineage: Eukaryota > Metazoa > Arthropoda > Arachnida > Araneae > Linyphiidae > Hylyphantes > Hylyphantes graminicola. The sequence continues at coordinate 50,375,422 of CM043117.1, read as the reverse complement.
TTCATTTGGGCTGTTATATATTTACTTGATAAATCTACCTAATCTACATTTTGTATACATACTAACATGATGCCATAATTGGACTGACATGCGTCATTGTAGGTGTTGTAGGGGTGGGGGGAATGAGGGTATGGGGGAAAATGAGGGTTTGTTAAAAATATACGTTTTTCCACTATATATTTAATTTGTTTTAGACTTTTTTTTGAAATTTTATTTTTAGATGATCTCTAATTACTTTTAGTTGTTTTTTAGAATCTGGTAACACCATTAATTCATTCCAATTATGTTCTTAAGCTAATTTTGTTTCAGCTGTTAGAATTCATTCGTAAAAACTTCGTTCTATTTATTTTATAAATTACTCTTAAGCATTGTTACATGCAATAGCTACATTCTGGAAGAGTATTTCTGAAAACTTACCTAGGAAAATTTCAAAATTTTTAAATTTTTTGTAATTTTTTTTAATGTAGTGTGGTAAAGCGGTGGTTTGTTTAGGCTTAGCTATGCATGCAAGATGTAATGGAGTTTTGGTCGTGGAATGAACTTAAATTGGATTATATTGGTGGATATTTTTTTAAAAAAAATTATTGTTATTGAAATATATAGTGTTATTAAAAAACTTATATTTAATAAGATTTGTTTAAATTTAACTTAATATATTAAGTTTATTAATGCATCTTTAAGAATATGCACAGAGATACCTGTCATGTAAGCATTATCTGCTTTAGATTAGCAGATGCATTTCAAATACCATTCCTCTTTCTAAAAGACTTCTTTCAAATCAGACATCGGATCAAAGCCACAACCCCAATCACATCATATCTATACTTAGATACTCCCAGTAGTGCTGTAGAACGATGAGTTAGCATCTAAGGCAGTAAGCAATCCGCCCATCCTACTCTTTTAACCAGCGGCGTAAGGGGCGGCTTCATTACCAATTTCAGTGGCGTTTTGGCGAGCAGTGGCGTTACATCCATTTGCCAAATTGCTCTTTTTTGAATGGGCCGTGTTCAGAAGCAGATGATCATCGTGTTTCCCATACCAGGGAGGGAGGTAGGTGAGGTAGATGTGAGAGAAAATAGCGTAGTTCTCCTGTTTAGTTGCTTTTAGCCCCTTCAGCTCCAGTTTATATACTTCTGGGCTTGCTGTTAAATTTTTGTATAATTGTGTGTTTTAACTCATTAATGGTGACTAGAGAGCCTAAATAGGAGAGCCACTGCAATGATGACTTTATAAATACTGCTTACACCTCCATTTACGAATCAAAACGGTAACTTTTTTAGGCGTAGAATTATTAAATTCGTTTATCGAGTAATTTAATTTGTCCTGCATGAATTTTTCACTATACCAAGGTCTAAAATTGCCTTTTAAATTGTTTATTTTAATAAACTTAATCAGAAAGCTCGTTTTTGTTTTGCAGATTTGCTTGCAAATCGTCGTTGATTGGTAAACTAGCCCCATATCTGCACAATAATCCGATAAATGTTTTAAAAACCCTTCGCTTTCCAATGTGGTGAATATTAAATACTCTTCAAAACTAACACAATTATTTCTTGAACATAACTCATTACAATCTATTAAGATAAATTATATTTGCCGACTGCTATCTTTTGACACGGTTTAACAGAATAAATACTTATCACAAACATTTTCATTATTCTCTCTCTTTCGCTTTATATGCTTAAATTGTAGTTCACGGTAGTTGTGTATGCGTGTAGCGTTTCACATCCAAGTGTAGTTTCAACTAAGAAGTTTTAGGCGAATGTCACATTGAGACTGGGTTATGTTTAGGCCCACTTCGTCATTTTGGCGACTTTCAGCCAGATTCACTTTTATGTGGCCAAACTTTTCCATCTTATTCAAAACCCTGAAAAAAATAAACCACTTTACCAACCTAACTTGGGTAAAAACAAAGAGTAAAAAGGCAGAGGGAAAAACGCGGTTGGTCCGTTAGTTGGAAACTCTTGTAAGGTAATATTTACATACAAAATTATATGAATAAAATGTAACAAAAATACACTTTTCCTTCTGATAAAATTGCCAAATTTTCTCAAAAAATATTCAAATCTGTTACGCTTTAAACGATATTAATGTTTTAAACATGCTTTCTGGATGTATTTACAAATAATTTATGGAACTCTTTACATGCGTGGAAGGATCTTCACTATAGCTTATTTCTATTTACCCCACTTAGGTTGTCAAGGATTTTTTTTTCTTTTTTTTTTTTTGTATTTCTAAAGAACATAATAGAAAATAACTACGATTTATAAATAACACACATATCATACCCATAGTTGGTTGTATTCGATGGTTTTGAATAATTTAAGGAGCGGAGTAGTTCTCTCGGGTGTTTGGTATGCATGAAGAGTTATTTTCAACTCTTTTTAGTTGCTGTATGTATCGTGGTTTAGATAGCAGAGTTTTATGATAAAGGGTTTCAATGATTGGTAAACTGCATGTGCAGATTTTGTAAAGGATACATTTTCTTTACACATTGTATTTGTTATCAATGAAACAGACACAAAATATGATTTAATTACGGTTTTACGTGTCCCATTTAGTTCCATTATCAGTATATGAAATTATTTAGTTGATCATTTAGGTTTTTTTTTCAATATTTTATCCATAATCATTTATTGTACCATTTGTTTATAGTAAACTTGATGATTAATGACATAAATAAAGTATTTTGTAACATTGCACACTTTGTTTTTTATAAGCAAAACAATAAAATTATAAAAGGGAACTAAAATAAAGTATAAAATAATACCATTCATTATTTTAATAGTGATTGCATAAAATGGGGAGGTATAATTATTTGAGGGTTTGTAAAAGTATTATACTTAATGCGTTATACTTAAATGCGATAATTAAGTATTAAATATTTAAATAAATAATTTAAATTGAATATTTAATTAAATAAGTAATAATTAATAAGACGAGGATTTCAGAACGATTAAAGTGCAAAACTGGAGGTCGGCTTCCGAAACGAGATCAGAGTGGAAGAAGATTCTGAAGAAGGCCCTGGCCCACAAGGGGTTGTCGAGCCAATAAAGAATTATAATAATTAATAATAATTTTATTTTTTATTATTATTTATAATTTGAAATAAATTCAATGCAATTTTCATTCCAAAAAAATTTGTAATTACAAAATAGATAAAATAATTAATAATATTTTGATTATTTTTATAGAAGCATAATAAATTTTAATGCAGAAACTTTATTTCTTTATTTATACAATGATACATTAAACTTCATTATAAGTTCAAAACTTTAAGCCTCTCTAGTCTGTTTGCCCTATTTAAATTACTAAAACAAGCACGTTAAAAATCCTATTATAATTACTTTTTTAACAGAATGATTGTCATTATTCTGCTGTAATTAAGGAACCCGAAGGACTCTCCCCACCCCTTAATTACTTTTAAATGTTTAAAAAGAATCTCAGAAACCTAATCGAATTTCTTTAAAGGGAATCAAATGTCTGAAACTTTTGTTTTAGTTTTCCGATGACTTTTTTTATAAAAAAAAATATATAGTTTCAAGACTTCTGTTTTTTCTTCTTATTTCAAATATTTTTGGCATATTTATACACTAGTGGACAATTACTAAGGACGATACGGTTTTTTCAATAAAACTTTGTAAAAAAGCTTTGCAAATCAACACATTTAATACCGTAAGATCCCCAAAACGTAAGGACATGGGTAATGTAAGCAATACTTACTAAAAGAGAAATCATAGGGATAAAAAGAAGCTTTATTGAAAGAGAAATAGAATTTCACTCCATGCATCTGGTGGGACGGAGGTGGAGACGAATTTTGGATTTTCAATCACGACAATTTTACGAGTGGGTCATGAATATCGATAATCCAGTAAAACATCAAATCTACGACATAGTTTTAACCTTAAAAGCCGGGTCCATTGACAACTGATCATCAAATGTGAGAAGCGTCTATGTCGATTCTATGTCGTACAAGTGTCATCTTGTTAACCATTTAATGCATATTCACCGATATGGGCTTTCTGGAGCATGTTCATGTTTAATGAATTTTCTCCGTCGTCGATGATCGGTTTTTTTCATGGTCTTTTTTAAGCCTCAGCTATGTCGTATTTTTAAAGTTTTACTGCATGGCACACTCATGAAATTATCATAAGTGAAAGTCCAAAATTTATCTCCACTACGGAGATGCATGGAATGGAATTCCATTTCTCTTTCAATAAAGCTTCTTTTTATCCCCCTGATTTCTCTTTTAGAAAGTGTTGCTTACATTACTCATATCCTTAACGTATTGAGGATCTTACGGTATTTAATGTGTTGATTTGGAAAGCTGTTGTTCAAAGTTATATTTTTAAAAAAACGTCTCGTCCTTATCAATTGTCCACCAGTGTATAACAAACAGACGGAAATATTTTTGATTTTTAATCTGTAATCGTTATCCCAAGTTTTCTGCAGTGCATTCGAGTAGTCACTTGATTTCTCCTGCTCCCTATGCCAATACTATTATTGTTTTATGCTGGTTTGTTTTTTAGTGACACACTATGTCTCACCAGCGAGCCGTCAGGTTTTAAAGCGAATGAATTATTCTCCTTTTTGTTAATCTAAATAGCGATAATTAGGTAAATAAACAATTTTATGAAATTTCCAAGAACGAAAACAATTGTTACTCTCTATTTCATTTATTTAAATTTTGATTACTATATAAATGAACATATTTATGAAGTTTTCCAACAAAATAAAACAATTAGGCATCTGTTCTGCAGGCTTTCGCTAAATCTATTTGGTATGCAAATAGGAAACGCAGCCCTCTAACTAGTTGAGGGAATAATTTGAATTTACGCCTCTCTACTTATCCTCTCAGTTTATTACCTTGCTAAGATTGAAAAAAAGAGAATTCAAGGACCATTGAACAAAAATGTTTTGAAATTTTCGAAATAATATTTACATTCTGCATACTTTCTGATTTACAGAAGTAAACCACTGGAATATAAAATTTCATCACCAAATACGTATATACAATCATGTCAACCACATAATCTAATTTTCTTTCTTCCAATAAATCGAATTACATACAAAAAAAAGCTATTTACCTCTCCAAACCATAGCCAAAAGCAATCATTTATTCTACCTCAAAAAATAGCAACATCCATTTACTAACTTTATTTATACACGTAGAAACAATTTCCAGTTGTCCTCTGTAAAGTTTTAAATTAATTTTTATTGAAAATATACGGAGAGAAAATAATTTCCTACTACAAATTTTCTTCCATAAATAGCCTTTGGGATCCCTTGTTGGAACCTATGGACACCGAGATATGAAAGATAAACATGTATTGTTATTTTTTACCTGTTCTTAGCTACTGAATTGTTTTGAATATCTATGAAATGTTTACTAACTTTTGCTTTAAGCAGTTTTGCTTTGTCTGCTAGTTGGTTTTCGTGCCATTGTGGTTTCATGCTTTTACGATCTGTGGAATTGTTATTTTTATAGATTAAAAACCAATCAGATTTGAAAACGGCTCTTCTACTTTCGTTTTATTTTGACTGACTGACTATACATTAACTGATAAGCTTCTTGAATAACTGCTGAATAACTACATATAAATTAGTTTGGGAAGTAGAATACTTGTATGATAAATTGTTTTACAGACTGATAAATTAATTTGATTGATTAACTGATTGTGTGATCGTTTTTCTGATTAACTGGCATTTGATTGGCGTTGATTTGACGTTGATTGGCTATTTTTAAAGAAAACTAAGATACTTTGTTCTTAATAAGCAGTATCGAAAAAAGCTTATGGAGTTGTCATTCCGGATTGAACAAGGTTCACTCGTCCCTTCATTGCTTCAAAGGATCGATAAAATGAGGACCAAGCTAACTTAATCAAAATAAGGGAGGGGGTTGCGTAAGTCTGACAAATTGATCAGAACACCTACTACATAGAATTTAAAGATCTTAAATTTGAAAAATATCGAAGCAAATGGTAACTATTCTTTTGAACCTCTTGTGCGCCTCGATGTCTCATTCCTAGTGAAGGTAACAACAATCAAAAGAAGAAAATACCTGCTATATTTAATAAGCTCATTTCTATCGCTATCATCTCTGTAAACCCAAAGTTTCCTTGTTATTGTTGATGGTTAGAAGGGACTATTATATGCGTCATGCTATTTTGGTTCATCCATCGGCTGGCTAGCTTTTCTTAATCTGCTGCATAGTGGTAATAGAAATTAACACTTTAGTGAAAATTAGCCAGAATAAAAACACTTCACCTGCAGCTGAATAATACTTTTCCTAACGACTGAATTATTACTTTGTCGTAGACAGTTGAGTAATGGGCCAGCATGTAAGAGGTTCCGGGATCAAACCGGGCTTAATGGTACCTCTTCATCAGTGACATAATACGTGCGATCAATTCAGATTAGTTGATTATAATAAATATCAATCTTTGATAATACTAATTTAATTGTTTCAAATTAGTTGTATTTTGAAGAAAATAAATATACAACGAATACAACAATTCAACAACGAATTTCGAATCACAAATAGTCTGTTACATTGCGCATGCGTAATATTCGGTTATAGGCGTATTTGGTGATTTTCTACATATGGCACAATATCAAAAGAAACCTTTCTTCTGGTGTCGACTGCATGGTTTGGGCAGGTATTTAATCAATCCGTTGAAACAATTGGCATCCTTCACACAGCCATACCAAAGTCCTGATATTCAAAAGCAGGCAACAAAACCAAATGCTTCAAAGCAGGCAGCAAAGTCTTACGCTTCAAAGAGGACGACAAAGTCCTGAAACTCGCATCAGACAGCACCATCAGCACACCACATCGATAGTTTCTCCTCCATCTCACAATTCAGGTGTTGGCTCGTCACTTGACTGTGGTTCTAAAATACGACACCCGTCGCCAATAGCCCTCGTGTAGCTCTAGTGCGACGATAATTCAAACCTAACCTAACCTCCGACTCACTGAAAGGAGAGTACCGTGGCATTTATCACCAATACCAATACTAGCCCTCGCAGCAGAGTAATTACTTTGTCTTAGACAGTTTGGTATTGGTCTTGCATGCAAAAGTTTCCTGGTATAAAACCAGATATGCCCGTACCTCTTTACGTATATGAGCGGGGCGGTGAAAAAAATATTTAACAAAAAATATATTTATCAACTTATCAGTGGATAGTAACGAAACTCAACGATATATAATAGCATTTTTTGAGTATACACTCTTAAAATTGTGAATCCTTCATCCCTTCTGAGATTCTAACCCGAGCACTCTCGATAGCAGGCGAGTGTCTTATTATAAGCAAATAGAAAATAAATAGTTTTGAAAATGTGCATGAGTGCAGTGAAAGGATTCTTACCACAAAGGATTCGCAAGTTTGCATAAAAATAATGTCGAAGTTCGAAACAGAAATTAATTGTGAGAAATGAGAGAAAATATAGACAACGAGTCAAACGACGAGTTTTGTGGCATCATAGGATAGGAAATTACTTTGGAGATACATTTTTGGGGATAATTGGGCGATTTTCTTCCATTAGGCTAATTTTAAATAAATCATCAGTAGAATATAAATTATTATATAAAATTGCTGATAATTGTATATTACATTCCAAAGATGCGTATAAAAGCACACATATATGTTCTTAATAAAAAAAATAACCAACGTTGGATAAGACATTATGAGACATTTTATGATTATTGCTACACCGGCATTTGGCGTTTGTGTTGTTAGATAAGAAAAACGAGAATGCCTCAGGGACATAATATTAATTTAACTCTTGTGTGCAATAGACTATAATAGCGTTCGTTTACAGATCAAGGATAGTATAACGTTCTGTAATAAAATTAAAGAACCACATTTGTTGTAATTTCGAATTTTAGGATGTGATTGCGATTTCAATTGCGAATCATTGAATTTTTGTCACGCATGAAATTGGTTGTATCATCACTCGTTATTACGTATACTATAAAACGAAGTTATGATAACCTTAGCCATACGGTGACCAGCGTAATTCAGGGTCTTTATTCTAATGAAAGCATGGCGGATCGCTATTGGTCACGGCGACACTTATTGAACTATATTGTCTTGTGCGGAAAAAAGAAGCGTCCGTAAATCGTAAAAACTTCTTGTTGATGTGAGTCTGTTCGTATTATAACGAATTAATATTTAATAACTATAATTTGTTATAAATTTAAAATAAATGTATCGGCAAAAAAAAGCCGCCAAATCTTGAATTATCCATCTTCACCCCGTTCACCAGAAACAAAGTCCAGATGATTAGATTCTGGGAGTTGGTACAGAATTCTAAACTTTTGAACCCCAATTCTGTCATGGATCTTCTCATAATCAGCTTTAAGAAGTAGATTTTGTTTGTGGTAAGTCTCGTTTAGCCAAACATAAGCCAAAGGGATTTGAGCAAAACATAAAAAATCTCGTGTAAGCTCAAAATGGAAAAAAATAATAATAGTTAACTTATACATCAATCAAGTTTTATTAACTAATTTAGAAAGCTTAACTAATATAGCACTGTGCGTTCTTAAGTGCCCTAAACATGGAAAAGACATTTTTTTTCAACAAATTGCGGTATTTTGCCTTGAAATTTTCTTTTAACTTTAATTTCCTTCGGTTTATTGAAAGGTGGTTTTTGGATTCATTCCAATTCGACTTGTTAGAACCACGTCTTAAAGTGTCAAAGTTTTGATTTATTGTTCAAGGCTCCAGGGTTCTATTTCTGAATCCCATTTATTGATTGTTCCACAAGACGAAGAAACTTACAACGATTCCTGGAATATAAATGAATTTCGCCTTTATAATGTCCCTCTTAAAGTTTTCAGGTTTTTCCTTTATTACGGAATATAAAAATATGCTTCTGCTTGCTTTGAAAACTGCATGGTACTATATTATTTAAATTAATGGAACGAAATTTTCTCTGTAAAGTATGAGTTTCATAAACTTACTTTTTAACCAATAATTGCATTTTTAAGATTATTTTGACCATAAATTCCACAGTCATTAGTTTCACAATCGTTACTCTCAAACCGACTTAGTCAAATTTTATAACTTTCCATTACAATAATGTGTTCTAAAAATTGTTCTCCAAAGGTGTTAATACAATGCTTTCTACAATGTGCTCGCAATGTGTTCTGTAATGTGCTCAGAAAGTGTTCTCAATATGTTATATAATGTGCTGCAGAAATGTCCATAATGTGTTCCGAAGGTGAAATCCAACAAATATCTTAGATTATTCAGAACCCTTTCGAAACATGTTTTGGAAAGTATTTTGAAAGCGTTCTATGCGATGGTACTTATATGAAACCCTATCGTTACACAATTTTATTAAAATTGTCACCAAGTTTGCATTGAGTGCCTCAAACATATTATCTGAAAAACTCTTATTCGAAAGTTTTAACCCACGTCCCAATATTTACAGCCAAAATGATACTTATCAAAATTTTTGCCCACTATCCACATCATTGAAAAACGTGGCATTTACTATGGAGCACTATCAGTAATTCAATCATGCCATCCCACATCATACATTTACTTTATAAAACTATTTTTGGTCGTTTTAAAGCCCACTGAATCTTCATATAAAAGACTAAATATAGTATTAATGCACGAGAAAACATACAAATATTAAATGAAACTTGAAACTCGAAAATATCATCCTACAATTCCGTGAATTCAAAAGTTATTTTATTAACATTTCAGAAGACATAATGTATTTCAAGATTACTGAAATCCCACGCAGGTAAATTTATTTTTTTATCTTTTTTACCAATCTTTTAATTTTATAAAAAGAATCGCTTTTCAAGAAATTATTAAAAAATACGTTACATTTTTCCATCATTTATCTCAGCCTTCAAAACACGACATTTACAGCAGCAGAACGACATTTACCAAAATTGTTGCCCTCGTTCGAGAACTCTGCATTCTGAAGAGCACTCTCCGTAACCCAAAACCCGCCATACATTTACATTACTCACCCCCGTTTTTCTGTCGTTTTAAAGCCCCTTAAAGACCAAAATATCGGGATATATCCGAGAAATAGCCACATGGCGAATGAAAATTGCGGGTACTTAAGGTGTAGGGTTCTGCTGCAATATCTAGAGAAGAGAGCGACAATTTTTCTTAGAGCTAGGGGACTGTAAATAGACGCCCCCTTCCGTTTTTATTTTTCCTGTTTTCCTTTCTATATTTTGTTTGAATAAAAAAAAGAGAGAGATCTTAGAATATGTTTTTACAGCATCGATCAAGTTCGGAGTTTTTCGTGCGTGCCTTTATGCGTTGTGTGATGGTCTTCAAAAAAAGTGGCATACTATTGATGGATCGCGGAAGGTTTTTTTTATGATTCTCTTATTTTATTATCTAAGTTAGTCTTTTTTAGGTTTGTGGTCAGAAAGAAAAGTAGAATAAATGTATAGAAGGCAAAAATGTGCGTGTGTTTTGCTTTTTTAAGAATTGTGACTGAATCCTGAAAAAAAATGCTTAGATTTGCTCGGCTCTGTGTACAATGTGCATACTTGAACCGTAAGCTATTTTAGTTTGTAAGGAACTCAGATATCTTAAACTTGCACAACATTTAAAATAACTTATAGTTATACATTTCAAACGGTATTTTTTAAAAACTTTAACAGTGTTTACGGAAGTGAATGAAGATATGTTCCTTAAAGGATTTAAATGATTCGCAGAGAGAAACCTTGGTTCAAAAAGTGGTACCAATTTAAAACTAAATTTAAAAAAGGATTAAGGAGAGCTGAAATTTTCTATAAATACATTATAGTTCAATAAATTACAAAAAAAAAAATAATGATATTATAAGAAAACAAAATAACAATATTTTAGTTTGCAAAAAAAGAAAAAGTAAGTCATTTGCCTTGTTCTGCTCTGATAGTCGGGCAGAACAAGGCTGTCGTAGATGAGCAGAAAACTCTTAAAATAAACGAGCGATTTTAACTCAGTCTGAGTTTATTTTCACTTCTCCAGTGTCGAAAATGCACTTCCCCTATAGTGGATCCTTAGTATGTTGAATCTGCGACAGGATCACTCCAAACGAGTGATTTTAATTCAGTCTGAGTTAATATTTACTCCTTTCCAGTGTCGAAAATGCACTTTTCCTACAGGAGTGGAATTCACTCTTTTGTTTTAAGACTGTAGTAATAGTTAGGTCTAATTCCACTTATTGCCGCTCGGTGGCAGCCTCTTCATGATAATATAACAAACGTTGAACTTCATTTATTTTTGATACCCCGTTCTGTCCTAAATTTTTTATTGCTAAGACTTACCCTTAAAAATTTTTAAAAAAGCCATTTTCAGATAGGGTTTTTTTTTACACTATTTCTCATTGTTGGAGGGTTTTTGTACGTGCTTTTATGCATGCTGTGCTTCGTTTTAAAGGAGGTGGCATTCTATTGATGGATCGTAAGATGATTTTTGTTATTCGGAGGAGTCAGTCTTTTGCAGGCTTGTGGTCAGATGTGAAAGTATAATAAAATGTTTGAATTGAAAAATTGGATTCGAATGTTCTTCCTTTTTCTATTTATGCATTTCAGAAAACTTTTGGGCCAAACTAAACTACACTTTTTTAAAGTTAAATTTACAGCAAAACTTTTGCATTATCTGCTCCTAAACACACTTCTTCTTTTCGTTGGACTTTTTATACTTTTTTCTTTTATTGTTTGATACTTATGCAGATGAAAATGATAGAAGTCTTCTGGATTTGTGCTACTAACGTAACGCTATAAAAATCATTTTTAGCTTTTAGAAAAAGCTCGTGTCATTTTAAGAATGAATTTATCATAAAATGTGTTTAATCTAGAAATAAAAAAGCTATCGTAGTAAAATATGTCAAATTATTACAGTCCTTATCCAATAAACTTTATAAAACTTGCCATTTTGGGAGATTTTTACAAAAATTATATCGCATTTAAAAAGTTAAGTTTATTATTAAGTGTTCATAGTGCCATGTTAAAATCTGATAACGCCTCTTAAATATTTCCGCAAAAAAAGAGAAAGGCTAAGTTGAAGTAAAACAAATTGATATTAATCAATATCAAGGGTTTTTGTTCATCTAAATATGTCTGATGCTAAGTTCATTGAAAGAGAGACAACGAAAAGTGAAAGTGGCGTTTTTTTTTATTCCTTGACTTTATCCAAGTCAAATGACTTGACTAAGTGTATGACCGAAGTATTTCCATAAAAAATACATGACAGATAAAAAGCGTTCAATTAATTCGCAATTCTTTTTTAATATAATTTTAACATGTTTGTAAAAAAATTATTGAAAAGTTAAAAAAATACACTAGTTCGAAACGAAATAAACGAATTCGTTGATGGTTTATTGTCAGACTAAATAGTTTCTAAAATGTTAGCGGCATCACAAATTCTTACACTGGTTTATGAAAGCAATTCTTTAACTAAACTCAAAAAATAAACAAATTTTCTAAACATTTCAGGAACTCTCAAAAATTGTATAGCAGGCCAAAAACTAGAAGAACTCTTAAAGGAAAAGTCTCTAAATACCTTGGGGAGTTGTGCACTGCTGAACTTCAATATTCTTATTCAAACAGTTTTACATTTGCTTTACATTTTTAGGTTTCCTGGTAAAAGTGGGAGTTTTTAGTTTAGTTTTTTTGTTTGACCTATTCTTCAAAGTCATTTAACGTAATAAAGCAAAATATTAAAATTTGAAAGCTGTAAAACCATCATTACTACTTTATTCTTAAATTCTACCCTACACTCTTAAAACAAAAGAGTGAAATCCACTCCAGTTGGAGAAGTGCATTTTTGACACTGGAAAGAAATGAATATTAACTCAGACTGAGTTAAAATCACTCGTTTGGAGTGATCCTGTCGGAGTGATCCTTTTCCAGACTGGAGGAGTGAAAATTAATAAGACTGAGTTAAAATCGCTCGTTCGTTTTAAGACTGTATAAACTATCAAAATAAGTAAAAATGAAGTAAAGCCATTTTTAATGTCCTTATGGAAAAATGTAAATTGTTGGTCCATTTTTCGGTTCACATTTTTCGGTTTAAGGAAAAGATTTTTTTAATTAGTTACTTGTTTTGTTCATGCTATCATTACAATTACGTGCATAATAGGGCAAAGGCAACACTGGTCAACAGTGAAAATGCGAATGAGATGAAAGTACCCAATTCTGAATGATTTCGACGTGCTAAACACGAATATCACCTTAAAAAATGAAAGTTAGCTCTTGTTTTTGAGTTACGGGCGTTTTTTCATTGCATAGGATACAGCGAAATGCAGGAGCGCACCAAACGCAAAATTAATTAAAGTCAATTTTGTTTACAGAAAACCTCCGAATTTGAGGCTTATACAGATTTTATTTTATATTATCAACCTGGGAGTGGGAAGAAATGATAACTTTCAAGGTTTTTGCAACCATATTAGCAGCTAAACAACCCTTCTAAGCAACGTAATTGTTCTCATCTCAAGAGGTGCAGAATAAAAAGCAATAAATTCCTTGTATTTCGCACTTGGTTGTTTTAGAAGCTGTAGAATATCAAAAATTAGTATTAGTAATAAATCTATAACTCTAATGTCTTGTAAATGCATTAATAAAGCTAATAACTTCTGTTATATTTGCGGCAAAGTGCAATTTTTTGAACACAAAAAGGGTCATCACTGTGCAAAAGTAAAGAATGCTTATCATTTGTATTTTGGTTTCAAGATGGGAGACTAGGAATAATTTCGGGACTCCTCACTTATGTAGTTAAACTTGTGTAGCAAATTTGTCACTTTGACTTCACCTGAGACAACAGATAGTGCCGTATGCTATATAAAATTTAATTGGAAAAAAAAACGGAATGTCATTTTCTGATTAAAAGGTAACCAACAAATCAGATTAATGACTTATTTCTGCATCATCTCATTGGTTAAATGAGGTGTTATTTAGAAAAAGCTAAATGTTAAATAGCCTAACATTCCTTCAACTATGTGTCCGGTCCAACACGATACTACTTACTAAAAAGTCTCCAATATTTTTTATAGTTTTAACGAGGATAATAGCCATGCGTCTGCTAAATATGCTACAGCTTCTAAAAACAACCATGAAGAAATGTGAGAAATTTATTGCTCTTTTTTTTCTGCACCTTTTAAATTGAGAACAATTATGTTGCCTATTGGGGTATTAAGCTGCGAATGTGTGTAAAAATTCTTGTAAATTATCATCTCTTACCAACCCCATGTTGATAATATTAAATTAAACCTGTATGAGCAAAATTTAGGAGGGTTTCTGTAAACAAAATGGACTTTAATAAATTTTGTGTTAGGCGCGCCCATGCATTTCGCCGTATCCTATTGCAATGAAGAAAACGACCGTAACTCAAAAACAAGAGCTAACTTTTATTTTTTAAGGTGATATTCGAGTTTAGCACGTTGAAATCATTCAGAATTGGGTCCTTTCATCTGATTCGCAGAAAATTTTTCAAATTTTGTTGTCCAGTGCAATTATTCGCAAATGACTTTTTGGGGGGTTAAGATAAAATAGGGCTACTAGATACTTGACACAAGCCAATTATTAATACGTTACCAAGTAAACAACACAAAAGTAGACATAAGTAGAACAAGTAATTTAAAAAAAAAAAAAATATGGGAGTCCCCAAAGTAACTTACTGGGTTCAAGAAGGGTTGTTGGGAAGATACAAGTGAAAAATTCTAACAGCTTTCAAAAAGAATCGATGAAAAATGTTTTAAATGTCCTGAAATTGATAATATATTCTAAGTTAATATTAATCAAATATAAGCGATTCTTCAACCACCTGTGTTTTCCCTGCAAAATAAAATCTCCAGTTTAGTGTTCAGACAACATTTAATAAATAAATTTGATTAATTCGTTAATGTAAGAATAATGTGATAAAAATAAGAAGCAATAATTTTGTCTTGATCGAATCTATATAAACCTTAATAGGATATTATTTTTCTTATCAGTTAAAAGTATTTTGATAATTTTAAGTCACATTCTAAAAATTGTTAAGTTAGGTGACGTATATCTAACGTTGGGTGGGTCACTATGCCTAAACATTATGATACATGACCCAAAACTAAAGTTTTCGACAATTTATATTCTACTACTATTGCACATAATACTTCATAAAAATGCTAATTCATATCGTGTAATACTTTATAATGTATAAATTGGCTGCATTTACGCTTTCGTAAATAGTGTTTTTTAAACAAGCAAAAAACTAAAAATAGGATTATGTGTCCCTAGAAGTATTAAATAATAGAAAAATGTGATTAAAATAGGGTTTCAATTGCTAAAACAAATGGTACCATTTCTATTATCACTATAATTAAACATTTTAATTACATTGCACATTTCTCATTTCCATTTCGTGAGAAAAATGAAAGTTTTTTTAAATATTTTAATTTCGATTTTAAAAATTGATTAAACCACCTAGCTAGATTCTCACCGCATAGAAATAAGGTTGGGATAATAATAATAAAAAAAAGAAACGAAGTAAAAAAGAAAAAGAAAAGCAAAATCTTAAGTCTCTGCCCGCGGGTTTCTGAAAAGCAGATTCAATTTCTCGATTTCGTGATTCAGCGTTATTTTTTTTTATTTCCACTTAGGTTGGAGGAAGGAACATATTGGAATACTGAAGGCATAAAGTTTTCTGCTTTATGTCTGAAAAAAGGTGGAGGGAAGAAATCAGCTGCATATATTTTTGCGTGGGGAACTGTAACTGTGCCCGAATCCCAACCGCCGAGAATAAATAAAAGAGCCTATTAGTATCGATTGTTTAAACTGTGGGTTTCCAGCCTGTTTTAGAAATAGCTTTCTGTTTTGAGTAAATTCAGGAAGTTAGCATGTTTGGTGAAGGCGAGCTCTTTTGTTGTTTTAAGAAGGGATTTGAGTAATGCGTAACTTGTAACAGTTGCTTCTTTCAGGCAACTTTAAGTAACGCTGTTACATTTTTTCAAAAAGCAACGGTAACAGTTACTTCTAGCAGTAACGAAGTAACGAAATATTTCGTTACCTTTCCCAGCACAGTTCTGCGTTCGGCTTAAATGTAATTATTTAAAATTTAGTTTTTATCCAAGCTGAATTTTCGTTCTTAACTTTTCCTATTGTCCCTATTTATTTAGTCTTTATTCTCCTTGAAAAACGGCAATTTGCCTAATTTCATATTTTCTAACTTAAAATTTCTAAAAGTAACTATCATTCGTTACTCTTCGTATTAAGTAACTATGATGAGTTACTTTTCATAATGAGTGATTGTAACTGCATAGCAGAGTTACTTTTAAATTAAGTAACTGTAACTATAATTAAGTAATTTCTTATAACTTTAAATTTCCAAAAGTAACTATCGTTCGGGGTTACTTTTCGTATTAAGTAACTGTATCGAGTTAGTTTTCATATAGAGTTATTGTAACTGTAGCAGAGTTACGTTTTAATTAAGTAACTGTAACTGTAAATGAGTTACTTTGTAAAAGTAACTTTTCAATCCTTGATTTTAAGTACATCATGGTAGGATCATCGTAGGCTCTATCCTCTTCGTAATCGTCTTTAAACGGATCGCGTTAGACTCGAAAAAATTATTTTAAAAAATTGCCGTGTGTATGGGACTTGTACACGTTAAATCTGCCGCAGTAGTCTGACGCCCCGCATGCTGTCCATATTTTTCCATGTTGTCCAATGCAAAGTTATTATCCATAACTTTGCATTGGGTGCCATCTCAGGAGTCGGCCTCGTCACTTTATCACAACTAAAATACCGATACCAGACCCAAAAAATTCACCTATTGTTAACCCTAACGTGACGTTAATTCCCACTAATTAATAAAATTGAATTAGTTTTTTCGGAAACCCCCATCGTTCCATGAACCATAGTTTTCGAGAAATTAAAAAAAAATGTTTTAACAGAAACCTTGCATCTAATTTACTGAACAACAAAATGTAACAGCAATTTTTTAAGCGTCATGCATTATTACAAAAGCATTATTTAATATTTCAAATTAACTTTAAAGTTTCTGAAATTATGGTTTTTCTGAGAAAAAAAACTATTTGTGGTTCAAATACAAAAAAAAAATTAATACTAACTCATATTTTATAGCTAAATTTGCGTCTATTCATCTCAAAACAACTTTAGGCAAAAGGAAAGTAAAAAAAATCAGAACAATCGTATACGATTGGTTGGTTGGTTGGTAGACATATTTTCAGGCTTGTGTGCTTGGTCGCAAGGACCCGCTTATAAATCTTATAAATCATTATCAAGTAGGACAACACAAGACACACACATATACAAATGACAGATGCTGCCATCTTTCGCCACCTTCACAATTTAGACATGTCCCTGAAGGGGAGGGAAATTTTCTCCAGGAACCTGTACCCATGGGAAACTGCGCAATGACCGCCCACAGGGCTTTCGGGCCCAACAGATTTAACGATCACGTACTCCGCATATACTCGACAAACACAAACATCCATGCCTCAAGGGGATTCGAACCCGGACCCAGCAGCTCCAAAGGCCAATGTCTTAACCACTAGGCCGCCGGATCGGCATCGTATACGATATTGGACTCGTAGGGTTTCTAGAGAAAACTAACATATATCTCTGTGTTTTGCGACTTCTTGTAGCAAATCAACAAGGTCGGTGACTTAAAGGGTTTCCTCCTGAAACCGTATATTCGGTTGCTTTCCATGGTTGTGCAAATCACCGGAATAACATGATTTCTTCACAAAATGTACCCTACAAATTTATTATCCCATTATTTATTATTAGATTATATTAGTGCTACAAACGAATTACAAAAGTGCAAACAATCATTCTAAATAATGGGATTACATAGGATAAATTTATGAACATCAAAAACTCTACTTTGATAAACTTGGGACGGGTAGGTTGTCTAAAAAATTGATTCAGTTATATTCATAAATTGTGATTTTGTAGGGTACCTAATAAAATTGTAATTTTAAGTGTGTAATTTTAAGTTGGCAATTGTAGGGCAAAAATTTGTTGAATTGTGTTTTTTTTTTAGTTTACAAAATCTCAATAGAACTAGAATCTAGAAGTACTAGTTTCAAGCCATATTTCAATCTAAATAATCTGATCCATGTTAACTATAATAACCAATATCATAAACATCATTTAGGATAGTTCAGAAACTCTTCAGACACAATAGTATTTGTTTAAAAAATTACAATGCCATGAAATAGTGCAACAAACGAAGTATAAAAGTGCAAAAAATCATTCTAAATAACGGGATTAAAACAAAACAAACACTCTCATTATCACAGAACTTTATAAAGATAATTTGTTTAATATAAATTCAAATTCATAAAATAGTTAAATACATTCATATCATAACATAAATAAATTCTTTAAATGTATAATTTAATTTACTTAAAATTAATTCCTTGTAATCTAATTCTGCTTAAAATTGTCTAATGAAAACGAATATTTTATTCTTTTCTTAGAATTAAAAATCATATTTGTCGAATGAAAACGAATGTTTTCTTCTTTAGTTTAGAATTAAAAAATCATATTTGTCTGAATTTCATTTCGTTTTCCCGTCATTACGTTCGTAAATCTAAAGAAAACGGAAAGTGTAACACCATATGTTTTTAAAAAGGTTTAAGATATTTGATTTTATCTTCTGAAGAGGAATTTTACTGTCAAATAATTACATTAAATTTCCATTATAACGTTTAAAATTCTATTTGACTTTTCATTAAAACTGGAAACAAGTTGACAGCTAAAAGAAATGAAATCTTGAATGAAAGAAAATTAAAAGATTTTTTTTTGTTTATGTATTTATTCGAGTGTATATGCTTTCATAATATCAAAGAAGTTTTTAAGTTCAAACTTTTTAATTATGAAGAAATTATTTGAATTACTCATTTGAGCATATAAAAGTTTTTTTTACAAAAATAATTCATTGTATTTTTATGCATTAATTATTCTTAATAATTATTAGTTAAGGAAATTCAAATCAAATGAATTTATTATTGTTTTTATTTGCAATCTACAGAAAGACTTTAATGCTTTTTATTGTTTTAAGTATAAAGTTAAGTATAATTAAGTATACATATAAGTGTATAGCTTTTAGAATTGACCTTGTTTCTTTTATGACAAAGTTATTTATCTTAGATATAAATTCTGAGTCGTATAATTACATTCATTAACACACTGACTATTATTAAGCAAATACCCAAATTTAAAAAAAGGGTAGTCTAAAGATTCAAACTCAGATAATTTCCGGTGAAAAAAAACCCATTTTGATCATGTTTTATAAATATTGACCATCTTCATTCCATATTTCAGACAATTGAAAGGGATTTTTTTTTTGCAAATTTGGAATGTAAGTCAATCATTCAAAGATTTATATAGTAATGAATATTTTATTGCTATAACCTATAATATTATTATTTCTAACATCTAAGCTAATTTATTAAGACTTGATATTTATTTTGTTATTGCAATTATAAATTTTATGATAGTTCATTATGTCATTTTGTAAAACATCAACACAAAACATTTTATTCTAAAATAGCGCAGAAAATCGGTTCATTTTTATTAAAAACTCAAACATTATCGACACTACTTAATTAAATCTTGATGTTTGCTTAGACTCTTCTCTGCCTGACTTCAAACACTTATCCACTTATAAATAAATGATTATCTACTTGATGACATTGTAACCAAAGCACAAAGGACCTTCATTAACGAACACACCCACACTGGGACAATGGAACTAAACCGTTAGTCTTTAATTAAAGGAAAGCACTTATTGTCTTGCGAAGACAAGTTATTTTGAAAGAGTTGTTAGTTTCTGTGTACACTCGTAAATTAAAAGAGTGAAATCACTCCTGTAGGAGAAGTGCATTTCCGACACTGGAAAGGAGTGAATATTAACTCAAAGTTAAAATCACTCGTTTGGAATAATCCTGCCGCAGGTTTAACATACAAAGGATCCACTCCTATAGGGGAAGTGCATTTTCGACACTGGAGAAGTGAAAATTAACTCAGACTGAGCTAAAATCGCTTGTTTGGTTTGAGAGTGTATAACTGTTCAATTCAAAACCGGTGCTTAACTTTTATTTAACGCTGTTAACTAATACCTTCTTTAAAGAAGGTTTAACGCAATCACGTGATTGGTGTTGTTCAAATGTAACCAATCACAAAAGTGAAACGCAATGCCAAGATATAATTTCACAACTTTTTTAGGTAAGTGATTGGTCAGAGTGGACTAATCTCACTACGTCACAAATAAAATGGTACAGAGACCTTGTTTACAAGATGTGTTGCTTAATACCTTAAGCGCTACATTTCTTGCATTCAGCTCATATCTTTTGTCTCCAACAGGTTTCGTGAGCTAAATATAACTCTATAGGAACTGTACAAAAACATCGCCAGCAGATGGTATTGCAAATTCCAACAAATAACTTAGTTAACACCTACCATAGTAGTATATTAAAGCTTAAGTTATCTATCTCTACCTAGGGTTCTTTTAGTAGACCATGGGATACGATAGGCTAGTATCAACTCCTTTTGCAATAATCCGAATTTGTATTGAAAGTTGTACATGGGCAATTCCATGTGTGACGGAATGACATTCTGAATTGAAGAATTGAAGTAAAACAATTATCACTAAGCTATTTTTAAGGGAAAATTGTTTTATTTTTTCAGTTTATATATTACTGTTGATGATTAAAAGATAGTAAAAAAAACGGTGATATTTTTTTTAATATTTTATTATTGGATTTTAGGCTAAATTCTTTTTGTGTGACGAAATGCCATTTTTGCAACCACGACTGCATCCTGGTGGTTAAAAATGGAAATATATGTGAATTAACAATGCATCGCATTTTTAAACTGATGCATATCTTCAATGTGATACATAATCTACGCAAAATTATAAGTTAGAGCAACCTACTTGTAACGTGGTTTAAGATATTAACTGTGATTTTTGCGTGATGGAATGACCGTGACGGAATGACTAAAAGTTTCATGAACATTAAATTGAAAGTGTGTAAAGTAGTAAATTTAATATTTTTTATTATCTAGAATACTCATAATATATCAAATATTACATTATATACATTTATTCAAATGTGAAAAGTTTTTAAAAGCGAATCGAGGTCGATTTCGAACTAGTTGAAATGATGGTTGAATTTGCAGATCCAACAAATCTTTTTTGTCCACTAGGCATCAATATTCTTTTTCATGAAATGTGAATACATGTTCTTTATCGTCCTGATTTCTTAAACCATCTTTTGAAAACTTCATTTGTAAAAATTACAAAAATATACGATTTTAAAAAATATAAATTTTATATGGAATTTCCCATATACTTCCGCAAATCACGTTATTCTGATTTCGGCACATTTTGTACGAAATCAGAAACAAATAAAAATTCACTTAGTCTAGATTTTCCCTTAATGTTTATTTTTATATTATGGACAATCAATAAGTTAAGGACCACTCGCTTAAATTAAACAAGCAATGCGCCATTTTTTATGGATAAACTGTTGTAGAAACGTCACAAAAATAGCACTGAATATTTTTAAAGATATTAGTTAATAAAATGTTCTTGTTATTTTAGTATTTTTCTTATTATTCCCACAAAAACAAGTAAAAGGTATATAATGGTAATTACTTCAACATCTTTAGAAAACCTTAAGAAAATAATTGAGTCATTCTCTTTTTCACCATTTCAAGTCTTTCTATTCATTGCTCCATAACAGATGGTCCTAATCGTTGTTATTATCATTTGCTTTTCGAGCGGAAATAACCTTAGGTGAAGAATCCACGCGAAATGTAGATTAACGCCACGACTCATCATTTTATATCGATTCGATTCTGGACTTCAGAGTTAGAATAGCGTAACTACTTTATGTGTGGCTCTTTACGACTAAATGGTTAAGGCTGAGCGTACGTGGAAGGACAGGACAAATTGTTGAGAAATTTGTGAGTTATTTAAAAGACATTTCACTAGAACAATTCACTTTATTTCAGCAAAAATAATGTTCTCATTAAGTTCACCGTTAGCAAATGTACAGAAACTAAAAAAAAAGACAGGAACTGGAACAATAACCAATAGATAGTTGGTATGTTGGTTGTTAGACATATATTTTCAGGCTTGTGTGATTGGTCAGAGACCCCCTTATCAACCCTCGTCAAGTAAGACAGACACAACACACACATACGTGACAGATGCTGGCATCTATCACGCGCCACCTCCACAATTTAGACATGTTCCTGAAGGGGAGGGAAATAGTCTCCAGATACCTGTATCAGTGGGAAACTACGCAATGACGGCCAATATTACTTTCGGACCTAACAGATTTAACGAGCACGTACTCCGCATATACTCGACAAACACAAACATCCATGCCATATCGGGATTCGAACCCGGACCCAGAAACTCCAAAATCTAGCTCTAGTGGGAGCAAGTGACACGACAAGCCAATCACAGCCTAATGAAAATGCTTTCTGTAACGTCTTGGAGGAATAGTAGCGATATTTGGCGTAGGTTCACATATCCTGACCCTCCGTGTATGCTGTGCTTTAGGTTAAAATCCTTCTACCAGTCATTCTGTGAACGGATTTGTGCTGAAAATAAATATAAATCTCAGTTCATTTACGGGAGTCCTACACTCTCAGAAATAGCACTTTCATTTTTGACGATTCATGAATCCTCAAGCCCCATTTCGTTAATTTTTTGAGGATTGTTTCGTCAAAATATCACATGACTTTTGAGTAAACGCGAATCCTCACTCTTACGATCATGATTTGACGATTCTGTATCTTGGAAAAGAATCTCATTGTTCTATCTCATTGAGGAAACTGAATCTCATTGTTGTACTCACATGCTCAAAAATGACGAAATATTTCTTTAGATTAGACGACATTAAAATCCTCATAAAAATGACGATTCAAATTTCCTCACTTTGAGGAAAGGAAAACTCGGAGCATTTGCCAGTAACGGAATCGTCAAAATTAAGGAAAATTTCGTCGTTTTTGAGCATTCATTTTTGAGAGTGTAATACACAATGACCACGTTGAATCTGTTCGACGGCGTTAACATACGAGTCGGCCTCGTCACTTGACGATAATTCTAAATTACAAAATGAATAGATGAGTTAAGGGCTTATCTAGCAGACAAGAAGAAGAAATAGGAATCGTAGAGCTATAGTTCGTTTTATTTCTTATTACTTTATATTTCGTTTATATTTCCGTGGCCGAGTGGTTAAGGCATCAGCCTCAGAATTCAACTTTTTCAGGAGTGCCGGAGTTCGAATCCCACCTACTGCCATTCATCCCATAAATCGGATATCTGTACTGGAAAGTGTAGAAAAATCCAACTCGTGACGGATGGGCCCGAGTACACTGGGACAGACGTGCTCGTTAAGTCTGTGGAGTCCAAAGTCCCGACGGCGACGGCGTCATTGTACGGTGTCTACCTCGTCACTTGACCTGGGTTCTAAATTACGAGGCGTCATTGGCTGCGTTAAAGCTCCTAAAAGGAAGCGATTACATTACCTACCTTTTATATTTCTATAAAATTCGAAATAAAGCGTAAAAGCAATCCACTATTTCATTGATTTTCAATGAGGGATTCGCAGTACAATCGGCTACCGATCATTAAGTTTTAAAGTGTTAAAAGCATAATGTTGGTCCTTTAATTTATCGTTAGTTACTACATAAAAACACTTTATATCGATTCGTTTCTATATTTAAGTATTTCATAACCACTTTTCTGTAAATTTTACAGTAGAGTATAAAATCAAATGACTATTTCATCGGTTTTCTCTAAGAAGTTTTAGTACATTTGGCTGTCGAGCATTGATTTTCAAGTTTATGAAATAATAGTTTTGGAAGTCATCGTTAAATCTGACATAAAAAATAAATAAATAAAATATCGACAGGTATGGACTTGTGTAACTATCACTCTAAGTTTTTGATTTTATTGTGAAAAGAGTACGATGAAAAATATTAGTTTTCAACAGAAAACAATTTGACTTATTGTTAGGTTTATGGATGTTGTGTAGAAATGGTTATTTCAATAAATCAATAAGATTTAAAATTAGTATAACAAAGTAAGTAATGTAATTGATGACAATGAGTTTTGAGCAACTGTGTTAGTCTTATTTTGCTGTGGTTAACCACTTTTCTTGATTATACACTACAAAAATCTAGCTTATTACGTAAAAATAAAGCAATAGATGTTCTAGAGGTGTGGCCTAAGCCGATGTTTCAAGAATTTCCCATATAAACTAGTTAAAAAATTAAAAAATGATCATAATAGTGATGTACATACATAACATTATTAAACATAACACAATTAAAGAGTAAGTTTCATACATTATTCGGAAAAATCTTAAGCCTATTCAATTAAACAATATACTTGTTGTTGTTGTCGTGTGCCTCCAGGCCGTAACCTGAGCATGTTGTGCGAATTAACTTTTTTTTATTTTGATTATGTAAAATTATTGATGTATACAACACAACCGTTAGTTACTTTCAAAATAGCCACTATAGATTTCGCTGTTTTTGTATTAAAGATATTACAGATGAAAACTCTTTAGTTTTCATGTTACAGTTTCCTTATTGCAACACTTTATACGCAGCATTAAACCTTATGACAAAAAGTAGAAGCACACAAATTTATGTAAATGCATAATTCGAAATGCGTTTAAACATAAAAATCGCCTCTAAAACTATTTTACAGCCAGATTATCGTTTCAATCACTCACCAAAAGTGTAGCAGACACCCATTAAGTATTAATCATATTTATTCAATTATTGATGATTTATTTTACGTATTTTTAACTGTAGACACTAAAGTTTCATAACATCTTGTGTTGAAACGATACACCCAAAGCTATTACTACCAACCAGGGTAACAAAATGACGAAGAGCTATTAACAAAATCGTCCCGAAACTCCGTGACATAAAATGAACTCTGGCAATAAAATAACAAAACCTTCGAGTGAAGCTGCTCAAACCAGTACTCGTCCTGGCTACTTAGAAGTCAAACCCACTACGCTATTAACATTTTCTGAACGTTACTTCATGAAACTGGTAGTAACCAGCGATGTCTCCAGCTTTCATAGGGGCTGGGGAGCCCAGTCGATTAGGCACTGGGCTAGCCTGCGAAAGGTCCCAGGTTTGGGTCCCGGTATCGCCAAATTAACTGCCAACCTATAAACGGCCCGTGCAGCCAAAAATGCCCGACGAATAATACCCCGTGTAAGGGAGTGCACGTTAAATATCCTTATGGTTATGGTTTCACCGCAAAATTGGTAAATCCACACTCCAAACAATGGCAGCAACTCAAAAGTCCGAAATTCCTGCACAATTTTGCAACAAACTTTTTTGCCAATATATGAAATAAATTTTGAACCCTAAAATAGGAAGTAGCTTCCAATATTCGTTTACTTCCTAGTGTAACAAATTTGGTGTAATGTTACTCGATAAAGCTCTATCATGCTACCACCAATTTTAGAGTAAAGTTGCACCAAATTTTTAAAGTTTCTATTAAAAAAACCTTTTAATAAAATTATTTTTTAAGTAATTAACTTTGTTACTTGGGCATTTGTGAACCTACTACTACCAAACATTTTTCTAATTTATTTTTTGCATACACAAAAAATATTAAAAGTTTTGCTTCCATAAAGCTAGTTTCTAAAAGTTTTATGGAGTTATGTTACATTAAGTTACATAAAAAATAATAGATTGTAAACAAATTAGAGTGTGTTAGCACAACCTTTTAAAAAAAAATTTACTGGTCATCTAAGCCTTCGTTAAGAAACAATTTAGTTTAGTTTAAAACTTCAAATTTAAGAGACAAATTGCTGCTTAGTTCATAAATAATGCAGCATTTTTATTTTTAAAATCCACTAAATGATACAATGCTTACACCTAAGGATGCCCTACACTTTTAAACCGATTAAAATGATTCGCGCTCGACTTCAAATGAAAAAACTTGTATCATAACACCTGAACAGAAAACATTACCCTTACTTCATTGCAGGAAATTTTTTAAAAAATATTTTAAAAAATTACAATATAACATAAAAACAAAATATTGAAAGAAAAATTATTAATATTTAATCAAAACTGAGCAAAATGTCAAAAATACAAATTCATTTCTGTAAAGCATTTATTACTTTTATTCTAGCGAATCCTACAAGCTTTTCTCGGAAATACTTTTTTTTTGGTGTGACTTCAACTTGAGACCTTAAATTTTGCTTAGTGTCACAATATAGTAAAAAAATGAATACAACAGAAACGTTACATGATTTCCAAAATGGTCCTTTGTAACTTGCTATGGAAAATACATAGACATTTTGTATTTAGCATTTTTGCAAATATACTAAGTAAAGGCTAAAAAGATGCTTGTAGGAAAATACTGTTTTTGAAAATCCGTTTTACCCATCCTGTCCGCATTTGTTACATATATACTAAGTAAAGACTAAAAAGATGCACGTAGGAAAATACTATTTTTGAAAATTCGTTTTACCCATCCTATCCGCATTTGTTACAGATATACTAAGTAAAGGCTAAAAAGATGCATGTAGGAAAACACTGTTTTTGAAAATCCGTTTTACCCATCCTATCCGCATTTGTTACAGATATACTAAGAAAAGGCAAATAAGATGCATGTAGGAAAATACTGTTTTTTAAAATCCGCTTTACCCATCCTATCCGCATTTGTTACAGATATACTAAGTAAAGGCTAAAAATATGCAGGTAGGAAAATACTATTTTTGAAAATGCATTTTACCCACTCTATAAGTTTATGCTTAATGCAAGATAAACACAAAACTTATATAACCCTTCTTCTAAATATTTGCCTCTTTGCAGATTCGTGACTTTTCCGCGTTGATGCCACAGATTCCGATAGTTGGAAAGACCTTTGAACGGCGCATTATTTTAAAAGTCTGGACGATACAGTGCCAAAAGAGCCATTCTATAGGCAATAAAGGGCGGAAAGAACGCTCTTCGTATCGTAACAGCTTGAAGTGGCGTTTCCTGCTTGGAGCAGGCACCATTTTGTTCAAAAGACGTTTCAGTAGCGATGGAATGACTGTAGAGTCATGAGATGATGCGTCAAATAGCGTTTTTTGTTGGTATATTTGTTGCAAAAAATGCATTGCCAGTGAACATGTTGAGTTTCGTAGATCTTCTATGACCTCGTATTATATGTATGTTATAGGTTCCGAAAAAGTTAAAAATAGTGCATTCGTTTTTAGTACAGGATAGAGATTTCGTTTAAATTCCTTTTAGTTCTGAAATAAAAATGGAAATTGAGACTATTTTTATAATTTAAAAAAGATGTTTTTCTAAAATTCGATGAAATTTTTTTAATTAGATGATTCTTATGTTTTTGATGTTCAGTGCTAATAATACTTAACACCTCTTCACTTCAAAACTGTGTTGTGTAAAATAACTTCTTAAAACTGGTGGAGGCCTATCACTCTCCAATTTAATGTAGTAATATTACATCAGATTTATGTACTAATGTTACACATATATGTTTCCTCTTATTTGTGGTGGACGTCACTCCATAAATTTAGTGTTACGAATAAAACTAAAAGCAGCACTTTCTACCACCAATTTTACGGAGTTAACAAGTTATTTGTGAAACGACCCTCCATAAATTTGGTGTTACGTTACTCAAAACAGTTAAATTGTGTTCTTATGTACTTTTTATGTGATTTCTTAAAGTTATGTTGCTTATTTATTCATTTTCCTTTCCCCACACTTTAAAACAAAGTACAATGCGTTAGTTGTTCTCAAGAATTTTTTTTAAAAATAATAAAAACCTTTAAAAAGTTATGCCCATAAGGGAAAGTCATGTGTATTTTATGTATTTTTTTAAATAAAAAAATGAACTTGAAAGTTTTACTACGAAGGTTTCATAAAACACTCTACTTTATCATTCAGAACATACGATTCCTTTTAAAGAATAAAAGGTAAACATTTTAAAAATACTTTTACATTAATCAAAGTAATCTGACGTTTATTTTCATTTAATCTTAATAAATTTGAAACACCTGGAGCTACATCTTGACACTGATTCGAAACATTAAGATAAATAGCAGCATAAGAAGCTCCATTAAAAAGCTTTTGAATTTATGTTCGAAGTTTAAGCCCCATTCAGGCTTTGACGTCGAGATCGTTCGATTTTTCTGCTGCCACAACTTTCAACGAAAAAAATAATTTCTGAAATGATTATCGAAAAATATTAATCAAATGCCCTTTACCTTGATTATGTTTGAGTAAAAGCTTTCACGTAACTTTTGATAAGGCTTTTTTTTTGTTTATTGAACTCTTCCATTTATTACTTTTTTTTTATTTCCAATTTTCGGTGCGCAGGTAAAAGAATTTAACTTATTTCTTTTTACTAAAGGTTTATGTGGTCGTTTGGGATACAAGTAGCCGCTTTTATCTTCAAGTCAGTTGAAAAGCCTTGAAGAAATGTGAAAACTATGCAAAAGGGCGTAAGTAAATGAAGAGTACAGGGGAAGAACCGATTGATTTAGTAGTCGGACGCCCGCAATTGCTTGCTTGGCAGACATTGGCGGCAGAAAACCGGTTTCTCTCTTTTTTCTTCGCTTGGTCCAAGCGTCGGGAACGTCAATTGCCTGAATCTTGGTAGCTAGGAACCACAGAGATAGTAATTAAAGTATTGGAGTGGCAGATCACGTGACTTACAACACTGGCTTCATTGGGACTCTTCTGGGAGCTCCTTGCGCGTCCCGTCGTTAACATTGGAGGTCACGTGATCTACCACTCTATTACTTTAACTAGTATATATGTGGTAGGAACTGATTTCCTTACACAAGTTTAGGCGATCACTCGCTATCATCGCCAAAGTGGCAGGAAACTTCTCTACAAAATCAATCGGTTTTTCCCGTATACTCTTCAAATGTTGTAGTATTTAGAAAATGTCTTTAACTTTGCGCATGGTACATGAGAGTATTCAGGAAGTAAGATAATTGTAAAGTAATGTAATCTATTCCGGCTGCCTATTTCTAGCCTCCTTTAGGAGCTTTAACACTGCCAATAATGCCACGGAATTTAGAATCCTGGTCGATTGACGAGGTCGACACCTGAGCGGGCACCCAACGGGACTTCGAGCGACATCGTACGCTGACGCCGTCAGGACTTTGGACTCCACAGATTTAACGAGCACGTCTGCCCCAGTGTACTCGGGCCCATCCGTCACGAGTTGCATTTTTCTACTCTTTCCCACTAAAGATATTCGATTTATAGGATGACTGGCAGTATATGAGATTCGTACCTTCCGAAAGTAAACAGCCTAGATTATTAGCGCAAATAGTTTATTGATACAAATATACATGTTTCGGTGAGACTTAAAATGATCCACCTTCTTCTGAATGACACGCAACACAAAATGACAGTTGACGACGCAAAATTGTGAAGCATGACATCCGGAAAAAGAGGACAGTCATTGGGGAAAACAAAACGTTATTCTGTTGCTATGATGCTTTTCCAAATTAGAGGGAAGAGCTATGTTGGATGATGTAAGGAGATTATTGTGGTTTTTAAGAATATGTTAAACTGCACTCTTAAAACAAAAGAGTGAAATCCACTCCAGTTGGAGAAGTGCATTTTCGACACTGGAAAGGATTGAATATTAACTCCGGCTGAGTTGAAATCACTCGTTTGGAGTGATCCTGTCGTTGGTTTAACACACAAAGAATCCACTCCTTCCGGGTAAGTGCATTTTCCAGTCTGGAGGAGTGAAATTAACTCAGACTGAGTTCAAATCCACTCTCTTGTTTTAAGAGTGTGAGGCTGTTTCAATTTCTCTTGTGCTTCAATTCCCTTTTAGCACTGGGGAACTTGACTTTTACGAAGACCGCCATATTCTAAAAGACCACAAAATCTTAGTTACATCATCCAACATGCCAAAGTTCTCCTCAATTTGGAAAAGCGTCATAGCAACAGAATAACGTTACGTTTCGTTTCTCCCAGTCACCAGCCCCCCCCCACCTCCCTCTACACTCCTTTTCCGGATATCATGTTTCACAACTCGCGTCGTCAACTGTTAATTTGTGTTGTGTGTCATAATGAAGAAGGTGAGCGTTTTGGGTCTCACCGAAACATGTAAATTTGCACCAATAAACTATTTGCGTCAAAAATATGCATTGTTTACTTCATGAATCCTCTCATAAATGTTATAGTTCTAGCTCTTTATGAGGCCCAGTGGCTTAGTGGTAGTGCTTCGCATTGCCACGCCACAGGTCCGGGGATCGAATTCCGAATAGGGCGAGGTTGATCCCCTTTCATCCCTTGAGTGGGTCAATAAAATGGGTACCAAGCATTCTTGGGAACTAAACACGGGGGTGCCTCGTGAGGCTGACCAACTTACCGGGACATATGATTAGCACCCCAGAACCCTTGGTCACGAAAGCTGATATGGGAATGACAGGTCTTGTCCCAGTAATGGACTGTCGCGCCGAGGAGTTTAGTTTTTATCTAACTCTTTTCTCATAACGTTCATAATAGATGACTATTTTGGCCCAAGAGTAACTATAGTTTTTTTAGAATTTGATGCATTGACTTATCTAACAAACTAATAGGGTAGCTAGGGGTAATTCATGGACGCTTGGAACAATAAATAAAAATATTATTTATTATTTTTAAAAAAAGTTTTACAAAATTTAAACCATTCTTATATCTTTACTTGACAATTATTATTAACAAATGGCAATTATTCGGCAATTGATATAAACAAATGCAAAACTGTTGCCATTCTTATTTAGACAATGTTTTGTAGCTTGAAAGAAGCGCATTGTAATATTTATAAATAAATTCATTTTAAATTTCGACACAGTTTGACACTTTTTTATTCCAACAAACTTGTCTTTACCTTATAAACTATACAGAACTCAAAATTGTTGCTACTTGGTTACGTAAATGTTGAGTATTGGACTGTATAAAAACCACTTCCAGCACAAATATTATAATGATTGAAGTCATTAATTTAATATTAAAAACCAGGCATAACTATATAAGTTACGCTTAGTTTTACAAGAATTTAATTAATACACGTCAAAATTGTATTGTATTTTATTTTATTAAGGCTTTTATTAAAAGATAAATTACTGAAATTATTTTTGCAGGATTGGAAAATCTAAAAATGTCAAGCACGAATAAGTCTAATACCTAATTTTACTTTTTTTAGGTTGGCAAACTTTCAAGCATCGTAGTTTGGAGGTTGTTCAAATGTAAAACTTTTCCCTGGATGTTTTAACCTTATAAAAACACGCTATTATTTTTCTGAAAATATTATCTAGGCCTTAGCCTATTTTATTTACCCATATCGAAATCTAATCAATGAAACTTTTATAAATAGATTAATAATGTAAAATCGGTATTAAAAACATTAACGGTAAAATATTCGCAAGGTATTTCTAACTTTCACGAACGAATATTTAATAATCCTTATTTAAATATATATAAGTCAAAAATATTTTCTTAACTTTTATTTACTTTTCTTTATTATTTACAATTTACATATTTATTATTTTATATTAACTCTTGTTGCCAGATCTAAATGCCAAATCTAGTTTAAAAAAAGTTCCTATCTTCATATTTAGATGGTTAAAAACTTTTTTTATGAATTGATTAGACTTAATTACATTCATACAGATAGTATTAAAACTATGCCCTTAATACTTTGTTAATTAATAGTTCCGATATAATTAGCACATTGCCGTTGCTTTACATTGTAATGATAAGGTATGACATTTAATTTTTAGTAAAATACAACAACTAATATAGTAAAGTGGGTTTTTTTTTAAAGAATTGATTAACTTTTCAACTTACTGCTTTCGCACAACTTACGTACGGCGCAAATTTCAACTAATTTACATAGAAACTTCCTAAAAATGCACTTTTTTAGCAGCATAAAAAATCGAAAATTTTTATTTTTTAATTTAAAATAATAAATGTTTAATATGACGCAACACCAGCACACACAACTAATAATTTGATACAAAAAAGACCCTAAAAGTTTCGAGTGTCTCTAGTTCGGAAATTTATTACGCTATAAATCTCATACGTGATTCTTTCAGTTTTCTCTAGGATTACGTTTTTTTTTCTGTTTGGATTGTTTTTATATGACAACCTGTATACAATGAAGAAATATGTTTAGGTTTTCTTTATATATAAAATGCATAGTTTAACACTGTTTGCTTTACAAAAATACTCGCACAGGATTAGGTACACACATGGTTGTTTTAAACGACATTTTGATATATACTAAAAATATAAAAAATCTGAAATTCTATTATGTTTCGTTTTTCAAAACAGAAAATACAATCATCCTTTTCGTGTACATTTATTATTTATTAACTTGTTTTAATCAGCTTTCCAAAAGCAATCTTTCAACTTCCGTCAATTATATATTCATCCGCTTTTTCCTTCATTAAGAAAAATTCAAATGTGTTCTTTGAGTTAGACTTCAATTTCAAAATTAACTCAAAATGGAAAATATTCTTGAAATTTAATCTTTTGTAAATTAAATTAACGATTTTTGTTTTAACAATAATTAACGAGAGTGGAAGAAGGGGAAGTTGTGGAAGATCGTGCTAACTGACATTTAAAAAATATTTTTATTAGTATTGTTAATGAACATGTTATTCAATCATTTAAAGACAACAAGATTCACTTATCATAAACTTTAAATGATGTATATAGTTTTCTTTTTTAGGCGCCGTTTTTAACGTATCTAAGTGCAAACTTTTTTTTCCCAATGTGGCTGCAGTATTGTTGGTCAAGCCTTTGCAGACTCGGCATATTCCCCTGAACTACTGAGAGCCATTTTCTTGTGGCACCATCTTGGCGACTCTCGCTACCAAGCTTGGCGCCCAGATTGCAATGATATGAGCTCTATGTGTATGCTTAAGTATGCCGTGCCGAGTTTTAATTTTGCCAAGAAAATACAAGCCAAATAGGCCCTTCCAGGGATCGTTTGCTTGCCACATAATCAGATGATATAGCGCATTCAGCTATCTTAACCGCTCGGCCACCCGGTCCCCAAGTTTCTGTAGAAGTTGTTTCACTGCAGGGATACTCACACCGCCAGCAAACTTAAAAAACTCGGTCTGTTTACTGTTCGATGTTTGAATCTTTGTTTGTTCGAGTCTTTACAAAATTTTTCGAACAATCAAATTTCCCCGTCTATAATTATTTTATATTATGGGAATGCTTTTGAATTATGTAACGCTTTTGTTTTCATTGTTATCCGCACTGAATTTCATTGATTGCTTTGATTTCACTCTCAAAATGACCGACATAGATGTAAAGAATTTTTTCTTTCTATTCAAGCTTTCTTTAACAAACGTTTTGAACAGCACAGTAAGAAAGAGTCATTTTATAAATTTAATAAGTAAAATATTCTTAGAAAACTCATTTTCGAATACCAAAACGTAAGTAATTGCAGAAACAAATTAAGAGCTTATATATAGTGGAAGAACGTGCAAAGTGACATATTTGAAAAAAAAACGAATTTTTGTGTCAATGAACATATAACTAACTTCTTTAACAATAACAAGTTTCCCCTTTTTCAAGTTTACTATATTTTTTGCGCTTTAAAAGTTCCGCTTTCAACAGATCTGAGTGCAAACAAAAAAATCTTTAAAGCTCATTTTCTCGTTTTCCCCTTTTTGTCACTTAGCACGCTCTTCCACTAAGCTCTTTAAATGACAACAAACCTTTAGATCTGTTGCCATCTACGACGCGAAACAACCCCATTATCTATATATTTTTTTCTTATTTTGCTATTTAAGGTTAAAAAAACTATTTAATTATACTTTCCAATTTTATTTTTCGTTATTTTATTTATAAATTTAAGTATTTTTTTATAAATTAAATTAGTTTTATTAATTAACTTAATAACTTGTTAAACTTGTTCTTTCAGCAATTGACTTCAAATGAGTTTCATTGTGTTTAGTTTTTGGTGAATTTTAAGTTTTTTTATTAATTTAATTAATTGATTTAGATTTTTGATAGTTAATAGTTTCTAGCAACATTCTTTTAATATTTTAGAGTTTTTGTGTTTTAAGTACAAAAACTGCAAATTATATAATCTATGCAATGTAACAATAGATATGCATCAAGATGTATAGTGTAAAACTCAATGGGTTAAACGCCAATGGAATTTATTAGATAACCGGAAATTTTAACCAATAACTACGAAGACGCTATATTTCAGAATAACTTATTTTGTTCTTAGCCTCCTAGATTACCCTCTTTTGAAGATAAACATCAATTTTGAAGCAAACAACATGTAAAAGCTGCACACACAACAACACTAGATTTAATTCCTCTAACTGATCGCTTTATACCGAAGAAACCTTTAATGAGTCCAAATTCTGATCAATGTACATTTACTAAGATTACATTTTCAAGCGAGTCTCATGGAATTTCGGATGATTATTCAAATATATAGTTTCCATTAAATGGTAACAGTTGTAAATTCATTTTAAATTTCTAAGGTTACACATATTACGGTAATTAACGGATTTTGATATTATAATAACGTGTTTGTTAAAATAAAATCCCCCTGTTGACTAGAATATATATAAAGGCGTGTTGGAAAGCTTTTTTTAATAATCATTTTGTTGAGTTATCTTTCAAAATCAATATTAACACATGTTCGAGTAACCAATCGAACAAAATCAGCCAAGTATTCAACTCGTAGTAGGCAATAAATAACTTATTTTTGACAAAAATGTTATTTAATATTATTTGTGCGTTGTTTTCCGTTTTTTTTTCTTTTGGTCGTGTCTATGACGTTGCCGAAATGTTTTTTAAAAAAAAACCAAATGAAACCATGTGTTTTGATAACCGCGCCTGCAATTTTTTGGGTTTGGATTTGTTTTTCGTTAAACTTAACAAAAATGATTTAAAGTTCTTTATTAAATATTTTTCTGTAATTAAAAAAATTATACAGAAACACTTTATTTGATGAAAGTTTATTTAAGGAAAAAATACGGTAGATGTTTTAAGAAAAAAAAGAATCAAAACATTAAAAATTAAAGCCAAATTTACGATACACTAACTGTGCCTCGAAATAAAATTTGAAAAATTTCTGTTTTTAAAAATGCAAAATCTCATAACAACGTTCTTTAAAAAAAAATCCAAGCCAAAGGAGAACGTGCTCCGTGAATTTCAAAAACACACGCGCTTACTTCCGCTACAATTTCTTTGAAAATAAATATTGCAAAAAGCTGTACCACCATAACTCATAGTAACATACTCTCGAAGAAAAATGGTTGAAAGAAATTTAATATTTTTTGCAGGAAAAGCGTGTAAAAAAATTAATGACCATAAACATGTTCAATTTTGAATACAAATCTATAGAATTTGATGTATGATTTCGTCTGTAACAAATGTTTCTTTAGTAGTTGCCATACAGAGTATAAAAATTTTTAATATAATTTATTGAATTTTATATTCTAATTTTATTTGTGATATCAAAGTTTCACGAAATAATCTCTTTCTAAAATTTTTAATGCTGAAACATACATAATTTAAAACCATATCTAAGATGCTGAAAGTTCAAAGTACAAAACTAAGCATTTAAAATTCCATCATAACGAATCTGTCCACCAATTTCACTCAAATTCACAATCGGAGTCTAATGCACATTTTTATTTCCGCTGCATCTTTGTTAAGAAACACGCAATAACACAAAGAGCACAAAATAAGATTTCTTATGTCGGGAGGCTTAAATCATAGTAAAATATTCTTACACGAAGTAGACCTAAATGGAATTTAAACGTGCTTTCTGCATATTTATTACTGCCATTAAGTGAAGAAATATTTTACAATGAATGCTTTCACATATGAATAAAACATAGAGTTAGATGATAACGCTCAGACAAAAAAAACATTCAGTAAAATTATTTTAAAACTTCATTTAGGGTTTCGAATAAGAATACCTAAAAGTTAAGCATAAATACGTACAGTATTAAAAAAGTGCGTGCAGTACTTTTAAATAATAAACATCAAGAATAACTGAGAAAATATAATTAATAATCCCAATGTTATTAAAAACATCACGGTTTAATTGAAAACATCACGGTTTAATTAAAAACATCACGGTTCAATTGAAAACAATTTTGACAGGTAGTACTCAGACAAATATAAAATGCCATGTTTAACCATATGCTTTGGTAGTTACAATGTCTCAAACTTGATCTTTTCCACGCAAAAAAGGTCAAATTCAAAGGTCAATTACTCCAGAAGCGAAGAGTCAATAACTTGGATACACAGTTGAAAATAAACATTAAATGTAGTTGTTTTTAGACCCAGTTTACACATACATGAGACCTTTGAAAGTTTCTTAAATATATTGATTTGTTTTTGATATCTTTTCACGTGTTTTATATAGTGTAGAATTATGGAATTTCATATATTATTTTTGACAAAAAATCATAATTTAATGATATTTTTAAATAAGTATCATTGTGTTGGAATTAATATTCAACAAATTATTAAAGCAGAATTTTGCACTTAATGTTTATTAAAAATTACATTTAAAGTTCTTTTTTATTAGAATAAATGTTATGTACTTGAGTCTTCCATGCTGACCATAAAATTTGTTATTTTATTGTATTTTTCCTTTTAACTTATGAAGGTTTGTCTAGTAGTATTTTAATACGAAAAAGGAATTAGAATTTTAAATTCACAATTTTTAAAAAAAATACTAAGTACTTTCATCCGTACTTACTTTTTTGAATGAATACTTTATTTACTGATTTACAAGTGTGTTTCAAGTGAAAACATCATGAACTACTTAATGAAAATCCAAAGAGGAAAAAGAGTTCAAGAGAAAACAGTTTAATTTAATGTCCGTAGACATTTTTCAGATTCAAAGCTTACTTTCTTTTCTACCAATTCCACCAAAAATACCCCCAACAAGCCTCGAGGATTTTAATACACACGCTTACTTCCGACACTTTTTTTTGTATAAGTATTTTATTTACTGATTTGCCCGTTTTCTTATATTCGTTGCTTGAACCCTCGCATAGTTTTTTTTTAAAGTTAAAACACTCACATGATGAAGTATTTAATGAAAGTCTAATATAGAACAGGAAACTTTACAGTCCACAGACATTTTTTTGATTCAAAACCTACTTTCTTTTCCACCAATTCCACCAAAAACACCCCCAACAAGCCTCGCGATTTTAATATACACGCTTACTTCCGACACTTTTTTTGCATAAATATTTTATTTGCTGATTTGCCGTTTTTCTTATATTCGTTGCTTGAACCCACGCATAGTTTTTTTTTTAAGTTAAAACACTCACATGATGAAGTATTTAATGAAAGTCTAATATAGAACAAGAAACTTTTACAGTCAACAGAAATTTTTCACATTCAAAACCTACTTTCTTTTCCACCAATTCCTCCAAAAACACCCCCAACAAGCCTCGAGGATTTTAATACACACGCTTACTTCCGACACTTTTTTTGTATAAATATTTTATTTACTGATTTGCAGGCTTTCTTATATTCGTTGCTTCAACCCACATAGTTTTTTTAAAAGTTAAAACACTCACATGATGAAGTATTTAATGAAAGTCTAATATAGAACCGGGAACTTTTACAGTCCACAGACATTTTTCAGATTCAAAACCTACTTTCTTTTCCACCAATTCCACCAAAAACACCCCCCAACAAGCCTCGAGGATTTTAATACACACGCTTACTTCCGCTACATCTTTCTCGGGAGGAGGCAATAACACGGGGAGCCCAGAACGAGATTACTCACGGTACGTGGCTCACTCCCGGTAACATATTCTCGCAAGAAAAGTGGCTCCAAATGGAAGTTAAATGTGCCTTTCTGCCTAACCATTAGGTGGGGAAAGGAGTGTATTTTTCTCCAGGACAGTTTTTATGTCGCAAGGTAGGCGGAAAAAGTTACGCTTGGTACGGCCTTTTGTTGTTGGTGATGTAAAAAAAATATTGCATTGTGTATTTTTTTTTATTATTTCCTTTTGGGTTGTCCTGTAATTAGGCTTGTTTTATTTTTCTTATCTAGTACGAGAGGTTTCTTGCTGAAAGCTTTTAATTATTTGAGAGGGTTGGGATGGTCTTTTTTGGCCCCCCGGTGATTTTTTTAAGGTTTGCGTGGGGTTTAATGTACGGAAGTTTTTTTTTAAGAAATTGTATTCATATAAGTATATCAACAATTAAAAAACTCATGTCTTTTTTTAATCAATGTAGTATATGTGCAATGCGTTTGTTTACATTTTAATGCATTAATTTAAGAGCAGGGAGACTACAACTGTCTTTCAGAATACAGCACTTGACATTAAGTTTTAAAAAATATCGTGATTGTTTCATGACGAATAATTTTTTTTTAGAATGCATAGTAATGTTTTACCTCTGCTGATGTTGATTTAACTGATACATTTATGAAATTGTTTTGGGTGGTACGTAAAATGTTTTGGCCAGTTTGCAAATATTTTTAACCACTTACCCTACGAGGCAAATAAAATTTTTCATGGAAACAATATTCTTTTCAACTGTAACCGACCAGTCATCTACGGGACAGTTGAGTTTACATTAATTTCAACCTGTATTTGAATAACTTGTTTCCGAATGAAGTTAAAATTTCCAAAAAATTAATTTGTTAAAAAAAATATGACATCAACGCGTCCAACGAAGTGTATTCTATTAGTAGAAATTCAAAACATAGAAATAGAAAGCTAAAAAACTAAAAAACCAAACTCCCCGGCGCAACAGCCCATTACTGGGCCAAGGCATGTCGTTCCCATTTCAGCTTTCGCGACCTAGGGCTCTGGGTTGCTAGGCATATGTCCCGGTAAGGTGGTCAGCCTCACGCGTAACCCCCAGTGTTTAGTTTCCAAGCATGCTTGGTACGCATTTTATCGACCCACTCAGGGGAAGAGGATGGGTCAACATCGCCCAATCCGGGATTCGATCCCCTAACTTGTGGCGTGGCAATGGGAAGCACTACCACTAAGCCAATGAGCCTCTATAAAGAGTAAGCACTGAGAAAAAATTATTTTTCTTTATATTTAGTATTATTTTTCTTAAGAAAATGGCTTTTTTGACTATAAAAAATTTTACTTTAAATAAAGGGCTTGTTCTCAAATGACGTAGTCTTTAAATACTAAAATTCATTTATCTCGAATTTAATACCGAATTATTCAGAATTTTGTGTCAAGTAAAAACGTAACTCATTATTATATGATCACAACAAAATAACCTATGCATATTTTATCATTCGAAATCGATCATAATAATGATAATAATAGTAAATTTTACGCGGTTTTCCACTGAATTCATGAGGCAAACCCAAAGCGCATACCAAGCGAAAAATCGAACAAGTAATTTAATTCAAATCAATACAATTCTGAATTATTCATAATAAATTTGAAAAACAAATTGAAAGTTTACTTCCCTGTTTCAAATGTTTCAGCCTTCCTCTTTTTAAATTAAATCCGAAAATATGAAATTCCCGTGGCCTCCTTCAGTGATTGATTTACAGATCGCCCGAGTCATCAAAGAAACGGGTGCCCTGCTAAAAGTTGGAAACTTGCAATTTAGCAGGAGTGCTTTCCAGTTGCAGTAAAAATCGTTTGCTATGAAAGCGATTTTTTTTAACCTGTAAGACTTTTTAGATTTAGTTTTTGAATGATCAATCGGTATGAATTTTTGCTTAAAAAGAGGGTATACGGAATTTTTTTTTGTGTATTTATAAAAAACATTCTTAAATATCCAGCTATTTGTACACAAAAATTTAATTAAAATTACGATACGACATTTGAATTAAATATCAAATAGTCACGTTTCATTTATTGAGTGGAAACAGAAATCCTAAATGAAAATAAATCTTTTCTCGAACCCCAATTGGTTTATCGATGGGGGAACAGGAAGCCAATCGGAGCACTGTTAGAAGTAAGAAAGGAATTAAAGCTTTAAGAAAATACGTTACCTGAAACAAGCTAATTATTTTTAAACTACTTCGTACAGTGGTTGAGGTGATAGAGCACATAGAATTCTAGTTTCATCTATATAAAACAGTTCTAACTTATTTCAAACTTTAACGCTAACTTTTACTTGCAGTTTTAAACTTCTTAAATGATTTCTTCCTGCTAAGGTATCCATATACCTACCTTAAATAATTTATCTTTAATTTTTGAGATAAACTTTTTAAACTTTTTGAAAAGGTCAGGCACATAAAAACTAACATATAAATACTTTACTACAATGAAATATATTAAGATATAAATTAATTAGCGAATAATTAATTGAACATGCCAAATTGTTAACAAAATAACGACATTTCAAAATACTTTTTTGTATAATTTTTGCAGAAAAGTAAACAACAACTATCCATGCATGTGACCTACTAAAATTTAAACTCTAAGAAAAGTATTTATTATGATTGTTGGAAATGGCAAGCTTTAAAATCTGAAATTTTATATAAGTTTTTAAATGTCTGTAAAAATTTACTTTTTGTTAGGATTGTTTAAAAAGTGTTGGGCAACATGTCCTGATTCAGATTCATACTCTTTAAAATGCTTTTTGCATTTTTTAAATCAGAGAAATTTTTTTTGAGTTATCATGTTCGGAGTATATACAGCATATTATAAAAAAGTTCGTTCTACAGAAAAGGAGTTCACGGTGTGCATTGTAAGATTGGTGGCAAAAAAATTGCCTTTACAAAATCGTCTGAAAATGAAATTTATTGACAGTACAAGAAATATGCTTGCACCTTATGAAAGATAAGGAATCAGAGAATATTTTAATGCAAAAAATATCAAAACACATATTTTGGTCATTTTCTCTGTTTCCTAAGGTATATGAATACCTTAAAAGATTACGTCAAAACAAGTCCTAAATGCAAATCGAAACTCCAAAACAATAAAAAAAAATATAACTTCAAAAGTGCACATTTCATTTATCGTTTGCGCTTCTCGAAAACAACACAACTCGTAAAGTACCTCTGACACGCATCATACCCATTTCGCTATACCCTTATCTGAAGGAATAAAAAAAGCGAATGTTATAACAATATCTTCGAAGGAAAAGGTTCTATGTTCTATTTTAAAACACATGAGTTCGGCTTTCTTATTTTCTATGGATGCTCAGATATTAATCCAGATGTGCTTTAGCCGGTTCCACTGTGTAGTTCTCCTTTTACTTGTTTACGCTGCGTAAAGAGTGCCCTCCTTGGAAAAGAAGTTTTACAGTGATGGCCCTGTTAGTTGCTTTCCCGGTTAGCCTTATCTTATGATGTACATTTTCTAATATATAATATAAGGTAATGAAAGTATTGTGTTGGGTTCGAAAGTCCGAAATGAATATTTTGTATTTTCTACACGTTTTAGAGGGAGCTGATTCAGAAAAAAGTGGTTTTTGAAGATCAGTCGGTCTGTCTGAAACAACCCTGCAATTCGAATAAAAGACATAAGGACTTCAAATTTGGTAAGCGAGTTTCTAATACCTGTCGAACATCATAATTAGGTTTTTGGAACATCGTGCTTGGGCTGTGATAACAGCCAAAAACTAGAAAGCTATTGAAATTACCAGATAGATTATAAAATGACATTTAAATGTGTTGATTTATTCATCAGTCCTAATTGAAAATAGTATAGTGTTACACACTCCTAGTTTTACCACTTGTTTAAAAATTCTAAACTAATAAAAAAAATTTACACCATGAATGTTCCTTTATTGTTCATAATAAAAATAGGTTATATAAATTACTTTTCATGTTTTTTTGCTAAGTAATCATTTCGTTCCGTTCTGACCTTACCCGTTTCAAACATTACAGTTTCTTATATACGGATGTTCTGATTTAAAATGTTAAGTCATTTGGAGCTTTCACAAGCTATCAGAAAAATTCTAGTACTAATGATTTTATCAACAGTACTCCATCAAAGAGTGTAAATGTTAATGCTATCTGCAATAGAAGTGAACAACAACACATTTCACCGTCGATGTCAAAATTTAACGTGCTTACTACTTGAGCGAAAATCTTTTTAAAAAATCCGTAGAAACGATATTTTTAACGTCGCTGGTGAAAGCTCCAAGCGCCCAAAATATGAAAAAAAGAAGGAATACTTTTTAATGCTGGAAGTTTAATGAAAATGATATAGTGGTTTGTTAAAATGGTTTTAGAAATTGTTTTCATTTTCTTTAAATTTCTAATTTTTTCAGCTAGTGAATGACGATTAACAATAGTTGGTATGGTATAAGTTCTTGTGTGAATTGTTTTTTTTTAATAAAAATTATAAAGTTAAAAATTTAAAAAAAAATATTTTTTGGCCATTCATATACATAAGTTTGCATAACTGTTCTTGTTTAACTGATGGCTCAATATCCATACCAACTTTTATTAACAGATGTTGTGTTAACATTTTGCAAAAAAAAGCCATTAAAAATTATTTAACTTGTAGAAGGAGTAGCATTTTGAAAAAAACGTTAAATTTTTAAAGAAAACTTAAGTTTCAATCTTTATTATTTTTTCGCATGTGTTTATTGAATGTTAGTTCTTTGTATAAATAGTTTAATTTGAATGCTAGCAATAAACATGCAGGATTAAATGTTTTGGTTACCGCGTCCTCGTAACATTACCACAGCGAATCATGTGGCACCGTAAATGCTGCAAATTTTCGTTTTGAATGAAACAACCTTAATAAGCATGCTTTAAAAATTTTTATGCTAATAAGTCCCCGTTTTACCATATTCGGAGAAATACACTTTGTAATGAGATAAAAAAAAAATGAATGCGTGTGCTTTCCTTTGACTTGTTTTCACCGCTTAAAGGGTATCCATAATATAAAAGTAGTTTCTAAGTAAATGCCTTATTTGTTTTCTACGATCTTTTAAAGGGGTATGCATTAGAAAATGATTTAAAATGTATGATTTTTCATTCTTTGAATTCAAATAGGTTGAATATTTTTTCTTTATTATTATTTTTATTTATTTATTTGTATGAGAGAAAAATATTGTTTTTAATATAATTTGGTAAGCTATATTAAACTAATAGGCTCATACCCTTTAAATGATTTCAGATATTTTTTATATAAATTATTATTTATGCATGTTTAAAATATTACTTTAATTAGATGTAATGATTGATTTATAGTATGATTAATGTAAGAAATTTAATGTACTTAAAATTTTATTCCTGTTGGAAATGAAATAAGAATAGCAAATAAATTATTACCTGAGTAAAGCCTTCGTTAAAAAAAAACTTTAAATCTTTTATTGCACAATTGCAATATTTATAAAAAATTATAAATTTAAAATGTTATGATAAAACCAACAAGATTAAATTTCGAATTAATTAATTTTAATTGAAATTGGTCCTTTCTTAATCTCCTCCCAACATCCGAAAAAAATTAACAATCTATTTGATTGTTCACCAACCATAACATACAAAATTTTCAAAATATTAAAAACATTTTATTCAAAAATAGTGACCTACCCTTAACGAGACAGTTATCAATGCCCAAGCTCATGCGCTCTATAAAACATGCCTTGATAT
The DNA here is from genome assembly GCA_023701765.1 of Hylyphantes graminicola. NCBI lineage: Eukaryota > Metazoa > Arthropoda > Arachnida > Araneae > Linyphiidae > Hylyphantes > Hylyphantes graminicola. Next base: position 50,331,868 of record CM043117.1, on the reverse strand, counting down.
TTTCCCCCGGTAGATCAGACAAATCTTAAGAGTTTTGAAATACAGTATCTATGTCCAACGAGTTTTACAAAATAATAAAAAAATGTAACAACGCAATAAAAAATGCATGCATCAAAAAATGACACGCGTCATACCCGTTCCAACCATATCCGTACCTGGAAAAAAAACCACGAACATTATATCTGGACCTAAGACAAAAAATGGTCCTCTGTCTAATATTATAACACAAAACATCGGTCGTTTTTCTACTGATGTATAGACATAAATCCAAACGTGTTTCAGTCGGCTACACTTCGAAGATCCTTTTTACTTGTTTTTCTTTCACGAACGGTGTCCTCATCGTAAAAAGTAGTTTGCAGTGAAAGTAATTTTAGGAATTTTTTTCTTCTTGTGAAATGAAGACAGTCTTTTTGCGCGTAAAAGGTGATTTGGTTCTATAGATAGTTTGATATTACGATGACTTGATAACTTTCGATCGATGTCACTATGTTTTTTTGTAATGTATTATTGGATGTCTGACGCCATCTTATATTTTTACGATTCGGAATAACTTTTGATCAGAAATTGGTGAAAGACGTTACATGTGACAGTTACTTTCTTTAGGTAACATCATTAGTTTTTTTCAGAGTGTAACTGTAACTTAGTTACTTTTAGAGGTAATGAATTAAATCTTGGTTCTATTTGAAAAGCTGTAAGATGCAATTCATTTTATAACTTGAAATTTCTAAAAATAACAGTAATTAATTACTTTTTATATTGAATAACTTTTACTAGCTACTTTTCATATTAAGTAACTGTAACACAGTTACTTTTTAAATGTAAACGTACCGATCCCTGCGCTAAATATATTTACTTTATAACTTTTTTCTTAATATCTTCTTTATTTTGTGTTATATTATATCGTTGAATAAGAAGATTGTTGTTTTTAACTAGAAAAAATCAACATTCAACATTTTGAGCTGGAATCAAGGAATTAAAAGTATTTCAAAAATGATTTATGTTAGTTTTAATTTCTTTAAAATATCTCGTTCGAAATAATTAAGCTGATCAAATTAGTTTCTCGATTTTAGAACAATGAGCCGAATGACAAAATTAAAAACAACAAGATGCAATAAAATATATATTTTAAAAAATATTTTCAAACCTGAAACCATTTATAGGTGTACCGTAAAAAAATTACTTTAACATTCATTGACTAGAATTAAAAGGAATGAAATATCGCAGGTGCTATAGAACCATTGTACACACACAATAACAATACTAATTAAATATAATACAATATAGTTACACTTAGGTTTAACGATATTGCTCATAATGCGAAACCTATATTTACAAGAATCAAAATAAAATTTACAAGTGTAGGATAAATGAATGTTTTGATTTTCTTTGCTCATACGTTTAATTAATATTTTTCAAAACTATTTCAGCAACTGCGAACTCGATACTTGGAACTGTAAACCAATGTATGGGAAACAATATTTTTTTTAAAAAAATCGGAAATTATTTTTTAATTAAAAACATTACAAATCCTTTAGAAGTTGTATTTATAAAAATATACATTAAAAATATTTGTGGTTTTACTACAATTGTATTGCTTTGTTATGTTTTATTTTAAAATTATATAAATTGTAATTAATGTTATACTAAAAAGTTATTGAAGCAAATTGTGTATTGGAAGTCAACTGATTACAAACCATACAAGATGCATGATACTCATTAATTTAATAACAAAAATATTAATTAGAAATTGCATCCATATTTTTTAAAAAATATTGAAATTAAAAAAATTTTGATTGAGCCAAAAGTGTGTAGCTTTGTAATGTTTTATTTATAATAAATTAATTTATAATTAATACTAAACTAAAAAAAATAGAAGAGTAAATTGTGTACTAAGAGTTAATTAATTACAAAAGACGCTTGATACTCCTCAATTTAATATTTTTATTATGATCTTCAGGAACATTATTTTTTAATGGATATGTTACATACGCTGCTAAAGCTCTGTAATTATTTATGTATTATATTTTTTTTGGATAATTAATATGTAAGAAAAATAATTTCCTCTCTTTTGGAAAAAGATTAATGCTTTAATAAAGAAGTTTTAAACAGAAAACATATTAATTAAACGGTAATTACAAATTGGTTACCATTATGAAAAAAATCTTCGGATATATTTTGAAAAATTCCTGCATTTTTGCTTTCCAAAACATTTTTTTTTTTTACTTTTAGTACGTACGCATAAACACAAACTACATTGCAGAAAGAAGCAAATAAAAAATATCACGTATTGTTGCTCTTTAAAATGTATTCAGGAATAACGCAAAAGAAACTTTGCGTGCACTCTACAAACGCAAGACGACATGGAAAAAACACACAAAAGTTTTTGGTCTTACTTTTTGCTGCCCGATTTTGTTTTATTTAATGCTTTGGTTTGTTTTCGTAGAATATAACGTAAGAGTTGTTTTAAATGATTAAGCATTTAATAGTAGGGGAAGGTGCTGAGGTTTGGGACAGATTTAGATTTTTAATTTTAATATTTTTTTATAAACTGATTATTTAAAAGTTTTTAGGTATTCTCCTTTAACAAAATCTTGCCTATACTAAGGTATTTTTTAAAGATTTTTTTCTTTAATATTTAACCCCACAGGTACGATGTCTCCAGGTACATCCACTGTCCACAGGTACACCTTCAGTGATGTACCTGGGGACAAGGCACGATGTACCTGAGGACACTGTTCCAAATTGGCTAGAACACAATTCCGTCGTACAAATAAAAAGTCAAATGTATTTTTGGACTTCGTATAGAATGACATCTTTACATTTTTCTAAAAAAAATATCGAACTGTTCCTTTTTCTAAATTTAAAATGTATTTCTAAATACGTTTTATACAATTAACGAATACGTTTCCCAAATGCTTTTTTATTTATAAAAAACTAATAAATGTAATCCCCAAGACTTGGAAATAGAGTAAGTTTGTTGTAATTTAAATAGTGGCTTTATTTTTCAATAACATAATTTGCAAATTTGCGAGATAACTTATAAGCCAAAAAAAATAATAACAATTAAATCTACCCAAGATTATAATATAACCATCAAAAAGACGTAGGAAAAGAACTGCTGTCCTCTTCTAGTGGCTTGCCTAACAAAATTTGGTGCTGGCGTTTTGGAATTATATCACCGCTATCGAGTTCAAATTTTTCAGTTTTAGTAAATTCATTCAAATTTTCAGTATTTTTTAAGTATTCTATATTAAATTCATTACCCTGTACTTCAATAATATTGGCCAAGTTATATTTGACAGTTGTTTTTTTTAGAAACCTCACGAAAACAAAGTCCACTACTTGAAGTTCATCATTATTTGTTGATTAATTATGCAAATTTAGTGTCAAATCATTTTCAAATATTTATGTTTGAATTAAGAGTTGAGTTCCAACCTTCCATTAAACATCCTTCAAACGTATATTTGCTTTATTTTTACTTGGAGCAGACTTTTTGCTTTTGGTCGTTTTCTGTTTGACTTCTGTATTATCGGTTAAAATGAGATTTTCCTATCTGCCTCTCTTGGTTTGTTTTGGTGTTTTGAAAAGGGTCGAATTTCTTCAAGGTGTACAGAAGAGCAGGTCTGTGGCCTCTGATCGGAACTTAAGAGCATTTGAAAAATCAGAGAAACAGTAACAGGCACAGTACGCAACAATTTACAGTGCAGCAGAAAAATTGGTTGTACCTAGGGACGTCCCTAGGTACAACCTAAATACTGTCCCAAGGAACAGCACATCAGGTAATTTTTTAAAACGCATTATAATAAGAAAGTGTTAAGTTTTGAAAAACACAAATAGGATTAAAAATTACTTCAAACAGGGCTTATTAAGTAGTACTAAAAAGAGCCGACCAGAAGATTAAACCGACGCGTAATACAAAATATAAAATGATAGTAAAAGTTACTCGAGATGTGTGAAATCAATAAATCCTGTTTATTATACCCCCAGTAGCTTTCGGCGACCCTTGTTTAACAAGAGAAGATAAAGTTTTGTTAGTAGTGTTGCCACTAAAAATACAGGATTTTTTCGATTTCCCTAAAGCGAGTTATTCCCCATGTCCCCAGGTACAACTGTCCCAAAGCTGAGCACTTTCCCCTAATATTAGGGGGAAAATTATATTTTATGATCAGTGTAATAAAATTTAAATTGTAGTTAAAATAGTTTTGAATGGTTTGTATGCATTCTTTGTAACTATATGCATTTATGCGCAATTAGTTTTTTTTATATATAAAGAAATTTTAAGTATTTAAATAAACAAAATAATAATTTTAGTCCCCAAATATCGTACCGTGAGCAAAAAGTGTCGGATCTTTCGATTGAGTTAACATGAGAAATAAGTCACTTTTGCACGAAATGTGCTGTACATAGTTAATGCACATCAAATTATTTGTTTAGATTACGTCAAGTACTACATTACATTTAGTTTAATATAAAAAGAACTTATTATGCTTAGTTTTTAAATTTATAGTATTCCAATTTTCAAAAAAGAAATTTTTCAAAAATATTTGTGGTATTTTGGACTAAGGCTTTTTAATTCTTTATTTTTTGAATTTCTTTAATAATTTTTTGTTAGCTATCGACTAACAAAATATCATTTGTTCAATAGTTTAAAAAAAAACAGGTATTATTGGAAATGTTAGGATTTTCTTTTCATTTCCGATATCGCGTTTTTATTTAAATTAATAATATAATTAATGATGTATTCTTCTCCGAAAAAAATTAAATCCGAGCTTTTCGAAATTCGTGCTATTCAAATTATTATATCTTATATTTATATGATTCTCTTGTGATATTTTTTTAATCAAAGTCGCTGCTAAGAATATTATAATACATAATTTCATGTTTAAGTTATATTTTTTTAATTACCATGTTAATACTTATATTTTTTATTTCCATATTAATACTTATATTTTTTAATTTCCATGTTTTTAAAAGATTTTTTATTGTATATTATCAAACTGAATTTTACTAAAACCACTCAGGGTCTTTCGTAACATCTCTAAAGAGAAGACTTTAGTTGTTATAATTACCAACCTTTTTCCCCAAAAAGTAATATAATTTATATTACTTAAATTTAATAACATTTATATGAAATGTCCATGCATTAAAAAAATTAAATTGTATTAAAATAACCGGAAACACACAACTATTGATTGCTCAAAATAACGTGTCTCACCTTTGAAGCTCCCACATCAAATCCGCATGTTCTCTTTCATTCACAAACTCAACAATCGTTCAGTGTTTTTACTCTACACAAACATGCTTCCAAAACATTCAACAAATCTTTAAAAATACACTTAACACATCCTTTTAAAAAAAAAAAATAAACAAAATAATTTAATAGTATTATTTTAAACACCTTCCAGTGATCAGACACACTGTTTAGTATTCCTTTTCCTCACTACTTGTATGGCAACCACTCCAAGCAAAAGCTAAACGGTAACTGAAAAGGTTTCGGATTCTACCTGTGCAAAGTGTTTCATTTAACTCGTATCGGTGCCGATAGAGGGCGGTGTGGTCGGGGGTGTTTCTGACCATGTAATATGCCGTGTTTACATGAAATATCAAAATCAAATCAAGGGTTTTCATATTAATCAAAACATGAGTCAGCTGTTGTTTATGTTCGTGTAAAAATATCATTTTATCATACTAATGAATTAGAACATGAATTACTTGTAATGGAAATATCAGTTCCTTAAAGTAAGAATGTAAACATTTAAAAATTGGTTATAACCCTATCCTTATTTATTCTTTTTATCTACGTTAAGTTATCTACATTAGATTTAGTTTATAATATACATCTTTGACGTTTTATGTGTGTCAACTCTTTAAAAAAAAATATGTGGAATAAATCAAGTTAATGATAATGTTACAAAATTTTAATTATACGTACATCAAACGAACTTGATATTTTCGTTTTAATTTGCGTCAAATAAATTCGGCAAAAATATGTTAGCATGATTATGCTATTTATAAAAAGAGGCTTATATTTAAAATAGAATTTTTTTTTCTCTTATCTATTTATTAAACTATAAATATATTATATTTTTTCTAGATGGCTTCCAAAATATTCTGGCTGCTACTTGTGATGCTACTCAGCATTGCTACCTTTGGTTTATGGATGTGCTGTATAGTTTTCATCGCTGTAGTTTCTTGTGTATGTGGGTGAGTGCATTATATATACATCTTACGTGATTGTATTTATTATTATTTAAAATTATATTATTTATTTATCTATTATAATATATAAGTGCATCTATTGATCTTTGCCAGTGAATCTTATCTTTTGATTTATCCTCTGCATCTTGTCGGTTAGGCACTCGCCTAGCATGCGGAATGTCCGGGTTTGGGTCTGGGCATCGCCAACCTATATAAACCACCGACCTATTTAAACCTGTGCTGCCAAAAATGTCCAACGAATAATATAATATCCGGTTTAAGGGAGTGCACGCGTTAAATATCCTTCAAAGTCCCAACACTGCGTACAGTATCGCCCTCAACAGTTGCATTGGGTGCCTAATCAGGTGTTGGCTCGTCACTTGACTGTGATTCTAAAAAGTATGCTATTAAAATGTATAAAAAGACAATAACTTAGTTGGCATTTTGTGTAGTGTTGTTGCTAAAGATTCTACAGCAGCCCATGTTCAGTAGAGAGCGCATATCAAAGTACAGGAAGAAGGCCTATTTATTTTGACTTATACAGTATTTGTTATAATCAAGACAATGATAGTAACACAAATACTTTGTTAGTTATTTCAAGTTATTCTTCCCATCCTTTATAATCTGGAATACACAACCATCCAAAACAGAAAGGTGTAAAATGGACGCCTTTAACCACATTTCTACCCATATCAAAGATTTTTGCCCATAAGCGATTACTTCTAAGTGGTTTCAATTCGAGCCACTGCGCCAAAGGGGCTAACAAACTTTTCCAGCTCCCTACTCCATTATCACTTCCAGTTAAGTACATTAAGTAGTTGTGTGCGAGAAGTGTTGGCAAGGCATGTTCAAATTGTCATCGAGAACTAGCAAATGAGATCCCACTTTGCCAGTGCATCTTATCTTTTGATTTATCCTCTGCATCCTATATCACATTCTTAAGTATAGAGAGTATTCTGTAAGTATTGAGATATTGCTGTGTTTCTAATTTGATAACTTCATCAACGTTTTTTTTTTTTTGTTGTCTAGATTGGTGTTCACTTTCTCGAGAAGTGATGTGCAGATATCTGTTAACTTTAACAGAACTTCAAAAGAAACCATTCGTGAGAGTTTACCATTTTCAGGTATTCCTAAGGTATGCAATAAAATGTCATATAATAATTATTTCCATATCATTCCAAAGCAATTGTAGCAATCTCACACATTTCCTAACTTTAAAAAAAATGCCTCAGAGTCTAAAAATAAAAAATCTTAAGTCTGACCATTTTTAAATATAAAAATTATTTAGAAATATGCTGGTAATTGATATTTTATCGATCTGCTTGTTTTATTTTGGAAACTGCGAATTTTACCTATATATGCCATATTTCATTGAAAAAGCATTATTACAATGTTTAACTTATTCTTCTCTGAAATTACGGTCAAGTCAACACCTGTAGAAGTTATAATTGGATTTTCAAAGAAATCGTGCATATAAAAAGTGTAGCTATCATAGAACTTTTTAGTTTTTAAAGGTATTGTTGAAAAATAAAGCCTTCCCTTAACCAAATTCTGGCACATCAAATATGAAGAGTACATGGGAATAACCGATTGATTCATTAGGCGGACGCCCGCAATAGCCTGCTTGGCGGCAGAAAACCGGTTTTTCTCTTTCTTCTTCGCTTGGTCCAAGCGTTGGGATCACCAATCGCCTGATCTTTGTAGATAGGAACCACAGAGGTTGTAGTTAAAGTATTAGCGTGGCATATCACGTGACCTACAACACTGACTTCATTTGGGCTCTTCTGGAAGCTCCTTGCGCGTCCCGTCGTTAGCATGGGAGGTCACGTGATCTGCCACTCAATTACTTCAACTATGATATCTATGGTAGGAACTGGTTTCCTTACACAAGTTTAGGTGATCACTCGCTATCATCGCCAAAGTGGCCTGCTAAGGAAACTTCTCTGAAAAATCAATCGGTTTTTCCAGTGTACTCTTCATATGTATTAAGTGGTAATCAAAAGTCGTGGTGTTTTACTCCGCAAAAAAATGTTTTAATCGACTATTCATATCTGTCCGTACATAAATTGCTACTGAAATATGTTTACCTTTTTCTTTATCATTTAGGTTGTTTTACAGATGAAAGGGTCTTCATATCTTCCAAAAATAGATCAGCGTCTCACTGGCTCCAATGAAATAGATCACCAGTTGAGAGAAGTAATAAAACATTTTAAATCTGAGTTCTTGATTTGCGACCACATTAATTTATACAGTTAAATTCTAAATGAAAATAATAGCTATCTGAGACTTAAACTATTATTTGTTAAAATTGTAATAAAAAAACATTTAGTTCTGCAACCATAGGGCTTATTCATCAATAATTTCATAAACTTACAAACAATTTTTATGCATACATTTATTGTTATAATATGTGTTTTGTGAACCTTGACTTTATGAACACTATACTAGTGTTGGCATCACTCATATTTCGATGATTGTGAGAACGCACGAAACTGCGAGATGTAGTAGTTTTTAAGAAAGTAGATGTTAGAGTCTGTTGAGACTTTGGAAGAATAAAGTTGGTTTAAAAAATAAACCGTTACGCTTGTGTCTCAATCATTAAATTGAAATACGTCATATACAATTCTACATTTCAGAAGTGGGATAAGAAATAAGTATTATTATCCTTAGGGCCGACGATAAACCACATAAGGATTCTACACTTGTTAGAAAAATTGAAATACTTAGCAAAGATAAGAATTTTAAAATAACTTCGATCCAAATGTTCTTTTGATATGATGAAAAATATGCATTGTTTGATGATTTTTTAAATGCTAATATGCAGATATTTTGTTGGGTGTAATTACTTTCTACGTGTGTCTTTCTTTTGCAGATTATATCAAATATTCTCCGGGATTTTATACACATATGGTACAATGAAGTGTCTTCAGATGAGGAATTTCCTAATGGCTTTAATGAAATCCTGAAGGCAGTAATTAATAATTTCTCTAAAAAGTAACTACTTTTAGATGTATATTTAGTAGTTGCAGCCATGTACCAAAGGCTGATAGTAAGTTTGTCTTAGTAATTAACAAGCACTATTGTTAATTTTTCATTTGATATTCAAGTTTTTGTTAAAAAAGTAACTTACCCTACTTTTGAGTCGGAACCTCAAATTTATATGCATTAAAAAAATATTGAAAGTCGATCGACAAAAGTGCTGAACAATCACACTCTTTCTGTAAAAAAAATCTTCATATATTGAAATGTTTATAAATGCATATAATTTGAAAAACAATGAATTTTTTTAATTGCACTAAATTGTTATCTCCTGCACAAACAATATTTAAAGTACCGAAACTTCCAAATATTGAAAAATTGTCTTTGAACGAATTTTGATTGGTTGACAATGTGGGGATATTTCAAATATTCATCCCATTAATCCAAATTCTGCTCATTTTATCACTGACCGCAAAAACCACAGGCTTATAGTTAAGAACTTGACTGTCATTTTAAAATGAATTATGATGCTTTTTGGTTTTAATTTTAATTCAAGTACCTTGTAATATAAAATATTTGTATTCTATTTTTAGTTCAAAAGAAGTGAATTGGGTCTCGTTTTTTACCCAGAGGGTTGTCGAAGATTTTACTTCTCATCTCAGGCTTTACAGGCATGCAGAAATTGCTTATCGCAAAAAGCTCAGGGAAAGTAAGCCTTTTGTTTTTGCATAATTTTATATAAATGTTATTAATCATTCATCAAAACACATTCTACGTATTGATATCTAGCTAAATCTAGGTTTATAACTAATGCTCTAGATTAGAAATTTGGTTTGGTAGCCAGTGGCTCCTGGGACCCTAAATTTTGGTCGCCAACTCTACATTTTTGGGAGCCAAAATAAAATAGGAACTTTTGAGAATTACGATTAAAGTTAAACCACCTTCATGTGTTCAGCTAAATGGAAGAATTGTATTGTACTTAACAAATTTCTGTAAAATCAGACTGCTGAATCAAAATAAAGGATAAATATTTACTAAAAGACAGAAAAAAAAATGCAAATGAACACTGAAGTGAATTATTATTTAACCCAGTAGCAGAACTTCCTGAATGCGGCTGCAGCATGACTTTTTAAGGAAAAAAAATGTGGCTGCAGGGAATAAGGACCGCCCCCCTGTGAAATTCGACATTATCGAAAGATGTATCGTACGCTGGCAAGCAGCTGTAGCTTGTCTGGAAATATGCAATTGAAAGCTTTATAAAAATATAAACTTCTCAACATTCTGCAGTACAAGAGGATGTATATATTTTACAAATGTATCATTTAAATATCAAATTTGCCTTGCATACACTTTTAATGAATTAATCTCAAACAAGTAAACCTTTTTTTTAAAAAAAAAAGACCAGTGTTTTAACATTAAAAAAAACGTTTATTATATAAAATATGGCAAGCAATTATAATTATCAATGGTTTCAGTCACTCTTTTTATAACTTTGGAGGTTACATCAGGGTTCGAAATTAGCTGGTGCTATAGGTGCACCTAAAAAAAATTGTGCACATAAATTTTCAACTTGGGTAGCCGAAATTCGCGAAACTCCGGCGATCCGAAAATCGTAAATCGCGAAACTACGGTGATCTGAAAGTAGCGGAACTCCTGTTTCGGAACTCCGTGCATCCGAAAATCGCGAAACTCCAGGGATCCGAAAATCGCGAAACTCTAGGGATCCGAAAATCGCGAAACTCCGTGCACCCGAAAATCGCGAAACTCCAGGGATCCGAAAATTGCGAAACTCTAGGGATCCGAAAATCGCGAAACTCCGGTTATCCGAAAGTCGCGGAACTCCGGGAATCCGAAAGTCGCGAAACTACGGCGATAATAAAAGTCGCGGAACTCCGGGGATCCGAAGGTCGCAAAGCGCGAAACTACGACGATCATGGAAGTCGCGGAACTCCGGGAATCCAAAAATCGCAAAACTACGGCGATCATGAAAGTCGTCGCGGAACTCCTGGGATCCGACAGTCGCGGAACTACGGCGATCCGACAGTAGCGGAACTACGGCGATCCAAAAGTCGCGAAGCTACGGCGATCCGAAAGTCACGAAACCGGGGCGACTGCATCTAGAAATTTTGATCGCCAAAATTATTTGTTGGTCGCCAACTGGCGACTGGCGACCATTAATCTCGACCATTATTTATAACTGCTGCTAGTTTCATCGATACACATGTCATAAGGTTATTGTGTGGCTTATAAAAGAATCCTAAAGTATTTTCTTACTATTGCTAAAATAATTTCTTGATTTTGACATTTAAGGCTTATATAAGGTAAAGATAGTTAGAAAATCATAGTTAGAGAGCATTTGCTTTGGAGACTTTCTTACTATTTTTCAAAAAGTTTTCACAGTATTTTTATGCGCGAGAATGTTTATAAAAATTGTGTTTTTTTTACAAAAAATAGTAATTAATTTTTTTAAAAAAACGGATTTTAATCAAAGAGTTTAAACAGTGTAACTTTGTTAGATTTTAAACCAGCTATTGTAAAATCATTTGCAATCAAAAGTAACCCACTGTCCCATATCTGTAAACTAATTAATATTTTCCCAACGTTAAAAAACACAGCTTCTAATGTTGCATGTCTGATATGATGATATGTTTGTTCAATTTGAAATTGTAAGGCAAAAAATCTACTACTTATGTGTCTACTACATTAGCAATATGATAATTAAGCTATATGATAATTGAAGAGCTTAGTGGAAGAACGTGCTAAGTGACATTTTTGAAAAAGTTGAGATTCTTGTATTCATGACAAAATTCTTACACCCTTAATGATAACAAGTTTCCAATTTTCATAAATTTTAAGTTTAGTATATTTTTTACGCTTTACATGTTCCGTTTTCAACAGATCTGTGTGCAAACGAAAAATTTTAAAGCTCATTTTCTCGTCTCTATCTTTTTGTCACTTAGCATGTTCTTCCACTAAGCTCTTCAATTAATCTCACAAACCCTGCCTTATGCCCTTGCAGTTATAACATGGACCATAGAGCATCTACTTATCTGCTGTTTACTACTAGACTTTGCCAGATGAGAACTTGAGAAACTTTTCATAACTAGTGGGAGGCCATTACCCCAAACTTTAAAGACTTTATCCACCCTGAATGTTTTCCTGAGTTTTCCAGTTTTATAGAAAAAATCCCTTTCCCGAACTTTTAAAACATCCTCTTTTCTTTTTTCTTCTTGAAATTTTGTATTTACTTTTGTATCTCATTGTTTTGTCCTTTTGATTGCCTCACTTGTTATATAATATGATGTTTATGCATTTTATATGGCTTATGTCTTGGTGCATGCTGTATCTTTTTTGTTTATTAATAACAAAAAAATGATGATAATGAAGCTGTTTTGTTGCTGTTCACTATGGCATTTCCTTTATCTTGGCTGGTGTTGAAACACAACAGCTGTTAGTTATTTAAGTTACTTTGTAAAGTCATTCAAAGAAGTTCCTTTATTTCTAAAAATTAACCAAGATGTAACATAACTGGTTGTCAATTGTAAAACCGCTATGTTTCACAAATTTCTTGTACCATAGCATTAGCATTTCTTGTACCATATGGGATTAATCCATTTAGTTTAGTGTACAGTATTGTATTGAAACCACATTATATTACAAATCCTTTTTGTTATTTCAGAACTGGATAGTTATTTAACTATTGAATCAGTATTTTTTGACAAAGAAGCTGATCAGGATAAAAATATATGCAGAGAAGATGTTTGTTCTTCCGCGGAACATGAAAAAGGTATTGTCCAATTGTTGTAGTTTATGTCTTAGTTTACTTTATGACCTCCCCCCCCCCTCCCCAAATGTACAACTATCCTGACATTAATCTTAACTAAACTGGTGCATTTTTCTTAAATTGTACAATATTTTTTTCAGAGTATCTGCAGTCCATTTGTGATGTGATATTGTACTTATTGCTTCCTCCTGAAGATTTCAGTAATAAAGTCCTTAAAACGTTTTTAAAGGTAAACAATTTTATTTCCGAATCTATATTATAAATTTATTTACTGAATTCCTTCATATAATTCTAGAATTTGTTTTAGAAATTGCATGAAAGTAGTTTTTATGTAAAAGTAGCATTTCACTTTTAAAAATTTGTATTTCTAGGCTAAGTTAATATATTCGAGCCTTAAGTTAGCAATAAATTTCTAAAAAAGGGGATATTTGCAATTTTTTCTAGCTATATTTTACAACCTTTAGCATTTGTTGAATTTCAAATCTATACCTTTACTGAATAATAAGAAATGTAAAAACCCATTTCAAAGTAATTCCCAAGCTGAATAATGTCCAATTGATAAAACAGTAAGCTCCCTCTTCACCAGACTCAATTTAATTGGATCTCCGAATTTATTTTAACCTGAAAATATAAAAAGCAGGTGAATGTGACTTGTTTCATAATGATCTCCTATCTATAAATGAACATTAAAAAAAAATGGTGTAACTGTGTGGCAAGTTTCCGATCTCCTAGACTAAAAAAAAATTATGGATTTTTTAATAGTATGTAACTTGTAATGCTTGAAAACAGTTAATTGGGTAAAATTGTGATTTTATTATTTTGATTTTGTATTTAGTTATAAGGCAAATATCTTCAACATATGATCATGCAATTACATTCATATCCAAAAGCTTAATCAATTTCACTTATGCAGTTTAACCAGGTTTTCACGTAACCGGCTTGCACTCGATCCCATTTAAGCCGATTAAGAGAGTGTGTACTGTATTGCAAACATACTAAGACTTTAATTCATCAAATAATTTTACTATAAAGGAGAATGAACGCTGGACCGCATGTCTCCAAACTCAAATGCCTCAGTGTTAATCCAAAGGTGAAAAAACTATTTTCTCTGCCACATTTCTCCCGCCGAATTGAATATTTTTACAAACGATTTCTTTTATAATAAATGTAGATTACTTACAGGTCTCTATCTTCCCACTTTTGAAATTGTTTCAAATATTTTGTGTCAAATTTTCATTGAAAATTAAAAGAAATGTTCAAACCAATTTCAAAAAGGGGAAGGTCGGGACCTGTTAGTCAGCTGCATTTATCACATCAAAAATCTGCTTGTAAAAATATTCGATACGGCCAGAGAAATGTGGCAGAGAAAATATTTTTTTCTCCATAGGTTTAACACTGATGCACTTTGTTTTGGAGACCCCCGGTCCAGCGCGTCCATTCCCCTTTAAGGTGTAGTGTTAAATATAATGAATTTTTATTTTATAACTTATGTTTCAGGAAGTATTAACCTCTTCAGTATTACAACCTTTGCTAGCACAGTTTTCTGATCCAGATGTCATTAATCAAAACCTCATTTGGATGGTAACTCAACTATTTAATAATATTTCTACTTGCTTATTTCTGTTAATTGGAATGTTAACAACAAATGGTTTAAATTTTCTTTCTACTCTGGAGCTACTACTCTTCTACTGTGGAATATTATTGTTCTTATAGATAGGTTCGACTTCAATCTTTCTATGGTGAAAAAATTAAAACTTTTTTATAAACACTCTGTCATATTGTGACGATTGATCAAAATGAATGTGTACTAACTATGAATGTGAATGAACTGACCAACATACATAGTTGAATATTATTTGAAAAATTTGCATTTTTTGCAAGTGTGATTTATCGATTTCAATTCAAAAGCTTAGTAGATGAACATAAGTGACAAAAAGGTGAATTCCAGAAAACTAGCTTTAAAGTTTTTCGTTTGCACTTAGGTCCGTTAAAATCAGCATTTTCAAAAGGTAAAAAATATCCCTAACTTTAAGTTTATAAAAAGGAGGAATCTTGTTAATTGTTAAAGAAGGGGGGAATATGTTCATTGACAAAAATCTTAAATATTTTTCAAAAATGTCGCTTTGCACATTCTTCCACTAAGCTCTTCAATTCACACTTGGAGTAGGATTAGGGCTAAAAGGCCTGCTAGACAATCATAGGAGCTCAGTAATTCATGAGAATGCAACAAAACAGAGTCACTGGTCTTTGTGCAGATTCATTTCTTCTTCAGTAATTATGTATACCATGTCTAGCCAGAATGTAAGCTTCAAAAAGACTTTCTTCCCCCATTCCTTCGCTGGGGTTTCTAGGAAATGGGGGGAACATCGCTATTCTAAACCTAGCGCGTTTAAGGTTAACAATCAAAACAGTTAGTAGTAACCAAGTAGGGTTGATGTAAAACATGCTTACAGTTTCGAAGAAAACCGCTTGCAGTGATGGGGGAAATTGCTTTCGTAGCTTGCAGACTGGCTAGGCAAGGTATAATACTTCATTGATTCTTTTTCAATCCAATCATAGTGTAACTAATTTGGCCACTTTTGTGTCAACAGATATTTGAAACTATGGCATATTTTAATAAAATTCAAAATATTAAGCTGACTGTTAATATAAATAAAATTATAAAAGCTATGCAGCATAATTCTAATAATTAATAAATTTAATTTGTCATTTATCACATTTTAAGCTGGAATGTGTATATTTCAAATATCAACCTTTTTTTTAATACTTGTGCAACAGTCAAATGATTTTTATTCTTCATTCTATTTTTAACTATAGTTTATTCCATTTACGCAGTGTAAAGATCATTTAGTCACTAGCAAAGCTCTGGTGGCCATTTTGAGACGGAGTGATAGTCAGGAAGAGCTGTCTGCTTTTCTACAAATTTCCAAACATGAGCTTAAAGTACAAAATTCAAAAGATACAGGAGATAAGGATGGTAAGTATCGAAATCAGATTTTGGAAGTTTTCAAGTCCATATTTTTAAATATACATATTAAATGTGAACTTAACATTTCAACCCCTAAAAGTTTCTATTGATGGCTTATATTAAACATATCTTTCGACTTTTTTCCTCAATCGGGTGATAATGTAATACTGGGGATATTTTAATAACTTAAATTAATTTCCCACAAACATTTCATGAGAAATATGGAGTAAGATCTAAAACCAAAGTAACAATGCTAGAAAATTTGCATACAAAAAACAATTATTATAATTTAATCTTTTTGTTATTTTTCACTATGTAGCAGAAATACAACACAAAATATTTTGCTTTTATTGCACATATAAATGAAATTGTCAACTTTTCTTCAATAATATTTTTTGTTTAATTTTGTACTATTTTTTATTATTTCTTTTAAATTTATGAAGGTTTAAGGTACACAATTTTACTATTGTGTTTCAATTGCATTTTTTTTTCATTTAAAATTCTCAAGAAATAAATAAAGCTTGAATTTTTGAAATGTAGTGTAATTTTGTACTCCATATACTTTCAGAAATGAAAAAACACATGAAAAGTATAGATTTTGTTCAAAACGTTGCCCGCCAAAGGAAAGAAAAGTTGTTAGGGCATTCAAAAAATGCAGAAAATGATTCTACTGAATTTTATTTGGTAAAAATTTTAGCTTTTTTTATGTATTTCATTTATTCTTATTTATTATTCTTCTTATTATTTTTTATGTATTTCATTATTTTCATTCATATGTAGTAAATACATTAAAAATATTTCCGATAGAAATAGCATGGGGTTGTTTCACAGAGAATTTGACAACAGCTTCGCTTTCTTGTTTCCTTACTTTAGAAGTTCTAACGCAATGTCCTGACTACGACATCAACGACCACAGCTGCTCATGCATGCTTATACAATATGTACAGGCATATGCTCCCATCGAAGTAGGTGCATGCGCATGCCTTTACACATTGTATATGCATGCATGCACAGGTGTTGTCGTTGATGTCGTAGTCAGGACACTGCCTTAGAATTACTTTTGTTTTGGTAAAATTCGTTGGTTGGTAGACCTATGTTCAGGTTAGTGTGCTTGGTGAGCACACAAACCTGATTATCTCTACCAACCAAACAGCCAACCAATTTAACCAAACCAAAAAAAATTCTAAAGTTTCTAAAAATTCTTAAGTAAGGAAAACATGCTTAAGCTGTTACCAAATTCTCAGTGAAACAATCCCATTAAGATATTTGTCTTCTACGCTGTTTCATTTCTTAGTTTGATAAATTTAAAATTACATTAACTGTTTCAAATCTTTAAATCATTCCTACATTTCCCCTTCTAGTTCTTTTTTCTGATTCTGTATATTATGTTATATATTTATTTAACTGGTCAAAAAAAAAATGTTTTTTGTAGTTTTCAATAAAATAACTTTCAACACTTTATATAGGACTATGACACTACTGATTCACCAGTATTCGAAAGAACAGCCAAGATAGTTTCTCTTCCATTTGATTTGATATTAAATAACAATATAGCTCTACACTATTTCACTCGTAAGTATGCATGAACAATATTTATTTGAACTATTATTTAACCATTAAAATGTGTCATATCTTTATATATTTTATTTCAGAATATTTAATGAATGTAAATGCAGAGGGCTATGTATTTTTTTACCACAATGTTGAGGTAGGACCTTCACGAATTATTATTTGTATTTGATAACCTGCTACCTCTTGCATTTGGGAAGTAAACATAAATATTGCTTTTTTTTTCTTAGAGTTTTCGAACCACCATCGAGCTATTGCAAGCTGAAGGAGTCAGTACAAATGAGGGAGATGAACCAATGTCTGAAAAACTTAGAGCAATATCTATGCAGCTATACGAGTCTTATCTAGGTTCTGGAGTGAGTTCAATATATATATATCTAATTTAAGTTCTCTTCTAACTTTCTTTCCACTGAAATAACATTCTGTGTCATGATTTTTTCCATTTCTTTGATGTTTGTTTTTTATTATCTTCTATGAAATTGGCATATTTTGAAATAAATTAGAGGAATTAAGTGATAGTTTTGTTAGTTAAAAAAACATTAATGTTTTAACTGTATTAGGTAGGTTTTCTGTTTTTAATCCTTTTTACTAAGTACTTTTTTCTAAAATCACTCAATGTGAACACTCAATCACTTCATTTAACTCTTGAGCTAGATCATATGAGTTGTCCATTTAAAATTGGCAAATACCAGACCAACCTCTGGTGCTTGAGATTTAGATCCACTTTTGTATATCCTTACCATGGTAGCAGCATTTCAAATGTTTTGGGGAAAATATATGCATTTCATTTGAAAATAATTAAAACTTTGTTATAAACTAAGAATGTACTGAATACCAAATATTCGGTATACTTAAACCAATTTTTATTTTTTGTTAGATCTAAGCAAGTTGTATTTATTATTCATCAATTTCAATTCAACATAAACATAAAAGTACATAATCACACAATTTTAATACAATATAGTTATGAAATTTCTAATGTTAGGCAGATAGTACAAGAAATTGATACGTACTTTGCATGTGTTTCACCTCAGTTAATTCGAGTGAACTTCAATAAATTGTCATTACAGGCTTCCTCCAAAATAAATTTGGATGAAAATTTGCTTAAGAAGCTGGTATCTCGACTTAAAACAGAAGCAATAACAGAAACTTGCTTTGATGAAGTTCAAGAAAAAGTAATAACCAATATTTATTTTTACTATTATATATAATTACTTGATAAATATTAAATTTGTGAATCCAGTCGCCAAATAGTCCTTCTGTAACTCCAGTGTAAGGTTATCTAACAAAATCTTTTTTTATTGAAATAAATAATGCATTTAAAATAAATAACTTGCCTTAGTTCCAAGTAAAAGCTCCTAACGATATTATATACAATGTATTTGAAATAAATGATCAAATTTCTCTTTCATTTTACAAATTAGAATTTTCTATGGATTCTTAAGTAAACATGTTCACTTTTAGGTTTATGATATTGTCTCTATTAATTTTTATGCTGTTTTTAACAACATAGTTTGTACTATTACTTCTTCATTTAATATGCAATATTTTTGTAGGTGTACAGTATATTAGAAGACGAGTTTTACATAAATGGCTTTAAAGATTCACAAATGTATGTTAAACTGCTTGCTGAACTTGATTTGCTTCATGATTTAAGTCCATGTTCCGATATAGGTAATAATTTGTGTTTCTATACTAGCAAAATTTATTTCAAAGAAACAATTGCTCTTTATTATTAATACCTTTTTATCAATTACTTTCATTTTATAGATAGTTTAGCATCTTCTAAATCTGAAGAAGAAGAAAAGGTAAATACATGGGTTTTATTATGTTTTTCTTGTCTACGTGCATGTTATATTTCTGCATGCTATATTTATTAACATGACAGAAAACAAAATTTATTTTCCTTTTTTTTATTAAATTTAAGTAAAACATAGATTATTTTTATTGCAACAACAGCAAAGTTAAAAAAAAAAAGGCATACTGAAAAAGATTCCTACAAAAAATATTTTCTTGTTTATTTTCTGGAAAAAGATTGTTTTAACTTGACAGATTTGTGTATTATAGTTCAGATATTATTTTCAAATGCATTTTTTGTTGCAGTTTATTTGTGATACAGTATTGCCAACTGATGAAGATATGCTAAATGAACTTTTAACTGCAGAAATTTCGGATTCAGTTGATTTTCCCCACATGTCCTCTGGCCCACTGACAGATGCAACTAAAGAACTTGGCATATTATTTGCTGAAGTGCATAGCACTGGTAAATAGTTTTTAATCAGTTTCTGTAAAGTGAAAACTTGGCTAAATTCCTAAAACTTGTTTTATCCCCTTTTTATTTTCCTAAAACTTATATAATTTATTTCTTCCAAAAACAATAACAGTGCTATTTCTAACTAATTTTGGAACATACCAACGACTACATACAAGCCCCCACATATTTCCAAGTCCCAAAAGTTTTATTTCATATTTTGGTACTTTTGGATTTCTGTTGCTACCCATTTTAGTTCTTAATAGGAAAGAATTTATTTTCTTTAAATCAATTAGTAATTACAGTGTAGTTTATATCTTCAAAAGTTTTTTTCCCGAATACATTGTAACATTTTACTAAAATTAAATGTAAACTATTTAAAAGTAGTTTTCATTAAATTTCCATGGAAATTTATAATTAACTTTAATTTATGCTATTTATAGGAATCACTCATCATGCTGGAAGAACATTTGCTGTCTATGCTATATCTGTGAATCATTTTAGAATGGATGGATCTGAAGAAAAGTGGTTTGTTGTGCGTCGTTACAGCGAATTTTATGATTTTCATGAAGCAATCACTAGCAAAGTAAGTTTATTTTAAAGTCAGGCATTTAGTTTACGCATATTTAGTAACATTGCTACTTTGTTTATATTTATTTACTAATTTTGTTTCCCCTTTAGATCTTAAAATTTTCACATTTATAAGCTAGAGGATACACATATTTCATATTGCAAAAGCTATCATCTGTGTATTTCACTGATACTGATTTAAAGTGCAGTGTAAAACTATGATTAACTTATATAATTTTTACGTTCTTTAACCAAATAACGAATTTGACCCCTACTCCCCCCAAAAAAACCTCACTTTTAAATAATATTGTTTACTCTCCCATCCAAATCCTGTAAGCCTTAAAAACTTAAAATGCCTTGATTTCAAACTGTTTATGGGGTCTTAAAAATGTTTTACTTAATCATGCAAAAAGTTTCAAATTTCATGCAAATAATTTTCTTCGTGAGGTCATAGAAATTAATTTTTTTGAAAATAATGATTTTTTTAGAAATAAGTTTGTCCATAATTTCTTTTGGGTAAATTTAAATAAAAATTAATAGTCATGTTTTTTGCAGGCAGATCTTACCATGTCATACTGCCAATCACTAAAACCACCAATGAAAGGGAACTATGTCACACAAAACATCCTGATTAATAAAACACTTTTATTTTAACATCGTATCATAATTCTTTATGCATATAATACAGTAGAACCTCGATTTTACGACCCCACGATTTAGCGACCCCTTCGTTATAAAGACCGCTTCGGAAAGTCCCAATCATTTTACCGTAGGAATAGTGTTAAAAAACCCTCTTTTTTGCGACCGAAAAACAAGCAGTTCCTCGATATTGCGACCGAATATTTGTTAGACATTTCAGAAAAAAATTTGCTACCAGAAGCCATTTTTGTATTTGCTTCAAAATTTCAACTTGTGGAAGTGTTTGAGTGAGTAGAACCTGTTTGCTTTTGTTTGAGCACAATAAGAAACCCCTCTCCAAGCGAGGAAAGGGGTCGAACAATGGATGAATAGGTGAATAGGGCAGGGCCGAATTTTGGGAAATCGCCAGGGACCAGTGTTGCAAACGAAGCCAAGGTCAGCTTAATTTGTCACGCATTCTGTGATTGGTTGGTGAACATAGATGTAGAAAATACGCCGCCACATTTGACCATTGGACTAACTGACCTTGTACAATTTTCATGTCTACAAAATGGCTCTTAAAAATAAACGGAGCCAAATTTCTATCGATGTAAAATGTAAAATTTTGGCCGAAATAGACAAGAAAAAAGTTTCAAAAGCAGAAGTTGCGAGAATGTTTGGCATTCAGAAAAGTACGTTATTCACGATTTTGAAAAGTAAAGATAAAATTTTAGCTGCAAACGATTCCGGTAGCCTAAAAAATAGAATACGCACAAGAGATGGAAAATTTCCACTTCTAGAAAAGGCTCTGGTGGAGTGGTTACAACTAATGCGCTCTTCAAACATTCCCATTGATGGAAATTTTTTGAAAGAAAAGGCAAAGACATTTGCAGAGAAAATGAACATTGAAATGGATTTCAAAGCTTCTAATGGATGGTTCGAGAAATTTAAGGACAGGAATGGACTGTCCTTCAGAAAACTGTGCGGGGAAAGCGCTGCTGTGGATATTGATTGTGTGAACGGATGGCGAAAAGAGCAACTGAAACAATTGGTAGAAAAGTATGATGCAAAAGACATCTTCAATGCTGACGAAACTGGACTGTACTTCAAGATGTTGCCAGAAAAGTCTCTTGTGTTTAAAGGCCAAGAAAGTGGTAACGGCGGAAAAGGAGCCAAACAACGGATAACAGTACTTCTTGGAGCAAACATGACTGGAAGTGAAAAACTACCTCTTCTAGTCATAGGGAAGTCCGCAAATCCAAGATGTTTTAAAGGAGTTAAAAGTTTGCCTACTGCTTACAAGAACAACACTAAAGCATGGATGACGTCCGCCATCTTTGAAGAATGGATCCGTAAGCTTGACCGAAAAATGGCAGCCGCGAAAAGGAAGATCCTGCTTATTATTGACAACTGCACAGCTCATCCCGTCATCAACAACTTAAAGGCCATTAAAGTAGAATTTCTGCCTCCTAATGTCACAGCAGTTCTCCAACCCATGGATCAAGGAGTAATTCATTGTTTTAAATCAAATTACCGAAAAATGATTGTCAAGAAAATGATTGTTGCCATCGAAAGCCAGAAACCCTACGTAATTGACGTTCTTGGGGCGATGCATTTAGCAAAATCTGCCTGGAACGATATTTCCGAAGCAACAATCGCCCACTGTTTTTGGCACGCAGGATTTAAATCCAAAGAGGAACTGGAAGAGGAAATCAAATCATCCGAAGTAGTCCGGGATCAATCATCTTTACCCGCAGTACCCTCAACGTCCGATGCCCCACCATCACCACCACAGCAGATCAGCGAAAATGAAGAACTGACGCAACTGCTAAGTCAACTGGATATTCCCGGGGGTCATCTTTCTTTTGAAGAATTTGTAAAGGTCGATGATGATCTTCAGTGCTGTGAAGAATTTTCCAATGAAGAGGAACTCATTGAAAAAATAACAAAAACTGCAGAGAACAGCGATTCCGAAGATGATGTTTCAGAACACTCCGACTCTGATTCCTATAAAAAGCCGACTGCCAAAGCCGCGTACGATGCTATTGATGTATTACGTCGCTACTGTGAGAGAGAGAACAATGCCGAGGATTTACTACAAAAAATAACGGAAATAGAAAATGTCATAATTAAGAACTCTGTTAGAACTTTGAGACAATCTTCAATTACTTCATTTTTATCTGCACAATAAGTATAAAATAACGTAGTATGTATATATATATATATATATATATATATATATATATATATATATATATATAACGAAAATAAACGTTTCTATAGGTATGTACACTTGTTTTCTTTGTTTGTAAGTTTTTTTAGAAAAATTCTTTATAACGTCCCTTCGATATAACGACCGTAAACTGTTGGTCCCGAGAGCGGTCGCTGTATCGAGGTTCTACTGTATAAATGTGGATTTTGAAAATCTTTAAAAGACGAACTTACTTATTTTTAAAAAAAGTTTTCAATAGAAACTCAGTTTAAAGTTTGATTCCCAAAAATTCACATATTTTGTGGGGAAAATATATTTATTCTGGATGTTTTTTTTTTTTAGTATCCTGTGCTTGCATCTTTTAATTTTCCATCCAAGAAACCATTTAACAACTTGACCCGCCAGCTAATGGAGAAGCGACGTCACATGCTGAATGAATTCATACAGTTTGTCCTCTCTAATGAAATTCTCACAATCTGTGAAGACCTTAAGCCTATGGTTTATAACTTCCTTCAACCGAACAGCATTGAAAAGGGAAAGAAGTCTATAGTTAGAACAGTAAGTTTATTTTCTTATCTCCCTCAGTATGCTGACATGCAGAGTTCGTATGCCTCCTAAAAAACTCCTGAATTTTATTTTTTAAGGGCCCCTTTTAACTCCTAAAATTTGTATCATCTCCAGATATTTCGCCCCTTTCCTAAAAAAATTGACGACTTGAATCATTTTTCTTCTTTCTTAGTCGGTTTTCTCTCGTACTTTATCAGGATGTCTAACGGTTGAAAAAGTCATGAAATTAAATCAAAAGTATCGAAAATTTACAAAAATCGACAAAAAAGACGTTTTTTTCCCCAAAAAAAGGGGGTTGGCTTTTTTACACCGAAGCCTCAAATTTTCCACAACATTTACTCCCATTGTTTCCTTTATTCTTGGTCTAAGTCACTAGACCAATATACTAATAAACACACATATTCAAATTTATTTTGCGATACCTCCTGAATTTACATCACTGCACTCCTGAAAAACTACTTAATTTCACTATCATACATAAAGTACGAACCCTGTACATAAATATTTTGAGCATTGAGACACCCAACAAGCAAAAAATTTTATGTGGCTTCAATTATTGGTTTAAAAAAATATAATTATATAGTAATTTATTTCCATATTTTTAGTACTCTGCGCTATTATAAAACATTGATTTGGGGATTTTTTTTTATTCTTATATGAAATAGGTTTTATTGTGTGTAATAACCGACATTGATATTTCTTGGTTACATATTTTATCACCAATCAAAGTGACTTTCCAACATCTTTTCCTCAGTACTTAAACTCAATAAGTTACCTATTTATATTTCTTGTTTTTAAAGATATTTATCGCTTTGTAACCAATTTTATTTTTTCCAAAAGGTTGGGACATTTGTAAATCCTATTAAGTCATCAGTGAAGTCGGTTGGTCAATTTGCAAGAATGGTGCCTGACACATTGTTTGAGCTGAAAGATGGCTTTAAGAAAACCTTCTTCAGAAATAATGACTTAGATGGGATTCCAGAAGAAAAACCTTTGACTGCAAAAGATACAAGGGTATGAATATGAAAAATTTACTTAATGCATACTTTATTTTCTAAATTGACAAAACTATTTGCTTTCATAAATATTTGTAAATTTAATTGTTTTTGTGTTAATTGTGTTTTTTACTAAAATAATTCATTAAAAAACAGCTTTTTTTAAAAACATGCTTGAAATAAAATGAATACTTTTATCTGAATTTTAGGCTGATGATATTCCATTTAGAATTATGTTACTACTAATGGATGAAGTTTTTAATCTAAGAAATAAGGATCTATGGTTTAGAAGAAGAATCATGGCTTTACTACGACAGATAATCAAAACTATGCAAGGAGGAGCAATCAATCGGTATTATGTTTATTTTATTAGTTAATTTTTAAAAACCTTTAGTAACATATTTTAAACTCATAATTTCTTATTTATTTTCCTCATTTTAGAAAAATCAGAAATTACGTCCAGGGAATGACAAGTGTAACCCAAATAGCTGAATGGCTAAAACTGCTTAGGTATGTCAATTTTTTTTGCATTTTTCTTTATTTTCAAAAAAAAAAATTGGGGAAACAGGTAAAATTTAGTTTCATGCTTTTACAGTATAACTTGGTTATTGCGTTATCCAAGGAATTGCCATGTTTATGACGATATAGACAAAAAACTTCAATCTTAAGTGTAGGAAATCATGTAAAATACCTATTATGTGCTGATATATTTTTAATTAAATTTATAAAATCGCAAATTTTGGGAGGAATCACTTTTGAATGACACATTTCTGGCTTGAACTTTAAAAGTGTTTTGACGAAAAGATCGAAGACTAAATTCTTCCATCTCCAGTCAATTTTTTGTGTGGTGGAAAAAAATAAAAAAAGTTACAAAAAATTAATTTTGCAAGGAAATATTTTGAATATTAAATACCGTATATACTCGTGTATAACCCGACTCCGTGTATAACCCGACCCCACTTTTTTTAACCAGATATCCTTCCAAAATCGGTAACCCGTGTATAAGTCGAGGTAGGAAATAAGCTAGAGCCTTCTGAAAAAAATATTAGAAGAAACTGGCTCATGATGGGACCGTAATTTTTTTTTACTTGCAAGCAAAATTTCAACCCCAACAAAAACAGGTTTCCGCTTTGTCCTTGACATTGCTGACCGTGAATGGAGAAGCTAGGTTTAAACTATGTTCGGTGAAGCGTGAAGACCTCGCTGCCATGCTGCCAAGGTCACTGATTGACAACGTTTCTTGAAGACTGGTTGACTGAACTGCCATGTGCCAGAGCTACACGTGCAAATACGCATCACACAAAAACAGGTTTCGCTTTGATGTTCTTGACATTGCTGACCCTGAATGGAGAAGCTAATTTTAAACTATGTTTAGTGAAGCGTGAAGACCCCGCTGCCAAGGTCACGGACTGACAACGTTTCTTTACGCCTCTTGAAGACTGGTTGACTGAACTGCCCTGTGCCAAACCTGCACGTGCAAATACGCATCACGCCGAGAACTAACAATTAAGCACGTTTATGGTAGAGATTGTGAAAGATACCAATCTTATTTCATCTTTACAATTTAACTGTTTTTGTGTCTTTATTTTCAATAGTTAGTAGTTAAACCTTAAGTTTGATTGAAATTTAGCTTTTGTTAAGGATTTTTCCCCCTCGAAAATCTGATGTCTCGTGTATAAGTCGACCCCGTTTTTTACGGCCCTAAATTTGACCAAAATTTCTCGGGTTATACACGAGTATATACGGTAAGCTTATATTGTTTGCAGAGAACTTAAACATTTGTGTTATAAGCAAAATATTATAACATGAAGATCTAAGTGCAATTGACGGGACCGAATATTTATCGCGTTAGAAACAAGGTTGTTGTAACCAAGGTTGACTGTATTATTTTATAATAAAAAAATTTTGACTTAAGACACAATATTTTTTTCAGTAAAAGTATTTGGCCAGATGGTTATTTAGCTGCACCCGTCCCAGAAAGAGATCATAGCACAAAAATGAGGACTCGAATCGCAACGAAGATGTTACTTTTCTGTGCTATACCTGGTAAGCAACAAATTCATGTTTAGGATATAAAGTGTTCAGATATTATTGGTGTTAAGTTGATATGCAATTCATCATAGTTAAGGCAGGCTATAAGCTGCTATAGTCAACAAATTCATGCTTGAGATATAAAGGGTTCAAATACACTAATTATTAGTGCTGAGTTAATATACAATTTATCATAGTTCATGTTATAAGCAGCTAACTGATTATCATCGAGATAGCTTGCCCACATTTAATCCCATGATTGAAGCCAAGCAAGGTGACAGATTTTCAGGGTGGGCAATTTTAAGGGACCCATGTCATATGATTCTTTGACATAAAAGTTCCTTATATTACTTAGTTGGTATAGATACTTTCATAAAATTAAATGTCAGCATGCTTTATCATCTTCAGAGGGCATTAATAAATTGCAATTTAAATGTTGAAATTTGTAGTGTGAGCCATCTATATCTTGCTGAAAAATTGGCCTTCAGTGTCATATAATTACTTATTCCTAATCTGCCAATAGTAACCTCATTAGGAAAATATTGCATGTATCTACAAGGATAATAGAAAGTAAGTAAAGTATAAAATGTATTTAAAAATGTTTTACCTGCATTTTCTAGTAGGTCACAGCACTTATAAGTTTAACCTTCGTACAGTTTATTTGTTTCAGCTTTGAATAGTCTACATACCACTGTTGGGCCTTTGCTATTCATTTAATATTTTAAAGTTTTAAGCATAATATAAATGCTTAAATAAATTATTGGTATTGTCAAATTCTGTGTCACTGCTCTATGTTATAAGGATAAACTTGTTGACCTTCCATTTTGAATATTTGCAGATGAGCTCAAGAGAATTATCGGCTATGAAACTTCCTTCAAAGGCGCAATGCTCATATTTAATATGTTCCAATACCCGGCTCTCAACAGACGCCTGCTTTTGGTATGACTTCCACATTTTTCTCAATCATATAATTATACACTCCTTGCCAACCTAAGTTGGGTAAATAGAAATATGCTATTTAGAATATTGTTCTGCGAATGTAAAGAGTTCCATACATTGTTTGTGAATCCATCCAGAAAACATGTTTAAAAGATTAATTTCATTTAAGGTCTAACAGATTTGAATATTATTTGAGAAAATTTTGCAATTTTATCAGGCTTAAACGTGTATTTTGGTTAAATTGTATTCAGGTCATTTTGTATGTAAATATTACCTTACAAGAGTTTCCAACTAACGGACCAATCAGGCTTTTCCCTCTTCTTTCTTTTTACTCTTTGTTTTTACCCTAGTTAGGTTGGCACAGAGTGTAGTTAATCTCTAAACTGTTGTCGTTCCCTTGTCCACAGATAGACTATTAAATATGAACAAATTAATTTGAATCGCTACATCCAGTCAAAGGTCTTGACTACTGCCTATCTTATTAAATGTGCATTAGAGTAAACTATTTAAGGGTATATAGGACACAAAATCTTTAAAAAAAAATCCAAAAAATTATTATTATGTTTAAAAATAACAAATATTTTGGAATAATTTAAAACAAACATTTTATTTATATCTGCAATAGAACGCGAGATGTGTAGTTTCTTGTGTCATGACATCTGTGTTGGTTAACCACGTTTATAAACTTCAAAGCTGTTTTTCTCCATGATCGTGTTTTCGATGATTTTTAACTTTAAATTGATATAACTCAAAATCTACTGCCCACACAGTGTTAAAATTTTCCACACAAATTTTTCAAATATATATCTTTAATTTGTCTTTAGGGATTAGTTGTGAATAAATTGTGTTTTTATTTATTAATTTTTAAAAAAATAGTGAACTTGTAAAATTTTTTTTAAAAAAATTCTATAATTTTTTTAAAGAAAAACTTTGACAAATAACAAAAATCGATAAAGACAGTTTATTAAGTTCATTTTCCTGTTTATAAAAATGCTAAATTTTTGTTTGTCAATAAATAATTTTTTGACCTCTAACAAAAATATGAAACGTCACTTTTTGACACATTTTATTTTTTTTTAAACAAAATTAATATTTTTTAAAACCTTTGACTATCTAAAAGTTCTAGTATATTTAGTATACATTTATGGAAAAAAAATTATAATGATATCTGCAATATTAAAGAAAAAAGTTAAAAGTGTGCCATACCCCCTTAAAATAGAATGTAAACTCTCTTAATAATAAAGACAGAGACATATAAACCCATCATATGATTGTTATGCTTTCCAGCTAGACACATAACACTGTACAACAAAATTTCAAAAAATTTCTGTGACTGTGATGAAAGTACCCAATTCTGAATGATTTCAACATGCCCAAATTCAGAATTGGGTACTTTCATCTCAGTCACAGTTTCGCTGTTAACCAGTGTAATTTTAAAATTGTTCTAATTTTAAAATTTGGAGAATGTACAGTATGGTATAATGTGAATAATTACTGTAAAATTATGGTTTGATTTAAAGTATGGTAGTTATTTATAATCATTTGCTACAGAAACATAATTTTAGATAAATTAAAGATGTTAATATTTCATTTAAAAATAACGTTTTAATCTCATGCAGTGAAGACAAGATTACACACTCCAGTCAATTTCTTTATCCCCCGAAAGGTTGAAAATTAATACTTAGTACACTTTCTATTAACTCCAAACAAATGCATGCCTGAAAAAGACCAATGGAGTAACAATAACATATCACAATGGATTAATATATAGCAATCAATCTTCAGAAAAACATGTATTATCAGTATTTAAAGATAGATTACAATGTTCATCCTAACTATTTTCTTACCATAACAGGTACTTCTTGAGAGCTTCCTAAAGACCCTCTTCCCAAACAACAACTTCCCAGAACTTGTACAACGGCTCCACTCTCGGTCACCCCAAAGATGCCCGTCCAATTCTGTCTCGTCTTCATTGGACAAAATCAGCCTCAATCTATCCATCCCCGAAGACAGGGTATGTATGAAGAGTCCAGTTGCAAAACTAACATGCAGTGCCGATTTAACGATTTGCCGCCTGTGGGCTACAATTTTGCTGCCCCAGTCACAATATTCTCCCACTTCGAAGAAATAAGGTAGTTGGTGTTGCAAAATAGGGTGGTGTGTGCTGTTTAAAATAGTTTCACATATTGGAATCGGGGATGTACCTTTACACACTAAATCAAAAGTGAAATAGGCCAATTTTTTAAAAACTGTTCTATTTTTCTTTCAACTTCGAAATCCTGGAGGAGGGGGTACACTTGCCCTTGCAGCGGCCATGTTTGCTACGACATATTATTACTTTATATACTTTTACGGTTTTGTAAATTATTTGTTTTCTTTCTTAAAAATATTTGTATCCTTATAATAATTTTTTTATGCCGAATGGCCGCTTTAATTGGTCGTAAAATTTGCCGCTCCAAAAAATTTGCCGCTCTAGGCTACAGCCTACTTAGCCTATCTATAAATCCGGCCCTGCTAACATGATCCAAAGTACAAGTAAGTTAGTGGGTCCAGTCCGTTCATTGACAGCTTTGACCAATTGTACTTGTGATCGTCGAAATTCGCCAATGAAGTAACCTTATATCTAAGTTATACTTTGGAGATTGTGAGTATTGTAACTATACCGTTCATGTGATCTTCAAATGTCATTTCTGTAGCAGCTGTCTATGTTACATGCATCAATTCAGGTTATACTTGGGTGTCCATCTCTTCACTTAACTATGGTTCCAACGTATGAGGCTTCAAGTGGTTTAGTAAAGCTGAGCACTGATGCTAAAGATATCTAGCCCTAAACTTATTAAGACTATAAGGGTTTATGAATGATAAAACGCCTAAATGACCCAATCACTAGTGAGAGAAATTTAATCTAGAAGAAAGTTGGTACAACTTATTGCTCATATGTAGCTAAGACAATTATCAGTTATTATTTTTTTGGGCCCCTGTGCTATTTCCTCTCTACCAATAATCAGACCTGCAGCATGGGTAGAAACTATGTTAGGTATAAAAATGCATTTAAACATTCTTTAGACCTAAGCGCTTAGCTGTGGTATACAAATTTACATTCTGTCACTTAAGTTCCCACATGTGCTATCTCACTTGAGATATCAATGAGATAGCACATGTGGGAACTTAAGTGATGATTTAACATGCAATAAATTTGCAAAGCTAATGAACCAAAGGTATTTTGCATTTGAATATCAACAACTTCCATTCACTTTTAATTATATTTTTGTAATTTTTTTTATTTCTAGTATGGGTTATCTAATTATTTGATAAAAAAATCAAATTTTGTAATTCATACAACCCTTTTTATTAAGTTGCATTCATTTTTAAATTCTCAGTTCCAACATAAACATGC
Organism: Hylyphantes graminicola; assembly: GCA_023701765.1. Taxonomy (NCBI): domain Eukaryota; kingdom Metazoa; phylum Arthropoda; class Arachnida; order Araneae; family Linyphiidae; genus Hylyphantes; species Hylyphantes graminicola. The sequence continues at coordinate 50,300,790 of CM043117.1, read as the reverse complement.
CTCTTTTTATGTACAAATAGAAATCTCTACGTTCTGTGGAGGAATCTGAATTGCCGAAGACCCCCGAAATGAGGAGAAAGACATCCAGTCCAATGCCGCACCGTAAGTTGTTCGAAAGCGTCGAAAAGATCAAAACCAAGAAAGAACCGAAAAGCCAGTTTTACCTGTCATGCCCTCCCCAATCGGTGCAGTCTAGTCCAAAGGTGAAGAAAAGGAAGAAATCTGTCGAGTCGGCCATGTTTTATATTGACTCGCAGACAGATGAAGATACAGTCATTTTGCCTATTGGAAGATGACAAGGTGATATTTATCATGAAATTCCCATTTGCCTGGGTCCAATAATTAAAGTGGCAGTGCAAAACTATCTATAATATCAAATCACATTTTTAGTAATAAAAAAAACTATGGGGTTGTTAAGCATTTTTTAAAAAATCAAATGCCCCATGTTTGAGTTGCAAAATTAACCCTCCTGAAGGATAAATCGACTGTAGTGTAAACTTGTTTTTATTGCATTAAAATAAAATTTTGCATTTTATTAGCAAATTTAGTTTCTTTACATTTTCAAAATTACAATTCTGCAGCAGATCACTATAAATTACTTCTTTTATTAATCTTTACTTTCGAATTTCTTTAATTTTTTTTTAAATATAAATTATGTCTGTTTGAAAAAAAATGCAGACAGGCGACAGATTTATAAGTTTGTTTCTCTCAGAGGGTTAATATTTTTAAATATTTAAATTTGCTTAATAAATAACTGGAAGGTAAAAACATCTAGTGGCAGCTACGTCCTACTTTTCAGCCACATTAATTTTTAAGGGTTTTTATGTTACAATACAAATGCTCAGATTTGGTTGAAATTTATGGGGTTTTGCAAAAACTGAATTCGAAGGTTTAAAAAAAATGCTAAACAACCCCTTTGTGAAAAAAAATTCTACTTCATCCACATTTATGAGTTTATTATGACCTTTTTTGTGTGCCATATCATTACCAAAAACTCAATTTCCAAAAACCAAATGTTATTTTGTTCTGATACATTTTTCTTGAATGCAAAATATTTACATGCGACAGATTAAAAAAGTTTGCTCCGATATTCCTAGTAATTATTTTACCTGTCATATCATGATTTGTTTGTCACTGCTTTATGAAATTTATTTATTTATTTTTTTTCATTTTATTATCAACATAATGTTGAAATAGAATTACACCTGTATAATTTTTTGATGGATTAAGTTATTTTTGAATCAAAGAAATTCATAGAATTATTTATTTATTAGAGCCTGTCAATTTTTTTTATTTGTTTAACCTAACCTATTGTGCTTTTTTATTATAGGATTTTTTGTAAAATAATCAGCCTGGTGACCTTTGATATTTTTTTAATGTAATTACTTAGGGTAACATTTTATATAATTTCTTAATTTTATACAAGTCTTAAGTATTAAATAATTATTTAATATTTCTAATATAATAGTTTATAAATGTTGTGTACTTTATGATGTTAGATTTTATAATTTAGAAACAATTTTAGAAAACAACCAATTTATTATTGAATACTGTTGATTGTTTTTCATTGATAAATAAGAAGTTTATAAATATTATTATTCTTTATATTCTATCAAAAATTATTGTCAAAATTTTGTGCTTGTGTGAAACGCATTACCTATTGAGGAAAAGATTATAAATAATTTTTTAATGGCTCTTCCTGAACTCTGAAATATTTCTAAATTTTCTGGAATTCTAGCTTTTTTTAAAATTTATTTTGGCATTTTGTTTCTTCATTTTAAATAGTTTTTGGACAATTGAAAATGTTCAATAGCTTTCAATTATTTGAAGGAGCTCTAACTTTATTTTAAAAGTAATTTTATCCTAAAGTATTTAAATGCATTCCAAAAGTTATAAATGTATTCTTATATATTAAATGACGTAAATAGTTAATAAATAAAATATATTTTTAGTTTTCTGATAATCTAACCTTTGTTTTTGAACCAAATTTGTATTAGTCCTACAAAAAAAGATTCTCTTATATATTTATTTAAGGCTTAATTCTGAAATGTTTATATATCACTAAATGGTAGCTGAGACAGAGTTGCACATTCTTCCATTTTGTAATAATGTATTTTCAATATGTTCCTGATACCTTTTCATTACATTTTATTTGAACCCCTTGTTCATTTATTTAGGACTTCATTTAAATATTTTATGGTATTTTCCATATTTTTATTTAGTTATTTATATGTATAAACCTAAATACTTACAAAGCATTAATGTCCGAACTATTTATATTTCTCATACATAATTTCCATGTGTGACTTTAAAAAAATTTAAAAGTAAAGTGTTGTAGTTATTTATCTTCCTAAAATTAAAAAGTGAGGATTGACCTAACGTAGGTGCTTATGAAAATGTTAGATTTCTAATGAAATTAAGACTGCTGTGATACCTTGCTATTTTTTGCATTTCAGTAACCCCTTGTTATATTGCGCTTATCAAAGGACAAGCAAAAAAAGTGGCATAACTAAATTCCTGGTATGGGCGATGTAATTAATATTGTATATTTATTAATCGCATTTTTATATTATTAATATTGTCTCTTTAAAGATTTTAAGCTCAATCCAAATGAAGAAAATTTTTATTGTGATCACATAAGTTATATAATTGTGTTTAAAAATTAAATTTTAATTAATATTATTTAACTTACTGAAAATATTCTGATTAATTGGACCATTTTTGAGGAAATAAAAATTATTGTGATGAAAAAGTTTGGGACATGATTTAAGAGTGATATGACATTGTGCAATATCGTGAGGGGGTATTGTATTTGACACATTCTACTTGCTATATTAGACATTACATTCTTTGCAGCTATAAATGTATGACAAGTTTACATTATAATCTATGTTTAAAAATCGTTTTTTGTACATGTATTTGTATATATTTTGCTTTTATTTGCAATCCTGTTATTGAACAAATCACAAAATTTTGTTATAAATCTATTTTCAAAAATTATAACCTATCAAAAGCAATGATATTATATTTGAAATTTATTCATTAAATTATTGAAAGTAATATTAGAATTCCAATTATTCCTGTTTATGAGTTATACATAAAGTAAAAGTTGCTGTGTTATAGCTTTATTAAACTGTCTAAATTTCATCTTTTATGTGAATCCAATTTTATTTTACTTTACTTTGTTAAAGCTATTTCATTGTGATTATTTGTATTTTTTTTACATTCTTTATAAGTTTTATTAACATTTATAACTTATTTAGTGAAAATTATATTGCTGTTTTATGTTAGATTAGTTAAACCTTTATTATGTTCCTTTTATGTGTGTGAGTGTATGCCTACCTACAAGAGATTCCGATTAAAGTACTATGTCAGTTTTTAAAGATGTATGCTTGAATTAACTTTTAAATTCATTTTAGTTTTGATTATTTTATACATTTTAAAAAAGTTAATATAAAGTTATAGACTAATTGAGAATTAGTTTTTTTTTTAATATTTTCATTAGGTAACACAATGGTCATTGTAATAATTTTAAATGTATTTCTTTATTATAAAAATAATTACACTGAGGAAGTAACAATAGCTATTTATCCCATAAATTATTTACAGTTGATTGTGGTTATAGATTATTGAATTATAAAAAATACCATACTTGAACAATATATATATTTTAATTCATTTAAAGCAAATTTGTTATGATTACAATAAGTAATTTCTTTGGCTTAAACTATAATTTGGAAAATGTAATTAATTAGGCTTGTTGAGTAATTTTTTCATACATATATACATTTAAAAACTCCATCATTATTAACAACTTTCTTTCAATTTTTTTAACAGCTCAAGAGTTTTAAAGAACAACACACTTTAAGAAATTACTCGTAAACAGATCATCTATGTGTCATTGTACAAAATCACAAATTATCTGAACACTTAATTTCATGTATACACTATTACATGCTGTTTAAAATTTCAGAAGTAGAAATTCTACGTCAGCGAGCGCCAAATTTAATATCTTGTGGTAATTATAACCTTTTATGTTCAAGATTTTGCTGCATCGAAAATTGCTCCAAACTGGCACAAGAAAAATTTCTACCCCTGTATTTGATATGTTTTCATCTTGATTATCATGTGACCAGCCAAACATTGTCTAATTGCAGACATGTGTCTATATTTCACAATCACACAATCTACCCATAGTTTATCATTTCCTATTTATATAGTAGCAATGGAATTTTGTTTTATAAAAAAAATTTCTTCGTGAAACTAAATATTATTGAGTCATGAGTGGTGTTATAAAATTTTACACCATTCTTTCCTGTTGCACTCATTTTAATTCTACAAATCTCTAGACAAAGGATAATCATCCCACATAGCATGATGCCTAATATAAAATCTTGCCAAATCACAGTATGCCGGAACTACATTGATTGCTTCCTATTTTCACCTCCAATCTTCTCTGGAGCTGCTATGTCCATCCTGTTCTTGCGTTCTGACAAACAGAACGTGCAAATCCTCTTTTTCTCGGGACTGTCCATTTCAAGAAAGCTGCACTTAAACTCTTTGCAAACGTGTCCACCTTTGTAGCCTTCAGCCCTTGCAGTCACTGTGTTGGCGAGATGTCTGATGTAAGATGTCGCCAAACGCAGTGTCTCCACCTTATTGGTACAAAATTATGCAATTAATTACACTTTTATGCAAATGCAATATTAAAATATATATTGGGGTCAACACACTATGTAGATCAAAATGGACATACTTTTGAATTGAAAAGTTTTATTATTGGAATTGCATTTCGATTTTTTGTGAAAACTTGAAAATGTATATCTATACATTTTTAGTGTCTTCCTTGTTTAAGGATTTTTACCCTGAAAAAATTTCCCCTATTGCTCTATAAAATCTAACTGCTTTTATAAATTTTACAGATAGCCCAAAAAAGATTTAAAACTATACGTACTCTCTTCAGATCCAAATGCCTAAAGCCTTCATTTTTTTTTAACTTGCGTAGAATGCCATAACTTTCTCTTGTTCAAATAAGGGCATAAGATCATTTTCAATACCATTAATGCTATATTATGATAGATAATATTTTTAGCCTACTTTTCTTTTTTTTTAATTCGAAAGAATTTTTTAAAAAATGAAAAAGTAGGTATTGACATGCGGTCGATATCCGTCCGTCTGTCTCCGTACCCCCTTCCAAAATCGGTTCTATCTATCCGATCTTAAAAATTCTTTTTTTTTTTTTTTTTTGTTACAAATGTATGACCTAGTTCTTGTTACTATTGGTTGTGTTTTCTTTTATTCTTGATGTTTTTAATACTATTTTAAACATCGAAACTCCTATATTATTAAAAATTATACACTATAAAATATGTTATAATGTAGTCTGAAATAATGAAAGTTCGTCTTAAGGATTGCTTTCAAAATGTAAAGAATAAATTTAGTTTTTTTATTAAAAACTTTGACATGACAATGACAGTGATTGCGCCCTCTAGAAGGGAAGGGCGTAAGCTATATAGCCCATTACCCCGCTCGCCAGAAGAGACAGTCACAAGAGACACACAAAGAAGGACTACACAAACACATAGACAAATAACAACATTTATTGACAAACACAAACATCCATGCCTTAACCGGGATTCGAACCCGAGCCCAGCAGCTCCAAAGGCTAGTACACTAACCATTGCGCCAGTGGACCGGCAAAAAAAAAAAAAAAAACTTTGACATACTACCTTGGACAATCTCCTGTCTCTCGGCTCCGTGGGTATCCGTGTCCTCAGTACTGAGAACGCGACATTAACACTGGATGTCCTGTTCCGTTCTCGGGCATTAGCGACGTTTCGGTGGGCCACTGGCTCGCTGCTGATGTCAAAATGGCAGGTGTCCATTTCTAAGTGTTCAGCTGTTCTGTGAAATAGTTGGTCATTCAATATCGAATTGTACTAATGAATCAATATTATGAAATGTTCCAAATTACAGATATTAGTCGTTACAGATCTGATTTAAAAAAAATTCAATTTTATTTTTAAACGTCGATTAAAATTTCGAAATAGTATACCGAAAAACTATGCTCTTTAATAGAATTTTTCTAAACGTTACCGATCTTGACTAATTTAACCTTTTCACTACTGAAACGGCCCACAACGGCCGTCCGCTGATGGATTCGATAATGATATTTCTACCACGTATACGAGGAAACAAAAATCCTTCGAAGCGAAAGGGTTAAGATAATTTTTATTTCCCGTACTGGCAAACTGGAACTACATTAGCATTTTCACTCCCACGAAACTATCGTTTGAAGTAAAATATATAGTATAGATTTATTATTTAAAGGTGCGTTATTAAAACCTTCTGAAAAGTGAGCGAATTTAAATTTTTTTTAAAGTAAAAGTACGAAAGAGTCAATTTCTAGTTTGGATGAATGAACCCTTCCTTGCACCACGTGAGGCAATTTAGCTCCAATTACAGGCATACAGGCTCCGATAGCGATCCTTCATCCGTTCACCAGAATAATCACCTTGGTGAATGCGGGTTTCGACATCCCCAATGTTGACATGATTCTGTCTACGGTAGTGGATCTACTATCTTATCTAGGGAATCTAGAACGGACTATAGTAAGATGTATCTAATAAAGTAGTAGTGCTACAGAGAGGTTACGCATATAAGCTACACCAGTAACCAATGTAGAATTTTTTAATTCAATTTTTATTGCTTTAATGCTAAAATATATAATTGCTATGAAAAAACTACCTGAATATATATTTTTTAAATGTAATAATTTTCCGAATATAAAATTAACGGAGTGTTAATGCCAGAACTGAAGCAATAATTTGCTTAGATACAAGAATAATTTAATAGTCGATTGGTGCTTAAGCCATGGAAAATATATATTCTTTATCCATTGTATTACCCGCTTACAGTGATCACCAAATTTCAGTAAGACAATATCCAATTTTACGTTATGTTTTTAATTAAATTAAAAACAAGATCGGGGTAAAAAATCAAACAAGAAATTCAATCCAATTTTTTGTAAGGAAGTTGAAAAGTACGTATGAAAGAAGAAAAAAGTATCTGATGATGGAAATGTCATATTACTCAATTTCGTTTTTTCATTCTTTCGAATAGAAAAGAAAATTTTAAAAAAAAACTATCCATCGATCAATTTTAAACAAATTTTAAAAAAGGATTCAATTCAAACAAAATAATGACTCACCTCCATCGATGGTGTTCCTCTCTTCAAGCAGAGAATGAAATAATCGTCTGCACCAGACCACAACCACCCCCGAGACAAAAAAAAAAAAAAAAAAAAAAAAAAAGCCTAAAACACATTCGAAGAGGGGTCGTCATTTTCGGCCTAATCCCCCTTTCGTGTAATACGAGGATGTGATGGAAGGTTGTTTTCCTTTGCTTGTTTTTTCTTCACTTGTTGACATCTTTCGTAGAAGAAGGGGGAATATTGTGTTTTTTTTATGGGGATGGTTTGAAGTAGGACTGATGAGGTCTCACAATACTTTTTTTCCCCTTGGAGTTTCAAAAGCTCGTTTCACCTACCTAAATATAATGGGGCTGGGGAGCCCAGTCGGGTAAGCACTCGCTTATTAGCATGCGGAAGGTCCCTGGTTCGGGTCCGGGCATCGCCAAAATAGCTGCCGACCTATAAACGGCCAGTGCAGCCAAAAATGTCCGACGAGTAATACCCCGTGTAAGGGAGTGCACGTTAAATATCCTTCAAAGTCCTAACGTTGCGTACGATGTCGCTCTTAACGGTTGCGTTGGGTGCCTATTCAAGTGTTGGCTCGTTACTTGACTGTGGTTCTAAAGTACGACGCCCGTCGCCAATAGCCCTCGTGTAGCTCTAGTGCGACGTTAATTCAAACCAAACCTAAATAGGACATATTATTGTCTAATTACTGGTTTAAGGTTAAGTTCGTTACTTAATGACTGTTGTTCAAAAATACGTCGCCAATAGCCCCCGTGTAGCTCTAGTGCGACGATAATTCAAACCCAACCTAACCTACGAGCAGGTTAGTTTGAATTATCGTTGCACTAGAGCTACACGAGAGCCATTGGTGACGAAATCGTATTTTAGAACCACCATCAAGTGACGAGCGTTGTGTAGGCACCCAACGCAACCGTTAAGGATGACATCGTAAGGACTTTGAATTATATATAACGTGCAAAACGGACTTCGGAGCAGATTTTACTTGCACTCCCTCCTACACGGGGTTATTCGTCGGATTTTTTTTTTTTTTTTTTTTGCACAGGCCGTTTATAGGTCGGGGCAGTTTTGGAATGCCCGAACCTGGGACCTTTCCTCGTGCAAAGCGAACGCCTAAACCGACTAGTCTCCCCAATCCCATATTATCCATCTAAACCCACCTTGTTTTTAATGTGGCTAACGTTAGATTAGGTTTTGAATTACGTCGCCACTAGAGCTACACGAGGGCTATTGGCGACGGGCGTCGTATTTTAGAACCACAGCACAGTCAGAGGTGACGAGCCAACACGCCTGAATAGGCACCCAACCCAACCGTTAAGGGCGACATCGTGTACGCACCGTTAGGACTTTGAGGGATATTTAACGTGCACTCCCCTACACGGGGTATTCTTCATCGGACTATTTGGCTGAACGGACCGTTTTTAGGTCGGCAGCTATTTTGGCGATGCCCGGACCCGAACCTCTGGGACCTTCCTCATGCTAAGCTCAGATAAATCTCTGAGGTTATACATTTCCAAAAAAATAAATAAAGAATATTTATAAGATCCGGATGATAAAACCGATTTTTAAAAGGAATGCGATCGGAGGACAGACGGACATTTTCAGCAAGACAAAAGAGCAATACCTGCTTTTTTCAATTTCCTTTAAATTATAGTTTCGAATTAAAAAGAGGGGGTGGGGGATAGACTTTAAAACATTAGCTGAGGCTAAAAATTAAATTCCAATGTTATTCACTTACTCTGTTGCTTTACAGAAGCAACAAGTATGTTCTTTTTTCGCAAAAAGATTGGAAACTTTTCAATTTTCGAAATAACGTAAAATTAAATAATGCTATGAACAGTTCCGTTTTCGCTTTTGCAGCGAAAATATTGCATTGCAATTCTTTGAAGTTAAAACTATATTAATTCAATTTTGAAAGGAATTTATGAAAATATTTAATTTTTGTGTTTAAACTCTAGCTGATGGCCGTGTTTGACGATTAGATTTTCTAAGGTACAGGGTGGTTATAAAATAACGCTCCCTATTCGAAGTGGTCTGTAGCTTGAAGATTAATCCAAATGCAAAAAACTTTGAGACACTTAAGCCCATTTCACACCTTGTCACAACTACTTGCAACTCCCGTAGAACACCGTGCATTAAAAAGTTGCACTCAGTTCGTGAGATTTTTTCCTGCAAGCACGAAAAAATCGCAGTTGCATGTACCCTTAGCCAATCAGAACTCATGATTTCCTTGGCTGCATTGTGGCGAACTAGACTTCGCCAACTGATTGTTTATTTACTTTTTAATACGCCAACTTTCCCCGTTTGCAAAAATCTGCGCAATTAAAAATGGATATTAAATGGATGGCAAAGATGAAAATTGATCTAATTAAGGAAGTTTGGAAACATAAATTTCTGTTTGATGCAAACAATGCCCATAGTTTGATAAAAGTTTGCTTTCAAAAAGATAAAACTTGCCAAATTTTGAGATGAATAATTTTTTGTGGAAGCCCGAAAATCCAGGTTACCACGAGTTGCAGTTGCAAGTGCTGTGCAGGTTTGAAATGGGCTTTACTAATCAAGAAGGGGGAAAAATGTAATCATAAAAAACAAACTCGTTACTTGACCAGGGTTCTAAATTACGAGGCGTAATTGGATGTGTTGGCCGTAATTGGCTACTCCTCGTAATTATAACCTTGGTCAAGAGACGAGTTTTTGTGTTATAATTCCATTCTTTTTCGTAAAAACGAAACTCGTCTCTTGACCAGGGCCAAATTACGAGGCGTAATTAGCTGTGTTGGCAGTAATTGGCCATAATTGACGACGTTTCGCAATTTAGATTCTGGTCAAAAGACGAGTTTTTTTTATGATGATTCTTTTTTAGGATTTTTATGATACCATTCTTTTTTCCCCTTCTTGATTAGTAAGTGTCTCATTTTTTGTTGCATTTGGATTATTCATTCAAGCTACAGACCACTCCGAATAGGGAGCGTTATTTTATAACCACCCTGTACATTGAATTTGGTTTTGTTCAAAAACAAGATGTTACTTTAATTTTCGCACTCTGAATGTAAAAAACTGTAACCACGACATTTTGAATGTTTATGTTTGGAAATTCTAATTTTTTGGAGTGCTTGGATAGCCAAATGGTTTAGACTATTACGCTAGCATTTGGCATGCTGTCTAGGTACGGGCTTGATATTTGCCTACGCCCTGAGTGCACTTCTTTTCTCTGTGACAGTAAAAATCATTTCTGAGTCTGTCTTACTTGACGGAGGCTACAAGCGGATCTCTGATCAAACACGAAAGCCGGAATTTATATGTACCTAACGCCACTCTATTTTTTTGGTTTTCTAATTTCTTTTCTCCACGAGAACAAGGAAGAGAAAGAACACGAGATATTAAAAGAATTTTCGTTGAGTTTAAATTTTTGTATCGAATTTTTTATTTATTTAAATTGACTTTGTTCGTTTCTGTATGAAAAGGAATAGATTTTCTAATTGTATTTGCGAAATCGACAAGCACAAATGGAAGTTTTCACTCTTACTTTAGAACAATTTCGTTATATTCGAAAACATAGAAAAAATTTAGAAGTGCGTTTTACTCTTAAAATTATTTTACCAGAAGAATTTAATCTTACATGTACCATAGCTAACGTCTCCGGTGAAAAACGCAATATTCAACAATTAAAGGTGAGTAAACATTAGTATATTTTTATTTGTATTTGGAAAGGTACAATTTTACTCTTCATATTTTCTCTCTCTAATGATATATCTAAGAAAAAACGTAAAACTAGACTTAAGAAAGTCAATTATTTGCGCTTTGTTAACGTTGCTTTCATAAAATTCTTCACATAATTTGTAGATTTAAACAAGTTATTTCCACAAAAAAGTTTCTTTGTTCCTTCTATGTTTTATATTTCAAACTAAATTTTTATTCCATAATTGTTAAAACTAATGTAGATAATAATTCTGTACAATTATACAAATTTCTTGCATTGCTTCAACAAAAGATGAAACTAATACTTTGGTACTTTTCCCTCAAACCACATATTTAAAATTGTCAAGAGAAGAAAAGAATTGGTAGAAATTTACTGTACGGTAACCATTGGCGAATTTTCCGAAATAGCGCAGAAGTCCGTATTCCGGCGAATTTTGACGTCATGCTCTCTTCACAACGATGACGTTTTCCCGCAACCCTATATAACCATTATGCGTTTCGGTCAAGTCAGACAGGTTGCCATCAAAAACTATTTAATGCCAAATCGGAAAATCGTGCCAATGGTTACCGTACAGTAAAGGTGAACCAAAGAATTATATAAAGAATCTGACCAAAAGATTGGAAACTGGGCCAATCAATTGGATTACATTCTGTTATTGAAGATTTTGGCAACTTCAATCCTACATGTTACATATTTCATATTAGAATTTTTGTTCATCTTATTCTGTTGTTTTCCTTTTGTATATTAATGTCGATGTTGTATGTCTTAATTTTGAAACTAGAGCCTCTTATCACTTTATTTTTACTTTGACTTTACTTGATTAATCTTTAGAATCCGGTGCTTCTGTCGCCTAGGGATTTGGCGTTTTTTGTAGGGAGCTATAAACAATTTTATTTGGTGATACGGCGAAAGATCTTTTCATCCAATTGTCGGCGCTGGTAATACTTGCGCGGAATTGTGGGTAAGTTGCCCGGATGGTGTGCGCGTGCAATGGAATTATTTCTTAATTTATTTTTCAGCCAATTGACAACGCTGTTGATACTTGCGAGCGATGAATTGTGGGTAAAGTTGCGCTCACATTGGAATTGCGGTTACGGTTGACTCTGAATATCTGGTTTTGGTTATTATATTCCGGTTATTATTTATTCTGAATATTTTGTCGATTTGAAGAGGATGCCAAGCAGCACCGGATTCTAAAGATTTCCCCTTTACTTCTAAAAACCGCTACTAAAACTGGTTTTCCAAGAAAATTAAAAAAAATTAAATTTTTTAAGATTCACCACACACTGCTTTGCCAGGGGGATGAAAATATAAATATAGCTTTCAAGGTTGTTGAACTTGTTTCAGATTTTTAGCCCAAAAAAAGAAGGAAAATGTTACTAAAATTGGCGACTTTGCCATGGGTTACCATAAAATTGAATTTGGTGTAGTTCCCAGATTGCTGACTTTATTACCAGTGGTTATTATATTACTTTAGCCAAGTTTTCATGTTAGAAGGTCTCATTTCCCAAATTATTTCAAATTTATGAGCTTATACTGCATTATAAAAGGCAGAATTATTTACTTTTATTTCTTTCTAGGATTTATTGAAAGAAAAACTTGAAGGGGACACTGAAAATACACCAACAAGTAATGATATCCCTCTGATTATATTGTCAGACTCGGATTCAGAGACTCAAGTGCAGCCTGTAGCTTCTATCAATAAGCAAAAAAAGAAGAAAAATAAGCGCAAATTTGAAACTTTCAAGAGTTTTACATCCCAGGCTGCAGGAGAACTAACATCACCCGGAAATTCTTCCAAAGTCGGAGTATTGGATGGCACAACTGCTGTAAGTTTTGATATTTGCCTTGGTTAAATTTGATTATACCTCTCCCGACCTTAAGTTTGCAGTATACAAATGTTCTACGAGAAAGAGGGTAAATAGTTCTCATTTTTGAGGGCGAGAATCGAATACAAAAAGGTATTTAACATTCAATAAACAGATTTATTTGTTATTTCAAGACATAAATTTACTATTTTTATTAGTTTAGCTTCAGTTAGAGTGTAATTTTAATTATTTTTTTCCTTCGATTTTGACGTAACAGGGCGCACGAATATCAGGGTCATAGGAGCAGCGAATCAGAGTGGGCGAAATTGCGGTGCCAGCCGCGTTGTTTACCCAGTTTCCTCCGCTCAGTACATTTCTCTGCTGCAAATTTAAGGTCGGTTTTAATATAGTTGAAGATTGTAAACAAGCCTAGTTTTCATTTTTATACGAATAAAAACAATTACAAAAGGCTTAAATTGAAATTAAATAACAATTTTTGATTTGTACTGAGGAAATTTTTGTTAATATAAGTTTTTTGTATTATTTTAATTAAAATTTCATTAATTTTTAAAATTATTTAACCAGGCCATTTTTGGACCTTGTAAAGGTTTATGTATTTTGTATAGTTTTGTACCAAAGTATACTTTTAGAAAATATGATGATCAAGATTAAAATAACTAAAATTGTTTAAATTCGATTTGATAGACTTCATTTTATGACCTTATAAAAGAACTCACATTGAGACTTTTATTTTCCCCCCTGCATTTTAACCGGGTTTAAACCTATATTAGGGTATAACATAGCACTATTTTGAAATTCTGGGAACCGATTGTAATTTTTAATATTGAAGAAAAACATAGAAATATATAACACCCCATTGGATTTTTTAGTGGTGTTGTATTGCCCTTTTGGCATGTTCTGTTTCTATCAGCCCTATCACAGCTTAAAAAAAACGTGCTGAAGTTATATTAAGACATTTTAATACCAAGATATCAAATTAATATTTTTCTTATTAGATATTTAGATAAGATAACAAATTGCTTTTTTTTGTCCTAATGCCAGCCCGCTAGTAAACGTGCAAGAACTGGACCTGCTTTTCCTTCTGAAGAATACATTCCTCTGTCTGTTACTAAGAACATTGAGGGAGATCGTTCTGTCAAAATCAAACATAAGAAGAAATCTACCCTAAATGCTAAAAATCAAAAAGCAAACTTATCATCCACATGCGCCATATCTGCTGCTTCAAATACCACTGAAACTGATGTTAGCAGCACTCAAGATGAAAGTGTTAGGTTGATAGAAGATACTTTTGTGTTGGACTGCAAGCCCAGCTCTACTACTTCAACGGGCTCCAGTGAAAGAGATGCTACCTTTATTCTGGACGACAGTGCTACTGTATTGGATGATAGTGCCATGGTTACGGATGATAGCATAAGGATAATAGAAGACTGTTTTGTTATGGATAAGACACCAAGTTTGCCAAAAGAGAATAACACTACTGAACTAGATGATAGCGTCGTGGAAATTACAATACCCGATTTCCAAAATCAGCTGACATTTCGAAGTAATCCTATACTTACGGAAGTGTTTCCCAATCCTTCCAATTATCGCAACCGTACTACAACAAATAATTTTCCAAGCCTGACAAGAGTCTTTAATCATAGAAACAATTTAATTTCATCAAACAACAGTTCTGTACAGCAGCCGTTAAGGGTTCAGCAACCTCTTGCCACCAATCAAAATCAGATTACTAATGCCTTACAAAACGTTTTGAGTGGAGCGAATTTAGTGATGCCCAATGGGTTAATTCCTCAAGTCCCCAGGCCAATGACATCGAAGCTTCGACCGGTCGTCATTGATGGGAGCAATGTTGCAAGAGCGTGAGTGAATTTGCTTTGCATATACAGTAAACTCCCGATTATCTGCGGCATTGGGTGGCGCGGCATCCGCGAATAAGCGAATTCGCGGATAATCCGCAAAAGTGAGGAAAATACAAGTCCACAAAATTCCTTCTGGGTGTTATAAAAGTAAATTACAGTAATCGTATAGTATGTACAAATTTACTTGCTTCAAAATGTCTCTTACTGTCGTTTCTCGTATGCTATACTGCAAACACATTTGATTCTTAGAGGAACCTTTTTCCATCTTTTCAATGAGTTGTAGTTTGTCTAGAATTGTCAACACTTTTTTTTCGTTTGTCACGCATTTCGCTACTATCAAAATCAGGTAAAGCAGTTCAATAAAAAATAGCGGGCAATTTATTTTACAAATGACGCTTTTTGACAAAAATCCTATATATATATCCTATCCCTATATCCTATCGTGATGTGCACCTGGCTGAACACATTTTGGCACACACCAGTCACTTGATTATTTTAATGCATTTGTTGTTCTTTTTGTCAAATATGTATTCGTTGTTTTTTGAATATGTTCGTCGTTCTAGAAAGGAATTCGTTGTTCTTGGTATGCATTCCTCTAAAAAGTTTTTAAACAAATATGTAAACTTATTTTATCGCGTTTTATGAAATTTTTATATTTGCACTGAAAAAAGGAAAATGAGGTGAATAGTTTCCCGCGGATAATCGGGAGTTTACTGTAGATCCCTTTTTAATTATATATGTGTGACAGGGTGCGAAATTATGAAAATTTTACACTAGACAACTGGTCTTGTAGTAAGAACCTAAAAGTTATTAGACATTGAAAAATTTTGCTAGACCAAAAATATTAAATAAAAGGTTAATTTTACTATATACAATTTAATGGTATTAACAACTAATTTTTACAGCAACACTCGTTAATCAGTTGTCTGACTCTTCTGCAGAAGTACTCTCGCAGTTAGATTGAAACAGGGATGCAGAATATGTCCGATCCTAGATCGGGGGAAATTTTAGCCTTCTGGGGAAATTTTGTGGAAAATATTCAATTATTTTCGATTTTAACAATGTATTACAAAATTCCCTGACCAGCCATTCGTTTTCCGTTTAAAAACTTATCGTAAATTTACTTTTTAATTTTGTTCTAACAAACCAAAATAGTGTATCGCGTTTGTATCCTAAATTCAGCATATCATCGCAGTTGATCGCAATTTTTACGGTGCCCGGAATTAGGTGAAACTAAACTTAAATTTCAATAAACCACACGTTAAAATAACAGGTTTTAATAATGAAGATAAAAAATTTCAATCAAAATGCGAAGATGAATTAAGATTAGATTACACTAAGATGTCTTCAAATCTCGGCCTGCCAGTGCAATTTCCCATTAAACTAAGCTTAAATTTTGATAAATAACTAGTTTAAATATTGGATTTTAATAATAAAGATAACAAATTTTAATTAAAAATTGAGGATGAATTAAGATTAGATTACATTGAAATGCCTTTAAATATCGATCAACGGCCAATGCAATCCCCCACTAGAAGACCATTTACCGGGACAAAAAAAAATTATAGTCCAATGATGTTTCCTGATTTACTTATTTTGCTGCATAGTAATTTTCACGAAATCTGCTGATGACGTCACATTGCATCAGGAATGAATGACAGTTTTGTGGCTCTGCATGATCGGAAGAGTATCTTTTGTAGCTCCGGTTCAGGCCAGTCGGACAACCACATTATTTTTTCTCATCAAGTGTCCGTGAGTCGTGAACACAAGAACCGCTTGAAAGTTAAAATTCTTTTTGTTTACGTTTGAACCTTTTTTTTTCTATACCTAAAGGTAATTACAGAATTTATGCAAGTCTAAAATATATGGTAACATTTTGGGGGACATTTTCAATCGGATTGGGGGAAATGTTTGGAGTTAAAACATTTTCTGCATCCCTGGATTGAAAAGCGCCTCTACCAACGCCAAATAGACTGATTTCTGGAGCGTCATTTGGCGACATATTTAGAACTTAACTTTATCGCTAAATGATGGTGATAAAGTTCTAAAAGTGCAGAATCTTATTTTATTGGTGAGCTCGCTCTCAAAATTTTTGCTAGACTGGCGGTCTAGTAAGTTGGAAATTTTTATCGGCCTTTCTGAAAAAACATCAGTCTTGTCTAGCTCTAATTTCGCACCCTGTGTGATAAAGTAAGTCTACAGGGAAAATTTAACTGTTAACAGTCCTTATTATAAGGTAGTCATGAGAGGTTTAAGTCATAAATGTCATACATCTGAATACTTAAACATTAAAAATACTTAACCATTAAACATACAAATATATATAACTGAATAGGGTTCAAAATTTAGTGCAAAGGTAGCCAAATACAACTAAACCCTTCAATTTTGTGATAAAATAACTGTAGTCTCGGGTATCAAGACTTATTTTTTAAATTAGGTGATACCTATTTTTCTTATAGGGATTTTCTATATACTACGCCAAAAATAATCTTCTTGGAATCGCAAATTTTTCATTAATTCAAAATTTAAAAAAAAAACTCTGCGTTTGGTTGCAAGTTGTAATTCAAAAATTGCAAAAGTTCCATCAAATTTCCTAAAATTGCTTAAATTTCTCTTCTGTCTACCTGCAAATTGCAAAAATCCTAAAATCTCAAAATTGTGGCAGTTTTTAACTTTGGAAATTTGTGATCAAAATAAATTAAACAACTTGAAGACAAGCTAAATATTTAGAAACCATGGCTGTCGTATATAAAAAATTATAAATAATATTTAGTAAAGGTTATTTCATATATTAAATTTTTTGGTATTTATCATTGCGACACAAGTATATATACTCTTTAAAAACTTTATTTACTCATATAAAATTTATAAATAATTCTTTGAAATTTATGTTACATGATTAATGTTAATTTTGTTTTCCAGTCATGGATTAGCTACTAGGTCGTATTCCTGTAAAGGAATCAAAATCTGTGTTGACTATTTTTTAAGGCGGGGTCACACAGAAATAACAGTCTTTATACCTATGTTCCGAAAACACAAAATCCATGGACAATTCCCGACAACAGATCCAAACATTTTGGAGGAATTAGAAAAAGCCGGGATGCTTTCTTGCTCCCCATCGAGAAACATTGACGGGAAGACGCAGAGTTGTTATGACGATAGGTGAGATGATTTCTGTTAAGTTTTTATTGGTTTCTCATCCAAAATCGGACACTTCAAAGGCCGTGCCGTAAGCAGGGTTGGGTTTTTACCGGTGAAAACTAGTTTTTACCAAGACATTTATGTTTTCTTCCTATTGTGGTATTAATATTTTTGAAAAAGGAATATAGTAATTAGTATGTATATATTTATTCTTCAAACATACCAATGCCATAATATAAAGAAAACTAGAATTCATCATCCTCAACAACATAAATTATTAATTTAACTGTTTTTTTTTTGCTATTAAATGTAATATTATTTCAGAAGGGTGGGAAAAACATGTTTTTACCAATAAGAATGGTAAATCCATAGGAAAAGCATGTTTTACCAATAGAGGTAAAAACCATGGGAAAAACATTTTTTTACCAAGGCGGTTAAAACCATGGTAAATACCGGCAAAAACCGTAAATGGTAAATACCATGCCTACCCTGTCCATAAGTCCTTGGGAACATCATGAGTGGTAACCGTAGAGTTAAGACGAAGGTGGTGGTGTTTTGGGCAAAATGAAGTCGCCAAGTAAGCCCAGGCCAGACAAACCGCTCACTCAACATTAGTGCATTATTATCCAATTTTATTCTTGAAGATGTTGATTAGAAATCAGAAAATGACTGTTTGTGTTGTGGCACAGATCTAATTTACAAAAGATGGTAGTTATTCCCATCACTAGTACAAAGAGTTGTTGTAATTTTAGTTTTTATTAAAGTCGGAAGTCAGCAAGTCAACATAGTAAGGCTTACAAACTCAACAATAGAATGGCGCCAAATACCTCACTGATAGCATGCGTTTGTTTAGGCTTCAAACAAAGCGATCGATGGCTTCACTTGGCAAAGCAGATTTTGTATTGGTTTTTGCCCAGAGCCATCTCTATCTTCTTAGCCCTTTGATAGCAGCAATTTCAGCGGTATTGTTATACATTTTGGTCCTTCTGAAATTACATTTGTTTTGGTGACAGATTTATCTAATTATTTCAATTTAATATTAAAAATATCAAAATTTTTAAGTTCTATAATCTATTTTAGAAAAGTTTTATCTAAAGCCTTAAGATTTTTTTTAATTATCCGCTATTTGTAAATTATCGCAAATACTGAATACTATATATATTTTTTTGCTGTGCATTGAGAATGAAACCGAAACAACGAATGAATTTGTGCAACAACAAGAATGAAAACTGGAAACTGTCATTTGAAGGACTCCAATTAGTTTTAAGCATACTTTTTAATTGAGGTTCTCCCTGTATTTTTTTAATTAATGCACAACTCTTGAGACTAAGGATATCTTCTTTAGGTTTGCCTGTCCATTACTCCAAAACTTGCAAGTTGCTTATAGTGCGATTTGCTTAGTTTGAGGCAATCAAAATTCATAAAAAAGTTATCTTAATTTTTTTAAAGATATATTTCGTCGTAACAATATGTAGTTTTTTCTATAAGTGGTTGGGTTTCTGTAGTGTAAACCACTTAAACTAACTTGATAAATATCCAATAAAGAAATTAATCTTTAGAATTCTACAAGGTCAAGTATTCGAAGCAATAACATCTGTTTGTCACTGGCTAGAAATAATTTGCCAGAAGTGTTCTTAAATTAATCAGGATTAAGGGTTATGTTTTTGGGTGTTTGGGTCAAAAATTTTGATTTTTGTTTTCTTTTTTTTATTCAGCTTATCTGTAGCTTTATTTTAAGACCAATATTATCAATATCTGTTTAAAAGTGGTTTTCTTTTTGTTAGCATTTTTGAGAAACCTAATATCGTTTCTTACTTAAACATTACTTTTCTGTTGCATTTCCTAAAATATAAGGGTTTTCAACAGTTAAGAAATTTTTCCCTAGGTAAAAAAGATATCAACATGTTTTGTTTTGTTGTTTGTTCCAAATAAACATCTCTTTGATTTTAAACTGAGGAAGAATTTCAAAATTTTCTGCTTAAAAAAACAAACTTTAAATCTGATTTTTTTCGTGTTTTTCAAAACATATTTTTAAAAAAAAATCATCGTAAAAGTATTTTTTAATATTTTTTATATATCCTCACTTTAAATCAAAGAACTATATGTAAGGAACGAAATATAAAAAAGTTTATAATGATATCTCACATAGTTCAGAAAAATCTTCCTAAAGGGTTAGGCAAATTAACATGGGCGAGATAGACCATCCAAGTTGGACTAATAAAGTTAACCTAGTGACTAATTAATGTTGAGAGGAGTTGGATGATCCGACTCTTCTTAACATTATTAGTCACTAGGTTAACATTATTAGTTAATACCATTAGTAATTATTCCAACATCATTTGTAAAAATTCCTACATATATTGCGTAAAATACGGAAGTGAGAGAGTTGAACTTGTTTGGTTTGTGAATATCTTTTGAATTAGCAATTTTACATGCACTTAGTTTAAAAATTAAATTACAATTAGGTAAGTATACAAACTTAATCTAATACCTATTTTTAATTATTACCAATAAATTCATTCTTTCTTTTTATATTTTCCTTTACTCCTTACCTCAACAATGTTCTCCTTAGTCTTATGCATAATATTTACACATATATTCCATTAATTCGATGCTAACTGAAAAATAACTCAAAGGAGTTCTAATGATGAATCAGCAAATTAGGCGATTGCCCAACAATAAGGTTCCCATTAAACTTATTTAATTCTTAACATCATTGGACTCAAAATCCCAGATGGTAAGAAGTCAATCTTTGGATAGAAAATAGTTTATTGAAACACTACAATAGGCATTCTAAACTCTGATTGTGTTGTACAAGAATACAATGAAAGAAATGTGAGTATCGAGTGTTCAAATGCATCAAAATTCAATATTTTCTATCTGCATTTGCATGCATATTCACTTTTAGGTTGTATTACTTGCTCTTAATTCAGCCACAGTTTTAAATTACGCTGTGCGTAGCTCTAGTAAGTTTAAATTATTCAAATCTCGCCCATCTACACTTTTGTTTAGTTGTTACCTATTAATTAAACCATATGCTCCAGGGAAAAAAAGTTAGGGAACCTTATTTGTTGGCAATTAATTTTTTTTTGCTTCTGAAGAATTCTTTTCGTTATCCTTAATTTACCCATACTTCTGAAAATCTGCTAAGGTATTTTTTTCCTTGCTTATGGAAGGAAATTTGTATAATAGAATACCTTTGATTTTCAGTTGAAAAGGGAAAACTTTCTAACATTAGATATATATCTCTTAGTGATGATATTTTCCATTTTTGGTTGGAAATTAGTTTTGAAAGAGATTATATCGCCTTTTTTTATTCACTCTTATCTACATCTATTAATTACTATTTTTTTGTTTTGTTTTGTTTAACCCTCTAATGCATATTGTTGCCTATGGCAACAAGTAACATACCCCACTTTATTCTATTAAAGTAGAACCCCCTCTCAACAAATCAGTTTTTTTTCATCTATTACATTCCACTTTGAAGTTTTAGTTACTAATAACCCTCATGGATGACAGTAGTAAAAGTGTATACAGAGTGAGTGTTGTGAAATGTTGTAAAATTACGTCTTGGGCAGTATTAGTATTAAAGATACAAATATATTTTTTGGGGATGAAAATAAAATCATGCATTGCAGGGTCAATTTAGTCGTATTAGCTGTAGTACACTTATAAATTTTTAAAACTTTTGTAATAACACAGAAATTGTTGCACCCTCTGACTATATTATTTTTTTTTGCATACAATGTTAATCTATTTAATTTACAGTGAAGATTCACTTAAGATAAGGTATGCATAACAGGTAAGGATAATTTTTGTTATTTGCCACTACTTAATACACCAAAGGTTGTTTGGGTAAAAAATTTGAACATAGTGGAAAAGGTTATATAAAAATTAATTAAAAAAGTGTAAATTTTACTATTTTTATAAAAAAAATAAGTTATAGCTCATTCCTTTTTACTAATTTAACCTGTTTTACAAAATATACATGTTTCATTTAGATGTAAAGCAAAACTTATTAAATTTGTTGGAAAAAATATAATCAAAAGCAAAAACTTTTCTTGATGCATAAAATTTTCAAAAAATTCTTCCAAATAAATTCTTTTAATGATAGATTACTTTCTAAGCTTTATACTTGGCAAAATAAAGCGGCTTGCATTATTTTTTCCAAACATAATTTGTTAATAATCTAATTGGGTTTTTTTTGTGCTGAGTGTTTTTATTTTTAATAAGTTATGCTATTTTAGAATCTGAAGGTTTCTTATGTATACCATCGTCTATAGCACCTTTGGTGAAATCCAAGGCTTTGATATTCAAAAATAGGAATTAACCAGGGATTGGAGTAACACGTTACCTGTAACAGTGAGTTTTTTTAGGTAACGTCGGGTAATGCTGTTATATTTTTCAGAAAGTAACTGTAACTTAGTTACTTTTAGCGGTAACGAAGTAAGGAAAAAGCGCGTTACTTTCCGAAGGAAGAAGTCTGTTGCTTATTTTGAATACATTATACGACCTGTAATTACAGGCATCTACCGAAAGGAAGTGTTTTGAAATAATTCACACTGACTGTCAACCAGATTGCCCTTCAGCAAGTTCCGACCAGTGCCTTTCCAGTCTCTCCCCTTGAATAAGGGAAGGGGTGAAAGACTGCATGTCCACACCTATTTCTGTTAGTATCCACCCTAGAGTTTGCTAATAGACCCATTGTCAACGGATCTAACGTACAGGATTGAAATTAAATGAGAAAAAAATGTTTATTAATTATAATTTCAGCATTTTGTTTGTGCTTATGCTTTTTTATTCTTGGTTTTCTTTTTAAAAAAAAAGAGTGAGATGGCTAATTTTAAATTTTTCTTATAATTTGAAATTTAAAAAAGTTACTGTCAATCGTTACTTTTCGTATTAAGT
This sequence comes from Hylyphantes graminicola, assembly GCA_023701765.1. NCBI lineage: Eukaryota > Metazoa > Arthropoda > Arachnida > Araneae > Linyphiidae > Hylyphantes > Hylyphantes graminicola. The sequence goes on along the minus strand of CM043117.1, from coordinate 50,278,137 downwards.
AACTGTAACACGTCACTTTTCATATTAAGTAACTGTAACTGCAACAGAGTTACTTTCTAAAAGTAACTTTCCAATCCCTGTTTTTTTTCACTATCTGTCTCAAAAAGACTGTTTACTATTTAGATGTTATCTCCTTTGAACTATTTTTTTAGATTTGTTGTTCAGCTGGCCACCCAAAATGGTGGTGTGATTGTCTCAAACGATAACTTTAGAGATATTATGGAAGAAAGTGAAGAATATAAAAAGACCATTAAAGAAAGGTTTGTAGTTTAAATACATACTTATTTAATTTATTTCCTTTAGCTTCTCTGTTTCTGTGTATTTTAACGAATTATGAGGATATATGTTTGTAAAGAGTTTTTAATTGCTTTGTATTCGTTTGTGTGTAACTAAAATGATGTTTTAAGTAATTATATTTTGCTCTTGTAAACTAGTGCAAAACCTAATATATGCATAAAAAAGGTTTTTAAATTATTTTGGTTGAAACTAAAACTTGAGAATTTTTTGTTCAATTAATACATTTTGTGCAGTATAACACTATTTTGAAAAATCAGTGACCTAAAGTTTATTAATTTACCTATTACTTTAATAACATGTCATTCTTTTACCACTGATGTCAGTTTCTTTATTTTGTGGTTATCAACACCCTAAATACTACCCCTTGATAATGTGTAATTACTTAGTCTCTAAGTTAGTCACAGAGGTTCCAGGATCAAAATCCGAGTCGACCCACACCTTCATGTTTGACCTAGGACCTGCCTCTATGAAAGGACACATTTCTGAGAACCTTCAATTCTTGAAATTGTAAGCAGGCAGCAAAGTCCTAAGATTCATAAGAGGCGAACAGTATCAAAGTCCTGAAGCTTACTTCAGGCAGCACCACATAAATAGTCCCTCCTCGTACTCACTGAACAGTGGCGCCGGAACTTATTCTTTAGTGGTATGGCAATAAATGCCTCTACCTCCCCCCTCCTATACGTGTTTTAAATATATTATATTATTTAATAAATACGTATTTTTTATGCAAACAACCAGTTTACATGTACATAGAAAAGTTAGTTTTATTTCAATAGTTTAAAAAAAAAAATATCACCTGCGAGATAAGTCCCCCCCCCCCCCCCCGTTGTTGCATTGGGATGAGATCAAAGTGAATTCATTATGGATGAAAATCAGTTTTTTATGCGTTTTGGATATTTATTGCGAATGTATACGAAAAGTTTCGAACTACCGGGAGTTTCATATATCCCGGTACTCTTGCTTTGAAAAATCACTGTGAGCGTTCTGTTCTGAACGTAAAATACCAAACAATTTTAGAGAAATTATAAACTTAGACAGGAGATAAAATTTAAAAATTCCCAATAGAATACGCACACCCTGTACTTATATAAAAACATTTCAATGTTACCAACTAGAAAAAGAAGCTGTGATTAAAAACAAATTGGTTAATTTTTCAAACGTCTTTAAAGTTAATTATCTAAAAAATGAGTTTAAAAAATATAGACCCCTCTCCAAAAATATGCAAAAGATTTCCTGTCAATTAACTAAATTTAAATATTTACATAACATTAAAATTTTTTAATTAATAAAAACTTGGACTTACTAAAATTTAGTAGTTCGAACATAATAAAAAAATTTCAGTATCTAAAATTTAGTAGGTCGAACATAATAAAGATTTTCAGTATCTTTAGGAATTAAAAAAATCTTTTAGCTAATTTGTCTGTAGCTGTACCATCGCTAACGGTAACGAAAGCGAGCAAACGGGTCAAGACGGGACGTTTAAGATCAAAACGGGACGTTTAGGCGGAACATTTTGTCTTCGGGACTGAGACAAAAAGTTGGATTGTCTCGTCAAAATCGGGACGTCTGGTCACATAACAATTATCCAGTTAAAATAGTTTTAAATTATGATGATTATGACAACAATAAATAACCATTAGTTACCTTTATACAGAAGAATTGGTCAGCATAGAATTATATAGAAAGAATGACAAAAACATAACTGGAACACAACGGGAGGACACTTTTTAAGTGTTTACTGAAAGAGCTAAGATTGCACAATGACGCATCAGTCACTGTCAAAAAGGACCAGGGATGACCACTTCCAAGTAAAAAACACAACACTCCCAGGGTCGCTGTAGCTGGGTATTTACAACCCTGAGTACAGTAACGAGCCTTTTTTTTTTATTGCTTCCTTTTGTCCGAATTTCTTGGACCTGCCCTTGTGTTCAGATAGTGGAAGGCGATACCAAAAATTTTCCTGGAAACATGGGACTTTAGCCCATTACCCCAGACCCCCTGTAGGGGAATATGTATACGTGTTATCTTTCTAGGTTGTGGGGTAGGATATGTGAAAAAATATTTACAAGCCTGGTCGTTTTTGTTATATTTTTTTCACGCGGTCATTTTAGGTTTGATTCTGTTTAATGAAAAGAAAAACGCAAAACATATAATCTGTGCAAAAGTTGGTATGGCAGCTGCCATACCGGTTCCGGCGCCACTGTCACTGAACATGGAATACTGGTGTGATCAGCACAAATACACAGTACCAGCCCTTGTGTAGGAGTGTTTCCTTGTTGCACACTGTTCAGTATTAGGCTTGCAGGCAACAGCTTCCAGAATCGAAGCCGGGTCGACCCGTACCTCTTCAATTTCTATCATAGCTGGTCAGAAAGAAGAAAAAATATAACCTTTTAGTTTATTTCTTATTGGATAAAGTTTAATAAATTCCAAAGTAGCCTCAAAATATCGTTAATTCTTTAAGGTGTTATTGTTCTCTCCAAGTCATTGTGGTTAAGCCAAACCTGGTTAGAACCGCATGGAACTACAATGTTTGACTATACTTGAAGACTACTTTGATTTATCTAACAGATTAAAAAAAACATTTCATTGAGTATGAGGAGGATAAATTAGTTCGAATTTACTGTAATACAGCTTAACTGTTTGTTTCAATGAAGTTTCACTGTATTGTCAAATATGGTACAAGAATGGGGATCTGATTGCCAAAGTTCTGATTATTTAAAAATATCAAGTTAAAATATTTATCTAATAAAAATAAGTTATTCTTTACTCAAGAGGGGATCATGGGATATATTCTCTCTGTTGGAAAGATTTAAATATCAAATACTGGATTCGAAATTAATAAACTTAATTTTAGTAGTAGCTTCATATAACACCTCATAAAATCATAATTGGAACTGTTGTTTAGTTAACCACTGTACGAGAAAGAATGCATTCCAAGTAACACAAACAGTTTTACTCAGAATTACTATAGCTACAGTCGGTTCAATCTTCTGTTTGAGGGCAGAATTGTGAGAAATCTTTTTACAAACAACCTTCTTACAAATAGTTTTACTTGTAATTGCTATAGCTACAGTTGAATCTTCTGTTTGAGGGCAGAATTGTGGAAATCTTTATAAATTCCCTTTGCAAAAGCTGTTTTTATCTTGCAGGCTTCTAATGTTCTGTTTCGCCGGGGATGTGATTATGTTTCCTGATGATCCATTGGGTAGGCAAGGACCTCGCTTAAAGGAGTTCCTCATGTTTCCACCCGAGTAAAATTCACCTCACCTGCCAAACTTTTGTAATTTTTATCGACAAAATTTATTTTCAAAGGACCTAACGAGTTTTATGAGGACTTTGATATGTTTAAATTTTATACTCAAGTTGTGTTCACAATATTGTATGTGCAGAATTATTTAAGAAAAAATTGCTTATGATAATATGTTAAGTGTTTGATAACGTCTAAGAGACAAATCTTTATCTTTTTAACATAAGTTAGTTGAAATTTGTATGAAAAACTACTGTAATGCTGAAAATTATTAAGAAGTTAAAATTAAATTATTCTGTTCCAGTTTTCTAAAGTGTGTATAAGGGAACTGTTCAATATGATCACTCCTACTGTAAACCTTGTAATTATAATAAAAATTTGAGTGTGGTTCTTGTTTCTTTTGGTAAGCTTTTCAAGGACTATATAGGAGCAATTTGGGCTTATACTCAAGTCCCATTAAGGATCTTTAAGAACATTTAGTTTTATAATTGCGTGAAAAAAATCTGTTTTTTACAGTGTAATTTTAATATCAGATGTTGGGAAAAGTTATACCTTTTAGAAACAGTGATTAAAAATTTTTTTCCCACAAAAGCAGTGAAAAAATAACTTTTTTTTGTTTAGATTTTTTAGAAAAATAAGCCAACATTATTTTTTGATGACATATTTTCTACTATTTTATATATGCACCATTATAAACACTTTTCGTGCGCCTTTTTGAAAAAATTTTCTTGATTTTTCCTGAAGCGTATTTGAAGTAACATCATTAGCTGCTATTTCTATCTCTTCTGGAAGCTCAAAATTTGTGTCAGTATCCATGTTCAAATGTTGGACTTTATACTAAATAATGAGTTTGCCTTTTTGTAGTTCCAGAGATTTATCAATGCTGATCTTTACGTAAAAAAATTACTACGTGAATTATTTTGACTCAATAATATTTGTTTTTTTTTTCATGTAATTATAAAAAATAGTGTATGAAGCACGTGTGAAAAGTAAACTTTATAAAACTTGTGTAATTATTTCACTTGCTTGTGAAGTAAAATCCACTAGTTTTAAAAAGCGTTACTTTTCACACTTGTTGCATAGAGTACTATTGTAGCATTTAAAACTTAATTCTTTTTTGTTTTCTATAAATATAATAATGGCTTACTATTGTTTCATTTTATATTTCATTGATAAATAATAGTGATGTCAATATTTTGTTGCATACCCTCTTTTGTTAATTAAATACATTGCTTTATGAAAATCAACTAATAAATAAGTGATAACAAGTCTAAACGGAACCCGGATATGATATGCCAAAATTATTTTGATGTTTCAGTCATAATCCACATGTACATGTAATATGTCTATATGTTTTAGTCATATTGGTCATTATTAAAGTACAAAGTTTAGTTATGTTGTTATTTTTTTTATTTGAAACTATTACTCAAAATTTATTGTATGTGATAAAATTATTTTGTAATAAAATTTTTGGAAGTGTTTTAAATTGTCTTGAATCAATCTTAATATTAAGTTGTGTTTCAGTTGGAAAATTTGAAAAACTACCAAAATACTGTATTTGCTTAACCTCTTGCAACATGGCTTCCCTATTTGCGGACATTTTTTAAAACCTTTCCACAAACAATTAACTCGTTAATTAGTTCCGAAATTCACCTTGTCCGATTAAAGAAGATTCAAATATCAGTTTTTAGCCTTTGATTATAGGTATCAGTAATTTATTTCTATAAAAAATGAATTTGAACGAGGGTCAATACGGTACCAGAGTTCTTAAAAAAATTATTTTTTTAAAAATTTTTTTTCTAAAATTTGTTTTAGTAGTTAATTTAATAATTTTCAATTCATTTTGCATTGAAAACATCGTTAAGATAAACTTTGAACTATAAATAAGTGATACAGACTTTTTTTTGTATTTATAAAACAAAAAATATTTATTTTTAGAGCTTGAGGCGTATCTCTCAGTAACTATTAACTATTAAACATTTTTTTAAACATTACTTTGCATAACATTTTAAATGATACTTTTTAGCATATATTTGTATGAAAAGTATGTTTAGATAAGGAATATACGTGTAGCACTTTGCTCTGGTCTTATGAGGTTAAAGTCTACAAAGGTAAAGTAAAATCTTCAGAAATCCTATTTTAAAAAGTTGTGTTTTATTGTTCTTTAAAGGGAAAATAAATGATGATAGTAGGGATTTCATTGATGCAGTATTCAGTTTCATTGAAGGCTAAAATGGTAAATCGCATTCATTGAACGATTTGTTGTTGATCAGTAAACTAATTTTGTTATAAATGGAAAGGAAAATAAATTCACCATGAAGTGCACTTTATGTTCCAGCTATTTATTTTAACATTAATATACAATTATAAATTGCACAGATAGCTTTGAAATAAGCAACAATTAATTCAAAATCTTAATTAAGTGCACAAAGGGTTGCTATAATTTTGTATCCTTCTGGTGGTTTAAATTACAAGGCCTGATGTGCTAATACAACCAAATTTTTGGTTATTGAAAATTAAGTGTTTAAAAGGTTGCACCTTTTTATTCAGAAATGAAGGTGTTAATGTTATTCACAAAGTTGCTGTTAATGAGTTAATGAAAAAAAATTTAAGTTTAAAAAAAATTAAATAAGTTTCTTATGTAGTTCTTGAACCAGAATAAGAATCTGACTTTAATTTTTCTGTACATTCAATGGTTTTGTCACACTGTGGCATATTTCAATCTGAAAAAAGTTGGATTTTCCCACTTTTTATCTGTATCTGAAAATAGTATATAATAATGTTCTTAATATTAGTCCTAGAAAAATGAATAAATGCAACTTTTTTTAAGATAAAATGCATCACTGTAATAAAATCACTGAACGTAGAAAAAAATTTATTCTACTCAGCATCAAAAACTACATAAGGAATACCTGTTACAATGAAACTACCAAAGCTTTCAAAACTAATGTTCTAGTTTTTTTTAATTAACATTGTTCTCAAGTACCTTTCTTTCACTTAAAACATGAATATCTTAACCCTTTCAGTCCCAATGATAATTTGGCAATATTTTTTAGAAATTTCTTCTGATTGGGGTCTATAGCCATTTATGATATCAAAAAGCTCATCATTCGATTCATCAAACTTTTTTCAATTAGAAAATATTTTTTATTGATCCAAATAGATGTCGGCCCTATTAAAAATTCAATGACAGATTTGTGAGTCTAGAAATGGGTACTTTCATTCCCTTGTATACCTCATAAAATTCATCGATATAAAATGTTTGGAAAATTGCCTTATGTAACTGTGTAAAAAACGTATTATTTTTATTTGTACTTCATTTTTTAAAGTATTCTATTACCAGACTTTTTCATTTTCTCACTAAAAATCTGACTAACTTTGACCCCCTCCCCCCCAAACGATCAAGATTTGGCTGCTTCATTGTCTTGGATAGCATCACCTCAAAAGGTCCTCAGCGGGAGTCGGCACTTTTTTAGATTTTACACCATGGGTAACCACGAGATATTATACACAGGTAAAGGGATTTTCAGAATCCCAGTTTTTCTAGTCTAAGCTTCTACACTATTTAAGAATTTTAATTGACAAGCAAACATAGGCTTTAATTGAATTGATTCTAAAGATTTAATAAATATTAAATTACTTGAGAGATGAATATAATAAAAAAATTGGTCTGAGTTTCAATAAATTGCCCCAAAATAAATATTTTAAGAATTTATATTTCTGAATAAAATATATTTTGTTCAGTAATAAAAATTGTTTTTGTGTTAGTAATACTATGTGCTCACTAATTATAGTAACTAAGCTTTTAAATAAACATCACATTTAGCAACAGCAAAGTAAAATTAATAAAAAAATTGTAATTATGAATATATTTGTTTAACATGTTGTGATTTTCATAATAATGTAATATCTATATAATTTGTAGAAGTGCAAAGCTTTTCAACACATTAATTATACAAAAAAGTTCCAATACATTGATAAAAACTGCCATAAAAACTAAAATAAGTTAAATAGCATTTTTATTATAAGCTCCAAGAAGTCAAAGAAAAAGTTTATCTTTCAAAAAACAACATAGATTCACAACATGAAAAATAAGGTTTGATTTTTACATTGATCACATATATACAATTATCATACAACTTATAGTGTTTCTAAACTAAAACATTTTTGGTTTTTTATTATCAGCCCAATTGTCATCTTCAGCAGTCCGTTTAGTTGATGACACATTGTTTGATGTAGTCCTGCTAGATAAAGCCTGTAAGCATAAGAAAAAATTGTAATGAAGGAAACTGTGTAAAAATGTTTCAATACATATAAACTCATTTTTTTTAAAAAACTCATCATAGCCAGACTTGTCTTTATCAATCGGCAATTAATTTGATAAAAGTTTGCAACAACACAATTTTGTTGTATAATACACAACAATTTTAGAAAACATAAGTATTTATTAGTTTTCGGGAATTGGAATAACAGGAAGGAATAGCATAAGAAAAAATAGCAATGAAAAAATTATGTAAAAATGCTTTAATACAAAATTGGCAACAACACAATTTTGTTTAATACACAAAAATTTCAGATAACATTAGTACTTACTAGTTTTCAGGAACTGGAGTAACGGGTTTCTTATAATAATAGTTACATTTAGAAGTAACAAAAAATTTCATTACGTTTCTGTTACTTGTCATGCCACTCTTTATGGATATTTTTGGTTTGAATTTAATTATTTAAAATTTAACAATGCTAAATATTCGTTCATAACTCCTTCCGATTGTACCTATTTTTTGAGCCTGTTCTCTTTGAAAAATGGTAAGTTGGCTTAACATCAATTTTTCTTTTAAGTTGAAATTTCTAACTGTGATTTATTACTTTTCATATGAAATAACGGTACCTAGTTCATTTTCATTTTAACCGTCTGAGGGATACAAATGTATAAACCAGTCTACTGGATGTCAGGTTTTTCAGCAAAATACAATTTTTAAAAAATACAAATTTTATTAAAATTTAAGAAATTAAACTTTCATTTAAATTTAACATTTAATTATTATGCAGTGAAAACAAGTTAAACTTCAACCAATTTGCTTATCCCTCAGAGAGTTGAGCAACTGTAATTGTGTTACTTTTTTAATTAAGTAACACAACACAACTGTAATAGAATTGATTTTTAAAAGTAACCTTCCAATTCCTGGTATTTTTGATTCATGGTGTGACTAAAGCAAAAGTAGCATAAAAAACAAAGCATGTCCTTACACTTTGATTTTTGGCATGTTTAGCAGTCCACTCCATTGCATGTGCCATAAAGCTAGCACGATTCATTTGATATTCTTGAGCCTGAAATTAAAATTAAAAAATTAAAATGAAACTATAAATAAAGGTAGAAATTATATACAGGGTTCACCCACAACTCACTTATAAAATAAAGGAATATTTACCAAATAAGCGGACCTATTTCTAATACAATACCGTCAATCCCACCTTGGTTAAAGTAAATTTGTTTAAAGGGAAATTCTGTCTTGAATTATCTAAAAATATTTTGCTGTCTAATTGAGATTTGAGCTAATAACATAAAACTATCTTAACATGAAGCATATGTGGTATTTTAAAATTGTAATTTGAGAGTTCATAATGCATCTATTTGAACTTTTTTCACAAAATTAAGACCGATTCAAGCTTCAGGGTAATTCCAGATGAACATAAAAAATATTTTTGCTTTGTTGATGTTAAGCTACGCTAAAACTACAGTAATGGACTGCATTTACCAAATTTACTGTAATCCTATTATTCTAATCCTGTAGATTGTTGGTACTGAAAGATAGATTGCACTTTACACCATCAAGATTTAATGAGAAATATGCCTTTTATGTTCTGAATTTCTTTGGCAATTTTAGAGGATACATTAATTCTTAATTTTGAATAGAAAACGTTTATGAAAAAAATATATATGAATGACAGGCAGAAATGAAATACTGGCTTCTATTAAAAATTCCTACCATAACCATTTACAAGTCAGCAACACACCAAAAAATCAGTAAAAAAAAACCCTAGTGAATTGACAATTTTTGCCAACTTAAGTTTACAAATTTCTTTTAGTGTAATCTTCAATTTAAATCAAACTGATCCAAAAAAATTTATTGGCTTCACTTTTGATTTGTTAGATAAAAAAAAATTAAAAATTAGCCACACACTATACTTATGATAAAAAAAAAAAAACAGATCATGCTTATCGTTACTTTTTTATATAATACAAATGTATATCCAAATACTGAATGCATCTTAAAAAATACACGTGTCAGAGAGAGATTTAATGGTCAAGCAAAATGAAATTAAAATATTAACTTACTATCTCACTCATAAGAGGGTCATTAAAATTAGGTTCCGAAAGCAGCAATCTTATAGCCATCAAAATGCTAGATAAATTCAAACTTGGCTTCCAAGAACCCTAAGAAAGTAAAAAAAAGACACTTGTATATACAGTCAAACCTTGTGAAGGAAAACTCGGTCAACACAACATTTTGCTTACGATGAACTGAAAGCATTTCCCCAGCCTACTAAAGTTCCGAGCTAAAAAATCTCTAAACGCGAAATCTCGCTAAATCCAAACAAAAATTTGGGGATTTGATTTTTTTTCTTAGTGATTCAAAGTTACGAAAAACAAATGAAGCAAAAAATTAAAAAAAAAAGCGGCAAGTGAACATTATAAAAATAAATTTTCTTTCACTTCTGGGAAAAAATCACAAGATCTTCCATGATTCGTCAGTTTTAATCCAATTGGTGTTCCTTAACAATTTTATATAGTATGTACATGTCCAAATGAACTATATTAATTGAATTATTAATTTTATGCAGTGTGTTACATTGCAAAATTAGAATAATTTTTAGATGATATTTTTTAAAAACTGTTCAGTGGTACAACATAAAAACTCCTGACAGTTAACATGAAATGTTTCTGTGCTCCCTTCAAGTTCACCTTAACGGGGTTTGACTGTATGTATATTAACTTTATCTCATAGATAACCATTTAAATTCATTTTAAGTACGATTTGGAAACACTTTTTTTGTTAAATTTGTTTTAAAAAAACATGATTTAAAAAAAAACAGCAAAGATAATTTTTATTACTTTATATATTGAATATAATTATTATAGATATTATAATTATGCAATAATACTGCAATACAATTTACTCAAGCCTTGCTTTGTCTGATCAATGACCCTAAGCAAACAAATTAAAGCTTCTCGAACATTTTTACTCAACAACTCTGGTGTAAATGTTCAAAATCAGGGTGTAAATAAAAAAATATTATTTTCTTGAAAATTTGTTCATGAAATTTTCAATGACTGCTAGTTTCTTTCTATGCGCATAATTTTTTGATGCATCAAACTTGTCTGTAGCATTTGTAGTTTGGGCTGTGAAAGTGGGTGATTTACTCTTAGCCACTATTTAAAGTAGTGCAGAAACCACAATGGATCATGTCAATACAAGAATTTTTACACCATTGTTGTTTTTTTCCACATTTTTTGTGTGAAAGAAGCGTGTATTGAAACACACCTGGAGACATGACTCTATTAAAAATTTAGCGATGCAGATGATAATGTTCTGAATGATAAATGGTTGAGGTAAAAAGACAAAATAGAAAAAATCAATAGAGAGCAACTATACCCAATGCTGTATTCAAGGGTACACTGTAGTTTACTTGAATTATAACCACCCAAGTTACTTTTACAAATACAGCACTGAATACATGAAATCCTTATGTGGGTAAAACCATGCTTACTTAAAATTAATAAACTTTTTAGAACTTATGATACATTAGTTCTTAATAAATTTGATAAGACACCATTTTGTGTAGTTGCCAAATACATTCCATTCAGAAGCAAAACATTGTGTCATTATTTATCTTACCAAGTTAGAGGCATAATTTATAGATTTTTCATAAAATAATTCTGCAACTACACTACGCGCCAACCTAACTTGGGTAAAAACAAAGAGTAAAAAGCAGAGCTTGATAGGTCTGTTAGTTGGAAACTCTTCTATGGTAATATTTACATACAAAATGATCTTAATACAATCAACCATACCAAAATAAGCTTTTCATTCTGATAAAATTGCCACATTTTCTCAAATAATATTCAAATCTGTTAGACCTTAAATGAAATTAATGTTTTAAACATGTTTTCTGGATGGATTCACAAATAATTTATGAAACTCTATATATTCGCAGAAGGATCTCCTCCATAGCATATTTCTATTTACCCAACTTAGGTTGGCAAGGAGTGTAGGGCTTGAAATGAGCAATTGCATAACAGAGGAATTTGAATATACAAACCTGTGGTGGTGGTTTCAGGGCATCTAGGCAGATTCTTCCAGAATCATCGATATTGGGATGATATACTGGAGTTATAAAGCGAACATTGGGAGGGACAAATGGGTAACTGAAAAATATGTTAAGAAAATTGTTATACACACAAAAGTTGCAAATAATTATGTCATAGTTGAAATGAAAAATCATTGAGCTATCTACCCGTATACGCGATAAGTTGGTAGAAGCGGGCTTTCATTTGTCTCATATACTATAGACCAGGGGTTCCCAACTAGTGGTATGCAGAAAAATTTCAGGTGGTACACGTAAGTGATGTGAGCAACATGATGCTACTATTATTTATGTTATTTGTTACAAGTTACTTGGGTGAGAGTGGATTTTCTGAACTATTGTACATTACATAAATGTATATTTTATCTAATGATCAATTTTTTTTGCTGAGTTTGTACTAATTTTTTATACCTATTGACAATAAATGAAATGGAAAATTAGTACAATTTTAATCTTTTTATTTCTCCTTTATTTTAGCATATTATAAATAAACAACTACCAACCATTAAACATGAAGTTTTCTCAGGAATTTATTTCAAAAACCATTTGAGCACTATTAGAAAAGTCACAATTATATGCTTATTAAATTATTTTTCTCTGGTGGTACACCACAAATTTCTCAAACAGTAAAGTGGTAAGCAGGTGCAAAAATTTGAGAAACCCTGCTATAGACCAATAATCATGCAGGGTCAGATATTTACCCAAACTGTTTCATTATATATATATTTTTATGAATCTTGTAATTTTTTTCTGGGAAAATAATTTTGTTTAACACACAACACAAGTGAAATAAAACGAAAATGAGTTTGATCTAAGCTATATTTCAAAGGTGATTCAAGCAATAGTTTGAATATGAGGGCGTTCAAAATTGTAAACTTTAGTACTGCTTGGTGCAATATGGAAATCACAAAAACAAAAAACTCTAGCATGCAACAGGGTAAAAATTTACTGCATGATCATTGTTGGAAACTTTTCCACAGTCGCCAGTTTTTAAAATTTTTTGCACAAGCAAGATCTTATGAAAAAATCAGAATGAAAAAGGTCCCCAGTGAGAAAAAATGGTACAGCTAAATCAATGAAATCGAAAATATTAAACAATACCTTTCCTTTCCCCCATTTATACTTATAACCTCTTCTTTACCTTCCTTCGCATTTCATTTTAAAACAAAATAACTTAAATGATCACTTTTTAACATTCTAAAAAAAAATACTGACCGATCTGGGATCTGTATATCAATATAAAATATGCCATCTTTATAGGGCGAGTTATCAGGTCCAATTATACCTGAAAAAAAGTAATAAAAACATAGGTTATTAATTTTACAGAAATTAAGTGTCACAAAGTAAATCTATGGAACAGTACAGTCTTTAAAAAAAAAGACTTCAGAAAGCTTTTTTTATAAACCCCTTAAAGTAAAGAGGTACATCTATGATATAATTGCTTCTAGTTGTTCCTTGACAATATTTGATAAGCTTGAAAATTAAATACAGGGTTGCTATACCTATTTATGTATAGCAACCTATTATGCTGCGAAACATAAATAGGTATTATACCTATCTTATCTATGTTGCTGTATGAATTCATAGTGCAATGTTTACCTCATTTAAAAGCATTTTCGCTCATTGGCAACGTAATGCAAATAATGCCAGCCTTTATGGCTGTTTCGGTCAAGCATATCCATCTTTAACTCTAGATAACTAAAAAAAACTATCAGTCAAACCCTGAAGTGCCTCACAAACGTTTACTAATAGCAATTTGCGCTCTTGTAGTAACAACTCCCATATGGCTTGCAAATATTATGCGTTCTAAAATCTACTGTGTTGTTGATGCATAAATTAGCTCAGAAACTAGCAATTATTAGAACATAATTTCATAACAAATGGATTAATACGTTTCCTTAGTCTAGGATATACTTTTTACATTAACCGTATTTTGGTTTGCCTTCATTCATTTAAAAAATAAAAGGCGAAAAGTAATAAGCCAATCAAGGATTTCATCTTTTTCATACTTGCTTTCAGCTGGTGCAGATTATCTGTTTGCCAACAAGATATTCCACAAGTTGGTTGAGTAACAAATCTTTCCAATTCTTTTTTCAATCGAAGCTGACACTGCATATCAATTTTTCTGAGGAATAAAGACAAAACGACGATATTAGTTAAAGTAAAAACTCAAGATAAACCTTTTCAGAAAGTTTATAGCACAGAAAAATTACAGAAATAAGTTAAAATACCTGGAAAACTTCAAAAGGTTTAAAATCAGTTTCAATATTTACTTACTAAAATGACGAAATTTGTTTTTATCTTTAGGCGCTTTTTTATTTTGAAAGTATAAGTTGAAGTGTCACATTTGGTCTCCTCTGAAAATTTTTGTGTAAACATTTTAAAGGTTACTATACACAAAGGGACAGAACCAGGGACATATTATGTGATTATCCCTCAAACACAGTCATTCTACCAAAATACGTAACAGAAAACTTAATTACTCATTAATTATTGGTTTTGTGTGCACTTGTTGCATATTACCACTTGTTTGCAGGTCATATGGGCATACCTAATCACTCCACTCTGTCCCACAGTATCTGTCCTTCCGTATATGCCCAACTTAACTTTAACTGCACATGTTTAGAAACCACAACTAAAAAAAGATAAGCATGCCGACCCAGCGGCGTAGTGGCTAAGGCATTGGCCTCTGGAGCTGCTGGGTCTGGGTTCGAATCCCGTTCAAGAATGGATGTCTGTGTATGTCGAGTATATGCGGAGTACGTGCTCGTAAAATCTGTTGGGTCCGAAAGTCCTGTGGGCGGTCATTGCGCAGTTTCCCACGGGTGCAGGTTCCTGGAGAAAATTTCCCTCCCCTTCAGGAACATGTCTAAATTGCGGAGGTGAAAACAGATGGCAACATCTGTCATATGGGTTTGTGTGTGTCTTGTGTTGTCCTACTTGACGATGGTTTATAAGCGGGTCCTTGCGACCAAGCACACAAACCTGAAAATATATGTCTACCCACCAAACAAAATAAGCAGACGTTTCTACTTAAATCTAATTTAGTAAATTTCGTATTTGTTTGGTTAAATAACTTAAAATGTCCACTACTGTAACCAATAACAATAATGACCCGAGAAGAGTTGAAAAAATTCAGAGGTATTTTAGTTTTTCAATGAAATATTTGATACCCAAAATTACATTCTAACTCTGTTTTTTGAGCATTTTCTATATATCAATCCCATTCTCATCCATTTGAGGCTCTTAAAATTTCATGTCCAAGTGTAAATTTATTTATTGTATCTTTTAGTTTTACATTTCGTGTTTTAAAACTTGGTTCTAAACTTTAGATATTAAATGGAAAAAAGTTATTAGCTATCTGAATGCAATATATAATATTTAGATAGCTTTGCCACAACCAATGTACAAGAGTTAGTTAATATTAAAAAAAAGGCATAAAAAACCCATCTAAATTTTAAAACTTGGTCTAGTGATTTGTCTAGTGGCAGACATACCCTTTTTTGACCGGCGGTCAGGTGGCTCCGATTTAAAATTATGAGACTAAATTTGGAATTTTATCGAAAAATATGCTTTAAACGTCATCAATGCCAGCAACTCCATAAAAAAAGTCATTTTTTATATAAATAACGAAGGGTACAAGTCATTTGCTTCGGTATCGATATTTTCAAAGAGCTTGAACGTTCTCTTTAATACCCGCACAATCGTGCGAGCCCGTTGGAAAGGGTTATATGCCTAATGAAACTTAACAAAGCTCCACCTGATTAAAATAAGTATTTATTTGAACTTAGATACATAAACATATTAATGTTTATTACTTTTATACACCTAAATTTAAAAAAGAGGCTGGTAAATTTCAAGAATTCGGTGCAGCTTGGCGCTTGTCGAAAAACAACAAATTCTTGGCGAAATTCACGAGCTTTATCATTGCCAGATTCCTTTACGCCGATGCAACCCTAGTTTCTTTCACTGATCTCTAAGGTTAATGGATCGCGGAAGGCTACGGGAGAGTTGGAAGTCATTTTTTTCTCCCAGGTCAAACCCAAACATCCAGTCTAGTTGGAATTAACGTCGCAATAGAGCTGCACGATTGGCAATCCACTTTGGTTTGAATTAACGCCGTACTAAAGCTACACAAGTGGCTATCCCGTACGCAGTTTAGTTTCGTTTGAATTTTCGTCGCTTTAGAGCTACACGAGTGGCAATCCTGTATGCACCCTTTTGGGGCCCCGGGCAATTTTTTTTTCTCTAAAAAAACATCAGTATCCTACATCAGGCAGTATTGTAGGGCCCATTGAAAGCCTAAACACTTGTTTGGGGCCCCGGGAAAATTTTTTTTCTCTAAAAAAACATCAGTATCCAACATCGGGCAGTATTGTAGGGCCCATTGAAAGCCTAAATACCCGTTTGGGGCCCCGGGCAATTTTTTTTTCTCTAAAAAAATATCAGTATCGAACATTGGGCAGTACTGTAGGGCCCATTGAAAGCTAAATATCCGTTTGGGGCCCCAGGCAATTTTTTTCTATAAAAAAAACATCAGTATCCAACATCGGGCAGTACTGTAGGGCCCATTGAAAGCATAAAATTTTGTTTGGGGCCCCCGGCAGCTAGCAGACCGGCCCTCTTCGAATCGACAAAATATTCAGAATAAAAAATAACCGAAATATAATAACCAAAACCAGATATTCAGAATTAACCGTAACCGCGATTACGATGCGCGCGCAACTTTACCCACAATTCATCGCTCGCAAGTATCAACAGCGTCGTTAGTTGGACGAAAAAATAAATTAAGAACAAAATAATTCCATTGTGCGTGCACATCATCCGGGCTTCTTACCCACAATTCCGCGCAAGTATTACCAGCGCCGACAATTGGATGAAAAGATCTTTCGCCGTATCACCAAATGAAATTGTTTATTGCTTGCTACAAAAAACGCCAAATCCCTTGGCGACAAAGGCACCGGATGGTGGAAATTAACCAAGAGGCTTTTAAAAAAAGGGAAATTTCCCATTCATGCCTTTAAAAACATGCAGTGTGGATTCTTTATGAACTTCACCCCTTTTCAAGTTAAAACATAAATTTATGTGATTTTCACAAATTTAAATCCAAAATGGCAGTAAAAGTATTGTATTTTGTATAGCCGGCCCGCCGACGCATTGGTTAGAGTGCTAGCCTTTGGAGCTGCTTGGCTCGGGTTCGAATCCCGTTTAAGGCATGGATGTTTGTGTTTGTCAGTAAATGGTTATTTGTCTATGTGTTTGTGGCGTCCTTCTTTGTGTGTCTCTTGTGACTCTCTTCTGGGGAGCGGGGTAATGGGCTGAAAACCCTATACTCTTCCCTTCTAGAGAGTGCAATCACTGTCATTTCGTCACTGTATTTTGTATAGAAGACAATTTATCTAGTAGTTAAGTGTTCAAAAAGTTCTGTTTTTAAGCTAACACTGATTACATACATTTAAGTTGGTACAATCTTTAATAAAAAATAGGTTGTTCAATAAAGAATTCAATCTATTAAATAGGTCATTTTTTCATAGCTAATTTTTTGGGCAATTCTATAGTGTTAAACGAAAAGGTTTCCTAAAGTTTTCACTAGAGAAATAAATTTTCTCAGGATAATAAAATTTTTTATTCCTCAATACTTACCCATGCCTTCAGAGTTGTGAAGTGTAAAAGAGTTTCTGAAAATAAAAAAAAATACGCAATCATTACCAGAAGGGTGTTGGACATTAAGACTAAAAATAACTATTACCATGAGTTTAAGAATGTTTTTTTTTTAAAGATAAAATACATTTTATAAATTCTTTAAAACTTCATAACTCTATAAACAAGTGTAAATATTATAAAAGATATTTCGATGCATTAAAAATTTTTACTGTACAAGAAAATTTAGTTTTAGCCGTGTAACAGCAAATGTTCACATTTGACACGGCAGAATTGCCTGTATTATTGAATTATCACAATTTAATATTATAATGAGTTTATTTTTTCAGGTACAAATTACCTACTAATAGCGCAAATGTTGGTGGACCAGGTGATGACCCTATTCCAGACTACATGAATGTTCTTAGCATGTTCTGCAGTATGTTTGGTTTAATGATGAAAGTAAGAGTGCTTTTGAATAATATATTGAATAATAAATATCTAATCTGTGCATTATAATAGATGGCATAAATAATGAGTTGTTGTCCAGTTAAATCTGCAAATTGATTTACTCATTTATATAAATAACCCAGTACAGGGGTGACCAGGGATCAACCTGGGTAAAAAAATGCTGTAGCAAAAATGCTAAAATGCAGAAAAAAGCTGTAGCAAAATGCTAAAGAAAAATTAGTTGCTTATAAATCATCGTCACGCCAATTAAATCACTTGAATCAATACACAACTCAATCTTTGTGTAGCAGTTAATTTTGTTTAGCAGTATAACTAAACAATACATTGATATTTTTTTATGAATCACGACATCGCAAATTTAAATAATTATATAAATCTCAATACTAAAAGTACTTTTAACTTTTTTTTATAAACATTTTAAATTAATTACATTTGTACATTTACTTTTATTTATGGTATTGGATTATCTTCAAATTTGTCTATGAACATGTTTTTGCTGTTCATTTGGTGTATTAAAATCAAGTTTTGGATGCTTGAAATCCCCAACTTTTGGTCTTTCAATCCTTATTAAAATGGTTCATACATTTGTTAGGGAAAAAAAATCCAAGCACTTAGGAAGAAAAATGCAATTACTAGAAATTTACTAGCAACATAAAATCTAAGTCCATTTTTAAAAAAAAAAACTAAATAGTGTTTAAAATCAGAAACCCCAGTACAGGTGGAAGTAGAATAAGAGGTTCAAACGTAAGCGAAAAGTATTTTAACATTCGATGTGATCACGACTCACGGATACTTGATCAGAAAATATATTCTGGTTGTCAGACTTGGCCTGAACCGGAGCTACAAAAGTAACAAGATATCTTCCGATCACGCAGAGCCAGAGAACTGTCAATCATTCTGACGCAATGAGACATCATCGGTAGATCTCTTTAAAATTACTAGGCAGTGAAGTTAATCAGGAAGCATTACTGAACTCCTTTTCTAATTTGAGGTTGCACTGGCTGGCCGCGATTTGAAGACCTTTTAGAGTGTAATCCAATCTGAATTCATCTTCCTATTTTGATCTAAATTTTTATTTTCATTATTATAATCGGTTATTTGAACTTGTTGTTTATTGAAATTTAAGTTTAGTTTCACCGAAAAACGTTGCCGCATTTTCGCGAAGGGAGTTGCACTGCCTGGCCGAGATTTAAGGGGTCTAAGGAGTCTTAAAAATGTGCAAAGAAGGAACTACAAAATATAGTTTGATCTCTCATGTAATTTTTTAACTACTCAATATACAAGTATAATTTTTTTATATGTAATTCTACAAGATTTATTTATTATAAAACAAATTTTAAAATTTATGAAACTTTAGCCAAAACTAAAATAAATGATATTAAACATAAAGCTATTTTAACACATTGTGATTAGGCTTGCGCGGCAAATTTTGAGGTCAAAATTGAAAAAATGACCAAGAAAATGACTTTTTATTGTACAAATATGTACAAACTAGGACTTATACCTAAATTCTCATCTCAATTTTAATAAGAAATTATTTTAGGAGCTTTTTTCTAAAAAAATTAAAAAAATTTTCTAAATTTTGATTTTAAATTTATTTTTAAATAATTTCTAATTAAAATTGAGCTGAGAATTTAGGTATAAGTCCTAGTTTGTACATATTTGTACAATATAAAGTCATTTTCTTGGTCATTTTTTCAATTTTGACCTCAAAATTTGCCGCGCAAGCCTAATCACAATGTGTTAAAATAGCTTTATGTTTAATATCATCTATTTTAGTTTTGGCTAAAGTTTCATAAATTTTAAAATTTGTTTTATAATAAATAAATCTTGTAGACTTACATATAAAAAAATTATACTTGTATATTGAGTAGTTAAAAAATTACATGACAGATCAAACTATACTATGTAGTTCCTTCTTTGCACAATTTTAAGACTCCTTAGACCCCTTAAAGACACATTAGTGTATTCCGATCTGAATTCATCTTCCTATTTTGATCAAATTTTTTTATTTTCATTATTAGAATCGGCTGTCTGAACTTGTTGTTTATTGAAATTTAAGTTTAGTTTCTCCGAATTACGTCGTCGCATTTTCTCGAAGGGAGTTGCACTGGCTGGCCGAGATTTAACGACACATTAGTGTATTCCAATCTGAATTCATCTTCCTATTTTGATCAAAATTTTTATTTTCATTATTAGAATCGGCTGTCTGAACTTGTTGTTTATTGAAATTTAAGTTTAGTTTCTCCGAATTACGTCGTCGCATTTTCGCGACGGCTAATATATTTTTTTTCGCATTTTCGAGCAACTCGTCGCATTTTGCGACAAATGCGACTGCAGATTGATCCCTGGGGGTGACCTGTTGCATTAAATTAACTACAATATTAATTATTAGTTCTGTATTAATGGCCACAATTTTCACCTAAGAATTTTATTATAAACTAACTAGCAAATAAATACCCGTTCTTCGCAATTACTTTAATTACTAAAAAAATTCAAATCGATCCTAGTATATGTATGTACAATATTTAATCCATTATAAGACAATAAGCTTATGTTTATTGTTCTCGCTCGAGTATAGATTCCCGTTACTTATATTACCTTAAAACTAAAAATTATAAAAATGCCATAAAATTCATGGATAAATGCCATCGCAGTTTCCTGTACAAAATCCTTTTGAGCTGATTTGGCGTGTTTTTGCTTCTTTTGCAAGGAAAAGATACAGCTACAAACACACCCAATCAGCTGTAGTGCGATGACCTTCGCACAACCAGCCAGTTTAAAAATTATTATTTTTAAAAAAAAATATTTTTTGCTTATTTGGCTTGTTTTTGTAATAACTTTACGAGTTTGGCACAGTATTTGGCAAAAATTGAAGACATAAAACCCAAATATGCATCTCTAGTGCGATGACCCTAAAAAACAGGCAGCTGGAAAGAGAAAAAATTTATCTAATTTGATCGAAAGTGGTGTATTTTTTTCGGAAATTCAAATTTTCTTAAAAAATAGAACGGATATGAAAAAACTAAGCCTCAGGTGCACATGTTAGTATTGAAGGGAACCTATGTTAAAAATGTTGAGTTTCTGAGGGTAGTGTAAGTTGGTCTTTCACGATCCACAGACATACAGACTTTTTCTTTTATTATTATAAATTCTAAAAAAAAAAATAATACAAAGTATATATTTTTCTTTCAAAATGCCGATCATTTATGGGCATTGAAAGATAGAGGAAATACTTATATGAATTTCCTAGGACCTATATTTATGACATAAAGAAGTAATTTTTGCAACTTTGTTTTGATCATAAATGTGATAAGTTTTACAGTTCTGTATTATATTTATTAATTTTTTAATTTGTTTTAGCTGAAATGGTGTGCCTGGGTAGCACTTTATTGTTCCAGTATCAGTTTTGCCAATTCCAGAGTGAATGATGATACAAAGCAAATCCTCAGCAGCTTTATGTAAGCTACAATATTTTAAGTTAATGTGTGTTTTTTGTAATTATGACTTATAATATTCATGTTTTTATTTTATGTTGTATGCTGATATATACTGGTATGTATTTATGTGTTACTGTGAATCTCCAAAATCTGTTTTATGTCACCATTCATCAGTGAATGTCTAATCTTTTTTTAAACAACCTAAAAAAGATTCCATAAGTCAAATTTATTCATTCAAATGTCAATTTTGCCTTTATATTTATAAACAAAAATACATATTTTTTTTTGTTCAATTATGCATACAAAGCTAAAGGATATATAATTACATGGGTGAAAGTACTCCGTATACAGATTTCCGTATTTTTTTATTTTAAAATACGGAAACGTGACATAAATATTTTTCAGAAAAGCTCTGCACCTGTGTCAAATATCGAACACACCACCGATTTTCCACAATCGAAAACTTGTTGGCTATATTTTAATACAAAATATTTATTTACTTTTGTGGTCGGAACATTTTGAATGGTGACGTCACAGCTTGTTTTTGTGGGATGTCATTGTTGTTTTTTTCGGATGGGGCGGCTTCTCGTTTAGCTAGGGGATTGTTTATTTCATAGATTTGTTTATTTAAATAGAGATAATAATTAAGTTTTTTTTGTCTGTTGTTAGAATTTTTAACTAGCTTTATGATATCAAATTATTTTGTTTGTGATACATGAGGAACCTTGTTAAAATAAGCGGTGGCTGAGCTGATTTTCGCCATGTTCGTAATCCGGAGTTGTTGTTCTTCATGGTTTCTTCTGTTTATAAAATTTTCATGCAAAGCGAAATGATACTTTATAATTTTGAATTTATACAAGGAACGATGATCCCAAACTTAATAAATGAAAGAGATGGTAAATACACTATTAGTTTAGAATGAAATAGTTCTTGAAATATGTAATTTATTACGAATGGAGAAGTTTTAAAAGTAAAAGAACCGGGAATAAGAAATCAATAGAGATTTGCTTGCTCATATGAAAAAGATGGCCAAAATAGCAAAATTTGTATGGTAATTTACAGATTTTGTTTATTTCCCTTCCCCTCCCATCCTCTTAGAGCAAAATTTTCAGTATTTGGGACTTCACCTTACTTTCACCCATGTAATTATAATAGAAGGACTTAAAAATTCAAGATGACAGAGAAACACTTATTAAAATTAATAATGAAGGTTTTTAGAGTTGGGTTTAGTAACAGAAAAAAAATATTTTTTATAAAGTCAAAAACCACTTTTGAATGAATAATTTTGATCGTAGAACTCTTTTTTTTTAAAGTTCAGAAAATGCATTAGACATTCATCAGTGATTTTAGTCATCCAACAGGTTTCAGAAATTCACATAAGTGTTTGATTTCTGATATTTTTTAAGGTTTATTTTAATTTTTCCCTCTGATTGCCCCAATTGCATCTTTTCTTGAATATTTAAAATACAAATTCATATTTGGTGCATTTTATTCAAGTGAAAACTTGTTAATACACACATTTCAACAAGTGCCCTTTTTTTCCACGGAAGTTTGTATCTAATGGTGTTGGAAAGTTTGTAAAATTCATATTCATAATTTTTAACACTTAAAATATTTAGGAATTGTTTAGTAGAAATTACCCAAAATTGTAAATATTCTGTTGAAAAAAATGTTTTAATACACATTTAATTGCAAAGTTTTAAACACATCATTATGATACAAATATAACTACAAAGATTGTAGACCAAAACAGGTCAGAGACCCTTCAAGGCTGGTCAAAATTATTTTTTTTTATCAATCTATAATAATTATCGAGATTCTTTTTGAGTTCTTCTACTCTCTTCGAATAAATAACATTATCTGGTAAAGCATTCCATTCATTGATAACTCTATTGTAAAATTATTGTTTTCTTGCTTCTTTCTAAATAGGATATTTTTAATTTCCAACCATGTCGTCTGGTTGGTCCATTTAAGTTAACTAACCCCTTTGTGTCTCCCTGCTTGATTAATTTAGATAACTGAATTAAATCACCTCTTGTTCTATTTTCCAGGGAATACATATCTAAAGACCTTAATCTGTTATCATAATCGATACCAGGGCTAGAAAAATCTCAAAAATTTTACATGCCCTGTCGGGCATGTTAGTCTCAGAAATACATGCCCGAATAAAACTTTTACATGCCCAAGCGGGAAAAGAGAGCTGAACCCAGGCATGAGTTTGGCAAAAATAACAAAAGCTGAAACTAAAATGCATATTTGGTCGCGTAATTTTTTTAAAAGCAGTATACTTATTTCACGAAATAAACTGTTACATTATGTAAGTTGGAAAACCAAATTCTCTGACTTTTCCAGGTTTTCCCAGAGAATTTACAGAAAATTCCAGGTTTTATCAATGTTAATTAAAAATATATCAAACTCTTATACCTTAAGAAACCTTGCCAAAGTAACAAGGAATTCGAAAATTGTTGAAAGTGGTGAAATTTCCCGGCGCCCACCAGAATTTTATTGATGAATTTCTATTTGATGCCATGACAACATTGTGAAGTAACTAATTTCGACTTAAGATTAAAATTATAGATTTTCAAGAAGCAACAAATGGATGTGTTGGGGATTTATTAAAATGCAAAATGTTTAAACTTATGGAAAGGTATTTTTGATGAAATGTTGACATGCCCAGTCGGGCATGTGAGGCGAAAAAATACATGCCCGATTGGAATTTTTACGTGCCCCGGGCATGTCGGACAATATAATTTTCGAGCCCTGATTGATACCTGATAAACCCTTACTAATTTTTAAAGCCCTATGCTGAACTTTTTAAAGCAAATCGATATCTTTTCCGAGGGGGCAAAACGGAACAGCAGTTTTCTAGTGCTTGTGATTATAATCTTGTATTCTGCTATTTTTACACTGCTCATACAATGAAGGTGTCCATACACTGCAATATTTGTGTTCAGGATGTTGTGACATGTATTTACATATTTTCTTTGTTGACAACTCTCTATTTTCTTAACCAAACCAGAATCAAGCTAAATGACTGTGACATCATTTAAGTAATTTATTAAAAGTTCTATTTATTTGAAACAGTCCAAGTAAGTCTACTATTTTGAGACTGGAGTTGATTACCAAGCTTAAAAATACAATACTATTGTAAATAAGTGAACTGTAAACTAAGATGTGTGGAATTACTTTTGTACTGCATTGATGCTGAAAATATCTGATCAACCTGATTATATCATGGGGTCTATAAATCAGTTTCATTGTAAAAGTGTTGATAAGTGTATATGTTTGACCTGGTTCAAATTCTTCCTGGTTCATTTGTTTTAGACTACTCTTATAGTTTTCTTTATCTTAATTTAGGTTGTCCATTTCTGCAGTTGTGATGTCGTATTTACAAAATCCTCAATCAATGACTTTACCAGGATTTTCATAGCCCCACTTCAGATCACTTCAAATCTTAAAGAAGTTGAATATTCATTATTGTTTTAAATTTCCATATTTACCGTACTCCAGTTCAAGCAATTTATGTTAAATAAATAATTTATTTCAAAAATAAAATATTGTTCATTCTAAACTGGTTTTTCGAATATTTCTTATTTTTATTACACTTAATGTCTTTTCTGTCCTTTCATAATGAGAAAAGTTATTTACTTAAGAGTTTGTTTTAAAAATTAAAGCTATTTAAATTTAATTTATGATTTATACCAAACTTTGTCTATGTTTTAGACACATAAAAAAATAAGTGTATTCTAAGTTATTTTTGCTTTTAAAATCAGCAATGAAACAATTTTTCACAATTCTTAAATGAAAATTCCATTACAATATTTTTATGTGCATCAAAAGGTATATGTATATTTTTTAATTGTATAGTGTCTGTATTTTGCGAAAAATAATTGAAGGAAGGAAAATTTGTGAATGTGTAGTGAAAATTTTCCTATTTATACATATTTTCTAAAACTAAATGTAAAATTTTATGAGGTTTTCCAGTTAGTTCTTAGTAAATGTTTTGTATAATCTATCTGTGTCACTGAGAAATTAATCCAGTTTAGTAAAATGTTAGCATTATTAACTTTTTGTTATTTTTAACCTTAATATTTTTTTTACATAAATCCAACCATGATTGCCAGAAAATTCAAAAGTGATTGTAAACCCTAAATTTTTTGTGTTGAGGGCATGTTTTGTATTTTAAAAAGTCATTAAAAAATAATGAAGAATCAAAAGAAGTAATTTTCCAACTTTTAGTGCTTTTAATGTTTGTAAGTCCTACAGAATTGTAAAATTATATTGTGAAAAAATATAGTATGACGCCTAAAATTCGTATGGATGTCCACATCTAATCACCCAATTTTTCATAAATTAGAAAAAAACTCATTGTTCATGTCTAATAATTTCAGGATATTGTAATATTATATTTGAAAAATATAGTATATGACGGCTCAAACTTATGGTGATTAGGTGTCCTAATCTAATCACCATAACTCACTCAATTTTTCATAAATTAGAAAAAAAATACAATGAATTATGTAGTTTTTATTATTATACACTTTAAATTTTACCATTTGCAAAAAGGAATGATTTTTAAATGTAATAAGAATTCTATTTATTTGGAAATTTAATGTTTTACTGTTCATTAGGGTAATGATTAAAGTTTAATTCTTGTTCAGAAATTATACAAACTCCCACTCTTAATGTTTCTAACACTAAACTAAAGGAGGATAAATTAACTTTATATATACTCAATGCCGTCTTTACCATAAGGGCACACGGGGCCCGGGCCCAGGGCCCCCATTCTCAGGGGGCCCCGAAGGACCGGCAATTTCACTCGCACATTTATTCTCAAAACATATTTGTCGGGCACATTGCACTTTTTTCACAAATCAGTAATCTTATCAGAAGTTATTTACAAGGCATATACTACGCCATTATATCGATGAGACTGCGCCTATTCTTACTGTACTAACTAATAATATTTCCAAGCGCATTTATGATTGAATTGTAAAAAATTTTCTCAGCTGCGACAAAACGATGGAAAGTTTTGACAGAGCATTTAGGTGCAAATAGAATCCTGAAGTCTCTTTCCGAAACTAGATTGTCTTGTCTGCAAGCGCCAATGCTATTAATGCTCTTCAAAATGGTAATTTAGATATTTCTGAAGCATTGTCTTCAATTGCAAGTGACATGAATTAACCAAGAGACACTAGAAAGGTAGCCCAATGCCTAGAAAAAAGAGAAAATTTGAGACCACTCTTCTAACGGAAATATGGAATGATCTTTTGGGAGTAATGAATA
This sequence comes from Hylyphantes graminicola, assembly GCA_023701765.1. NCBI lineage: Eukaryota > Metazoa > Arthropoda > Arachnida > Araneae > Linyphiidae > Hylyphantes > Hylyphantes graminicola. The sequence continues at coordinate 50,251,386 of CM043117.1, read as the reverse complement.
AAACAAGTCTAAGTTTACAGAATAGCACTATGACTGGTCAGTTATGTATACCGCAGGCAATAATTTTGATCAGTACGAAGCGGCTGCTAAAGATAAAAATCCATATGCTGACTATATTCCCATAATTGACACATTAAATACACATAAAAAAAACGTTCGGCAGTATACCAAGAAATTGGTAGTCAATTTAGTTTTCTTTGTCAGATAACAACAATCGAATCTGGTGAGTTGACCAAAAAAAAAAAAAAAAACTGCAAAGAATTTACAGAGTTTTATAATGAAGACATTAATGCAGATGAGATCAATTCAGAATGTTTTCATTAAGTTACTACTTAAAAAACATAGCAAAGCAATCAGTTGATTTAAATATCTCAACCTTACATAACCTAATAAAATCAGATAAATTCGAAGAAGCTATTCCAAACGTAGAAATTGCTACAACAATATTCCGTTGCTTAATGGCTACCAATTGTAGTATGGAGAGTGGCCATTTTCGCAGCTTAAGAGAGTAAAAAATGTACTGCAAGCAACAATGTTACAAGAACGGCTGGGTAATTTGTCAATTATGTGCATAGAAAGTTATATCCTTCAAAAAATTGACTTTGATGATATAATAAAAGATTTTGCTCAACAGAAATCCTGAAAGAAACCGTACTCGTAACCAAAAACAGCAGCATTCTAATATCATTAATGATATTATATCGTACTGTATTTGATTACCTATAATAAGTGGTCAGACTCAGTATTTTTTTTTTTATTATAATTCGATTTTTCTTACTTTCAAAGGGGCCCCAGATTATTGTGTGCCCAAGGGCCCCTGGCTAGTTTAAGACGGCCCTGTATATACTTATTATCAGATCAAAAGGAATGGTCACATTTTAGTGAAGCAACGATTGTTATATATACTATTTTGCAGAAACTTTATAAACCTTCTCTTATAACCTTTTCCTCCAGAAGTACACAATTACACATCAACGAGTTCTATAAGGCGCGTTTACATGAGCCATCGAATCCATGCAATTCCAAAACCTCCATTAAGGGAAAAAATGGTCGAGCACGATTTCTAACATCAAACCCTCCTTAACTGGAGGGTTTGCGAAACCCCCTATGAACCCTGCAATTCCGGTTCTGCATGGGCGAAAATCCCCAAGAGGGAAAAATTTCGGAGTTTACTCCTCATTCCGTGGATTCGATGGCTCATGTAAAAGCGCCTATAATCGGGTAGAGGAACGACTCGTACTGAGCTGCCATCAACAGCCATATGGTTCACTTCGGAGCCCAAATACAGTGGCAAAAATGCTAGTTAATTTATAATTTTGATACTGAGAAAGAAAGTACACCCAGAGCAAAGGCGATAATCACACCCCTTACAGCGCGCGGACTGCTAGCGTTATAGGCTGCGATCCAAACCACTCGGCCATCGGGCCCCACATGCCACATTGTCTCCGTGTTGTCTCCATGATGCGGTTGGTAGGTTCAGTCTCTACCCTACTATAAAACTCTTTGGTACCCTTAGCCGCCTCGGTGGCACACTCGTTAGGATTCTAGCCTTTGGAGCTGCTGAGGTCGGGTTCGAATCCCGGTCAGGCATGGATGTTTGTGACCGTCAATAAATGTTGTTATTTGTCTATGTGTTTGTGTCGTCTCTTTCTTTGTGTGTCTCTTGTGACTGTATCATTTCTTGGGGTTGAATACAATAGACCTAAGGTCGCAGTGTTCGGCGAACTTGCCCCCCACCAAAGAAGTCATAAGTCATTGGTACCCTTGTCGAATTCACTTCACAATTTCAGTAAACAGTTTTTCTAAATACTAACTTTTATATAAGAAACTAAAATGTTCAAGCTTTCCACAATTACCGATATCGAAGCAACACTGATTTATTGTATTATAACGTACGAAGATGGTCAAGCAGATTTCGAAGGTCCTTAAAGAAACCTTTTCGGTGGTTAATTTCTAGGATTCTTTTAATCAAAACACCAGTTAGAATGGATTATGAATCACAAAAAACTGTCATAGCTTGTTTATTTTTAGCCCACCAAAATTATGTATTTTTACAGCTAACAATTTCAAGTTGGACTAAATTGACAAGATTCTCAGGCAATGCTAATGGCAAATGTTTTCAAAATTACTTAAAAAAAATACTTCTAAATGTATAATTGTTTGAAAATTATGTTTATATAAAGAATATGTGCTTAATTTTTTTTTCAGGAATTAAGAGAATAAATTGTCTCTGTTTTAAACAACTACAGTAAGAAAAATCAGGAATAGGATTTTAAAATAAAGATAAAATTACTATATTGCTTTATTAAAAGCTAATAGGATTTGCAGATTAGTGATTTATTGAAGTCTGTAACCTTTTTTATAAAACGTTTTATCTGCATTTTTGTTTTACAAAAGGCAGTATATTTCCTTTATGCTATAACCATTCCTTAAATAATACCACTCACATATTAAACTGCCCAATGTCTAGACAATATTTACTATCTTAAAATCATACATAATAAAACCAAATACAAGTGGCAATAAAACTTAATTTTATCTCAACTTCAGCATGATACTACAATACTATAAACCAGATATATAAGTGTATCATATTTCTTTTACTAATGGGAAAAGATGGCAATAATAATTTTTCATAAAAGCTCTTGCGGGAAATAGCTATCCTCAATTCTCATTTATTTCGGAAACAAAATACACTTAGAAGAGATATTAAAGGCATACTCATTGTTCATGTCAAATAATTTCAGGTTATTGTAGAATTATATTTCACTTAGCATTTATTTGACTTTTTTCTAAAACGATGAAAATGCTGAATTTGCGTTATTTTAATATGGCTGGTTGCATTTTATCATAACGATTACCTTTTATTTATAAACGTTGTTATGTTAAAAATAAGAAATTTGCTATGTATTTATTTAAAAAACTCTTAAGAAATGTTTCTTTTTTTGTTTAAACAAAATCAGGAGACTTTTGGATTTGTCTCATGGAGGTATAAAATATAATTTGTAATTAAAAATATGTATTTTAATTAATTTTTTTAAATTTAAAATTTAAAAGCCTGAAACTTTTTTAAAATAATATTTAATATTTTTTTTCAAAACCTTTTATTTTGAAAACTGATTCCTTTTTTAGTTCGATATTTTTTCCTTGTTTAGTTTTATTTTATAAATAATGTATTTTTATTAATATATTTTTCGTTCTGGTTTTTCATTAAATTGATTAGAAATTTTTTATTTCATATAATATTATATGAAATAAAATATATATTTTATTTGGAATTTACATAAAACACTCGCAGCATAAACTACTTCTGACCTCTTGGTTAAGTAAGCTGAAATAAGCATTGCAGGCCTTTTGGCCCACTAACGGGCAGCTGCGCCGAGTAGTTTAGTTTGGTTTAATTTTGGTTATATTATTATTTTTAAAGAACTTGTGTTTCGAATTCCACTTAAATAGTATCTAATACTGGCTTTAAATGTAAGAAAAATCTTAAATTGATGTTAAACGTGTCAACTTGTCGGTGGAGTTGTTTTCATTTTTGTCAATTTTATTTTAGTTTACATTCAAAAGCTATTTAATTAATTAATGAAAAAAAAACAGTATTTTAACCAATTTATGATCGAATGACTGCACTAATATTATTACTGGAGTCTAAGAGCATACTGTAAGTTGTGTAACTTGGACATTCTTTTTTCTGTTCCATTCTTTTGTAGAACATATTTTATTTAATCTTCAACTTGACACTAACGGCAATATTTGAAAACAAACGATGACTCAGCCTTTGTATAACTCTTTAGTTCTACATATTACTACAATAAACAGCTGACGTACTTCCGCAAAACTTCTTTATTCTTATTGAATCCTTCGCAGAAAATTCCATTCATTTATTCGGGATAAAAAAAAAAGTTCTATCAACAGACTTCAGAAAAATCCGAAGTAATTATTTTCCGCTTTTCATATATAGTGGGGGTTCGGAAAAGTACTTCGGAAAGCAAGGAAAGAAGAAGGTCATAATAGAAGGAATGGCTGCCCTTTCAGAAATGACTCAATACAAGAACTGATTGGTCAATTCAAATGCAAATCCAGAATAATCGCAAGTCTTAAGTAAAGGATTGCTGAGGGATTGTATATTCTATTTAGAAGATTTTTTACCCTAGAAAAGGTTTTTTTAAAAAGTTTTTTTGCCTAATGTGTTATCAAACAGCGCTTGTAATTTACATACAAAACTGAATGAAGGATTTAAAGTTTATTTAGGGGGTTCTATGTGGATGAAGTTTTTCTGGAATGTATCGAAAAGTAACGATTCACAATATTGTTAACAAACGATTCCCAATATTGTTAACAAACGATTCACAATATTGTAGTTTTGTCCACACTATACGTTTATAACTTAAAAAGGCTTTATCTGTCGGTCTGCCCTCCATTTCCATAGCCAAATGTATTTCCATAGACTAATGCTACAGACAAGCGGAATACGTAAAAAAAAATCAATGCAATAAAACTAGAAAACATTGAAAATCTTAATGCTGGGGAGCCCAGTCGGTAAGGCATTTGCCTAGCATGCGGAAGGTCCCAGGTTCGGGTCCATGCATCGCCAAAATAACTGCTTACCTATAAACGGCCCATGCATAGCCAAAAATGTCCGACGAATAATTTCCTGTGTAGAGGGAGTGCACGTTTCATACGCTCCAAATTCCCAACGGTACCTACTCAGGTGTCTGCACGTCACTTGACTGTTGTTCTAAATTACGACGCCCCAATAGCACATCCGTAGCTCTAGTGCGACTATAAATTAAACATACCCTACCCTACATTGAAAATCTCAGAAAAAATTCCAATATATTCATTAATAAAATAACTGAAAATTTTAAACTAATTTTAAAAGGCAACTTTTAATGGAAATAAATCATCATTTCCACTTACAACAATCGAACAAGAAACTATATTTATACTAAATAAAGAATATTTAGAAATTTTTCGTGATATAAACAGTTTGGAATTATCTCATGAGGCACATCACAACGAGATTCTTTAATTTATCGTATTACTTGTTTAAAAAGACGTGTGTATCCAACTAAAAAAAAACAGCTTAAATAATATACTTACTAAAACCCACATTCATATAACATAAATATTAATTTGTTCATTATCGATTCAGTACGTTACATTCAGACAGTCTCATGTTAAAAAGATAGATTCAAAATTTCTATATTTACTATAAGTATATTTGAAAAAGTATGTACTAAGTATATTTGAAAATTTTGGTAAATTTGTAATATGCGATTATTTTGAATGTATAATAACTAACTTGTTATTTACGAATTTGAAAAACTAAGCTACTTTATTTGGTGTAGCACCAAATCAAGTTATTTAGTGTTGCAACTAGTAAAGTTTGAAACCAACAACTTAACTGAATGCAAAATAGTTTCATACATATTCATAAGTTTTCAAATAAATATCTAAATTCATATTGGAAGTGTGAACTTTCTTAGAAATGACAAAGAGTATATTCAATCTCTTCTCACAAATACATGAAATGTATATTTTGATAAAATAATAAAAGCATCTATTTCGAAGTATGAATGTAGAGAAAAAAAAGTTAATCAAAACTAGATAACATAAATAAAACTATAATTTAATTTATTATAAAAGAACATAGATTCAACTATAATTCAATTACTTTCCGAAACAATTTAGAATAGAAATTATGTATGTTGGCACAAATTTCAGTTTCAAAAGTGATATTTCACCAGTCAGTTTACAAGATTTGCAATATACAAGTACATTACAATCGTATATTGCAAATACACACGCTCCTCCGACGGTGTTTCTCTGCAGTTAAAGAATATCCAAGGAAAAGCTAGTTCTACAGAGCTTCATTTATGTGCCACTGACCAACTAACAAGTCAAGTTTATTTTTGTCATTTTATATTTTAAATTGTTTGTGAAATATTTCCATAGTGAGGGATTAAATTTTAACAAAACGAGTAGGGTTTTGGAAAATAGAATTTTAAGCAAACTGTTATAGATATGAAACTAGTTTTTTTTTTAAATACTAATGTGTGTCGTTTTAGTTGCAGAGCAATAAACAAAATTGTGAAAAGTTAAATTGGTAGTAGAAGAAACTTATACCCTTTAAACTAACTGCCACCCTTTTTCACTTTCCGATAACGTTCAAAATATACGAGTGAAAAAAAATTAATGCTTTTTATAGTTAATTTGTCGAAGAATCTTTTTTATTAAGAAATATTTTATTTATTTATTTATCATATTTGGATACAACTTGGCGACTCGCCCTTTTTTTAATATGGCAACAATGCCTATTTAAAATTTTAATTGTTAAAATAATGTGTATGTAAAAAAAAGAACTAATACAACAAGGTAAACTAAATAAGACAAACTCCTCATAATATATAGTCGAAATAATTTGATGTTGCTTTGAACAAGGATTTACTCATTTTGTAATTTTTTGTCATTTTTGGTTTACTTACGTTTCGGTTTACTTTTCATTATCTTGCTTGTGAATTACGCTCTTGATTTTGACTACTTTTTGGCTATTAGTTTGAGATATGTCCAAGTATTTCTTGGAAAACCTGCCTTAAAATCTAGGTGATATTTTTGTACAAGTTGATAGTGAGTAACACTAAGTGGAAGTGACTGTCATGCAAATGAGGAATTTTTCTTTAATATAGGAATAGAGAAATAAATTTTGAGTTTTTCCAATGCGTTGTATCAATGAATACTGAGTAGAATTTGGAATATGTACGTAAAGCATTGTTTGATTAGGATAGGTTAGGTTTGAATTATCGTCGCACTAGAGCTACACGAGGGCTATTGGCGACGGGCGTCGTATTTTAGAACCACAGTCAAGTGACGAGTCACACCTGAATAGGCACCCAACGCAACCGTTAAGGGCGACATCGTACGCAGCGTTAGGACTTTGAAGGATATTTAACGTGCACTCCCTTACACGGGGTATTGTCCGTCGGACATTTTTGGCTGCACGGGCCGTTTATAGGTCGGCAGCTATTTTGGCGATGCCAGGACCCGAACCTGGGACCTTCCGCATGCTAAGCAAGTGCTTAACCGACTGGGCTCCCCAGCCCCAAAGCATTGTTTGAACTGAATTTGTATTTTACATTGTTACCTTGTTAATACAGTATGTTAATCATTTGTATTTAAATAGATATTATAAAGACTCATTTTTATAAATTTAAAGTTATAAAACTTTTCGTATGATTTAAAATATTTTTTTGTAGAAACTTATTTTAATAATTTTTAACGCATAAAAATGACTTTAATTCACTTCTTTAAAAAAATATTCGCTTGTTTATTGATGATCCACTCTAAACATGAATTGCTTAACTATTTCTTTGATAAACGTAAAGAAATTTCTGCTATATTTTCAAGATTTCTATAAAGTATAGTTTTTTTGCTACTTCTCCTAAACATCATTAAACAAGTCCAAAAGACTTACAACCAAAATCATCAGTTGAAATTCAAAATAAAACTACCTGGCCAAAATTTTAAAGTATCTGAAGATATTTCATTCTGAAGCGAGTCCCATTTTTAAGCCATTTTATTAGTTGGAGAGAAAGAGAAGAAATTTAAATAACGCTTGTTGTTCGAAAGTAAGTGCAACCTTAAAGACGTGCAATAAGAATAGATTGAGATTTGACAAACCTAATGTGGGCCTAAATAATTTGCGAAGTCACGTGGGTTCGACACACTTATCTTGGCGAGTTATCAATACTTGATTCTAGTAGCTGGACACTGAAGGTATTGGTTAGTTTATTTATTATGTAATAAAGCAAAGTTTTATTTTTGTTACGAATAGGTTTAGAAACTAAGCGGTTGAATTAAATAAAAAGCATAAAGATAGTTTTACGATTCGCGGTTTCTATAGAACCATTCTTAAAATATTTGTGAGTTCGATTGTGCTTTTGTAAAAACTAAAAACATCATTTCACAAACTTCTGAACTCTAAAAACCCTTTTTGATATCAAACATTTGAATATTATTCACCTTCTTCGTTTTTAATTAACTAACATGTGCTTACTGGTTCTTAATTATTATAGCCAAATGAAATAATAATCTTTAAATTCTGTTCTATTAATTTACTTTACAGATAATATTTTTTAAAGACAATAATATTCATTATCTCTAATGTAATGGGCCTGTTTCTGGTCTTGAGTGTCAACACAAATGCGGAATGAACTTAAATTCTTTGCCAAGCCTTAATTGGTGAATTAATATCCCGTGGAAACAATGCACCAGTTAGAGACCATACCTTATAGACCTTCTTCAAGTAAGACGCACACAAAGAAATTTTACTGTCACAGAAAAAGGAAGTACATCCAGGGCGAAGGCGGGAATTGAGACCCGAACCCATTACAGCGCGCAGACTGCTAGCTTAATGGTCCAAACTACTCGGCCCGGGCCCGCCATGCAGGAATGAAAGCAATAAAGAAAATCATATAAAAAAAACAAATTAATGTGTACTTTTTTAAACTACATATTTATAAATTTAAAAGATACTTAATTTTTTTAACTTCTCGGAGAGTTTTACTTATATTTTATAGATTATAGGTTGATCATATGGGAAGAAGTGCAAAGAAGCACACATTTTTTGTTAGAATAACTTAGCTCTTTGTCACACTATCGAGATGAACGCAGAACCACTGTCGGGAGCTGTCGAGTACCTGTATTCAAAAGTTAACCAACCTTCCTTCTGCGAAAAAGTTTTTCTGCGTCTAATTACTTCGATTGTTGGTTGGTTGGTAGACATATATTTTCAGACTTGTGTGCTTGGTCGCAAGGACCCGCTTATAAACCATCGTCAAGTAGGATAACACAAGACACACACAAACACATATGACAGATGTTGCCATCTGTCACCACCTCCGCAATTTAGACATGTCCCTGAAGGGGAGGGAAATTTTCCCCAGGGACCTGTACCCATGGGAAACTGCGCAATGACCGCCCACAGGACTTTCGGACCCAACAGATTTTACGAGCACGTACTCCGCATATACTCAACAAACACAAACATCCATGCCCGAACGGGATTCGAACCCGGACCCAACAGCTCCAGAGGCCAATGCCTTAACCACTATGCCGCTGGATTGGCAATTACTTCGAATAATGGGTAATGTAATCGGTTCCAGATGCCTATTTCTAGCCTCCTTTAGGAACTTTCACACAGCCAATTACACTTCGCAATTTAGAACCCTTGTCAAGTGATGAAGCCGACACCTGAGCGGGCACCAAACGGAACTTCGAGCGACATCGTACGCTAACGCCCCGTCGGGACTTTCGAATCCACAGATTTAACGAGCACGTATATCGCAGTGTACTCGGGCACCCCGGGGAATTTTAGAGGAATTTTTCCGCAGTACGAATGCGTCTATAGTATGGCTACAACAAAGGACAGAACCAAGAACATTATCGGTGTGAGGCTCGTCGTTTTATACCTCTCGGCCACCGGGGGGCCCTTCGAATAATAAAGAGCGTATTTTGGTGTGTTTGCCAAAGGTAGTGATAGGCTGCCTAATATAGGAACATTTCGCACCAATTCATCTATTTATGTTGGTCCCGTACCTAACAGACCTTTAAATGGTCATTCTACTACTTCAATGTCGTTGATGCAACTAGAAGAACGCCATATCTTAAACACTGCTTTCTGGTGATGAACGATCCTTTTGCCAGGTTCAGGAGTTGTATTTGTCGCGGCTTGGCTCGCTCGCTTATACTGTAAAAATTTGCTTCGTTATTTCGCTGGCCTATCGCAGCTTCAAAGAGAAATTTGTGCAGCAATTTGGTCTCTTGAGTTGAAAATTACTCTAAATTAGTATAACGAGCAGACGCACTTTTTGACAGAAAGCTTATTAGTCATGTTTCGTGTTTTAAATTTTTGAAAATAGTTCTTTTAGGATAGATTATACAGTGCTTGAATATTCGTCGAGAGTTTATGGTTGCTGTAAAATCTTAAAAAATTATTTTTAACGATATTTTAAAGAAAAGGGAAAAATTACTATTATTAATTAGTTGATGGATATTGTTTTAGAGATGACGTAATAAATTCTAAAGCTTTTAATCCTTCCTTTCTTTCGATCAATGCTTTTATTGACTTTTTGTTTCCACGTCACATTGATTGACCAATCGGTGCTTGAGAAAGAACCTAGTTTCATATCCCATTGACGTTGTCGCTCAAAACCTGAAACTTGCCCATTCTTCGAATTTTAAAATTTTAAATAAAATATGTAAATATTAAAAGTTATACATTCTTGTAAAAAAATCTATATTTGAGGCGTCAAGATTAGATATTTTATAACAAAATGATTATTTTTCTTTAGATTTTTGATTTAAAATATTTTGCATAATTTAAATTGTTTCTACAAATAGGATTGTTACCTGAACTTACTGTAAGAGGTATAGTATATAAGAAGATTAATGCAGTCTCAAAAAAGGTGACCGTGTCGCTATTCATCAATTTTAATGATGAATGAATTTACACTACACTTATTCTTAACGAGATTATTTGGAAGGGATTGAATTCTTAAAGTGAGAAAATTTTTATCTCGATGAATATTTTATCACCTCTACATCATCCTAAAATAACAAGCTTTTCTGGTTTTTAAAGCGTTTGGAGGAAACATTTGTTCAAAGTCAATGTTTAAGGGTCTCGTTGAAATGTGGATTTAAATATTTGAATATTTACTTTCAATTACCTGATCTGTCTGAAATAACTCTGTAGCTCGTACTATGCTACGGACTTCAAATGTGTTAAGTTAAAAAGTTACTGCACGAGTTCCTAAAACCCGTCTGACGTCACAATAAATTTTTTAAAAAAATTGCGCATGCGTAAACTTTAATTGCCGGATAGCTTTTTTGGTTTTGAAGTTATTGAAATAATTTTACTGATGGTCCGTAGCTTAATGGTTACTTAAATTTGTATTAATTTATAAAGTGGTAATTTAAAGCCTTGTAGTGTTGAACACCCCTAGTTTTTTGCATTGAAGGTTTTTGCATGCTTATTTGCTAGACTTTGGAAAAGAGTAACTGTATCTTAATGTAATATTTTTATTACATAAAAACTTTATATTATTGAAAAACTTATAGGGCAAGTAATATAGCATTGTCCCATTTAATCTGCCGTAGGCGGGTAAACTTCAGTAACTACAATAATAAATTAGACAATTTTTGCTTTGAAATAATTTGTTTTAGTAGGGGAGAGTGTGAGATAATGGACAAGGGGGCAGGCGTTGAAAAATATACTCTTTTTACAAATATTTCTGCACGACAACAGTGTAACAGTTAGACTTCAAATTTTAACAACCAAAGATCGGCCATTAAAAGCATGTGAGTAAGAAGATAGAAGAGTGGCTGTTTTGGAGAATCCAAAGTAAGTTGAAAGTGTACCTTTTTTCCACTTTCAAAGTATTAAATCAAAACTTTTAAAGAATTAAAAATAGTTTTAGGTCAAATACATATCATAGATTAAGATATTCTATGTCAAATACTGTGGTGGTGATATACACTTGGTTCCGTGTTGGATCAATTATAAATAATAACACTGTGGTTCTAATGGGACAGAAACTGTGGGATCAAATGGGACATGAATATACATAATTTTGTATGCTTCTCTTGGAGAATCTATATAAGTCTCTAATATCTTATTAGTCAAGTTGCCAAAAACTCTTGTAAACTTTAAATTTAAACTTTAGACCTTTTTTCGTTGCATTATAAGTGGACACTCAAGTAGGTTCATTGATGATATATTTTTCAACCTACAATTTCATTAATTAGATTTGAGCAGAGCTTCTTAAAGGCAAATGATTTGTTGTTGGTAAAATTTGCTAAAAAGCCGACTATTCCTTGTTATGTTGGATTGATATCTGAAGTAAATAGCCATGAACTGCGGGTGAGCTATTTGAAGGTAAAGACGGTTGTTTAAAATTCACGTACCCTGAAAACGAGGGAAAGTATGGAATAAATTTTAGAAGATTTAGTTACAAAACTCTCATTTCCAGTGATTTATCAAAAATTATTGGAGCATCTTCAATTTTGAGTTTTAACTTTGATATTTCACCTTTAAATTGGAAATAATTGTTTTAAATAATAAAATTTCATTATATATACATTATGTAAATCTCATTTGCTATAAAATTTTACTTTCAGGTCTTTTTTTATTGCTTTTAAATTTTTTCCAACTTTAATAAAGGCAAATTTACCATGTTTAATTCGCCCATTAGACCCTACATATGAGGGCAAATGGAGCATTTACATGTGTGTTTAAAATGCTTAGCAACTAAAATATGGTAATGTTTTAACATCTGCCGAACGACTTTTTTGTAAACGAATGTTCAGTTTATGAATTTGTAAAAAAAAAAGAAAAAATGAATTCCTAAAATTTTGCTGAAATACAAAGGTTAATAATAATTTGTCCCATTAGCCCCCACTCTCTCCTACAAAAATAGTAATTATTTCAGGCAGGGGTCAGCTCGTCACCTGACTGTGGTTCTAAATTACGAACCGTCGTCAATAGCCGTCGTGTAGCTCTAGTGCGACGATAATTTAAGCTAAACTAAACATGAATATTCCAAACTAATTTTGTCTTAAAATGCCAAACTTAAAAATAGTCTATTTGAAGGATAACAGATGGCGCCGTGTGTCCTAGCATATTCATATGTCCACAAAATACAGATTTCATTTTATTTTCATATACAACCTACTTATTTTTGTTGCAGGCATAATTAACTTATTGAAGTATGTAAGGAAAACTAACTTGATTAATAACTAATTACTTGAATGCAGGTATTTAATTAATATATTGCAAGCTATGAGAAGTGCGAGCTTACAAATTATTAAAAAAACAAATACGACACTTCTGCTAAAATTTAAAATTTTAGTTTTCAGTATATTTATTTTTGTTCATAGACAATTTTTTTTACCAATTGTAAATATTAATTTACTCGAAATTTTTCACAGTCATTAAACTATTTTATTTCGTAAAAGATTAATTTAACTACTTAAAAATGACCAAGTCCATTGCTCTCGATTATCCAGCGCATTCGGTGTCAAAAACCAACCGGATTCCCGAAAGTGCTGGGGAGCTCAGTCGGTTAGGCACTCGCCTAGCATGCGAAAGGTCCCAGGTTCGGGTCCGGGCATCGCCAAAATAACTGCCGACATATAAACGGCCCGTGCAGTTAAAAATGTCCGACTAATAATACCCCGTGTAAGGGAGTGCACGTTAAATATCCTTCAAAGTCCTAACGCTGCGTAAGATGTCGCACTTAACGGTTGCGTTGGGGGCCTGTTCAAGTGTTGGCTCGTCACTTGACTATGGTTCTTAAATACGACGCCCGTCGCCAATAGCCCTTGTGTAGATCTAGTGCTACGATAATTCAAACCAAACCAAACCCGAAAGTGATGGAATAAAAAGTGTGGTTAGTCGGCTTTAAAATACGTCGCACTATATAACGTTTATTTCAATATTCTTCTAGGCGATCGGTTGAGAGCTCAAGAGATATTAGTAATGGGGCTCACGGAATCATTCCTTATGATTTGGTTTGTTTTAGAACCTTTTTCGAAGCTTTTATTCCAACACTTTTTTAAAATGTCTTTTCTTTGTATGTACCCTCACTTCTCATATCGACAACATGACGTTCTAACTCATGAAACAAATACCAACCATGGGAGTCGATGTATAGAAGTTGGCGTCGGATTAGTGGCTGCCGAATAAGAGAGCTTCGATTGTATCAAAATTTCCCTTTTTTTATAAACTATTACCCAAGCAACACACTCATGTTGTTTCCATGTGGATTTCTGGTGGACACGTTGACAGTGGAAAAGACACATTTATACCACATTGTTTCAACATATTTTTACAACAATAATAATAATTAGGATGATGTTTTTTAGGAAATATGAGTGGAAATATTTTTGAATCTTAAATTTTCGTACGATTTTAATAATTATTTGTTAAAGAAGTAAAATTTTTGTTTTGATTCTTTTCTAATGTGATTTCACGATGTTGTTTCAATGTTATATTACAACAAGATATGAAATAAGTCTATTTTAGCTATTACAAAAGGTTATTACCAGTATAGGAATAATATATATTGAAAAAAGTTTGGCAACAACAATTTATGAGGTGAAAATTTATCAGTCCGGCCTGTCTGATATGGTTTGTCAATGTTGCTTCAATGCGAGATTTCAACCGTATTTCAACAGTCGTACGGCGCAGTTCTTGTGCGCAGCTCCGATCCTTCTCAGAGCGGTGACGCTGTGACCGGCAGCCATTTTTAAAGTTTGTTTATGTTTGTATTCTGCTGGTTGTATTTGGAAGCTCCTCAATTTGCTACGGTAAGTTTTTTTAAAAATAATTTATCTTATTAGTTTTCTTACTGTGATTACTTCTGATAAGTACCTTTTTTTTTATAATGCTAAATATTTTAGTGTGTTTTGATTTATGAAGGAGGATGCACAGAATCCGTTATTTTTCGCTTAGTCCCTTACGGGCGAGGCGAGACACAAGTCAATCCGCTTTGCATGGAAAAGTATGATTTTAACTAACAAAATTGGGGTTTAATCCCAGTAACTGAACACCTTATTTTTGCGCGATTTGAAATTTGTGCTAAACCAAATTATAATAGTTTTTTTATTGCAATTGATTTGTATACCTTATTAGGTCCACAAAACGGCATATTTGCTTGTGTTTTTTAATAAAAATAATTTTACAAAAAAGTATATTTTTTGTGTCTATGCATGAAATTTTAAGTTAATATATGTATATTTAACTACCAATTTTATTCTTAAGTTATGAACTTTACTTGATAAATACAGTAATAATTAGATATTCACAGCTTAGATAATTCATATTTTTTTAATAATTATTTTGATAAAAACATTAAATTAACTAAATGAATTAGTTATTAAATCTTAGTACTTTTTAAGCACATTTTTTGAAGGACTGTAATATAAACCAGGGTTCCAAATTTTAATTTATTTTGTTTTTTATTATTATTATTACTTTGTTTTTCTGTCAAAAGTCTTACTCTGCTTCAACTCTGGAAAGTGGGAATTAACGATACATAAGCTAATAGTGTAACATACATAAATATCAAAAAGGCTTAAGAAGATGCATATCAGGTTACCTTACAATAGTTTTGTTAATCGAGGGAATTAATTTGATATTAACTGAGTTATTTCTAGTGTCTAAACTTTTTTTTATTTCAGATTCATGATTTAAAATTGGTGGGAGGATCTGAACTCGATTTAGCTGTCAGGGAATCCTCCGGCGGTGCATGAGCAATGGATTGGCCTCCAGTTTTAGTTCTAATGAGTTGAGACAGAAAAGGAAATCTAAGTCCTCGATGTTAAAGAAAGTAGTCTTTAGTAAGTACTTAAAAATTGATTTGTAATAGTCACTTGTAGTAGCTTAACAATGTGATACTCATCCAGTTCGTAAAAATTAATATTGATAATTAAAGTAGTCATAAGCTGGATTAAGCGTAAAAAAGACATGTCTGATCACATTAGTGATGCTCATTTCTATTATTTCCAAAGTGTAAAATCATGGCATTTCTGAAATCACTTGAAACTGATGGAAGCATCATTAATTTCGATTAAATCTTTGCAAATGTTCCATACGTTGTTATCATTGTGTAGAGTAGGTGTGATATTCTGTCAAAAAATTACATTTGGAATTTTTGGCACTATTCATAACATAAAATTTGTTTTTCGTACCAACTAATCTAGGTACGGAAAGTGCCCCCCCCCCTGGCATTTCCCCAATCATTGACTTTTAAAAAAATATGTTACCATATTTATACGTATTTACCCCAATATAAAGGAAACATTATGGCATCATTTCCATTTAAGTATGTAACAAGGTACAATCCTTTTTGTGACAATTTTTAAAATTGCATTTTATCGTAATACACACCATCATACTATTTTTTTTTTATTTATTTCTAAACGGTTCATGATACAAAACAAAATGCTATATATTTTGAAAGTGTATAAAACATAGTATCTTTTTGTAGTGTCATGTACTTGTAATGTTAAAACAAAATTGGGGGGGGGGGCATCATGTGGGGTAAGTGGACTACCACAATGGCAGGTTAAGTGGGCCAGGGGTGGCCCACTTTCCCCAACTCTGCATGCTAGAAAAATTTGCTATGGGGGAACTATTGGAGATGCATCATTAACTTTTTGTTTCAAACACTCAAAATATCATGTAGATGATTATCCCATTTTCCCCACCATATCTCTACCAGTGATGTGTAAAAATATATTGGGGGGAGGTGACCAACCACCCCACGTTGCGGGGCAAGTGGGCCATTCCGACGACCAAAAAGAAAAAATTATTTTTTCAATTTATTTTTTGCCTATTTGTTTTAAGATTTTCATTGGTACAGTAATAACATACGAGTAAATGGACCAAAAAAAAAAGTTGTTAGGCCTATTACATCCAGTGCTATGAGCATCTAAACTCGAATTATGCCAAAAAGGGTTCCCACTTACCCTTTTAAGTAACTTTGTGTGCTTGTAAAATATATTAATTTTCACTTAAATACAAACGTTTATTTATACATTAAATTTAGAGAATTTAGTAATAAAAATTGCCAAAAGTGAAAATTAATATATTCTACAAGCACACAATATTGAAACACATGAAATTTTTAAAAAATGTCCACACTTTTGGCCACCACTGTATATTAAAATAAAAGTGATGAAAAACCGTAATGACATACTGTAGAGGTTTTGTTTATATTATAGGCTAATCAAGTAATTGCTTAATATATCAAAATTGTTATTTCAGGAACACAAATAGAGATGAAGGTGAAGATTTCTTTGGAGATTCTTAGAAGATAAATATTGTATCTTATGTTTATTTCTTGATAAAATACTGAAATTAAGTGTTTATTTGTCTATGTATATCTATATAGGGTATATCATAATGTACAGCCATCAGAATGTGATGGTACAAATGTTAAAATGCATGGCATTAAAATTATTTTAACAAAAATTGTCTTATTAATTTAAAGGGGAACAATAATGTAATTTTGATCATTAATCTCCAGTAGGAAGTCTTGATTGTAAAGCATTAAATTGATTGTTATATTGGTCAAAACCTCATACTTAAATGTAATATAGTGTTTTTAAAAAATATTTGACAAGTTAAAAATTAAATTTTATTAATATTTGTATGTATCCATAATGCAAATAAAAACTAGATTCCTAAATTTTTTTACCTAGGTTCCCAGCCAGACCCTTTTGAGTTCTATGTGCTCATTTTAGTTAATACAGGTTCCCAAAACTTTTAAGCACAAAGTTAGTATTTCAAAAAGAAAATTTTTATAGTTTATTATGATTATATAAAGTAACTATGTATTATAGTAAATAATGAAATCCATTTGTTTAAGAATCCACTGCACCACAGTAAGAAATTAAAATTTTCACAATATGTAATCATCCACCATAAAAAGATCGAGATGTGATGTTATTGGTAAATTAAAATATTTAAACTGTTTTCACATGGACTTTTCATTGTCCCACATGATATAGTTTAGACCTAACAAAACCTTGTTATAGTCCATGGGCCCACCAATTTAATTTTTGATATCATTATCTACATTTAGTATGAGCAGTATTTTTATTTATGTGTTCAGGACATGTTTTTTAACAGCACATCATTATCAGTTTATAGCTATTTGCCACATAATCCACTGTATTGGTATGCCAATTAAACTTTAAGATACTGACATAACTATATTACTAAATGTTTTTATTGTGATATGCAAACTTTCATCAGTGAGCCCAAGGACTATAACAAAGTTGTTAAGTATGAACCATACCATGCGGGAATGTGAAAAGTAAATGTGGAAACAATGTGGGCAAAAGAGGGAAACCCAATATGGAAACAGTGTGGAAAGTCCACGTAGAAACAATGTGGACAAAAGTGAACACTGTCACGTGGAAGCAATGTGGTTAGTCCACGTTGAAACAATGTGGAAAGTCCACGTAGAAACAATGTGGACAAAAGTGAACACTGTCACGTGGAAGCAATGTGGTTAGTCCACGTTGAAACAACATTCAGTATGTTGGCATTCAACATTGAAACAACGTTGTAACAATATGGTTGTGTTGCTTGGGTATTAGTTACTTGTTTCACATTAGACTTGGAATTTGCCGAGTATTTTGCTCAGTTTTCTAATAGATGAAGAAACTTGCGACGTCAATAAAGTAATGTAATGTAATCGATTCCGGCTGCCTATTTCCAGCCTCCCTTAGGAGCTTTAACACAGCAAACGCCTCGTAATTTAGAAACCTGGTCAAGTGACGAGGTCGACACCTGAGCGGGCACCCAACGGAACTTCGAGCGACATCGTACGCTGACGCCGTCGGGACTTTGGACTCCACAGATTTAACGAGCACGTCTGTCCCAGTGTACTCGGGCCCATCCGTCACGAGTTGTATTTTTTTACTCTTTCCCAGTACAGATATCCAATTTACAGGATGACTGGCAGTAAGTGGGATTCGAACCCCCGCACTCCTGAGAAGGCTGAATCCAGAGGCGAATGCCTTACCACTCGGCCACGTACTGGCCAACTTCAATAGAACGATGTTTATTCTTCCTAACAAAACCGATTCAAACCATAAGTTAAAAAATTATGCATAATATTAATTTATCATTAGAAAAATATGTGGTTCAAGCTGTTTGACTAAAATGCAGTGCGATATTCACACAACATTCAACAAAAAATACATCCAATTTAAACTGATTAACATAAATTTTATCTGTCGCAGTACATACACTAAAATAATTTTAATCAACTGAAAAATTTCCTCACAGTAAAAAATTCCCACATCATAAATTAACCCAGAAAAACCAATTTCGTTCTATAATAAAGAGATCCAAGCCGGAAATATCTAACGAATTTTTGATAGTTTGTTCCAGCAAATCTGTTTTCTAAAATCACACATATTTCCTCTTTTTAAAATCTTTTGTTGTTTTTTCCCTATCAAAAAAGGGGCGAAAATATTTGTAATCGCTTTCATTTCGTAGCCCGTTTTCTCTGATAAAATTATGCTATGCATTAAATGGCGAGGGTAAAAAGACCTTATAAATAGCAAGATGAAATTACTCGGTTTCCTTAATCCCGAGAGCGTGGAGCGAAAATGTAAATGAAGTTCTCAGTTAAAACGAAAAGTTAAGCCTTACGATGAATATGATTTCGATTTCCAGAGACTGAATAAAGGCTTATGTTCATAGTGGTGCAAACACTGTGCACATGTTTTGTTTCAAGGCAAGTCGAATGGAGAAACTTTGGCTATATGAAGGCTAACGTTGGCCCAAGCATAATACCGTTCTGATGTATACTGATGTTCTTTTGAATAGTTTTTTTTTTACTCATACATCAAGGCAGAGTAGCCATGATTAAAAAAAACATTTTTTTTTACATTTTTAAATAATTTATTTAGAAATAAGTTATCAGCTTGTGCACAGCCTACTCAACTACTAAGGCCGGAAAAGCTTTCCCAAACAAGCTCCGGGACGGAAATTTTGACGTCATAGTTCCGAGTGACGTTGTTCCGAAAAATGTTCGGAAGCCCCTGTTCACTGCTGACCACATTTTTAGGGTTCCGAATGCTTCCAAACTAGTTTCTCGATCTTCAGCACTGGGAACAGTGACGTCAAAATTTTCGTCTACGCTTATATTTGGGGAGCTTCTCTTGCTTTGTTAATGAAGTTGGCCGTGGTTTGGGTCAAAGATACCCCATTTGATGTTACAGTTAATATTATAACGGTATCAAATGCTATAATCGTTTATTGAAAGACTTTTAGAAAATAAATCTTGTACATAAGCAAAAAAATAGTTAAGTTGACATTTGATTATATTTTAACTGAATGCAATATAACCAATCAAATTTTTGAAATACGTATAAGGAGAAATGGCGAGAAAGCTAAAACATGATAAAATATCAAACTATTAACTAATCAATTTTTATTTTTACAATTTATCATCATTCAAAAAAATGATGCCTTATATTAGGTAATGCTTGGTTATGATACTGCTCAGCTTCGAAAATGCAAATGCTGCAAGGGTTACTGTTCAGAAACTGGAACTGCACTAAATTTTTTCAAATAAAACTTAGCAAAATCGTCTCCATTTGTTAAAAAAATTTTTGAAAGGGAAAAAATTTCAAACCTGAATTGCATTTTATCAAATCATTAGTTCACAAAATACTAGGGTATACTGACCTATGTTTCTGAGAATGGACTTACACCACTAACAATAGAAGATCTCCAAATACAGGAAACTGTGGAGTCGCCTATTCTGAGTGCAGGATTGTTTCCCCTTTGGAAGCAAATCTTTCTTTATGGAATCATGTTTAGAATCTTAAAATCTCCCTCGGCCCCGCTGTAATGTTGTTTTATTTGATTAAGACATTCGGAAGGTTTGTGTGTGCTAGGCATAAGGGAATGGGAAATAAGCACATTTAAAAGTATCACAGAAAAGGAAGTTAAATTCTTAGATATGCTTTTTTTAAAAGGCCTGTTCAAATATTTCGGATTTATTGAGACTAAAGTTTCATTGACTTCTTATTATGGAAATTAGCATAAATTTCAAAGCTTAAAAAAGGCTTTTTGATAAATTGAATGCCATAGAAATCGTGAGATTGAAAGTAATTAAATATGATAAAACTTTTGTTTCTTTGAATTTGTCATTTTGTGATAAAGAAGTTTTAATACACAAGCTACAGTTCCTAGAAACAGTTGACTAATTTGTATACAAATTGTACTTTGTTCCTTTGTGCACTTTACTTGTAATTTTTTTTTTATCAAGATTGGAAATCTTGAATAATTTCCTTCAAAATTGAAATATGAATATCATTATTTGTTTTTTTATTTACTAAAAGCCTTTATTTGATTTGTAGTGGCTGATTAGATTTTCTCAACTATATTTAATTTTGTTTACCAATTTAAATATAGGATATTTTTGTAATAATGGAAAGCGTGTTCTCTATAATTTTTTTAAGCACAGTAAACTGTGCATGTCTGTTTCTTTCTCCGTCTTTAGTCAGGTATAGGGTATACCGGGGGAATGGCGCCACCTTAAGGGAAATTGAATTTTCATGCAGAATTGTGCAGCAGCTAATGTAAATTGTAATGAGCATAGAATACTACAGTTCAGAACCTATCTTGTAGTGATTTTTTAAAATTTAAATCTTTAATAGAAACTAAATAAAATTGTTTTTTTTTCTAAAAGCTTGCACAGTGGCTTAATTACCCCAGTACCTGGGGTAATGCCGCAACACCCCGTCAATAAACAAAGCAAATAATCTATGAATGATGGAAAACTATATAAGAAAGCTAACATATAGTACTAAAATAGGTTTAATTAACCTTAGAATGACAAATCGTACAGGATACAGCTACAGCTTTATTAACTTTCCATTTGAAACCAACTGGGCATTTTTCCTTAAAGCTTCGTTGGTCTATTTGGCCATTTCAGTTATTCTTTTCCTGATACGTGCATATGGAACGAAAACTAATAGGTACTAGGGCCATATATGACATTTCTATTTTACGGATTATGCCGCTATCCTTTTGTGGGGGGCGGCATAACCCCGGTGTGATGCGGCGGTATTACTCCAGTAAGACAAGATGACATAGACGGCTTGTTTAGGGGAAGGTAGCTGGCCTAGCTTCCAAAATAGCAACGTGATAACATAGCGAAATAATTACTCTTTTCAATGATATGTAACTGATTTATCTAACTTAGGGATAACAGTCACTCATGATATTATATCACAAAAAATTATTATATATGTCAAATTATACTATATATGTTAGTCAAAAGAACCATTTTTTCTGTAAACACATAAAATCTGCAACCACTGATACAGAATGCCCCAGTGGGGAACAGATTTTCTGTTTGATTAATAAAAAGAAATTTGATCTACACAAAGCACTTCTGTGGCCTCGACAGTGTAGAGTTAGTGCGCTTCCATGAAGGTTCGTATACGGTTTATGGGTCGATATATTTTTTTGAAATGTACCCAGCAATACAGAAAATATCTGTTGAACTCAAATATTTTCTTGATAGCTGGTCTACGTGAAAATTCTGTAAACAGTTTTTTTGCATTACACATATTTTTTGAAACTTTGCTGACAGAAATTTTCTGAAACATATAAAATGATTTTTTTTTCTGAAATATATAAAATGATTTTTTTGCAGTTTATTTGCTTTTTAATTACATATATGACGATTTACAATTTTCTTTTTCACTCTTCACCCTCGCAAAAAGTCGAAAATGAACGTATAATCAATCCTCTATACTACAGTCGTATAGAAATTATAGTTTTGATTTCCATATCCCGGAAAGTGCGGATATGTCGTGACATTGATCAAGCAGTTTCCATTAAATGAAATTCGTTTAATCTCGGAAACATGGGCCGTCATAGGAGCGTTTATTAGTCCGTTAATAACTGTCTGGGGAAGCCGTTCCCTTCGGAGCCTATTAGAACGGGTCATGACATTCAACTTCAAATTGACAGAGTTAATTAGCATACTGGTACGAGAAAGGATCATTCTAAGTTCAAACTATAGTTGAGTCAATAAGAAAAGGCTGTAAACAAAGAATACTCTGGGAATCGTTTATTTTGTTAACGATCTTACTATATATTTACGTTTTATTATTATTTTAAGGATTTGTTTTAGAAATTAGTTTAAATGTATTTTTTTTACATAAACTCAAGCTAATGAATTATATTAGTAAATAATGATAAATGACATGATATTGTTATGGAGACAGTTAACTTTTAATTTTAGGAGATCACGAAAAAAATCTTTTAAAACCTTCTTAAGTTCGATACTTTTGTTAAATGTTTGGTACAAAGATTTCCGTAAGATTCCACCCCTTACAACTTCTTCATAGGTAACAAATTCATTTGCAAGTTCAATGCAGTAGTTATATATATTTAGTTATTTAAATATGTAAAAAAGTTATGTTTTAACTGATACTCATTAAGTTATGGCAATGTAAAAATGTCGAAAATAAGAAAAATAATATCATAAGTCATGATTTATACTAATATATATCCACAAATTGCGTAAGCGTAGCTTAAGTTTTATTAATTAAAATTGCAAATTGTTCTGCATATTTATATGTAAAAGAGCTTTCGAATGGTGATTTGATTGATAGTTTGATTTAAATATTATGCAAACGTCTGTAACATTTCAAGTACTATTTCTTTGCTGAATACTTACTTGCAGTAATAAACTGTGAAATTTCCAATCAAAGAGAAAACATTCTTAAAATATTCAAATACATTTTATTTTTTAAATTCACAAAATGCACTTAACGATATCTAATAAATTTATACAAATTAGATTGTAACCGAAAATAAATGAAATTCAAGTACCTATTTAAGATATTTTTTTTTATGTATAAACCGATGTTGAGCGTTTGCTTAAAAAGATAAGTTTTCAAATTCAATTTTATAAACTATGAATAATCAAACACAATACCCAAAAATTCTTTTGCTGCGAAAAAAATTATCTAAATTCCATTCGAAATATACTGTATAACAATCGAAAACATTTGCAAATAAAAGAAAAGTCAATCAAGTATTAAAGTCCCATTCACCGATCTACATTCTGAATAACTTTTTCTTTTAAAGGGACAATTTCATCCTCCTTTTACAAGTCACTGTGCTGATCTGACAGAATTGTAACTGAAATTATTTTCAGAATTAATTTTTATAGTATTGTATTGTAGAACATGGGGGGGGGGGGGTGAGGGGGGAGAGTACTGAAAAAAGTAGAATAGCTTACTTTCGTATTACTTTAATACTTGTAGTTTTTAAAGTACGGAAAGATGAACATACGAAGAGATAAGTGTTAAAGATATGTAAGACAAAAAGACAGTGAGTGCGCCCTCTAGAATGGAAGCGCATATGCCCGTTAATACCGGTTTTTTATAACCCCCTTTTATAGCCCGTTACATAGCTCGCCACGAGAGACACACAAAAAAGGACGACATAAACACGCAGACAAATAATAACATTTATTGACAAACGCAAGCATCCATGCCTTACCGGGATTCGAACCCGAACCCAGCATCTTTTAAAGGCTAGCCTCCGTAACCATTGCGCCGCCGCTTCGGCCAAGTGACTGGTGCCATGCCCTTCTTGTAAAAAATAATTAAAAAAAAGACTTTAAAATAGAAGGACTTGAAGTCGGAAATATCACAGAGAGCCGCATAAAAAGTATAATAAGATAGAATTCTTATATCATACTTTTCTATAGATATTTTTTTTAAAATAAGACGGTTAGAACGGGAAATATGACAGACCGTCTTATAAAGTACAGAAGGACATATTGAGAGAGAAGGTATTGAGAGACGGACAAAAAGTTTAAAATATATGTCTCTGATATCTCTTTTCTATTTTTTTCAAATTTTGAAATTGGATGGTTTGAACGAAACCTGGAAGGGATGGGAGGTTACGGATAGATGTACAGACAGACGGACGGTAAATTGTGTTGCTTTGCAATTTTGAAGTTTTTTCAGTATACTTAATTACCGGAGTATAGTTTTTTCAGTATACTTAATTACTGCAGTATACTTAATTACCGGAAATAAGTTAAAAAATTTCCCATTGGAATAGACATGTTTCAGGTCCAAAGGTGGCAACAGAAATGCTAGGTGAAAATATATTTTTTCTCGATCCTCACTTAGTGAATCAATGTCACGTGGAAACCGAGCACCAATCACAGAACTGGTCGAATTAAAAATGTAAAGAAAACTGGATGGAACTCCCTCACATGAAACAAGCCAATTGTATTGAGATTTGCTACGTTCACAAGTTTTAAATATTCCATGAAAACAAAAAAAACTGTTTTAAATGGGTCTGGGACATAATCCCTTCAGCCGAAAACACGACAAGCGACAGCAAAAAATTCTAAATATTAATGCAAAATTTAATCATTGAATTGCCCTTAATAAAGCATAACGGCATTCATTTATTGATTTGTCGGGTTTTCGTGGCTATCGGTATTTATGTCCTGTCAGGTTTTCGGCTGTCAAGGTTAAGCCGGGAATAAAACAAAAATCACTTACTAAAACATGCAGTTCTCAGATCAGTTTTGCCGTTTGCCTATATAGATAAAATATACACTGTAAAAACCTATTGTTTTTACAGTTAAAAAACGTCAACTTTGACGCCAGTTAACAACTGTCTTTTTTACAGTTTAAAACTGCAATTTTTTTACCGGGAAAAATGTAATTTTTTTGAAAGGAAAACTGTAATTTTAACAGGAAGAAACTGCTATTTTAGAAGAGAGAAACTCTTAAATTCAAAACCTGGCCTGGTCCTTAACTCTACCAGGAATCTCTTGCTTGCGAGCCCAATGCTGAACCATTACTCGGTCACGAGGGCTAATATCGGGTATTTTATTTTAGCAGGGATAAACTTTTAAATTAACAGTTTTCCTCTGCTAAATTAACAGTTTCTCCTGTTAAAATTACATTTTTCCTATAAAAAAATTACAGTTTTGAACTGTAAAAAACAATTATTAACTGGCGTCAAAGTTGACAGTTTTTTACTGTTAAAAACAACAGTTTTTACATTGTAAACCACATTCCGTTTTGCTCAAAATAAGGAAAATTTCCTTTACACTTCAATTAAACCAAAAAACTGCCGTACGTATTACCGATTAATACGCCGAGAAATCTTTCCAGACGCTGAAGTGTCTCATCAATGGAGGGAATCTGGAAATTTTTCTATAAATCGCGAGTTTATAATGGCGCCCTCCATTTCCTTTCAGTTTAATTCTAATGACTCATATTAAAGAAGTCTTGATCTGGAATTGGATGAAAATGTAAACGTTTTCCTAGTTTTATTACACTTCGGGTCTCTGAAGGGGACGACCATAAAGTTGGAATGGTAGACTGGAGACCCATTTTGGATTGTTTCATTTTTTGTATAAATGTAATTATGGATAAACTTATAGTTTTAAAAAATGTCGAAAATCAGATTTTAAAGCAATTACCATAAAGATTGAGTAATTACTGTAATTATTAGTTATATTGTAGTTAGTTTGATAATAATTAGTTAACATAGTTTTTGGATTTTGTTTAGTTTATCTCTTTATAAAGTCTCCCTAATTTAATTAGAGGGAATTCTATCCTTTTAATTGCGTACGACATAAAATAACTTTTTTCTCCAATTAGTTGACTTTTTATATAAAGACATCAATATTGTTGTGATATAATTATAACAATGTAAATTTCATATAATTATGCTACAATAATTATGAAAAATTGCTAAATTTGCTGAAAATGAACTGCATTTAAAGACATACAGGAGCTATTAGTGTATTCTTTCATATGGCAATATTAAGCACCGGAGGGTTATCATCATCATCATTATGGCGAATGTTTAATTGACGGTAAATGAAATTATAATTGGTTTTAATAACTGAATATTTTTTTGCAACTTTGCTGACAAAAATTTTCTGAAATATAAAAGGATTTTTTCGCAGTTTATTTGCTTTTAATTACATATATTATCGTTATAACCCGGATTCAGCTAAAACTAGAATTAACTAGTGATAACTAGTTTTGAGTAAAGCCATTCGTCAAAACCGGTATTAAATAGTGAGACTTAGTTTTAGATAGATGGAACTAGCTTCGACCAATTGCTTTACTTAAAACTAGTTGTATTTAGCCAAAACTAGAATTATGTAATATGCTTTAGATAAAACTATAGTTAACTGCGAATGTTTGACATTTATTTATTATGAACGTTAATTTTATAATCTTTTTACGACAATGAAGTCTTGGATCCTAAATCGTGCTATTTTCCGTTAATTCTAGTTTTATCTTATATCGGTGTGTTATAGTTAAAACTTGATTGAACCAATCTATTTCGTCAAAACTAGTATTAACTGGCAATAACTGGCTTTAGCAAGTGGAAACTAGTTTTAACTAATGGAATCAAGTAAAAATAGTTTTCACTAGTTAATTCTAGTTCTAGCTGATTTCGGGTTTTAACGGTAACACATATATTACGATTTACAATTTTCTTTTTCACTCTTCGCCCTCGCAAAAAGTCGAAAATGAACGTATAATCAATCCTCTATAATACAGTCGTATAGAAATTAGAGTTTTGATTTCCACATCCCGGAAAGTGCGGATATGTCGTGACATTGATCAAGCAGTTTCCATTAAATGAAATTCGTTAAATCTAGGAAACATGGGCCGTCATAGGAGCGTTTATTAGTCCGTTAATAACTGTCTGGGGAAGCCGTTCCCCTCGGAGCCTATTAGAACGGGTCATGACATTCAACTTCAAATTGTCAGAGTTAATTAGCATACTGGTACGAGAAAGGATCATTCTAAGTTCAAACTATAGTTGAATCAATAAGAAAAGGCTGTAAACAAAGAATACTTTGGGAATCGTTTATTTTGTTAGCGATCTTACTATATATTTACGTTTTATTATTATTTTAAGGATTTGTTTTAGAATTTAATTTAAATGTAATTTTTTACATCAACTCAAGCCAATGAATTATATCAGTAAATGACATGAGATTGTTATGGAAACAGTTAACTTTGCATTTTAGAAGATGACGAAAAAAATCTTTTAAAACCTTCTAAAGTTCGATACTTTTGTTAAACGTTTGGTACAAAAGATTTCCGTAAGATTCCACCCCTTACAACTTCTTCATAGGTAACAAATTAATTTGCAAGTTCAGTGCAGTATATTTTTTAACGTTATTTAAATATGTAAAAAAGTTATGTTTTAACTGATACTCATTAAGTTATGGCAACGTAAAAATGTAAAAAAAAAAGAAAAATAATCTCATAAACCATTATTTATGCCAATATATCCTCAAATTGTGTAAGAGCAGTTAAGTTGTATTAATTAAAATTGCAAAGTGTTCTGCATATTTATATGTAAAAGAACTTTCGAATGGCGATTTGATTGTTAGTTTGATTTAAATATTATGCAAACGTCTGTAACATTTCAAGTACTATTTATTTGCTGAATACTTACTTGCAGTAATAAACTGTGAAATTTCCATTCAAAGAGAAAACATTCTTAAAATACCCAAATACATTTTATTTTTTAAATTCACAAAACGCACTGTACGATATCTAAT
Organism: Hylyphantes graminicola; assembly: GCA_023701765.1. Classification (NCBI taxonomy): domain Eukaryota; kingdom Metazoa; phylum Arthropoda; class Arachnida; order Araneae; family Linyphiidae; genus Hylyphantes; species Hylyphantes graminicola. The sequence goes on along the minus strand of CM043117.1, from coordinate 50,223,199 downwards.
AAATTCATACAAATTACATTGTAACCGAAAATAAATGAAATTCAACTACCTATTTAAGATAATTTTTTTTATGTATAAACCGATGTTGAGCGTTTGTTTAAAAAGATAAGTTTTCAAATTCAATTTTATAAACTATGAATAATCAAACACAATACCCAAAAATTCTTTTGCTGCGAAAAAATTTATCTAAATTCCATTCGAAATACACTGAATAATAATCGAAAACATTTGCAAATAAAAGAAAAGTCAATCAAGTATTTAAGTCCCATTCACCGATCTACATACTGAATAATAACTTTTTCTATTAAAAGGTACAATTTCATCCTCCTTTTACAAGTCACTGTGCCGATCTGACAGAATTGTAACTGAAAATATTTGCAGAATTAATTTTTACAGCATTGTATTGTAGGACAGTTGACTACTGAAAAAAGTAGAATAGCTTATTTTCGTATTACTTTAATACTTCTTGAGAGTACGGCAAGACTAACATAACGGGAGATAAACAAAGTGTAAAAGATATGTATCTGGTGCCATGCCTTTCAAGTAAAACATTATTTTTTTAAAATAAGACTTTAAGATAGAGGGACTTATGGATGGAAATTTCACAGAGAGCCGAATAAAGAGTACAATAAGATAGAATTCTTATTCCATATACCTTTCTTTAAAAAATTATTTTTAAAATAAGACGGTTAGAACGGGAAATATGACAGACCGTCTTATACAGTACAGAAGACATATTGAGAGACGGACAAAAAGTTTAAAATATATGTCTCTGATATCTCTTTTCTATTTTTTTTTTTAAATTTTGAAATTGGATGGTTTGAACGAAACCTGGAGGGGATGGAAGGCTACGGATGATGTACAGACAGACGGACGGTAAATTGAGTTACTCTGCATTTTTGAGAACACTTTCATGTGATTTCAAAATGCAGTTTAAATCAATTTTAGTTGATTTTTTTTACCGGGAAAACTGTAATTTTTGTAAAGGAAAACTATAATTTTAACAAGAAGAAACTGTTATTTTAGCAGAGAGAAACTCTTAAATTAGACTTGCGAAGAGTCACGTGATTGAGATCATCGTTAAGCACAAATACTCAATACTAGCCTTTCGCGACGAGTAATTTCTTTGTTCGCAAGAAGGGTTCAGAATTAGGTTCCACACAAGAGTTTCCTGGATCAAAACCTGGCCTGATCCTTAACTCTTCCAGGAACCTCTTGCGTGTGAGCCCAATGCTACTCGGTCACGAGGGCTAATATTGGGTATTTTATTTTAGCAGGGATAAACTTTTAAATTAACAGTTTTTCCCTGCTAAATTAACAGTTTCTCCTGTTGAAATTACAGTTTTCCTGTAAAAAAATACAACTTTCCTATAAAAAAATTACAGTATTAAACTGTAAAAAACAATTATTAACTGGTGTTAAAGTTGATAGTTTTTAACTGCTAAAAACAACAGTTTTTTTTACAGTGTAAACCACATTCCGTTTTGCTCAAAATAAGGTAAATTCCCTTTACACTTCTATCAAACCAAAAAACAGCCGCACGTATTACCGATTAATACGCCGAGAAATCTTTCCAGACGCTGAAGTGTCTCATCAATGGAGGAATCTGGAAATTTTTCTATAAATCGCGAGTTTATAATGGCGTCCTCCATTTCCTTACAGTTTAATTCTAATGACTCATATTAAAGAAGTCCTGATCTGGAATTGGATGAAAATGTAAACGTTTTCCTAGTTTTATTACACTTCGGGTCTCTGAAGGGGACGACCATAAAGTTGGAATGGTAGACTGGAGACCCATTTTTGGATTGTTTTATTTTTGGTATAAATGTAATTATGGATAAACTTTCAGTTTAAAAAAATGTCGGAAATAGGATTAAAAGCAATTACCATAAAGATTGAGTAATTGCTATAGTTGTTAGTTATATTGTAGTTAGTTTGATAATTATTAGTTAACATAGTTTTGGATTTTGTTTAGTTGTATCTCTTTAAAGTCCCCCTAATTTAATTAGAGGGAATTATATCCTTTTAATTGCGTACGACATAAAATAACATTTTTCTTCAATTAGTAAACTTTTTATTTAAAAACATCAATATTGTTTTTATATAATTATAACAATGTAAATTTCATACAATTATGCTACGATAATTATGAAAAATTGCTAAATTTGCTGAAAATGAACTGCATTTAAAGACATACAGGAGCTATTAGTGTATACTTTCATATGGCAATATTAAGTACTAGAAAATTAACATCATCATTATGAGAATGTTTAATTGATGGTAAATGAAATTATAATTGGTTTTAATAAAAAAAAATTCAGGAAAACATCAACGAACTTATTATTATTTTTTGTCAAAATTCATGCAAGAAATAAATTATTAAAAAAACATAATTTTATTTCCTTCAAAGTTGTTCTTTGATTAAAAAATGCCGATTGATTTAGATAAAAAAAATAATTAAAGCTCAATCATTGTATTAAATATTTTGGTTTAGTTAAACTTTTTGAGTTACGTAAAAAAAAGAATGGTTAAAAAATTATTTTGTTAATTATAAGAATAAGATCAATGTTAAATAGGAAAACATTAGAGTAACAACGAGAGAATCATTGTTTTTACTTCAATTTATTTTCTTCGGAAATCCTCGAATATTGATCAACCAAGGAAGTATAGGAACAAAAATGGGTATTAGTCCTATATCATAGTTATAAGAGCAGAGTAAAATATCAAAAAAATTAAATATCAAATTTTATTATTTTGTTGTCTAGTATTTACGCTATTTATATTGAAACATTAAATCTGATCATCAACTGAAACATCAGACAGACATGTTGAATATTTTAAATAAATATCATTAAACATATGAAGAGTACACGGGAAAAACCGATTGATTTTTCAGAGAAGTTTCCTTAGCAGGCCACTTTGGCGATGATAGCGAGTGATCGCCTGAACTTGTGTAAGGAAACCAGTTCCTACCATAGATATCATAGTTAAAGTAATAGAGTGGTAGATCACGTGACCTCCAATGCTAACGACGGGACGCGCAAGAAGCTCCCAGAAGAGCCCCAATGAAGTCAGTGTTGTAGGTCACATGATATGCCACTCAAATACTTTACTATCTCTGTGGTTCCTAGCTACCAAGATTAAGGCTATTGGCGATCCCGACGCTTGGACCAAGCGAAAAAGAAGGAGAGAAACCGGTTTTCTGCCGCCAAGCAGACAATTGCGGGCGCCCGCCTAATAAATCAATCGGTTATTCCCGTGTTCTCTTCATATATCAAAGAATAAAACATATAGTAGTAATAACGCACATTTAAAAACAATGCATCTCCTATTCAGTTAACATTTCAAATGCGCCCTTTTTCGGCTTAAAAGTGATATCAAATGTATGCTTACATTTGTCAAAAAAATTCTGAGAAAGATCTTTCACTAGATATTTGTCAAGATGCCAAGTCAACACCAAATCTACAGCATTTCGTCTATATAAAATAAAATATAATGGGCAATATCTTTTAGATGTAGTGGGCAATTGAAAGTATTTTGAAGGAAAAGCAAATAGAGATCTAAAATGTAGTGACGTGTATGAGCGGTTTTCAAATGCGAGGTTTGAGAGTAGTGGGCTTTTAGAAAGGTAAATATACTACCTTAAAGGTAAATCAATAACTTTCCGAATTGGTTTGACGAAGAGTTATATAATTTGGTTTATTAAAAATTTGATTTTGAATGGTATTTACTCTAATAAATATGATATTTTGTAATACAAACACACTTTGGTCGGGTTGGGTTGATACAAATATATTCCGGCTTATGTGCTTGATCAGAGACCCGCTTATAAACCTTCGTCAAGTAAGACAGACGCCGAAAGATTTTCTACTGGCACAGGGAGAGAAATTACACCCAGGGCAAAGGCGGGAATCTAACCCGCACCCAGTACAGTGAGCAGACTGTTAGCGGAGACCAGAGACATAACATAGAGTGGACTGCGCATTGGCAAACCTAAAGTGTCCTAAACATCTAACTTACACAGTCACATGACTGTGTCACGTTTGGCTCGCATCTATGGCGAGTTCACCATTTGGCGAGTTTTTCCACAACGACCTAAACACGGAGGCCGACAATCTAAAGTTATGATAAAGAAGCTTGGAAAGGAGCAAGGATGAATCGCTAGTATTTTAAGATCCTCTTAATAGATATCAGATTATTTCTTTGATTTTGTGAGTCTATTTAAGATTACTTAAACAATTGAATGTGGACTCTTTATTAAAAATTAATTTAAAAGAACATTATTGGTTTATGTAGAGTATTGCTGTAATATAAGTTGGTTATTGACATGGTGAATATTTTCTGACGTCTCTATAACTTTCGTTCTAACGGTCCGATTAAAAAGAAATCAAATATACTTTTTTTGAAATATTGCTTCTTCTTTTTATTTCACGCTGGAATAAATCAAACTTTCTAAAACACATCAAATATTCCAAATTCAGCAAATGCTCTACTTTTATAAATATAAATAACTCAAAAACTACGATTGCAAAAATCAGGTTTTCGTTTTTGACCAATAGTAAAAAAAATATTCTACTTCTTAAGCTGTCAATGTTCAGACCATCAATTTAATTGACTTGGCCTCAAAATATTTATTTAATTAGAGTTCTAACAACGTTGATTTAATCATTGAATATGATTCTTCAGTATAAAAGAGCTTTTAGAATAAATTCACTCTCGATAGAATTATATGTTTTTAATGGAAGAACACACAATTACTAAAAGTGATGCAGAAACTAAATAAGTTTTTACCCGTGAAAGTGTGACTAAATCCTTTTTTAATACCCCTCTTTACAATTAGGAATTCTAACTCACAAGCATTTGGCATCTTGCACAAACGTTACTGAATTAAGATGTACACCATTCAACGATTGTTAAACATGCTCAGGAGATTAAAAGAATGTAATTAAAATATTTATTAATAAAACCAAAAGAGAAAAATACCAACAATGCTCAAAAAAATACGTCCTGCAAAAACATTAAAAAAAATTCAAGCTGCCGTGATTGGTAGAAACCCACGTGACTAGGAACGTTGATGGCAGTCTCCACTATCGGTTTGCTAGCTGATATTCTGGTCTTGCGACAATTCGGGAATAGTTCGTAACGAACACTACATAAGTTGCCATAATGTAGCAACCTTTTCCCCTCTTGGGCGATTTATGATGTTTAGGACATAATGCTAATCTGCAAGGGATGGCGTGAATTTTTTAAGAAAAAACCGGTTTTCCATTTTCTGTCGATTTTATCCCTAAAAAACCGGTTTTCGGTTCCGTAGGGCCCTCATGCAAAAAAAACCGGTTTTCAGTCACAACCGGAACCACCGGTTTTTTCGAAAAACGTTTTGGTTTTCCAATCCCTAAGCTGCTTTTACTATGAAATTGCGCAGCAATCCACTCTATGTTATGTCTCTGGCGGAGACACTAACTTAACCCAACCTAACACATCCGGCGCACTCGAGCCCACTTTTCGGGTAATTGGGAGTAAGTAATCGATCTCCGGGCTGCCTATTTCTAGCCTCCTTTAGAGCTTTAACACACAGCCAATAAACGCCTCGTAATTTAGAACCCTGGTCAAGTGACGAGGTCGATACCTGAGGCGACGGCACCCAACGGAACTTCGAGCGACATCGTACGGCTGACGGGGGAACCGTCGGGACTTTAGGACTATCCACAATTTAACGAGCAACGTGTGTCCCAGTGTACTCGGGGCCCATCCGTCACGAGGTTGGATTAATTCTACTTTTTCCCAGTGCAGATATCCAATTTACAGGTTATGACTGGGCAGTAGGTGGATTCGAGCCACGCGCCACTCCTGAGAAGGCTGAATTCTGAGGCGATGCCTTAACCACTCGGCCACGGACAGCCCCCCCCTCCCCCTTCGGTCTGTTGGTTATACGTTTTTAATAGTTGCCCTTATTTATAATCTTCCATTCGCCTCCCCCATCGCGCAGCTCAAACACAGCCAATCACGTTTTCTTAACTTAGAATAGACAAATTGACGATGTCGGGCTCCTGAGCGGGCACCCAACGCAACCTTCGAAGCGATATCCATACCGCTTCGTGGTGTGACCGTACTACTTTGAATACCGAAGATTTTACGAATCATGTATGTTCGCAGTGTACTTGAGACAAATACAGACAAAACACGCAGCACAAACATCCATACCAATAGGTAATGGAACGCGGGATAGAGGGCACATTGAGAACAAAAAAGGTTTCATATTTTTCGTTACTCTTTATTCACTTTCCATTTGAATTTTTATTATTGGTATCCTCACAAATAAATTTCAGTTACATTCTTTCTCCATAATTTTATATTAAATGCTGAACAAATTACCACATATACAAAATTTTGTGGTAAGTTTTCAGCAGTTTTTTTAATACAATTTTTTCTCATCAATTATTAAAAAAAATTCCCTCAATATTTCATAGAAGCGTTTTTTTCATGCTTAACCTACCGCTAATGTCATACTGTTGCTCAATGATAACATAATCCACTTTATTGTATTGAAGAAGATCCCTCTCGACAAATCTGTTTTTTTCATCTATTACATTTCCACTTTGAAGTTTTAGTTACTCATGTCCCTATTAGATGACAGTATTAAAAGTTTATTCAAAAATAAAGAGATCATTTTATTGACTGTTTTGAAATTACGTCTTTTGGTATATCCAAGAGTAATAAATATTAGTATACAAATTAAATGTATTTGAAAAAATAATTATATTTCAAAAGTTTAGTTTAAATGATATTAAGCTTTTCTAATCATTCTTTACAAAATTGGAATTTTTTTAATGTTGGTTTTTACTATATGGAAAAAATTTAAAAAATTTAAATTATTTAAATTCCAATGCAGTTAATTTTTTTTCAGTATTTTCCCCTTAATGAATGAGTATTAAAGATACAAATATATTTTTTCGGGATGAAAAAAAAAAAAACTTCATGCATTACAGGGTTAAAGGGTGTTTGCTAAAAAAATAAGGCTCGAAATTTTCAAACGGACGTGTATTGTAATTACTACCAGATCCCTGAAATTAATAGCTTTCACCAGTAAATTGACATCGTAGCTTGTACGCTTATTGGCACCCGTTTCGAGCTCATTTCGTCTAATGTTCTTTCAACGTGTCAGGACACCTATTTATGACAAATCTCATTAATCCCATTTAAAGGGGCGGAAGCTCTCGCTGTATATTTGGGGAAAAAAATCCTGCTATTACAAAGATGTGAAATAAAAGAACAATCTGTCTTAGTTTAATTGTTCTTTTAAATGGAAAATAACAAAGTGATATTGGATTTAAACATACTGTATTATAACATTAAAATTTTTGACTACTTTTTGGAAAATGGTATAATTGAAAAGTTTAGTAGTAAAACCTCACAGTTCTCAAAGTATAACTAAGATATAGGGTTTGGCCCATTCATTGGCTACTTTTGATAAAGGTATATTCCATTGGACGAAGTCGCCAATTAACCTGTCGGACCATATGACGAGTACACGGGAAGAACCACTTGATTTCGTAGAAGGCCTTCCTCAATAGGCTTCTTTTTCAATGATAGCGAGAAATGGCCTAAACTGGTATAAAGAAACCGGTAGCTACTCGCTTTGTTTTTCTTTCGCGGCAACCCTGATTCACGCCGGAGATCAGTGGACAAGAGTAACACGTTTGTACCTCAAATGAAGAACCGAAAGAAAAACCGATTTCCTGTCGTCAATGTCCGCCAAGCAGACACATAAGGTAAGACTCCTAAAAAATCAAGTGGTTCTTCCCGTGTACTCTTCATATATCTTAGTTATGCTTCGGAGAATGGGAGTTTTGCAACTATACCTTTGAGTTAGTTTGTCAAACTTTTGAAAGTATGAAAGGTTATTGTGTTTAACTTTAAATTTACTATTGTTGTTTCACTCGTCTTTTTAATAATTTTTTATAAAATTCGAAAGGGACTTAATATGCATATCAGAAATCAAACTAGTTTTTCTTGATTTAAAATACTTTATTTTCAGAAATCGTCATTGAAACAGGCGTCAATATATTCCAAGCATTGTAAAAAAAGATGGAAAAACTAGAATGTTAAAAAAGCTTTTCTTAAAATGTAATTTTGAATTTAAATAATGACCTGAATTTAAGACAGTTTGACATAATATTTGCCTAGACAATTTGAAACGTAATATATTCATAGAATAAATTTGCTTCTTAGCAAACTATTTATGATTTTAGCACTAAAAACTATACTGGCGAAATTTTTCGTTTAAAATGCAATATTTTTTAACGGCGAGCAATAGGAAAAGAAAGCAAATTAGTGCAATTTGACGTTTCTAAGAGAAAAGGATTTAGTTAAGTTTTTGAAAAACTCTGTTACATTAGTATAGTTGTTTGGTTTTAAGACATTTACTTTTTCAAGCTTGTGTGATTGGTCAGAGACCCGCTTATAAACCTTCGCCAAGTAAGACAGACACAACACACACAAACACACACATAAGTGACAGATGCTGCCATCTATCGCCACCTCCGCAATATAGACATGTCCCTGAATAGGGAGGGAAATAGTCTCCAGGGACCAACACCTTGAGAAACTGCGCCATGACCGCCCACAGGACTTTCGGACCCACAGATATAACGAGCACGTACTCCGCATATACTCGGTGGGTCTTCAGTGGTATCGGGGACTCAATCGCGGGACCTTCCGATCCCGAGATCTTAACCACTAGACTCCCCACAGATCACAATTGTATGTTAAGAAAATAACATACACAGTAAACGGCTGCTCTAGAGCAAGGGCATAACCCTTTCTCTAAAAAACACCTACTTTCTCTCTAAACGGTTTCAATTGTAATGAGCAAAAACGAAGAGAAATAATAAAGCATCGTTTCGCATTAGAAATTACCCCTTCTTTCTTTTTATCTTTCCAAAACTAAATTGCTAGGGATTTTTTTATGTTTGTTAAACGCTCGAAGTATATATGACTTGAAATGGCCGTAATTATTTTATCTTCAGGGGGACTGTCAATTTAGGACGCGTAAAATCGCAAGTAGCAGATCGTATTTTATTAGCAGTTGAAATGGCCGTTTGAATGAGAAGAGGGAAGTTGCACGAAATTCAAGTTCATTTACACAACGCTCCTTTCAATTTATAATAGCCAGATTTGTTTCAGTGATTAACTTTTCGACTATGAAATCATCATTAAATTTTCATAAATCATATTTTATAGAGACTATCTTTGTTTAAGATTTTTTTAAAAAATTAAGATAAAGATTATTTTGATTTTTTCCCTCTATATAAACTATACAGATAAGTATAAATTATTGCAATTTTAAGATTACCAATTAATATATTTATTGACATCAATTATTATTTTTCAAATTGCACAATATTGGATGAAAGTCTGTCCTGACACAGTACTAATAATAATTTAAATACATATTATATAAAATTTTTAAATCTGTAGTTATTTTTCGACAGAAACATATTACTGATATTGAAATACGAAGAAAGAAAGGAAAACAAGTAACTTCTCTTCAATAAGAAAGACGAAAAATAGACTAAAAACAACTGTATGTTTTCTGCATCATCCTGCAAAAACATGTATTTTTAGATTGATTCATAGTATCTATATTTCGAGACATGCTATGTTTTTCTGGAAATGATTACACGCATTGAAGATGAAAATCTGAGAAAAAACATGGCATTTGAAACGCACCAGGGCGACATGGTTTACTTAGGCTCCTTGTAGTGTGTATGAGGTCAGGCATATGAATCCAGTTTTGCATCTTTTTCGACATGTCAACATATGAAATACTACATATTTTCTGAGAACCAATCGGACCAGGTTCGAAAGAAGGAAGTTGTATTGTTTTATTTATTATTTCATACTTTTAGTTTTTCTTAGAGTTTCTAGATGCGGTCTCTAAGAATGTAGACACCCATAATAACCTTGGAAATATGATAAACCGTGTTCACTAAAATCTTGTCCTGATGGTGAATGATATTGGCTGAGAAGCATAGGCGTAGCTACCACCGTATCTGCCGTATCAATTGTACGGGGCCCCCAACGTGAGTAAGCAAAAATTAATAAAACCCTTCACAATTTTTTTTCACAAATGACAAAAGTAAAAAAAGCAATTTCCTTTTTTCCCGCTAAAAATATGATTATAATCAGAAATTCAAAAACTTAATTCCGTTAAAGGAACTCATTGAATTATTGCTGATAAAATTCAATGGTCTTGCATCCAGTTTTCACAAGGTAATTGACAGCATGCTTTTTACTCTTGACCCTTCCAGTTACAACCGCAAAAGCTGAAAGAAGTTTTCATAACTGATAAAAAAAATCACCTAAGAACTTTGACTGTACAGGAACGACTGTGTCAGACCTGTTACTATTATCCACAGAGGCAGAAACTTTTGAAAACTAAAGTCACCATCAGCTACAAATGATTTAATAAATCAGTTTGCTGAAAAAAAATGGCAAGGAGAGTGTATATTTAATTTGATTGTTTGAAAAATTTTGGAAAAAGTGACCGATAAATAATTATGATGAATTAATAAATATTTCTTTTAATTTTAAGCCATTTTTTTCTCTTGAGAGTATTTTGTGAGTGTTTCCCTTTATAAGAGACTCCAAATAAATTTTTACACGGGGCCCCGCCAAGGCACGCTACGCTTCTGCTGAGAAGCTACTGAGTTGGGGCTAAATTGCCTCAGACGTGAAACTGAGCTTTCACTGCTTTCTCCAAACTATACTATTTGTGACTCTGTATAAATTAGTGCAAGTTGGAAATGAGTGATTCCATGTTCTATGAGTGTGCATACAATTAATTAATCGATTTTTTCATGTTCAAACGTTTCCGGCTGTCAATTTCTAGCCTCCAAAGAGGAGCTTTGCTGTAGAGTTAATTAGCAAGCGCTGTCAATAGATGAAGTCGTCAACAAACTTTAAAAGCCATTTTTATTTCTGAAACTGAGAAAAAAAGAAATATGTATTCGTTTGGTTTGGTTAGGTTAGGTTAGATTTGAATTATCGTCGCTTTAGAGCTACACGAGGGCTATTGGCTACAGGTATGGTATGTTAGAACCACAGTCAAGTGACGAGCCAACACCTGAATCGTTTGGTTTGGAATAACGTCTCAATACAGTTACAAATGAACTTCTGGTGATGGGCTTCACAATTTTCAATCCTTTTCAAGTGACATGGTCGATGTCTAAAACTTCACCCAACACAACTTTTTTGAGACACCTTACGTAGGATTTAACTTTCACTACTCCTATGAATTTTTTTTATCTTTTTGTTGAATTTTCTATGGCACAATCCGTTTAGATTGATTACCATGGCTGCTAGGATCACTGAGTCTAAAGGTCAACGCCTTACTACCTGGACTATCAAATGCTAGTCAAATAATGAAATTAGAAATGACTTCATAGTAAATTGAAGAAAAATGTGCATTAGTGTACAAGTGACAATTACATGCAAATATAAACAGTCATTTAGAAAATTCATTCTTTAAATATACTTTTTCTGAGGTCATTTTTACCTTAAATTACTTATACTATGGGCTAAATCTTTAAAAATTGCCCAGTGCCTTCAAATACCAAATGTTCTATTATTTACATCATAAGCTCTCATATCACTGAAGGGGGCTGGGGAGCCCAGTCGGTTAAGCACTAGCTTAGCATGCGGAAGGTCCCAGGTTCGGGTCCGGGCATCGCCAAAATAGCTGCCGACCTATAAACGGCCTGTGCAGCCAAAATTGTCCGACTAATAATACCCCGTGTAAGGGAGTGCACGTTAAATATCCTTCAAAGTCCTAGCGCTGCGTACGATGTCGCCCTTAACGGTTGCGTTGGGTGCCTATTCAGGTGTGGCTCGTCACCTGACTGTGGTTCTAAAATACGACGCCCGTCGCCAATAGCCCTCGTGTAGCTCTAGTGCGACGATAATTCAAACCAAACCAAATCATATCACTGAAAGGATTTTAAATTTACTCATTTCAAGAAAATTGCTTTGCAATTTCTCTAACCTTGTCCATAAGAAATGATACGAGCGTATACCATTCGGAAAGATTTATTTATCAAAAACTAAAAATAATTTGCTTTTAAATAAAAAAAAATAAGAAACAATAGATGGTTCATTAAAAATAAGTGAGGATATAATATTCATATAAAACTTAAAATAATTTAACATATGATGCTTATTTCATAAAATGAATTAAAATAAAACTTGTTTTCAGTGCTGTTTTTATCAAAATTGTAAAAAAAAACTTGTAAAACTCATATAAAACATGAAAATGATGATATTTATTAATAGCTCATCAATTAGAATGATTAAATATATGTTTTATATAAACAACTTAAAAACAAAAACCTTATGTAATCCAATATTTAGTTTAATTCAAATGTCAACAGATGAACTTTCAACACAGTGTTCTTTTTAGCAATTTAAAAAATATCTTTATGCTCTTAATTACTTGGTATTTAGTTATTAATTTTGTTTACTTAATAAATCTATTTGTCAACACTCTAGAAAAAACTACCCATAAAATATGAACATAATTTTTAAGAAAAAATAGAACCAAGTAGGAACTAAAAGATAAATATTTGTTAATAATTTCTCATTTCTGATTATCGTAATTATACAAATATTTATTTGATTCAAGATAATTTATAAAAAAATATGTGCGTATAAATGTTGTTTAATATCTAAAATTAAACTAAATCGAGTTTTTTCATTTCGGATTTGTTTGTTTTATTCATTGATAAGTATATTATTTCTAAGAAAAAATAAACAATAAATGTTCTATACGTAATGAGTTATGTTTTTTAATATATGAAATTAAAATTTTCCCAAAGGCAATGTAAAGAATTTTCCAGAATTTCTTTATTATGTGTTTTTCTACAGTAATGACTATTATTTTTCGAAGAAACAACACATTTTTAAAACAAACGTAAATTAATGATCATTAAAAAATTACCTAAAAATATTTAAATTTGTAATTAATTATAGCTTTGTTATAAAAAACCCCCATGAAACACCAAATTTATGTGGGGGGATGGTGGTAGGGGGGTGGTAGGGGGTGAGGGTGGTAGGGGGGGGGTGAGGGTATGTAAAAAATATACATTTTTCTACTATACATATTTTTTAAATATTTTTTTGTGAACTATTATTTTTAGATGATCTCTACTTATTTTTATTTAGTTTGTAGAATCTGGCAACACCACTTATTCATTCAGATTCTAGTTCTTAAGCTAATTTTGTTTCAAATGTTAGAATTCTCTCTTAAAAACTTTGTTCTATTTATTTTATAGAAATTATTTTTAGGTAGTGGGGTAAAGTGGTGGTATTATTAGGCTTAGCTATAGCTGTAAGATGTAATGGAGTTCGGGTCGTGGAATGAACTTAAATTGGATTATTATTATATTAGAGGATATTTTTTTAAAAACAATTTTAATTTTATTAAAATATGCAGTGTTATTAACAAACTTATTAAATAAGATTTGTTTAAATTTAATTTAATATATTAAGTTTATCAATGCACATTTAAGAATATGCCCAGAAGAACCTGTCATGTGCAACGTTTTTATTTGCCATTAGTTATTCGTAATTAATTTACTAAATGGCACAAGCTATCATGTAAAATACTTAACCAAATCAAAGACGGAAACTATTTATCATTTCCAGAACTATACGATAAAGATTATTTCGTAAAGTTTGTTGAAATCTGTAAAGTTTTACAGGAGTCTCAATTTAATAGTAGAGGGCAATACTCTCTTGTTTAAATATTCCATCATTATACTATTATTATTATCTCTAAGTTTGCTTTTCTGAAATAAAAGTGTACAGGAATATTAGGAATGAGTTTCTTTCAATTCGTTCCTTATTTTAATGATTTTTGATTTAATCACACTGTTAAATTTGGGCTACCCCCTTTTCTCTTCTACCCTGGGGGAAAATGAGGGTATGAAACTAAGTTCCCTAAATTGCCAGATATTAAAGTATATAGTGGGAAAAAAATTTAAATACCTATATATTCGAAATCTAAACAGTTCGATTGCATGTTATATGCAAAAAAAAATCAATAAAATTTAGTTAAAAAGTCGGGGGGGGGGGGGTTATATGAAGTCATTAGAAAAGGAGTTTAAAAACGATTAAGGGTACATCTTTTTCTTTCAAATAAAGCTTATCATGAAACATTGCTGTAGAAATAACTCTACCGAATGAAAAAATATTTGACTTTAATATTATTTGCGTTTTCAGTTTCTATTTTGTTTTTGTTTTTTTAAAAAGAAGTTAGGAATGTAGCCGCAGTTTGAGCTTGATTTCTTGTTCTTCAATTTGACTCATTCTGTGGCATTTGTGGTTCATGTTGTGAAAGTGTGACTGACAAACGGACTGATGGACCTATATTATAATACCTTACTTTTGCATAAAAAACCTAATGTGGAGGCTACATCTTTACTTGTTTGTAAAACATAATAGGACGATTTCAGATGACGTAAGTTTTTATTTTTCCTTTTCGCTCTATCGCTATTTTATTGGTTGTTTCGGTTTCACTCAAAAACCGCATATAGGATGCTTAGGAACCGTATTTAGGTTGCTTTATGTTTAGCGGATATCTTTACAATTAGTACTTTTTTAGTATTTATATAGAAAAAGCTATTCTGTAGAAAAACTTTTATTACAAAAAACACGAAATGTTAACACCATTAAACATTGTATGCTCTTACAATTCAAAAAATTACACAATGCAAAAAGAGCAATTAGGCAACCAAGCTGACGAAACGAACAACAAGAGAAAATAAAATAAAAAGAAATCGATATGAAAACATACACTGCCAAAAATTATTCTGAATATCAATGCACTTTTTTTTAAATTGAAATATTTCGATCAAATTAAAACAAAAAAATGTTATTCCAGAAATCCCAAGAATGAAAACAATACCACCAACTGTTGACGTGAAACATGTCCATTCTTCGTGGAATCCTTCCTGAGGGCTAGTAGCCTTTCAGTGTTACATCATCAAACAACTGCATAAAAATCAATACACAAACACAGAATCCCATTCCTCCGGACCTTTGTACGATTAAGTCAAGACATATCTATATGTTTCTTTTGCAGAAATGGAGCTGTCAAGATTGCACCAGAAAAAGCTTTTTTATAGAACAGCTTTTATTACAAAAAACCCGAAATGTCAACACCATTAAACATTGTATGCTTTTACAATATAAAAAATTAAGAAAGCAAAAAGAACAAATAGGATACCTAGCTGACAAAACGAACAATAAGAGAAAAAAATAAAAAGAAATCTTTATGAAAACATACACTGCCAAAAATTATTCTGAATGTCAATGCACTTTTTTTAAAATTGAAATATTTCGATCAAATTACCACAAAAAAATGTTATTTCAGAAATCCCAAGAATGAAAACAATACCGCCAACTGTTGACGTGAAACATGTCCATTCTTCATGGAATCCTTCCTGAGGGCTAGTAGCCTTTCAATGTTACATCATCAAACTACAGCATACCAATCAATACACAAACACAGGATCCCATTCCTCCGGACCTTTGTACGATTAAGTCAAGACATATCTATATGTTTCTTTTGCAGAAATGGAGCTGTCAAGATTGCACCAGAAAAAGCTATTTTATAGAACAGCTTTTATTACAAAAAACCCGAAATGTCAACACCATTAAACATTGTATGCTTTTACAATATACAAAATTATGCAAAGCAAAAAGAACAATTAGGAAACCTAGCTGACGAAACGAACTATAAGAGAAAATAAAATAAAAAGAAATCGATATGAAAACATACACTGCCAAAAATTATTCTGAATGTCAATGCACTTTTTTAAAATTGAGATATTTAGATCAAATTATCAAAAAAAAATGTAATTCCAGAAAGCCAAAGAATGAAAACAATACCGCCAACTGTGTTGACGTGTCCATTCTTCAAGAAATTCTTCCTGAGGGCTAGTATGCCTTTGAATGCTACATCATCAAACAACAGCATAAAAATCAATACACAAACACAGAATCCCATTCCTCCGGACCATTGCACGATTAAGTCCAAGACATATCCATATGTTTCTTTTGCAGAAATGGAGCTGTCAAGATTACACCAGAAAAAGCTATCTTATAGAACAGCTTTTATTACAAAAAACCCGAAATGTCAACATCATTAAACATAGTATAGGGGAGAGTGTTGTACCTTGGGACGCTTGTACCTTGGGACACTGACAATTTCTAAGAATCTATTGGCAATATTCATACATTGTTTATTTCTAATAGTAGTCATAACCAACAGACATCATCAAAATAAAATTTAACACTAGCATCATTGAATTGATGAATTGGTGACAAAAAATAATATTTCATACCCCAAAGTAAATATTGTTGTCATTCTAAAATAATTTTTTACCTTTGTGCTTTTACAAAAAGTCAACTGCATTTTATTTTCTTCATAAAAGAGAAGATTTTAAAATATTTTGGTTATGAGAAAATAATGATAATGCATTTAGATTGGCCACTATCTTGCTTTTATTTAAACCATGTAGTGTGTTGTACCTTGGGACAGTAAAGCATATTGAATCATCATATAATGTTAAATAATTTGGACTTGCAATTTTGCTGTATAATTTAAATTACTCTTGAATTATGAAGTTTTATTTGTGTATTTCCTTGAAAAAACAATAAAGTTTGTTTCCTGACACAAATTAGTTCAAGTGTATGACTATTGACTGAATTATAAAGCATGTCCCAAGGTACAACATCATGTTGTACCTTGGGACAGTTTATCTTCTCTACTTTAAATGAGTGGAATTTTTTTAATTTCAAGCTGCTAGAATTTAAAAAAATATATTATAGAGGAATATATTGGTGTGTTGAAATGCTGCCTTTAAATTTTTATTTTGACTATAATTATCGAAGATAAAAATTAAAATGTAAAAATTGTCCCAAGGTACAACACTCTCCCCTACTATTACAATATACAAAATTACGCAAAGGAAAAAGAACAATTAGAAAACCAAGCTGACGAAACGAACAATAAGAGAAAATAAAATAAAAAGAAATCGATATGAAAACATACACTGTCAAAAATTATTCTGAATATCAATGCATTTTTTTAAATTAAAATATTTGAGATCAAATTATCACCAAAAAAAAAAAATGAATTCCAGAAATCCCAAGAATGAAAACAATATCGAGAACTGTTGACGTGAAACATGTCCATTCTTCATGGAATCCTTCCTGAGGGATAGTATGCCTTTGAATGTTACATCATTAAACAACAGCATAAAAATCAATAAACAAACACAGAATCCCATTCCTCCGGACCATTGTACGATTAAGTCCAAGACATATCCATATGTTTCTTTTGCAGAAATGGAGCTGTCAAGATTGCACCAGAAAAAGCTGTTTTATAGAACAGCTTTTATTACAAATTTGTTTTTGACATTGCTTAGAACTCTGTTTAAAAAATTATGCCTCTACATTGACTATAATCATTGCTTTCTAACTTTTCCGAAATTGCGATGGCAACAGAAAATGTTTTTGTGATTTAGAATAAAAATATGAATGTTGGAAATTGGCCATGTTTTGTATGAGTGCGTAATTTATTGAATTTTGAATAAGAATTTGAATCCACTGAACCACATTTGAGCACTCATCTAGAGAAAATAAAATAAAAAGAAATCGACATGAAATCATACACTGCCAAAAATTATTCTGAATATCAATGCACTGTTTCTAAAAATTGAAATAGTTAAATGAAGTTATCACCAAAAAAAATTAATTCAACAAAGCCCAGGGATGAAAACAATACCGCCAACTGTTGACGTGAAACATGTATATTCTTCATGGAATTCTTCCTGAGGACAAGTATGCCTTTGAATGTTACATCATCAAACAACAGCATAAAAAATCAATACAAAAACACAGAATCCCATTCCCCCGGACCATTGTACGATTAAGTCCAAGACATATCCATATGTTTCCTGCAGAAATGGAGCTGTCAAGATTGCACCAGATGTAATGGAACATAATGCTCCTGGGAATGCAGTAAATAAAAAAATGGCGACTTAAAATTGACACCTTCAGCACGAAAACGTTCTCCAGAGGTGAGGAAGGGTATAACTTGAGATGAAAACGATTCACAGGATTTTGTGGAAGTAAAGACAGAAGGAAAAAAAGCGGGATTGAAAGCATTTTAAAGAACATTATCGTTTTGAAGTTCAGTGATTCTGAAGTAGACGCTATCTTTGTTTTCTTTACTTCAGATAAAGATATGAGATTTCCGAAAAATGGTTTTTGTTGGTAGTTTATGTTCTTTTTTTAGTGTTTTTAATGGTTTTGGAATGATGTTAAGTAATATCATTAAAGTTATGGATAAAATAAAATGGCAAACACAATTCTATATCCTATGATAGAAAGCTAAAAATTTTAATATGTTTCAAAATTAAATATTCTGACGTATAACAATTTTAAAGAAAAAGTATTTAATTTTTTTTTACAAAATTTTCTTATTACTTTTTAATTGTTTAAAAAAATTCCGACCCACATGTAGTAACAAATTAAATTTTAAAATTATAATCTTGAAAAGTTATCCCCTACATATTATCCTGCCGTTTTTAACAGAATTTTATAGATATATTTTAACTTTCAAACAATAATTGTATGTTTATTTTTAGGTAAATATAAAACTTTAATGTGTACTATAACACAGCTTCATACAATTATGAATTTCAAATTTAAAAACGTTCTTTACTTAAGAATAATATTTTTCAGATACATTACCAACGACAACACACTATTTGTTGATCCTTATTAAACGGAATGTATCTCCAATTTGCTATTTCGGCCGTAAGGACTTTGAAGCTTCAAACTCTAAATGCATCCGGATCCTTTTAAGCGTACACAGTATTTGAAGATGTATATTTAAAATATAAAAGTTTAGAAGGTATTTCATACTTTGAAATCTTATTTTTCCATGAAGTTCCCTTTCATTCAAACCTTATTTGTGGATATCCTACATAGAAACTTACAAGGAAAAGTGATGCATCTAATGGAGTTTTATAATCTTGTCATTTAATTTGTTAGTTGGCAGCAATAAATACATAAAAAGGAATTTCTTTTCACTTAAAAACATAATAAACGTATAAAATGAAATTGTTTTTTATCTAAATGAATAAATATATAGATAGATAACAGATGATTATAAATGAATCCTGCATACTTGAAATAAATATAAGTATAATTAATGAAATAATTATAATTATGTTTATAAAATAATTAAATCTATAAAATGATTATAATTTATGATGGTGATGATTATATTTAAATGATTATAATCTATAAAATCCTTATATTTGTAATTTTTTTTAAACTATGCATGCTGCTGGAAAACTTTTCAGCCAGGTGATGGACTTTTAGGTCTGTATCCCTCAGAAGGTATGGTATGGTACATATGTATTCCAGCTTGTGTGCTTGTTCAGAGAACCGCTTATTAGCTTTCGTCAAGTGGGACAGACACAGAAAGGATTTTTACAGTCAAAAAGAAAGGAATAACACAGAGACAAATAACAACATTTATTGACGGTCACAAACATCAATGCCTGACCGGGATTCGAACCCGAACCCAGAAGCTCCAAAGGCTAGCGTCCTAACGATTGCGCCACCGGAGTGGCTATCCCTCAGAAGGTAAATGTAGTCGTTTCGGGCTGCCTATTTATAGCCTCATTTTGGAGCTTTACATAGCCAATTACGCCTCGTAATTTGGAACCCTGGTAAAGTGACGAGGTCGGCACCTGAGTGGGAACTCAACGGAACTTCAAGCCACATCCTACGCTAAAACCGTCAGAACTTTGGACTCCAGAGAGTTAACGAGCACGTTTGTCCCAGTGTACTCGGGCCCGTCCATTCTCATGAGGTAAATTAAATACAGTCGGTGCAACACATGTAACCAGCTTTAGAATATAGTGCCACATAAAGGAGAACTGAAATCATGCATCGGTAGTCCAGTGATAGAATGCTCAGTTTAAATTAATAATATTACTTATTAATTCCTTGAAATCGGAATGATTCTAGAACTTTCTTTACTATTTCGATATATCGAGAAATGTCGATGTAACTATAAAACCCAGGCCTTTACCAGTTAATGGGAAGTTTAGCATTCTGTTGTCTATGTGTTGCGGAATCCATCGTTAGATGGCGCTAGTTGTCCTTGATAGACACTCCAATTCATGTAAATGTTATATAATCAGAACGAATAAATGGTGTGCTTACGCCAAGATGTGTTTATAATGATCTCCCATAAAATAAAACTGAACCACCAAGTGCATATTTTTTATCATGGTGCATAGGGCCGAAAAATTATAGTCGAAACGATAGAAATAATGTGTGTACGGTGTTCGGCAAGGCAGTTGGTGTTATTTTTTTTTTGGGTAAAAGTGAGTTACTGAGTGACACGTGCATAATATTGTAAGTAGTTTGTTTTTGGTATTAGTTATACATTTATACTATTTCAATTATTTTGAATTATTGTTAGTTTAGTGAAATAGTTATCAAAATGAAAACTGGTGATGTAGACGGTGAACAGGATTCTGCTTTGATGTTAAAGAAAAAACGATCCGCTATTAGGACGGCCACCAGTAAATTAATTACTAAGATAGAAAATACTTTTGTGGCCGAACTAGGCGATCAGTACACATTGGATAACCAATGTGAGGATTTAAGGAGTTATTCGGATCAGTTAAAAGATAAAAGTAGTTCTTTAAAAGATATTGATGACCAAATTTTTGGTCTTTTGGACATAGAAGAAATCGAAACTGATGCTTTGGCTAGTGAAGAATATTTCGAGAAAATTGTGAAATATCGTGGTAAAATAGAAAGATATGTAGCAAATATAAGTTCAAAGCAGAGTTCCGCTCCCGTTATTGAAACAAGGTCAGCAAATGTAAATTATGAATATTGTACTCAGATGCCACGTGGTGTACATTCAAATGAATTGGTTATTAATGACAGCAGTATTAAGCAGCAATTAGTTAAATTACCGACGTTAGTAATTTCTAAGTTTTATGGCGATGCCATTAATTGGCTTGAGTTTTATAATCAATACGATAATGCTATTCATAGTAATGAGTTTTTAAGTAAAATAGAGAAGTTTACGTATCTTAAGAGTTATCTTGGTGGGTCAGCCCTGAGTGCCGTTTCTGGTTTTGCTTTGACACCGGAAAATTATGACTCAGCACTTAAGTTGCTTAAAGATCGGTTTGGGCGAACAGATTTAATAATTGGTGCACATATGAAAAAATTGCTCGACATTCAGAGTGTAAAAGATGCACGTGACGTTAAGGGTTTACGTAAGTTTTATGACACGTGCGAAGTACACATTCGTAGTTTAAGCTCTTTAAATGTTACGGCAGGATCTTACGGTAGTTTATTGTGCCCTATAATATTAGAGAAAATTCCTGATGAAATGGGATTGGAATATAATCGTAAAAGAAGTTCTAGGGACGAGTTTAACATAAATGAGCTTGTTGAGTATATACGAAATGAGGTAGAATGTCGAGAATCGGCGATCACGCTTACGAGTCAGAGCACTAATTATCAAAATTTTCAAAGAGGTAGAGGCAGGTCTGACCACCAAAATTATCGTAGGTTCAACAATTCGTCGGCTGCTGCATTTAATACTGCTACTGTTTCGAACTGTTTGTTCTGCAATAAACCACATGACAAATTTAAATGTACTGAGGCTACATTAGAGGATAAATTGGCTAAGTTAAAAAAGGAATTTAGATGCCTGAAATGTTTCAATAAATTTCATGGTTGGCGAAATTGCAGAAACAAAAGTAATTGTAAATGTGGATTGAGATCCCACCACGAGTCAATTTGCAATAATGTATCAGCATCTGTACCAGAACAAAAAGAAAACGAAACTCAATCGTTCAGCTCAGTGTCCCAATGTCACAGCAATATAGTCGGATCGAGAAAGGTTATTTTGCAGACATGCACAGCAATCGCAAAGTCAGACAGCGATAGTAAATTTGCTCGTATTCTTCTCGACCAGGGTTCGCATCGCACATTTATCAGTGAGTCATTGGCAAGGGATTTACATTTAAATCCAATTAGACATGAGAATCTTTCTGTTTTCGCATTTGGTGCAAAGAGTGCCAAACCAAAAGTATATCCGGTTGTTCGCGTTATGCTACAGAATAAGAAACAAAATTGGAAAAAAGCAGTTGAATGTCTAATAACTGAAACAATAAGTTCGGCTCCCATTCTCCCGCCGTCGGAGGGAGTAATAAATAAAATGAAAGAATTAGGAATGGAGTTTGCAGACGTTAGTGCTAGTGAAGGAGAGACATGTGATTGCGAAATATTGTTGGGTGCCGATGTTTTCTGGGATGTTGTGCTGAGCGAGAGAGTTAAAATATCTCCACTCTTAATGGCAATTAAATCCCATTTGGGATGGCTCGTGGCGGGATGTGAGTTTGAAGGTAGTGTAAGTCAGACATTTTCAATTGTTGTTGGCAATGCAGTATTATTGAATGATTTATCTAAGTTTCATGATCTGGAGAGTTTAGGGATAATTGATAAAGGTGACTCTTCTTGTGAAAATAAACAGTTAGAAAAGTTCAGATCAAATCTTAAATTTGATGGTAATAGATACACAGTAAATCTTCTATGGAAGGATAATGCAAAGGAAATGTTAAAAAGTAATTTTGAAGTGGCGTCAGAAAGATTTCGGAGATTACGTTTGCGTTTTTTAAACGATTTGGATCTATTTAATGAGTATAAAGACGTAATTCAGGGTTATGAAAGCGAAGGTATAATAGAAAGGGTTGAAAAAGAAAGTATTCAAAAGGGAGTTGAATTTTATTTACCACACCGAGCAGTTATTAGAAGCGATAAAATAACCAGTCGTGTGAGGGTCGTGTTCGATGCTTCAAGTCATGCAAAAAATGAGCTATCGTTGAATGACTGTCTCCATGTTGGACCCAATTTGTACCCTGATATTTTGGATTTGTTGCTTAAATTTAGAGAGAATCCCATCGCATTTACAGCAGATATATTCCTTCAATTGCAGCTTGATCAGAATGATAGGGATGTATCTAGATTTTTTTGGGTTAACGATCTTAGTGAGGAAAATCCAATTATTTATAGATTTTGCCGCGTGTTATTCGGCATAAATTGTTCTCCTTTTTTGTTAGCGGCTACAATAAAGGAACATATTAAGAAGTATGCTAAGAGTTTACCATCAACATTTCAGATTTTAAATCAAAATTTGTACGTCGATGATTTAATAAGTGGGCAGAAAACAGTTGAAAATGCGTTCCAAACTAGTCTTGAATGTATACAGATATTTAAGGACGCAGGTATGGATTTACGGAAATGGCAGAGTAATAGTAAACAGCTTCGTGAAATGTGGGGAGAATCAGATGTACATGTAGAAAACGAAAACAGTGAGAATAAATATCTAGCCCAAAGTGACTTCCCTCTTAAAGTTTTGGGATTAGGTTGGAATCCGGAAAAAGATACGCTTTATTTTGATATAAGAAATTTAATCACTGTCATTTCAACCCCAGTTTTGACGAAACGTCATATTCTGAGGGTAGTGAGTATGATATTTGACCCCATTGGTTTTCTCGGACCTCTAACGATTCGTATTAAAATGTTGATTCAATTATTATGGAAGGCCAACGTAGATTGGGACGAAACTCTATCTTCAGATATTGGGTCAGAATGGGCACAGTTGTGTGATGATATCCGAGAATTAAATTTGTTTAAAATTCCTCGCTACTACTTTTTTGAAATAGGGAATAGGGAAATAGATAGTCTTGAACTTCATTTCTTTTCTGACGCCAGTTTAAAGGCTTTTGGTACAGTTTCTTATTTCAGAATCATTACTAGAGATGGAAAAATTGTTACCTCACTAGTCTCCGCAAAGGGAAGAGTGTCACCTTTGAAATCAACAACTCTTGAGTCGGAACAAACTTTGCCTCGTTTAGAACTTATGGGTGCAGTGTTGTCAGCAAGACTAACTAAGACAGTGTTGAAGTCCTTTAGTGCAACATTACGTGTGGACAAAATATGCCTTTGGACGGATTCGTTAATTGTGCTCTGCTGGGTGAAAACTTCTCCTCTCAAGTTAAAGCAGTTCGTATCGAATAGAGTCAAAGAGATACAAGAGTTGACTTCAGGAGCCACCTGGTTACATGTGTCCGGTAAAGATAATCCAGCGGACTTGATATCTCGTGGAGTACCTATGTCTGTACTGCGAGAGTCCCGACTCTGGTTTCACGGTCCCGACTGGTTGTCACAATCTGAAGCAGACTGGCCGTCTCAAGAGCATCAAAAGGTTGACAACAACTCACTTGAGATGAAGAAGATGATAGTTCACGAATGCCTTGTACAACCGAAGGAACAGCTACTTGACCTTTCCAGATACAGCTCGTACCTAAAAGTTCTGCGAATCGTAGCCTGGATGAGAAGATTCGCTACAAGAGCCAGAGGAGAAGCATGCCAAGGTGAAAATCTGACAGCCCAAGAACTTGAAGAGGCAGAGAAGATCTGCATACGGGAAGCTCAAGCCGAGTTCTACCCGTCAGAGATGAGGAGTCTCCAACAGAGAAGACCGGTGGGCCGGGACTCATCAATCTTTACCCTGACTCCATTCCTTGATGAAGATGGCATCATAAGAGTGTCAAGCCGTTTAGATGAAAGTGATCAATTGACGTATGACGAGAAGAAGCCAGCACTTCTCCCGAACAAAGCAGTGTTAACAAGTCTCATAATTCGCAGAGAACATGAACGAGCCTTTCATGCTGGAGTTGACTACACTCTGACCAAAATGAGAAGGAGGTTTTGGATACCAAAGGGGAGACAGTGCATAAAACAAGTCCTTCATCGTTGCCTCATCTGCCGAAGATCAAATGTGAAACCAGCGTCGCAGATGACTGCACCTATCCCAGGAGACAGATTGGCCATGACGCCACCCTTTTGCGTCGTAGGAGTGGATTTCACAGGGCCAGTCTTCGTGAAGGTGGATGAAGAGAAAGAAAAGGCTTACATTTGCCTTTTTACCTGTGCAGTAACAAGAGGGGTACACTTGGAGCTCGTATCTAGCATGTCCACAGAGAAGTTTCTTCTAGCACTTCGTCGTTTTCTGGCCCGCAGAGGCAACTGTAAAGTCATCTACTCTGACAATGCCAAGACATTTAAGAGTGCCAAAAAGGAGTTGTCCTCCCTCAACAAAATCGTCAGGGACTCAGCCATACAGAATTTCATCTCTACAGAAGGGATTACCTGGAAGTTCATCATGGAACTATCCCCATGGTGGGGAGGGTTTTATGAACGCCTAATGAGAACAATCAAAGATCCACTCAAAAAAAATCCTTGGAAGAGCACTACTAAGTTTTGAAGAGATGACAACAGTTCT
The DNA here is from genome assembly GCA_023701765.1 of Hylyphantes graminicola. Lineage (NCBI taxonomy): Eukaryota > Metazoa > Arthropoda > Arachnida > Araneae > Linyphiidae > Hylyphantes > Hylyphantes graminicola. The sequence continues at coordinate 50,197,734 of CM043117.1, read as the reverse complement.
TGCAGAAGTTGAAATTGTTGTGAATCACCGTCCCTTGACTTTTGTATACAGTGAGTTTGGAGAACCTGAAGCCCTGTCTCCAGCCCACTTTCTGTACCCCGACAGGAACACTCTTGATTACCCGACGCACTTCGTGGAACTTATTAACAACGAGTCATCCAGAGAGAACTTAAACAGAAGAAAGAAGTACCAAACTGTGCTTTTAAGCAGAATTTGGAAGAAATGGAAAGACAACTACCTACTGCAACTAAGAACTGCGCACAATTCGACGACTCCCGTCCCAAAGGCAGAACTCAAAGTTAAAGACGTTGTACTCTTAGAAGGAAACACCAAGTCCAAGTTTCTTTGGGACATTGGAATTATCGAAGAGACATTCAAAGGTAGAGATGGACTGATAAGATCTTGCCTCGTTCGAACACGAAAAGGATCATATAAACGGTCAGTACAGTTACTATACCCTCTGGAAATTAACTAAAATATGGTCACTCAGTATACTCACTCATTTAGGACAATAGACATTATATTATTGATTTTCAATTTATGCTAAATATGTCAAGTTCTTAAATTTATATTTTCAGATTAATAATTGGTGAACTCTGTAAGCAGAGTTCAGGTGGGGAGTGTTGCGGAATCCATCGTTAGATGGCGCTAGTTGTCCTTGATAGACACTCCAATTCATGTAAATGTTATATAATCAGAACGAATAAATGGTGTGCTTACGCCAAGATGTGTTTATAATGATCTCCCATAAAATAAAACTGAACCACCAAGTGCATATTTTTTATCACTATGAAATAAATCCGATTCCTAGTTTATACCTTGCATTTGTTCCGACGATATCTTCGCGACTGTAGCGTCAACTGTACGCCACTTTACCACGCACAGCAAGACACGCAACTATGTCAAAAGTATCCAAATTCGAATTTTCCAATCCACTCCTTCTACTTTCAGGAATCAACCAGGACCTGATTTACCTTATGAAAAGACTCGTTTCCCTTCCAAGAACGAGATAAATCGCTTTACTCTACAGCACACGCCCGACTGGGTAAGAAGATTTCGTGAATAAATCCGAATGCAGCATCTGACTGATCTTTACGTCAGCATCCAGCAATTACAGTAGACGGGACCGAGTATCAACATGATTGCAAATAACGTCCTTTTTTCGATGTCTGGTCCTCCTCGCCACTAATAGCTGAGTTGGGTTGGTAAAAATGTTACTGTCATTTTTTGCAGGCCAGCCGGGGTAATGGTGAACAAACGAGCGATTTTAACTCAGTCTGAGTTGATTTTCACTCCTTTCGGTGTCGAAAATGCACTTCTCCTAAGGGAGTGGATTTCACTCTTTTGTTTTGGTGAACCTCCATCAATTTTAACAACAAACGAGCGATTTTGAGGTGATTAGGAGCGATTTAGGGAGATTACGAGTGATTTAGGAGTTAATTTTCACTCTTTTCCAGTGTCGAAAATGCACTTCTCCAATATTAGTGGATTTCACTCCTTTGTTTTAAGAGTGTAGAGTGCTAGTCTTTGGAGCTGCTGGGCTTGGGTTCAAATCCCGGTCATGGTATGGATGTTTGTGTTTGTCAATACATGTTATTTGTCTATGTGTTTGTGGCGTCCTTCTTTGCGTGTCTCTTGTGACTGTCTCTTCTGGCGAGCGGGGTAATGGGCTAAAAAGCCTATACTCTTTCCTTCTAGAGGGCGCAATCACTGTCATTTGTCATACCGCTATTTTTATAAAAGAGATTTTTGTATGCATTAATGACAATGACTAAACCCAGAGTTCTATGAAAACGACGCTTACTGAGCTGATTGCGGAGACCGAATGGAGTGGCAAAAGTGCTGGTTAATTTATAATTTTGAAACTGAGAAAAGAAGTACTTCCAGGACAAAATCAGGAATCAAACCCCCACCCGTTACAGCGGCGTTATGGCTTGCGATCCAAACCACTCAGCCATCGGGCTCCACATGCTACCCTATTGTTTCAATGTTGGGCCATGGTGGAACTGCCAGGTTCAGTCTCTACCCTACTATAGAACTCTTTGACTAAACCAGAATCATCCCCTGCCGAAGTAGCCAGCATTCTTTCTTACTTTTATTACACGTATGACGATGCCACATTGATTCGAAGGCCGAATCAAAAAGTTTAGGTGGCACAAATGAGTCCAAAGGAATAAAATAATACCATGGACTTCACTTATTTCTCAGCTACTATGCTGCCAATGTTGAGAAAATTATAATAAATTTTTTCTGACTTAGAGAAGAGTTTGAAACTAAAATACTGAACAATACAAAACATATTTTAATGCAATGCAAGTGGCGAGTAAAGTTGAGATCCACTTTTCCGCCAGGCTTGAGGTTTGTCTTATGTGAGAAAACCCGATAGCTAAGTCTGTGACGGAAGATAATTTTCGCATATGTACATTTTTCTGATTTATGTCTAATAAGGCTTTAGTTGAGTCATTGTTATTTTAAAATATAATTTACTTGCAATAAGACCACATGAAAAAAGTTAACTCTTTGCATCTGTACAGAATCGCGGAATCATTTTTAAAACAGTACACTCTTAAACACTCCTAATTTAACTCAGTCTGAGTGGATTTCACTCCTCCAGACTGGAAAATGCACTTCTCCTTTTGGAGTGGATCCTTTGTGTGTTAAACCTCCGACAGGATCACTCCGAACGAGTGATTTTAACTCAGTCTGAGAAAATATGCATGCCTTTAGGGTGTCGAAAATGCACTTCTCCAACTGGAGTGGATTTCACTCTTTTGTTTTAAGAGTGTACGTGCCGGCCTAATTAGTCCTCCGTATAATGGATATATAATCAGTTACCGCTTTGTCAAAGATAATGCTGAGTAATACCAGTTACGCGTCTTATACGAAAAGGAAAGAAGTTACAGTTAAGGGGAGTCATCGAAAACATTTTCTGTTTGGACGAATGTGGATGTAGATGCTCTATTTTCGAACTTCATTACTAGAATCGTGAGGGTGGGAGGAAATGGAATAGAATTCCGCTCGACAGTCTTCGGTTTTAGTCCAAAAATTCAGTTTCGTATTTGGAAATTTGTTGGAAAATGATGACACATGAAATTGAAGTGCTGTGTAAATTTTAGAATCCGATTAATTTTAACGACAAATAGAAAAATAATCTAAAAAAGAACCAAGGTGCATCAAAATTAAAGTTAAGAGAAATAAATTAAAAATATTAATTATTTCTTGGGTTATGTAGAATAAATTGTATTTTTTGATGTTCTAGAGTATTTGTTTTACTTGGCGAAAGTGCCTATCAAAATAAGAATGCATGTTTATATAAGAATTCATTAAAATCATATTTTTTTTACCGTAAGCAAAATTTGATAATTTAAAAGATGGAACACACAATATTGATAGAGCCTTTGTGAAGCATTCCCCAAAACAAATATTTCCATTTAGATAATTTAGATTCATAAAAACAGAACTTTAAAACCTCCTATAAAAACAATTACTTTTAGTTAAGCTTAAGAATACTAGTTAAATTTTAATATTAAAATCTGAATAAAGCATTTTATCTAGTTATTTAACAACGGTGAACTTTGTTTCTAGTTACGATAAATTGAAAATCTTTTGTTTTATTGTGAGTGTAAATAAATGCAATAACTAAACAAATAGAGTAATAATAAATAATATTTTTTAAATGACGGAAAGTGATTTTTCTCGTTGTTTATGTCTACCAATGCACCTGAACTAACAAAATAAAAAAAAATTATCTTAAAAACTGCGTAGTAAAACATATTACACATAACTAATTAAAAAAAATATTTGTATATCAAAGTAAATATGTGCCTTATTTGGAAATTTTTAAAAAATATGCTGAAATCTTTCATTATTTACTTTGAACAACCTCTATTTTCTCCTGCAAATTCTTTAAATATGTTTCAAAATTATGATATAATGAAAGTCTAATTTTCGTTTTGAATTTTCATTATAAAGCAGGATCATGCAGTATATTTATGTACCTGTCCGATATTATTTTAAGGTAAAGATTGTTTGTTTTACCATAAACTGTTTTCGTTGTATTACGTAAAACAAACATGTTTATTTACTTTAATTTGTTTGATGTTGATATAGTTTTAATATCCAACATTATTTAAGATTTCATGAAAGTGTACTTATTTTTAATTTTTAAATTTCTTAATAAAGGTGTAGTTGAGATGATTTAGGATACAATTTGTTTCTAAAACGCAGCGATGTCATGAATTATTTAACTAGTGTGTAAAGGTAAACAGAATTTCTGTATTATGTTTATTATATTAAGTTGTTAATGAAAAAACAAATAATAATTTTGAATTGCGACTTCGATTTGTAAACTTATTTATTTTTCATTGTTTTTTAAACGAATATTTCAACGTGGAATACCCATTCCTTTTTTTTTTTTTTTGAAAGTATGTAATACATGCAAATAGACTACTCCTAAATAGTAAGGCTGTAATTAATAATTTCTTAATCTAAGTTTTCCTTGAATAAAAACCAAAATTTCAACGAAAGTATTACAAAGGTTAAAATATACTTTTTAAATGCAAAATATTTGAATTGAAATCACCTTTCCTCCATGAATTAGTTTTGGATCAAATTATTATTATTTTGAAGTTCTAAGACATTATTTTGTTTAAAATCGTTTACTACTTGAATCAGCTTCGTAAAAATAGTATTCTTTTCATATTTGAAAATTTTATTTACAATCAACAATATATGTGAATAATAATTACGATTTAACATAAACAAAATAAAAAAAACGATCTTGGTTCTTTTATTTCGAAATTAAATCTATTTAGGTATCTTTTAGGCTACAGACGGCCCGTATTCTGCAACTGTACTTTTGCAAAAAGGAAGTACCAAAAATTAAAATATTTTAAGATTTGGACCATGATTGATTTTCAACCGTTATCGAATATTTTAGTTGGTTTGTTGGTAGGCATATATTTTCAGGCTTGTGTGCTTGGTCAGAGACCTGCTTATAAACCTTCGCGTCAAGTAATACAGAAACAACACACACAAAACGTGATAGATGCTGCCATCTATCGAGCGCCACCTCCACAATTTAGACATGCCACTGAATGTGAGGGAAATAGTTTCCTGTACCCGTATGGGGACCTGTACCCGTAAGGAACTGCGCAATGACCGCCTACAGGTCTTTCGCGGACCCAACAGATTTACCGATCTCGTACTCCGCATATACTCGACAAACACAAACATCCATGCCTTTTCGGGATTCGAGCCCGATCCCATAGGCTCCAAAGGCTAGCACCCTAACCGTTGCGCCACCGGATCAGCTTAAACATTTTACTTTTACCTTATATAAAATATAAGGTAATGAAAGTATTACAAGTGGGTTCGGAAAAAAAACTGAAAATAAGATTTTGTGTTTTCTACACGTTTTGGAAGGTGCCGATTCAAGAGTGCTTTTTTTAAAACAAGGGTCCATTTATCAGATTCCTGTGACCACTTTATAGATCGAACTGAAAAAGGTATAGACTTCAAATTTGGTACACAAATTCCAACTACCTATGACAAATGACAATGAATGCGCCGTCTAGAAGGGAGGAGCATATTTTATAGAACGTTACCCCGCTCGCCAGAAGTGACACAGTCAAAAGAGACACACAAAGAAAGGACGACACAAACACATAGGCAAATAACATTTATTGACAAACACAGGCATCCATGTCTTACCGGGATTCGAAGCCGAACCCAGAAGCTCCAAAGGCTCCTCCTAGCTCCCTAACCATTGTGCTGTCGGGTCGGATTATTTTGTCAATATAATGTTTTCGAGAAAATTGCTTATGCGTAAGAGGTGGCAATTGTATAACTGTTTTTATGTTTAAAGGTGTTAATGAAAAATATTAAAAAAAATTTAGGATCAATTAGCGGAAATGTCCAAAACTTTGCCGGGTTAAAAAAAATATGTTATTTATTTAAATGAGTCGAACGACATGAAAAAATATTTTTTCCTCAAAATTTCTTCCAACGCTTTAAAAATATTAACTTAAAACCCTAACGTGGTTCTATTTGGTTTGCACGCATTTTTACGTTGATTAGTTAGAAAAAAAACTCTAAATTGGACACAGCGAAGCTGGAAGCTGTTTCAGATAAAAATACAAACCCAATGAAAAAAACCGGAAAATTTCTCCCTGAAAAATAAAATTACGCCTTCGCCTGCGTTACCTCCTCTGCATCGTAATCTAAATCTTGAAGTAAGTAAAATAGTTAATAAAAAAAACTAAAACTTTTAATTTACTCTTCAAATTGAATTTAGAGTTAGATATAGCCCTTATAAAAACAAGTTTAGAACTCCATTTCATTCCAAACAGCAACGGGTTAATTTATTTTGCTCTCTAGAATTTCGGAGTGACGCACTTTGAGCAAACATTGAATTAATTTTCTCCCGATTTCAAATTTCGATAATTCTTTTTTTTTCTTTATTTCGGCGTGACTTTTTCTGAAAACTTATCTCTTGTTAGATGTGCTGAGTAAACTGTGTTGACTTAGAGTGATAAAGCATATGAGAACTTAAATGCTTTAAGTCACTTATTGGCTAACTTGGTTTGTTTCAGTCGAGTGCCCTGCACTGTAAAAAAAATCAGTTTATTTTACAGAAAATAACTTATGTTTACAAAATATACTGTTATTTTAAATTTGTGTTTTTTGTAAGATATTATTTTTGAAGTAATATAAGTTTTTATAAATATGCCTTTTAGCACTTTTACTACCCATGATTTTTGTTTCCGCGTAATATGTGATAGGAATATAATAGTTGCATCTTATGTTGTACGGCCGCCTGTGCCGGTTAAATAGATAGCCGTTTTTTCCTGTTTTTAACCACATAAAGGGTACAACCAAATAAGAATTATATTTGTTTGTTCAAACTATTGTGATTCGTATCCCCGCCTGTTACGGGCGTGACCGAGGATTCGATTTCCCGCCCGGGATGGGTGGATATTTTTTTTTTACCATTAGCATGTTGAAAAGCAGCTTTTACACTTAAAATTACAAATGATTTGCATATAATAAACAGATTTTCTCTGTAAATTGTACGGTAATCTTTTGTGACCCACAAACCGACAGTTTTTTCTGTAAAGGCAAAGACATTACAAATATTACGTTTTCTGTGGGAGTACGCAGCGCACTGCGTTTTTTTGGGGCGTATCTGCCATGGGCAGGTAAACTGCAATAACTATAGCCAAATGACTTGGACCATTGTTGCAAGCACACAATTATTCTAATGTATAAGAAAACAGACTGAAAAGAAAAACAACTAATTATTTCAGAGTAAAAACGTAACATTTCATTTTGTGGGTACTGCCGTTTACCAGAAAATGGCAGATATAACATCATAGATACCATATAAAGTACTAGATTGGCAGATCACGTGACCTCCAATGCTAACGATGGGACGCGCATGGAGACTTCAGAGGATGGGCAATTTATACTACTTAAAAATACCACATAATTCTAAAATTACAAAAAAATATTATAAAAATACTATAAAACGTTTAACGTTTTTTCAAAGTCACTAAAAATATTCCAAAATGCAGCTTGTATTTTTGCGGTATTTTTAAAAAAAAAAATTAGCACTACATTTTATTTTTTCGTAGCACTTTTCTTCTTAAAGTGGTTTCAACACTGGCCAAATTGCCCCTTCTCTGGGTTGTCCATGCGCGTCCCTTCGTTAGAATTGGAGGTCAAGTGATCTACCAATCTTGTACTTTATATGATATCTATGTATAACATCGACTTTTCAACTTTAACCAGCTTCATTTCAATTCTTCTCCGAGCATCTCTACCATATTGAAATCTCCCCGACATCCAAGTTCATTATCTTTTAAAAGTGTCATTTCCGGACATAAACCATTCTATCTCTAAAATCTAATGGACAAACTCTTTAAATTTCTTTTTTTAATGTCATTACACTAAACGAAGACCTGAAATGTTAAGAATATGCCTCGTATATTTTATTCGAAAGAGCAGTTTAATTGATAAACGTTTTTAAGCATATCTATGGCTGTTTATCTAGTTGATTTTGTTATCCCAACGAAGATTGGTTTTCCATTAGCGCCAAATTTTATGGAGATAAGAGATTCTCTTACAGGTAAGTATATTGCTTAGTGAAGAAGAAGGTAAAACTTTTAATTTTAGTTCGAACGGAATTAAGTAGTTAAATAAATTAAGAAAACTATTTAGTCTTCCGTTCGGAAATGGTGATGGTGAAACAATTTATTTTCAACTGTTATATATGAATTAGACTTAACGTGAACTGAATAGTTTTTTTTAAAAGCAATTGCTATTTTTAGTTACGGGGTTGGATGGCCGAGTGGTTTAGACCATTACGATAGCAGTCTGCGTGCTGTAAAGGGTTTGGGTTCGATTTCCGCCTTCACTCTGGGTGTATATTCCTTTCTCTGCGACAGTATAAATTCTTTCTGAGTCTGTATTACTTGTCGAAGGCTTTATAAGCGGGTTGCTGATCCAGCGCACAAGTCGGAATATATATGTACACACCTCCTCCCCTACTTTTAGTTACAAAACGAAACTTTAGGGTGATGAATTATAAATGTGCTCGATGTTTTGAGTTCAACTTAAATTACAGTGTTGCACTTCGTCAACGGTGTAATCGAGAGGATTGTCAAAACAATTCTCGTTACACAAATTTTATATTTATCTTCAGAAACATTTAAACGTTTATTACTAAATGGTTTGAATATTTTTAAAACAAAAAATTGCATGTGTAAGTCACAGAAAATATCTCAAATTACGCTCTGTATAAAATATTTCCATTCAACCAATTTATTTCATTTGTCATATTTCCTTAACATAATTTTGTAATTTAAAATGCAATATCATATTTTATTCCTTAAGGAAAACTTAATGCAGAAAATGCTTGAATTAAGTGATTGACTGAAACGTGTTTAATATTTATAAACGAATATTTTTTTCAAAGAATTCTGATAGCAAATGGTGAAATACAATGCATATAATTGAAAGTTGGCCCAATTAAATAAACTCTTCTCAATGCGGTGAAAACTTATGAGTAATTAACTTTAAAGCGAATTTATTTTCGAGGCAACTATTTTAAACTTCTATTTAATTGCCTAATGTTATATTAATATAATTTAAGGTATTATGCATAGTATTCCGTTGAGAAATGTAGCTATTTTAGGTAAATATAAAGATTTTCTGTGTTCTAAACGCTATAAATATACTTATAAATATACTGCAAGCTTAGACGATTGTTATGAAACTTTATCTTTTTGATTTAGAATTATGTTTTCAACGAAAATATACAAGGGAAAAATGGTTCTTAAAACGGAATTTTTGTTAAAAAGTCGAAATGAATTTTTTTTTTGAATTTTTAAATTAAATATGGCCCGGGTTCATTTAAATTTGATGAAACTTCGTTTCTAGGTGTTTTGACTTATAAAAAAAATGTAAAGGTAAAAATTTTTGACTTCGCAAATTCGTCGAATAAGGGACACCCTAGTTTGTTGTAATGGTTACCTTGAAACCGGAAATAAAGGTGTAACTCAGTTTGAAGCACATGCAGTATTCCATACTTTTTTAGACTGTACTCTACGAAATTTTTATATTCACTCGCATTTTTTTTTTGTATTTCATATAAATGACAACTGTAAGTATTATTTAAAAAATAAAAGGTCCACTTTCTTGTCCCGTACTCGCAATTTGACTAATGGAACACATTCGTAACAAACATTTTATAGAAAATAATTACTAGATATTTGATGTAACTCGGATTTCATACAAACTCCTTTAAATAAGTGCGACTTCATGTCTTAAAGTCAATTATAAAAAAGCTTTTTTTAAACATGTTATTTACAGATGAAGTATTTTCGATGAATAATCACTTCACCAAAACTTAGTTTTTTGTTGCCAATTCAGTACAGAAAACTATAATAGAACTATAAAAGCCCTCAAGAAATTCCAATTAATGTGACGAAACTATCAGTTTCAAATTCAAATTGGTTATCCAATTTAAATTTCAGATGATGCATTTCATCAAGGTCTCGTTAGTGACTCTGACAAGACAATTACAACACTAATGCCCAAGGAGCCGAGAAAACAGCAACAAGCATCAGAAATGACTCCGCACTAACAATGCAGTTAGCTTCATTTCACAATTGAAGAGCTTAGTGGAAGAACGTGCTAAGTGACATTTTTAAAAAATTTGAGATTTTTGGATCAAGGGACATATTATTCCATCCTCTAAAGATAAAAAACTTCCTATATTTCATAAACTTAAAATTAAGTATATTTTTTACAGTTTGCAAGTACTGTTTTATTGGATTTTAGTGCAAACGAAAAACTTTAAAGCTCATTTTCTCGTTTTCACCTTTTTGTCACTTAGCATGTTCTTACACTAAGCTCTTCAATTTATCCGACTTCAAACTTGAGAATACCTTCGTTCCACACATAATGCACGTCTCTTTAACTAGGAAACTGACATATAATATTTTTTGTAAAAAAAAAATCTATTTAATTTCTTTGAAAAAAATGTTAGATTTTTTTTAAAAAGGAAAGGACGTTTAGGATATAGCTCATTAAAATGTAGTTTTTTTAACGATAAAATAAAGCATTAGAAATTGTTACGGTTAAAAAACAAATAGGTTCAAAGTAAATAAATAAAGATTGTTATCTAATTCTTCAAATCATCGAAGTTAAATGAAACGATTTGTATATTAATAAAAAAAGTAGTAAATAATAAAAGTAAAATAACGCTACTGGAGCAGCTTAAGAAATCACATGATACACAGAAAAATATTAAAATAATCTAAAAGAATCAGCCGAATAAGTCTTATTAAAAATATTAGTCTTACAAAACAAGGTGTTTACAAATTACTAAAAAAGTTTTTGTTTGTTCTCAGTAGTAAGTAACAAAAATATCCAAATAATTCCAATACGAAACCATTCTGAGTAATTTTATATCTATTTTAAAACATATTAAAGCTTTACATTCCTGACACAAATTAAAACAATAATACTTAAGCATTTTTTTGAAATTATACTAAACTAAAAAAATTGAAAAATGATTTTGAGTGAAAATATTGCAAAAACGCTAATTTTTTAAAGCTATTTTTTGAAAAAAAAAACCATAAAGGGTTAAAAACTAATGCTTTTTTCAATTCTATAAAATCTCTTCAACAACCCCGCCACCCCTACATTAAGTCTACGTTGTAGTTACTCTCAAACTGATTGTTTTACTAGAGGAAAAATAAAATAGTATTAAACAACAATAAGTAATGGATGTTGTTTGTTAGTGTCAACATACTCAATTTTGGCAGAGGGTAGCACTCATTCAAAAAAAGATGTAATAATGCACTGTAATAATTATGCTTAGTTCTGTAATTAATTTCATAAATATTTACTTTTTGTATCAATATTCACTTAAATATAAGCAACATAATAGTGAATTTTTAAAAAATTTTACTGCTTCGCATTTCTGAAAATAAATTGCACAATGTTTTGGTTTCTATTTCAATGAAAATCCTCAATTTCAAGTTTTTTAAAAAGTCAACGGCCGCAAAAAAATGGTACGCAGGTTGCCTATGGAAGCTATAGTGCAACAAAAATTTGTCAAAATACACACGTATAGCCTTAAGTAGCTAGATTCGTTTTGCCGTGATTGACTTTCTGTCGTTATATTCTCATGAATCACATGTTAAGTTAATTTTGTTTTTAAAAACTATTAAGAAATGAAACTGATAAAATTTCAAAAATTTGTATATTTAGACAGTGAAATAACAAACTAAAATGTACTGCAAAATCCAGTAATTCTGACTACCATACATTTAACCTTTTGCAACCCGGCGACCAATTGGGGATATTTTTTGAAACCTATCCACAAACAATTAACATGTTAATTAGTTCCAAAACTGACCTGGTTTAATAGAAGACGATCAAAATATCAGTTTTCAGCCTTTGATTACAGGTATCAGTGATTTATTTAAAAAAAAAAAAAACAAGAAGTTGAACAAGGGTCAATACGATAATGGAGTTCTTTAAAAAAATATTATTAATTTTTTTCAAAACTTTTTAAAAAGTTCTTTTAGTAGTTAGTTTAAAGGCATTTTGCAATAAAAACAATGATTAAATAATCTGTTAACTACAAATAAATGATACGACAACTTTTTTTTGCTTTTATAGAACAAAAATTGTGTATTTTTTAGAGTTTAAGTCGTGTCTCTCAGTAACTATTAAACAATTTTTAAAAAAATTCCTTGCAAAAGATACTTTTTAGCATATATTTAAATGAAAAGCATGTTTACATTAAGAATATACGTGTAGGACTTTGCTCGGGTCTTGAGGGGTTAAAGAAAAACCCAGTGCACTGGCCTCCGGTGGGAAATCACTTGATACATGGAAAAAGATTGAAGGATTCCCCCATAATCGGTGAAATGAGTCATCAGCAGAATGTCAGGGTGATTGTCCCCACGGGAGTACATGGGAATGATTTGTTGTCAGGATTTGGGACTACACAGCTTCTGGTGTATAAAGGTTTGATAGGTTACCGACGATATTTATACTGTAAAATGGTTTTGAATAGCTATAGGGTCAAGTGGGGTAAGTGTGATAGGGTTTCTGCATTTTTCATTAAAAAAATTCGTTCTCTGCTTCAAGTAAATTCCAAATCCTAAAATTGGTAGTGAATTATTATAAGAAACATACATATGTAGAAAAAAATTATATGTTTAAATTCCAATTTTAAGTGCACAAAATTTGCATTTCAAAATCCATTGCTGTTTTATCACACTTACCCCACATAGGAAAACCCACATAAAAAGAAGACAGTTGCACTTAAATTCAAAAGCTCAAAACTTTCTTTAAACAAAAAATAAGGTCAATATTTCTTTTTAGTTTTATTGAAAGTGGTCTAATGTTATACATTGCAAACTTTCAGATTTTTAGAATGATTTTCAAAGTTACAAGAGCTGTTTATCACACTTACCCCCAATCACACTTACCCCCCTTGACCCTAGTAATAATTACGATTTTATTTTTATTTGATGTTGGTTGGTAGACATATATTTTCAGGTTTGTGTGCTTGGTCAGAGACTCGGTTATAAACCTTCGTCAAGTAAGACAGACTCAATACATACATACATACGTGACGGATGCTGCCATCTATCGCGCGTCACCTCCACAATTTAGACATGTCCCTGAAGGGGATGAAAATAGTTTCCAGGGGCCTGCAAACGTGGGAAACTGAGCAATGACAGCCCACAGGTCTTTTGGATCCAACGGATTTAACGAGCACGCACTTCACATATACTCGACAAACACAAAAATCCCTGCCTTATCGGGATTCAAGCCCGGAACCAGAAGCTCCAAAAGAAGCTGCCTAACCGTTGCGGTCGGCTTTATTTGATCTAGTGCAAATATTTGAATTAAGTGTTATTATTTTACAATCGTAGAATCATTAATATTACTTGACCTATTGTGTAAATTAAATTGACTTAATTGTTGTAAAGATATTTTTCCACTTATTCTAAATCACTTGATTTATTTAGTTTGACTGTTGAGCATAATTTTATAGTTGATATTTTAAGATAAGTTTGATAAGCTGATAAGTTTTTAATTAAAAGTAAGCAATAATTTAACACTTCAGCTAATGTTCATGCTAGAGTATGAATAAAACTGCAGTTTCTGAAATATTTAATATGAAATATTTATATTGTTGAAATATGAAATATTTATTTTTTTGAAATAGGAAATATTTATATTGTTGAAATATAAAAAAAATATATTGTTGAAATATGAAATATTTATATTTTTGAAATATGAAATATTTATATTGCTGAAATATATAATATTTATATTGTTACTTATTTCGCATGTTTAATCAACTACATTAGTTTATCTGTGAGTTTTTAAAATCGAAAAATATTAACTAAAGACAAATGCAATACCAGCAAATGAAAATACCATACAATAAAGAGTATATATATTTTGTGAGTTTATATAGTGTCTCGAAATTCTCAAGTATTACATCATGTATACAGGGATTAAATTTATTATTCGGGGGATCTGAAATATTTATGATTTGTGTAAGCATTGAGTCTAGACTTGCCACCCCATGTATATTCTAAGCAAACATATTTTGCTCCGACCATCATTAGATATTTGTGTATATAAGGTAATGAAAATTTTGCGTTATTGTTGAAAATGTGAAGTGGAGATTTATTCTTTTCTACACGTTTTGGGGGGTTTTGATTCTAAAAAAAGGTTTAAACATTGGTCCGTCTGTCTGTACTAAGCCACTCGACAGCTCACACTAAAAGAGGCACATACTTCAAATTAGGTACCCTATTTCCTGCCAGATGAAATTATTTCTGCTTATTGCCATAGATATTTTTGGTGTTGAATATATAGCTGAGGATCGAAAAGGAGACAACTTCTTCAAGTGTGACATACAAGTTCCTTGTACCTGATGAACGTCGTAATTAGGTTTTTAAGGAAATAGTGCATCAAATGGTGGCTGACATAATACTTTTTAGGTTTTATAGTTATGGAAGTAACCCCTAAAAGTGAATCGATTTATTTAGTGGTAACTGACAGTCATCTAAGTTTTACACACACCATTAGATTTTAAATCAAAATACAGCTTGTGTGTTATTAATGTATATAGTAAAAAAACTATAACAATAATAATTAATAACTATAACTTAAAACTATAAAAAACGTCATGAAAATGTCGTACACAATTTTTAAAGAAATTTTGTCAGTAGTTAAGTTTATTTTTAATTAGTTACATACGAGAAATTTCTTTGAAATACAATTAAGGCTTTCATATTTCACGTTTATTCGAAGGAGAAAAAAATGTTCAGAAAACTCCCCACACAATCTGTCTACGGTCGTTTTTATATGTATATGTAAATTAAGAAACTATATCAAAAGAGACGTAATCTAATTAAAAACCCAATTTATTTCAAAAGTCAAACGAATATAAAGTGTGAAAAAAATCCTTAATACACTTCTTTGACTTAATCAAAACTATTCAACACATAAAAAAAGACGTAATAATATCTTCCAAATAACAATCTAAAAATTTACATTACCAGACAAGAATTGAATTAAAATAACACACATAAATTAGGCTTCAGTGGATTACATTTCAGAATTGCATTGCGTAATCTGCTATCTCATGGGAATGGTGAAAATCTCTCCTACATGATTATTAAAAGTAGGATAATCCTAATTATAAAAAATTTAAATTTCTCATTCTGTGAATTTATGCGTGGGAGAATTCTTGTTTTTCACTCCGTAAAAAAAGTATTATTTAAATTTAAGAATATTAATAGGTAACAAAGTGTTATTTTACAATGTTATTTAGAAATAAGGAATGGTATGTGGAACAGCTTTAGATATACTTAGGTTAAATTAAAGTATTATTTACATTAGCACCAATAAAAATATTTTCCGCTTTTAATTATCGTCCGCATCGTACGTCCAAGATCGCGGGCTCTAGCCCCCGCTGAGTCGTCGGATATTCTGGATGGGAAAGTCTTGGGCACGCATGTCATATGATTATGTGGTATGTAAAAGATCCCTGGAGGGCCCATTTGTCTTTTGTTCTCTCGGCAAGATTAAATCTCGGCATACGCTGGCATTCTCCGCATCCACAGAGGGCTCAGTTTCATTGTAAAATGCGCGTCAAAATTAGATTAGCCTAGATGGTGCCACAAAAAATGGCTCTCAGTTCTGGGGAATATGCCGAGTCTGCAAAGGCTTGACCGCCAATGTTGGGAAAAAAATTGCGAAGAAATTTGTTTTGTTTAATGATTAGTAAAATTGAATTTAATTAACATACAAAACTAATGTAAATTAACAGATTTTGTAAAGGGTTATTGTTTACAAAAATACTTATAAATATATGAATATTTTTATTCTTCAGGCAAATTTAAATTTTTATCGACAGTTTTAATTGGCGAAAAATAATACGTAAACAGCTATTAATGTATTGTCTTTCGTCAAGTGGTTTAAAAGTGGTAGTAACTGTCACAAAGTTTATGCGCAATTCATTTTCTTGGGTATTTGAGTAGCAGGAAATAGGATACTTAACAGAAGCACATTTTGAGTAAAACAAAAAAATGTGAATAATTGGGAGATAATAAAAAAACTATAAAACAAGTGATATTATTCAAAAATCCGAGACTAGCTTATCTTTCACCTAATGTTTAACATTCTTTGCTAGTAATTTTAATTTAATTTACAAATATTTTGTTTATTTAAAGACTGTTTAACCCTTTCAGTCCCAACAATTTGCTACACTACAGAAACATATGATATTCACAAAATAAGCTTATTTTAGGTCAAATATAAGATTTCCATAAGAAAAAAAAATCATTTTAATTTTTTATATGGTTTTTGAAATAATGCCAAAATTTTTTAACTGCGGAAAACAACAAAATAAAAATATATTTTTTTTACCTAAAAACCCTTCTAGTTATATGTTTTAAGGTATCTGACCATAATATCAAAAAAAAAAAATTATTATTTTAACCGAAATAGTTTAAATTGTGTTTTAAATATGAGGAACTGAAGTGAACTTTTCAAAAATCAGGAGAAGCGCTTGTTAGCTATTTTCTGAATAAAAAAAATAGTAGTACTGATTTCTATTGAGATTAATGTAAAATATTGTCTTTTAGAACCGAGTGTGAAGAATCGAATAATGTGTGTTTGGATGTCATAACGGGGCATAAACATTTAGAAAAAAAATATTGAAAGTGATGTGAAAAAAATAGTAAAACTGGGACTGAAAGGGTTAAACTCGAAAGGACAATCGCTTTTAAAAAATATCACAAATACTGTACCTGTATTTTAAATATACAGTACAGTACTGGTGATTGATAAAAAACGATTTTTAACACAAACACATTATAGGTAAAACCATTTAAATTACGAATGGTTGGTGTTGTGTAATATAGTAGTGGAATAAAAGCTATTATGCAAGAATTCTAAGCTATTTTAATTTTCATATTTAACATTATTTTCTATAACTCTAACATTCTTGCTGAAATATTATTAATACTTCTTTTTTTTATTTATTTAACCTCTTAAGACCCGAGCAAAATCCTACACGTATATTCTTCATCGAAACATACTTTTCATGTAAATATGTGCTAAAAATATGTTTTGCAAAGAAATTAAAAAAAAAATTATGCTTAATAGTTACTGAGAGACACGCCTTAAGCGCTAAAAATGCCCTTTTTTGTGCTATAAATTCAACAAAAAAAAAAGCCCGTATCACTTATTCGAAGTTAACAGTTTATTTTAACATTGCTTTTAATGGAAAATGCCTTTAAAATTAACTACTCAAACAACTTTTTGAAAAGTTTTAAAAAAAATTAAATAACTTTTTTAAGAACTCAAATATCGTATTGACCCTTGTTCATAGAAATAAATGACTGATACCCGTAATCAATAGCTGAAAACTAATATTTGGATCTTCTTCTATCTGACTAGATCAATTTCGGAACCAATTAACGTATTAATTGTTCGTGAGGAGATTTTAAAAAATGTCCCTAAATGGGGACGTACGGTTGCAAGAGGTTAAAGACAGTTCTAAAACATCAAAGGATAACTGTTATTTTAAAACATCACAAATACTGTATGTGTATTTAGAAAGCTCAGGCTTTTGGACTCAACTGGGAATTGTACTTTAAATAAGTCATAAGGACGGAAAACAAGATTTAGCAGTCAAAGAAATGACAATACATGGATCAAGTCTTAGTTTCGAGAGGCGAGACTGCATTTCTTTTATGTCAATGAATGTAATATTTTTTATCCATATTTTTTATGCATTTTCGGGAATTTGTATGAAGGTTTTAATTTTTTTAGAAGTCTTAAAATAAAACAAAAAATATAGTTTTGTTAACAAGTAGTTAAGCTTAGTTTTGTCATAGGATTTAAATAGTTATCTGTTTTTGTAATTTCGAAATTAAGTAAAAAAGTTTTTGTAATTGTTAATGGGTTTAAGGAATGTTTTGAAAAATTTGAAAGAAGTAAAAATACTCAAAGAATTAATTCAGTGTTTTTTTTTATTTTTGTGTAATTGGAAAAGCAGGTCGTAAAATAAATATCGTCAATTTTTTGGCTGTGTGCACATTTTGTAATAGAAACAACAATCTAAATTTGAATAAAAGAATTATTTATAACTATGAAAATGTAAAGCATAATTTTTTTACGTCAAAGTGCAATTTTTTTTAACAATTGATTAATATTGCAACAATATTTCTGAAATAAGTGTAAGATAATTTGAATCCCAACAATGCAATTCCTCAACACAGATTTTTTCACAAAAGTTCTTTGACTTATAAGTATAGATTTGAAATTGACTATTTCAGCATAAATCCAGATTAGTGTTTCAATCAATTTAAATAAACTAACTATAACTGTACTCAAACGTTTCGTGAAACATGATGGTGTTAATGTTAAGCAACTATCGACTCAGAAAACTAACAGTGTGAGCTATTTGTTATTCATATGTATTGTGTGTCAATGTTTCAAATTTAAATTAATCGTGCTTTTGTTTGGTAAACTTCCTTTATGTCTTTGGGTACATTAGATTTTTATTTAAATTATACTTTTAGTAGAAAATTTTGCGTTATTTAATATATTGGTTAAAATTACGAATCGTGGACGGCCATTTTACACCAAATCTGGCAACCATGAAAAATTGGTATTATGGAAACCTTTGACGAAATTAGCAATTGCATTGACAATTTCGAATTGTTTTATCTACTTAAATCTAAAATGCATATGATTTATTCTGAAGTTTTCTAATACTATTCCTTTATTAATTTATTAAACAATTTTTGAAATTATTATATATTTTTTTTCTTTTTTAAATCAATTCTTCGGCATTTTAACGCTCCACTTTTTTTATAAATAAGATCTGCAATTTAATGAATTTTTCAAGTTGTTTTAAGTAGGCCATTTTGAAACAATGTAGTATTTTTGATCATTTCAAGATTGCATTCATCTCGAAAAGTGCCGGGGTTCGTCACCATTTCGAATTGGCGACATTTTCAGAAAGCTGCCAAATCTGGCCACGATACTTTAGTTTAACAGATATATTTCTGCAATTTGCCACCCGTTTTTCAAATTCATTGTTTTGGTTTTTGTCACAAAGCATCTCATTTGTGATACAAATTATTCGACACATTGAATACATTATACGATATATTCTTACATTATACCTTTGTAGGGAATATTGTCAGTCAATATTTTTAATGAGGAAATTTGTCAACGCTTCTTAAATTTACAAACCATTGATCGGATTTTGTATTTCTTGTAATGCCATCGTAGCCACGGGAATGAAATGTGCATACATATCTCATTTATCAAATAAAGGTAAACGCGAATTAAGTTTATATATTGAATCTATACATTTTGCATTTAAAGTAGAATGAATTGTTATTTAGTATTGTTCTTGTATTAGACTGATAGAAGTTATTAACTTAAAACTTTTATTTTAGGCTAAAATGGAAGTAAAAATACTGTACCAAGAATTCAAAGAGAATATTTGACTTGACATTTTTGTGCAAGTGGTGACAAAAAGATGAGCCAATCAAGCCAAAAATCTAAACGCAAATAAATGTAAGTAATTGTGAATGGAATGTACAATGAGAAATATAACCTTTCCCACAAAAACAAGAACAAGAGGTGCGAAGCAATCAAATATTTCCAAGAGAAAAACGACATTTTTAATTGTTAAGGGAGAACACAATGAAAAATGCCATTTTGAATACATACAGGGACATGAAGAAGAGAAATACTTTTAGAAGAAAAAAAGGATACGTTTCATTGTGAATGGAAGACACAATGAGAAATATAATTTTTTTATACAAACGAATGACAAGGAAAAGATAAAGACTTGCAAGGGAAAAATGATGTGTCTCATTATGAATAGTAGACTCAATGAGAAATCCAATTTTCATACAAACGACGGCAAGAAGAAGAAGAGAAAGACTTAAAAGAGAAAAGTTATATGTCTCATTGCAAATGGAGGACACCAATGAGAAATAAAATTTTTCATACAAACGAAGACAAGAAGAGAAAGATTTCTAAGCGAAAAACTATGAGATTATCTTTTAATTTTCCATGCACTGTATATATTACTGTATATTAGTGCACTAATAATATACATGCACTAATATACAGTGCACTAATATACAGTTAAAATAGAATAGATATTAGAATTGTGTTTTTGTCGACAAATTCCCTTAATATCAATCTAACTCAATAAATATTTTTCGGAGAATTTGAATTAAGAATTTTTGAATAGACAAAAACAGAGCAAGGTATTTTATTGAGATAGGTAATATTTTTTATTTTTTTTCAAAAAATGTTTGTCCCATTGTTTTACTACTCAATCATTTAAAAACATACCAGATTGAGTCATAATGTCCTTTCGTATTTTCAACTACACAAGAAATGCACAACAGTCACACAATACTTAGGATTTATTTATCGAAGTACATTCTATTATGAAGTATGGTTCCTTGCGATCTCTCTGCCAAAGTTCAAAGACATGTTAATAAAATTCAGCCGGCTTCGATTCAATGAACTCGCGACACAACATCTCGACATCACTCACACTAGTGAAAAAAAATCCCTCCATAGTTACCCCAATTTACAATACAAAATTGAAAACCATCATTACGTATTTCAAGTAAGTAACCCAAATAACGCATCCATACATGCAACAGTCCTATTTACCCCGGCAGCGCTAATCGAAGCATTTAATGGTCCACTTTTCGCCGAGTCTAAGAGGGCGTAAGCCTGTATCTGTTGCCACCGATACCGAGCTAACTTACGATGTCCTCCAGGCTAATCGAACACGTTCCTGGAATTGGGACTGTTCCTGTCCTTTCGCGATACGAGCGATGCTGTGCTGCAGGTTAATTTGAAAGAATTGGTGTGTTTTGTTTCAGGATGCTTTTGGAAATATTTACTGTTGCAATGAGGGTTTCAACAACCATTTGTACCTTACCACGAATATTTACTAAGATTTCTGTCTATCTAGGAACTACTAGACTATTTTCTTTTGATCCCCCCCCCCATACTAAAACTCTTTATTTCAAAATACATCATGGTAATTTATTTTAATGTAATAACAGAACAAACTTAATACGAACATTTACTTTTTTCATATTTTTTGTTTTAAATATGGCAACTTTATTTCGAAGCAAATGCTAAGTTGTCATGTTTCTTTGTCCGTCCCAGTAGTCCCTATTTTTGCTACGATTACCCCACAAGGTTTGAATGGGTTTAGTTTAATTACTCCTATCTCAGTTCTATGGTTCAAATGCAACTATGGACAATTCAAACGTAGCGTGGTTAGCTTGTGGGAAATAAGACAATGCTTGACGTAACTGTGGCGTCACTGCAGTGGTAACCAGAGTGCAGTGGTGCAGTCGTTTGAGAGATTGTTTATCAGGCCTTGAGAGTACATACACATATAAAGTACGTTTATTTAATTGTTACGTTTTTTTACGTTCAAAACAACAAGTGAAATGCATCTATCCATTATTTCCTGAAGTTCTTCTGCCACCGACGCCCGTGAAAAGCCTCCTTTCTGGGAGACAGTTTATTTTGCTGGACCCAATTAAGGGCGTCCCTGCGTGATTGGACCTCCGGGCACTTTGGAAATAGACTTTTGCAGGTAATTGCGTCGGATTATGATCGTGTCACACGTTGGATTTTCTGTTACGCTGTTTGGGTGTCGAACACATAATTTGTGAATATTGGTTGCGCGTGTGAAGGCTATCAATTGGTTTGGTTGGAATAAAGTCGCACTAGAGCTAAACTGAAAAAAAAACCCTGTTGTTTTTACAGTTAAAAACTGTCAACTTTGACGCCAGTTAATAACTGTCTTTTTC
This sequence comes from Hylyphantes graminicola, assembly GCA_023701765.1. Lineage (NCBI taxonomy): Eukaryota > Metazoa > Arthropoda > Arachnida > Araneae > Linyphiidae > Hylyphantes > Hylyphantes graminicola. Next base: position 50,175,799 of record CM043117.1, on the reverse strand, counting down.
ACAGTTTGAAACTGTATTTTTTTTTTAACGGGAAAACTGTAATTATTTTTACAGGAAAACTGTAATTTTAACAGAGAGAAACTGTTAAATTCAACGTGCAAAGAGGCACGTGATTAAGATCATCGTTGAGCACAAATACCCAATACTAGCCCTCGTGACCGAAAAATCCCTTTGTCGCAGACGGTCCCGTATTGGGCTCGCACACAAGAGGTTCCTGGATCAAAACCTGGCCAGGTTCTTACCTCTTTCAGGAACCTCTTGCGCAATACTGAACCGTCTGCGACAAAGTAATTTCTCGGTCACGAGGGCTAGTATTGTGTATTTTATTTTAGCAGGGATAAACTTTTAAATTAAGAGTTCTTCCCTGCTAAATTAACAGTTTCCCCTTGTTAAAATTACAGTTTTCCTGTAAGAAAATTACAGTTTTCCCTACAAAAAATACAGTTTTAAACTGTAAAAAAAACAGTTATTAACTGGGGTCAAAGTTGACAGTTTTTAACTGTTAAAAACAACATTTTTTTACAGTGTACACGAGGGTTAAGAGACTAGCTACAAGAATCTCTCAACTTAGAACTGAGGACGAGTGACGAGGTTGGTACCTGAGCTAGCACCCGACTCAACCTTATAACTGCGACGGTGTACGCGGCGATAGACGTCCGATTTAGACAGATTTAACGTGCACCAGATCCTTATGCATGGCGGCATTGATTGGTATGATTTTGTTTGCTCAATACGATCCCTTCATAGTGTGGCTAAAGGCAAAGTCTGAGCCAAGGAAGGTATCCTCAATGTCTTAAAGTCGCAATCGAACGCGTCAAGCAGACGCCAATGTCCTCCCCAGTAGCATCGAATATGGGCCTAATATTGGTTACAATATGGAGCCAATATGCTAACCCTTATTGGCCCAGCATTGGGAGGAAACATTTTGCCAATATTGGCCATTATTGGCTGCCATTATAGGACCAATATTATCCAAAAACATATAACCAATATTGACTGCCATTATAGGACCAATATTATCCGACGACTTTTTTCGAAACGGTTGGGTAGATGGAAAAATCGGCGAACACGTATCCCATTATTTTTGGTGTGTGACCCCTGGGGGTTAGGGGTCAATTTTAAAAAGGAACCTCCTACTTAACAAATTCGAATTCTATGCTTCGAACGACATCGTACGCTAACGCCGTCGGGACTTTCGACTCCACAGATTTAACGAGCACGTATATCGCAGTGTACTCGGGCACCCCGGTGAATTTTAGAGGAATTTTTCTACCAGCACGAATACGTCTATAGTATGGCTAGGACGAGGACAGAACCAAGAACCTTCTCGGTGTGAGGTTTGTCGCTTACACCTCCCGGCCACCGAGGAGCCGTTTGGCTGTTCTTCTTCTTCTTCTTAATCTCATCAAGGAAAATATGCCAAACGCGAGCGCCCCCTAAGCATATGCCTACCAATATATCACCAATATTGGTCCTATCTTGGCAAATTTTAACTTTCGAAATATTGATTTCGTATATTGGGCCAATATTGGCTGAATGTTGTAAAACTTGCTTTATTTGCCCAAGATAACCAATATTGGCCAACGTCATACCAATATTGGGCCAATATTCGATGCTACTGGGGCTGCTTGAAATAATGAAGATTGGTGTAGTTGTGTGGCTGTAATTAATAAGAAAAAATGTAATTAATATATGTGCATAATTTTTGCTGTTGACATTTCTGCATGATTGACTTTTTCTTATAAAAATGTATTGCTACGAACTCACGTATTTATTTTGCAAAATAAAAATATATTTAGAAAAAAATAAAGAATAAATAAAATAAATTTTCGAAAAGATATTAATGAAACTGTCCAAATTTAGTGCTTTATTTACATTGTATAAATAAATACTGTGTTAGACGCTTTTTTCCCCATATTGAGCACAAATATATTTTTTTTACAAATGTACTTGTAATATACATAAATTTCTTATAAACAAATATATTTTTCGCCGCGGATATTTCCTTCAAAAAGTAAGGATTTCGACGAACCAATAATATAATAATAAAGTATTAAATTGTATTTCCATTTTAAATTGGAAATAATTATAATAGATTTTTCTTACCTTATGCCAATCGCAAGTTAAACAAAACTTTGTTATAATAAAATATTTTCTAAACAAAATTCTTCCTTCATAAATAACTTCACACCATGAATAATTTCTTCAACAGACGATATTTTCAAGAAACTACAAACTATATCCATATCATTCACTCAATGTCCACAGCCGATCGAAATTCCCGCGTTTTTTCTCATGTTCCATCCGATCCTTCTATTTTTTTGTTCCTTCTTGTGTCCTGACAGCCTCATGAATAAGTAATTGAAGAACCATCCTGGCAGCAAATGGAACTTTTGTGTCCTTGTCAGCGCCGATGCACAACTTGTCGTAGCACCACGGTTCTGAGAGGGAACGGTCGTCCATCGGCAAGATTGGCATTGTTGGACCAGAAAGGATTTCTGAATATTTCAACAAGCAAGTGGGTTATTTTTTTTGGTTTAATCAATAGGTTGTTAAGATATGGAGAAAAAAACTTGATTGATTTTTTTTTATCTGAATGAAAAAAAAAATGATGATATCAGAAGAAATAAAAAATTGATGACATGAAACATTGTATTTTTCAGTAATTGTTTGTTATATTTATGTATTTTACAATAACTTTCTTTGTTTAGATAAATTAAAGTAATGGCAAATTGTCACCATTGCACCCAAAAAGTTTTCTGAATATTTCAACAAGCAGTGGTGTGTGTTTATCTGTTTCCATTTGGCTTAATCAAAAGGTTGTTAAGAGCTGGGGATTTGTATAGAAGACAAATCTGATAATGTAAAACATCGAAGTTTATAATAAATCTTTTTGTTATACAAACCATCGAAGATGCTTTTTTATCTCCTATTAAAAAAAAACTCTTTTGAGTCCCGGTCAGCGCTGATGCACAACTTGCTTTAGCACCACGGTTCTGAGAGGGAACGGTCGTCCATCGGCATGATTGGCATTGTTGGACCAGAAAGGATTTCTGAATATTTCAACAAGCAAGTGGGTTATTTTTTGTTTGGTTTAATCAATAGGTTGTTGGGAAATGGAGAAAAAAATCTTGATTGAATTATTTTATCTGAAAGAAAAAATTGATGCCACGAACGAAAGGAAGAATTGATGACATGAAGCATTGTATTTTTCAATAATTGTTTGTTATATTTATGTATTTTACAATAACGGTCTTCTTTTACATAAATTAATGTTCAAATGGAAAGTGTCACCATTGCATCAAAAAGTTTTTGAATATTTCAACAACAAAGAGAGTTTTTCTATATGATTTTAATTTAACATAATTGAAAGATGGTTGAAGAAGCTGCGGCAATCTTGATTAATTTTGTAGTTAAGACAAATTTGAGGATGTAAAATATCGTAGTTTCCAATAAATATTTGCTATGTATACTGTTGAATACGTCTTTTTAACCCAGTTGAACCAAAAAGAAAGTTTGCGTCCTTGTCAGCGCCGATGCACAACTTGTCGTAGCAAGATGGTTCTAAGAGGTAACGGTCGTCCAACGGCAAGAGTGGCAATGTTTTACCAGAAAGGATTTCTGAATATTTCAACATGCAAGCAAGTGGGTTTTTTTGGTTTAATTAATAGGTTGTTGGGAAATGGAGAAAAAAAAGTGATGACATGAAACATTGTATTTTTTAATAATTGTTTGCTATATTAAGTATTTTACAATAACTGTCTTGGTTTAGATAAACTAAAGTACAATAACAAGTGGTCCTCATTGCACCAAAAAAGTTTTCTGAATATTTCAAAAAGCAAGAGGTTTTTTGTATCTGTTTTAATTAGGCGGAATCTAAAGGTTGCTAAGAGATGGAGCAGCAATCTTGATTTATTTTGCATGGACAATAAATTTGATGGTGTAAAATATTGTAGTTTGCAATAAATATCTGTTACATGTGCCATAGACGATGTCCTTTTATCAATTTTGAACCAAAGATAACTTTTGTGTCATTGTAAGCTCCTATACTCAACTTGTAGTATCATTGTTTCGTGAGGAAAAGGTCGTCCATCGGCAAGATTTTAATTGTTTTACCAGAAAGAATTTCTGAATATTTCAACAAGCAAGAGTTTTTTTTTGGTTTAATTAATAGGTTGTCGTTAAATTGAAAAAAAAAACTTCGAATTACTCTTTGTGAAAGACGGAATGGATGATGTGCAATAATGTACTTTACAATAAATATATACTCTATACTATACATATTTACATTGCATTTTGCAATCTATAATTTAACGTTCAATGGCCAGAGGTCAGTAAGACCATTGCACCGGAAAAAGATTTTTGGAGACTATCAAAGTTGTTTTATATGTTTTTTTTTATTTAGTTTAGTCACTAGGTTGGTAACAGTTGGGGAACAATCCTGATTGATTTTATATTGAATGCAAAATTGATGAAATAAAATGTATTTTGCAATAAAACTTTCTTTTGAATAAAATTACGTCCCAATGGAAAGATATTTGTACCACCATTGGATTATAAGAAAATCGAAATAAAACAATCGTGTAAAATAGAGTTTTGACTGATTTTTCGTGGAAGACAAAAGTGGTTAAGTGAATATATATTCGTTTTATAAAATTACGTCCATTGAAAAGATGTCTTTAAATTTTTGTGTAGCAGAAAATATTTCTGAATATTTCAAGAGGGCCAATTTTACTTGGTGTAATATGTTTCGCCTGAACTGGAGAACAATATTGATTGAAATGGTATATAACCTTTATTTATTCTTAAACTATTGTATTATTGAAATTACGGGGCAAATTGGATCATTAATATGTTTTATGGTGAATTTTTACGTACTTAAATAAAATGGATTGTTCTAATAAATGTTTCTAAAAATGGAATAAAAAGGTGAGTGAAAATATGTTTTGTGCCCTTACTAATATTAAATAAAATCAAAATGTCGCTGTTTAGTTATTTTTTAAGACTAGAAAAATCTGAATATTTCAACAAGCCCTGTTTTTTCTTTTCGGATTACTTATCAAGTTGTTGGGATGTACCGAAAATTGTAATTTAACTTTCGTGGAAAAGAAAAATTGTTTCACAAAATAATTTTTCAACATATATTTTTTTTGCATAAAATAAAATTGAAGTTGTTACTCTTTTTCTTGCTGATTAACGCTATAAGTATTTAAAATAAGTAAGTAAAAATTAGCAGAACTTAGTGATGAAAATATGAAGAAAGACACTGAAATAGCTATTTTATGGAAATAATTGATCATAATAAAAATAATCTAACGCTGAATGATGATGTTTCAAGCAGAACAATTATAGATACAATCCTGAAATTATTAAGTCCGTTTTTGTCTTGATAAACAAGTACTTGCAGATTTAATGTCCATAGTACTATGATTGTCAGAAAACTTCTCACTTGGAAAAAATTATGCAACACGCTTACTTAACTTACTTTTTGATGAATGATTTAGTTTCGTTAAAACTATGATTTCTTGCCTTTACGAGTAACAAATATTGAGTAGAGATAACTTCAATATTTATAAGTAAAATAAAAACTACTCTAAATTCAAGAAAAGTACCCTAAATTCAATGTAACCAAACAACTATATTCCCTTGAAATTTTCACTCTCTCTGACATTTTTCTTGCCGGTAAACAGTTATTTCTAGTGCCATAATTACTTTTCGAAGCAAATCTATAGTGAATGAATCCCCAAACTAACGCTCAAAAATCCCCTTTTAAAAGGTTACAGGGACTAAATATTTACAATCCTTTTTTACAATCCTTTTTTACTTTCCAATCGTTCGCCAAAACTGTAAGTAACATTATGTATTTTAGGTTAGGTGAATTCATTTATTTCAAGATTGTAGTAGACAACTTCAAACTAGAATAAATGAATGCGATAACTGTCTGCATAACTTACTTTTTGGTGAATGATTTAGTCACTTTAAAACTATGATTTCTTGCCTTCACTAGTAGTAAATATTATGTAGAGAAACTTCAATGTTATAAGAAACTTAAAACACTAACCTAAATTCAAGAAAAGTACCCTAAATTCAATGTAACTATACAACTAGATTCCCCCTGAAGTTTTCACTCTACCTGACATTTTTCTTGCCGGAAAACAGTTATTTCTAAGACCATAATTACTTTACAAATCCATAGTGAATGAATCCCCGAACTTTCGCTCAAAAATCTCCTTTTAAAAGGTTACAGGGACTAAATATTTGCAATCCTTTATAATATTATGTTGGTTTGCCAAAACTGTAAGTTACATTCAATATGCATTCTGGATTAGGTTAATTCATTTATTACAACCAGTCCAAAGTTACCTTTAAGCGAAAATGAAGCAAGACATCAAATGTTTAGAAGTCAATAAATAAAACAAATATAATGACCCATTATTATTTGCGTTAGTAAAAAAGCCATGTTTCGACACTTTGTATTGTTAGGTTTAAACTTCATATTTTTGGTTAGATCTCGACTACGTCAAATTGAAACTTATGAATACTATGTAAAATGATGCTTTTGAGTTATAAAGATAACGTTTGATAAATTTTTACGTTATTTAAATACGCAATTATTATTATGTGTCTAAAATGTACAAACGGAATGGTTACTCCGACATTGGTGACACAGCAACGTCAAACATTGTCGTCTACTTCACAAATATAATAGGCTGCACCCCGGTTCAGATTATCCATTCAGCTAGCCTATTTTGAAAGCACTCAACGTAACTTACTCTAGGACAAAAATGACCATTTTCAAAGATTCTCGTACTTTTGAAGTAACAAAACATGCACTTGAGGTGACACCCACTACTAACTTAATCAGATTTGTTTAGGTGATTAACTTTAATTGTTTTTGTTTGAAAAATACATGTTTAAAACGGGTATTATTTTCTCAATTTTATGGCTTGATAGTGGAATAATAAACTAAAATCTACTGAAAAATGCAGCATGTTTGATCATCATACACCAAAACGCATTGTTACTGCGACATTATTCGAGATATTTATCGCGCACCAGTCCCAATATACTCGACGTTATTTTTAAAGAGTTACTCTTTAATGTCCGATTCGTTTGTTGGTAGACTTGAGCGCACCCTGACCAGATTTTTGATATGGTGATTAACTTTTCGAGTACAAAATTATCACTAAATTTGCCTAAACCATATTTTTTTATGTGGATTTGGCTGAAAAATTAAAACAAAGTAAAATGGAAACAGTTTGCTAATTTTCTTTTAAGGTGAAATATTTGAAAAACAAAACTGCAAAATGCAGTATTCCGGTTGCTTAAGTTGAGTGAGGACAGATCCATCGAAGACTAGTTTTGAACACAAATGTCAAACAGAACCTGTGAAAACTAGTTTTAAACAAAATTGTCAAACAGAATCTTCAAAGGATAATTTTGATAACAATTGTCAAACGATCTTCAAGAATGTCAAATAAAAACTGCGAAGACTATTTTTGAACACAAATGTCAAACAGAACATGCGAAGACTATTTTTGAACACAAATGTCAAACAGAACATGCAAAGACTATTTTTGAACACAAATGTCAAACAGAACCTTTCCCAACCAACCTCCACCATTCACGTGAAGAGCTCCGTGTTTCTTTCATGCATTACGGCGCATCTCGAAGTGCTATAAATCAAACTAAAATTGTTTGACATCCCATCAGGTAATGACTAATGGCCAAGCATTATGCCTCGGTAAGTAGGGCACTTATTGTTTAAAACTAGACATTTAGCTAAGCTACTCCACAGAGCGCTCTGATAATTGAGCTCATTATTGTAAATAGATACGTTACGTAAAGTAGGATTTAGGTTCGGTAGATATGCACCCTTTTAACATGTTACTTAGCTATGGATAGGTAGTAATTGAATTTAAGATGTATGCTAATGTTTGAATAAATAAGCGAATATTTTCTGTTTTGGGGCAATTAAACTTTTTTTTATTGCTTCACGTATTTGTTTTGTAAATAATTAATTCTGTTGAAAAATGAAATTATTTATTAATTGATTTTCGAAATCAATCTATGATGCATATGAGTAGCTAGGATGGATTGTTTGCATTTTGGAAAACTGAATACCACTATTTTACTATTTTTTGGTAGGGGAAGGCAGGGGAATCCCGCCACCTCGGGCAATGCCGCCACCCCCTGTATCTCGCCAGCGGTGTGTGGGGGATGGGGTCTGTGAGCGCTGACCTGTAGCAGGAAGTAAAGTAATTTGTAGTAGAGACTTCAATGGCTGTGCGTTGAGTTGGTGTAAAGTAATTTAAAAAAATACGGTTTTTAATGATTTTCTAATCATGATCATTTTCTAATGATCATCTAATTTTGGGCCTTCTGAAAAAAAGAAATAAGTGAATGTTATCTCTAAGTTAGATAAATCAGTTACATATCATTGAAAAGAGTAATTATTTCTCTATGTTATCACGTTGTTAGTTTGGGCACTAGGGTATCTACCTTCCCCTAAACAAGCCGTCTATGCCATTTTGTCTTAATGGGGTAATGCCGCCACATCACTCCGGGGTTATGCCGCCACCCACAAAAGGATTGTGTCATAACCCCAGTGGTGTGGCGGCATTGCCCCAGGTACCGGGGTAATCCCGCCACTGCGCAAGCTTTTCGAAAAAAAAAACAATTTTATTCAGTTTCCATTAGAGATTTAAATTTTAAAAAATCACTTTAAGATAGGTTATGAACTTTTAGTAGGCTATGCTTATTACAATTTACATTAATTGCAACACAATTCTGCATGAAAATTCAATTTCCCTTAAGGTGGCGCCATTCCCCTTCTCTCCTATACACTTTTACCTGTTTAGTTAGATTGAAAATGTTGCTCTACAGTTACTCGAGAGTTATAGGCAACATGTTCTTAGCTGTTAACTGCGGTCAAGCGGTGTATCCTTTATGTGTTGCGCTCAAGTTCTATAGTGTTCTATAGTAGGGTAGGGACTGAACCTACCAAACGCATCATGGAACAACACGGAGGCAATGGGTGGCATATGGGGCCCGATGGTCGAGTGGTTTGGATCGCAGGCTATAACACTAGCAGTCCGCGAGCTGTAACGGGGATGGGTTCGATTCCCGCCACTGCCCTGGGCGTACTTTCTTTCTAAGTATCAAAATTATAAATTAACTAGCAATTTTGCTTGTCTATTCAGGCTCCGTAGTGAGCCATGACTGCCACTCTACCATACTATAGAACTCTTTGGTTTTGCTAGATTTAAACTTGCGGTAAAGTCTGTGTCTCTTTTTGATGAATTGTAACACGATGCATTTCAATTAAAAATAACTGGTTATGGAGTATACTTTTGAGACCTATTTAAAAAGTTTTTGATTCAAGAACATGCAAATAATTTTTTTTTAATTACTGAGAAGCGAGGCCGCTGAAACTTGGGCCAAAAAGTAATGGAATTTCATTATATAATTTAAAATTTTCAGTGCCTTTTTGGAATAGTTAATTGTATTTTTAATACTCCTTTTGGCAAAACAGGCTTTGAATATAGTACTTTTAACCTAAGTAAAAGTTTGATTTTATTTTATTTGTACATATTTATCGTTTCTTGAAACATATTGTATTTCAAATATAAAAAAAAATCTACTAAAATTTTATCGGAAACTTTTTATTACTGTTTTTGTAAGAACATTTTATGTGTGGTTGAGGTAAATTGTTTGGTACTTTAATTTAGATTTGAGTTTGATTCTGACAGATGATATATTTTGTCATGGGGTTGGAGAGAGTCGCGTAAAAAGTTTCCCCTGTGTGCTTGTTTCGCTACTGTGTATGTCTTACAAACACAAAACAACATTTACAGAACTTTCTCATTTTCAAAAACAATGGGGCGGAGTTGGCATGTAATTGACTTCCTTTAGAGGACGTAACTATTTCCAGTTTTTGTTTTGGCTCTTCTGCAATTCATTGGTTATTTCGGTATAAGTCTCAATGTTTTGTCTTTCCGTCTGCTGCGTTCTTTTTTAGAATTTTTTAAGCTAAAATAGTTCTTACTATATTCCTTCATTAAAAAGACTATCGGTTTTTGATTCGAATAAATTTCAATTTTGCAAAGTGCCGTGATGTTGTTGGAAAACTTAAGTATTGATGACATGATTTGTTATGTGGAAAATGTAAGCAAAATTGCGAGAAAGTAATTCTACGTGATTCATTAACAAAGAAAAATCTAAGTTCTAGTGAAAAAAGCTTGTGCACTACACTCCGTGCCAACCTAACTTGGGTTAAAACAAAGAGTAAAAAAGCAGATGGAAAAGCGCGGTTGGTCCATTAGTTGGAAACTCTTGTATGGTAATATTTACACACAAAATGATCTGAATGCAATTTAACCAAAATACCCTTTGTGTCCGGATAAAACTGCCAAATTTTCAAAAATAACATTCAAATCCGTCAGATCTTAAACGAAATTACTGCTTTAAACATGTTTTCTGGATGGATTCACAAATAATTTATGGAAAACTTTACATGCGCGGAATTATCTTCTCCATAGCTATATTTATATTTACCTAACAAGGAGTGTAGATGTTGAGCTGTTTTGGATCTTATGGTTTCTGGTCTGATGTTAACATTATGAGGGTCGCTGGTTCTAAATATGAAATCAGGTTTTCTCTAAGAGCTTTTTACCCTATTTAGGTTGGCAAGGAGTGTATTCACTTTCGAGAATAACAAAAAAAAAAGTAATTCCAACAGAAACAAGAATTAAAATAATACTGCTGGAGCCGTTTCCACTCAACACGTGAACGTACACCTTAAATCTTTATTAAAAGATATTCACATCAAAAATTGGACAATTTTTGAATTACTTAAGTCGTGAATAGAGTAAAATTTAAGTATCATGATATGTTAAGAACTATTATTTCAAAAATCTTTAAAAATACCTCAGCGAACACTGAGTTATACACAAACTTCTATACTTCATTAAAAATATTTCACTTAGAATAATTTTTAAGGCTAATGAGCAATAATGAAACGCGTGTACATTTACGCGGTGTAATAATTTGATAATTTAAAATTTGTGGCATTAGAGTTGATTATTGTGACACTCATTAACCGAACGTATCTTCTATATCCCTATGTTATTTAATCTCACCCAACAAGCTATTCATTGTCAAATTCTTTTTCACGTCAAATTTAACAAATATTCTGTTACAACAAATTCCATCGCTCAATCAGCAAGGCAAACGCTTGCCTGAAACAGTCTTTCATTCGCTCCGCTTTTAGCGAAAATATATTAATTGATGGAAAAATGATTGAGTGCGATGAATTCTTATCATTCTCCAAGGTTCGGTGGATGCAGACAAATTGATTTCGGCGAATTAATTATGGCTGAAAAGTGTAATACGCTGCTGATAAGATTTAGATTCGATTGTAAATCTGGGCCTCATTCGTTTGTAAAAGTTGCGTCTGATATTTGGTTTTAGGCAGGATAATGGTTTTATACGCAATGGTTACGGTAATATTCATCGTATTAAGGGGGAATGGGCGCGTTGGACCGATGGTCTCCAAGGTTAAGTGCCTCAATGTTAATCCAATGGGAAAATTATTTTCTTGGCCACATTTCTCAGGCTCCATTGAATATTTTTGCAAGCTGTTTTTTTTAATCCCACTTTTTAAAATTGCTTCAAATACTTTTTGTAAAATTATTTATTTAAAATTAAAAAAAAAATCGAACTTATTTCAAAATGTGGGATTGTCGGGACGTGTAAGTCAGCTACATTTATCACCATAAAAATCCAAAATTTTCACAAAGTTAATCAGTATAACATAGCTCACAGTAATTTTATAGTTTCGTTTCGTTGGAGTAACGTTTTACAAAAAGGTATCATGGTATTTCCATTATAGTAAAGTTTGAATCATAGACAAATGACGAAGTTGATGACAGGGAGGGTTTTAAAATGCAACCATGACTTAAGACTTTCTTGGTGGGGGGCAAGATCGCCAAGCACTGCGACTATAAGTCTATTGTACTAAGCCCCAGAAAAATGCAACCATACAGGGACACTGTAGACCACAACATAATGTAAAATTTGTGATCTAAAAAAATATGTAAAATTTATGAGGAACCTCCTAACAAAGACATTGGAACACTTCTTAAGCGAAAGTTAATGTAGATATGTAATAGCAAATCAAAGTGGAGTAATGGTGTAAAACAAAATAATTTCTGAGAAATCACGCTTTGCTGATCAGGTATGGGGGAAACGTCCAACATGAATCCATAAGACCTTATTCCTTTAAATAAGCGACAAAACTACCAATTTACAAACTTTTGCTTTACCGAATTGTACCATAGATCCACTACTTTAATGCTTCATTGCAACATTAGATGTTGACCAAATATTCCTTTACAGCGGTAATTAAAGCGCTCAAGGTTTTGAGCAGTGGTTTTTATTGTGCTACAAAATAAATGGGTAAAATTATAATTGATATGTAATTATAAAAAAATAATTTCAATGGTGTCCCAGTTAACAAACCTTCAATACTTAATTGCAACTTTAGATGCTGACAAAATATTCCATTACAGCTGTAATGAAAGCACTCATTTTTTTACAAGTGGCTTTCCTTGTGCAACAAAATAAATTGGTAAAATTATTATATATATGTAAATATAAAAAAAAAATATTCCAAAGGTGTCCCAGTTGACAGTACCCCAAGTTTTCTTGACATTTTACCTATTTGAAGGAGCATTATTAATGTAATTCAATTTCAAAACTTATCGCTGCGATACGTTTTAGTTGTGATTTTGTCAAGCCAACAATTTACCTCCAGCCTGAATGTTTAATTTCTTGTTACCCTTTCATGGTTAGGGAATTATTATAATGGGAATATGCAGTTCCCGTTGCTGAATATGTTAGTTGTGAAAGGAATTCTGTGTGAATAATTACTGATATTATGAAATTAATGTTAGATAGTAAAGAGAATGGTTAAGTCGAGTTTATGAAGGTTATTGGGAGCTTTTGTTATGATGCAAACATATTGTGATAGTTTTGAAGACTGATGATATAAATAACCATAAAATATTATCACAATACCACTGTGCGTAAATAATATATCGGTATAGGATTATGCAATGTCAATTTGGAGCTTTGTTGAAATTCAAATTTAGTAAACAATTGCTAATTAATCGATAGATATCATGCTCGGAATTTGATTAGTTAATATTGTTTGGAATTTACTAATTATTGTTAGGCGTTATATTATTGGCATATGTGCCACAGTTTGGTACCGTTCAGTATTGTAATAACTGATATACACTTTATTTTTAAGTAATTGAAAAACATAACTCAAAGTGGAAAAAGTATACATATAAAAATATCTGTACTCAATAAATATATATTAAGTTGAACTGTAAATTATTTGTTTTAAAACTTAAGTTAAAGAGTAAACAATTAGAAAAATATTTCAATTATGAACAAATGATCAATGCTACTTTCAAGTTAATAATTAAAAGAAAAATTGAAATTCGTTTTTCGTGGGACTTAATTTGTTTTTCATGAAATGACAGTTTTGGTTTTGCTATTTATATTTAAGTCTTCAACCTTCTTAGCTAATAATATAAAACTCTCAATTTTGGGGAATATTTCAGTTCAAAATCTATAGATCTGGAAGGTAAATACAATATTATCGCACAAAGTCGACCGGCCCCAAGTTCATCACAGTTGTGCATACGTAAATATATATTCAAAAACTAATAATGACTGTTCTAATGTACTGTACACGAAATGTCACTCAAATTTCAATTTTATATAAAATTCACGTCCATAATTACTGAACTTTCTCTATAAAAAAATCCAAACCTTGTCGAATCTCTCATTTTATGTATTTAACTAGGGGGCTCCGCCCCCTGCTCGCTATCGCTCGCCAACCCCCGGAATTGCTGCGCAATTCCATTGACCGCTTCGCGGCCGGTAGGGAACTTCGCCCTTGCTCGCTTCCGCTCGCCAACCCCCTAGAATTGCTATGTAATTCCTCTTTGTTTGCTCCGCAAACAAACATTCAAGACTAATAAGTGGGTACTGCCAATGCAGGAATGCTCATCTATACAATCTGCATTGAATAAAACATGCTTCCTGCTCATTAAACATAAATTATTCATCACCAGTGAAAAACGATTTGATTGGTCGATGCAATGACGTCAAACTCTTAAGCTTATTTAGTTACCAACTTTGGCTCAGTGCGTTTAATCTTCACAAAAAACACAAAAAACATTTAAAGAACTGAATTAGTGATTCATTCACTGTTTACTAATTTAATTTTTTATTTTAAATTTCATACTGCAAAAATTAATTAGAACAATGGGGGAGGTATTTTAGTTAAAAGGTCCCGACCAGCGGGGAGAGTGCGCAAGACGAAAAAGGGAAGATGCATCGGCTTCGGCTGTTTTTACCATAGAGTTAGGAAGTAGGAGCAGAGGGGTCGATCCAGAGACATTAAACAGAAAGGACTGCGCTTTGGCAAACCTGAAGTGTCCCCATCATCTAACTTCTTAGCTAGCGCGTTTGGCTCGCATGTATGGCGAGTTTACCATTTGGCGAATTTTCCACAACGACCTGAACACATGAGGCCGACAATTTAATGGTATGATAATGAAGCTTGGAAAGGAACAAGAATGAATCGTTAGTTTTTTTTAAAGATCTTCTTAATAGATATCAATCAGGTTATTCCTTTGTTTTTGTAAGTCTATTGAAAATTACTTGAACAATTGAATTACGTGGACTCTGTATTAAAAACTAATTTAAAAGAACATTAAGTAAGTTTTTGTAGAGTGTTGCTGTAATATAAGTTGATGATTGACATGGCGAATATTTTCAGTCGTCATAACTTTCGTTCTAATGGTCCGATATATAAAAAAAATCTAATAGGTCTTTTTGAAATATTGCTTTTTCCTTTATTTCACCTGGAATATACCCAGCTTTCTAAAACGCATCAATATATTCCAAATTCAACAAATGTTCGACTTTTTAACCCTTTCAGTCCCAAAAATTTACTACACTACAGAAACATCAGATATTCACAAAATAAGATTATTTTAGGTCAAAAATAAGAGTTCCATATGAAAAAAAATTCACTTTTTTATATGGTTTTTGAAATAATGCCAAAATTTTGTAACTGTGGAAAACAATAAAATAAAAAAAAATATATATATTACCTAAAAATACTTCGAGTTATATGTTTTAAGGTATCTGACCATATTATTTTTAAAAAATAGTAATTATTTTAACCGAAATAGAGTTTAAATTGTGTTTTAAATATGTGGAACTGAAGTGAACTTTCAAAAATCAGCTGAAACGCTTGTTAGCTATTTTCTAAATAAAAAAAAATAGTAGTTCTGACTTCCATTGAGAATAAGGTAAACTATTATCTAATGGTACAAAGTGTGAAGAATCGAATGATGTGTGTTAGGATGTCATAACGGGACATAAACATTTGTAAAAAAAAAAAAAAATATTGAAAGTGATGATTCCAAATGGCATTACTGGGACTGAAAGGGTTAAATATAACTAACTCAAAAACTACGATTGCAAAAACAGTTTCTTTTAACCAAATTGTACCAAAAATATTCTACTTCTAAGCTGTCAATTTCCAAACCATTAATTTAACTGACTTGGTCCAAAAGATTATTATTATTATAATTAGAATTCTAACAACGTTGACTTAATCATGAATATGATTCTTCAGTATAAAAGAGCTTTTAGAATAAATTTCCTCGATAGAAGTATACTTTATAAAGAACACAATTACTAAAAGTATGCAGAACTAAATAAATTTTACCTGTGAAGGTGTGACAAATCTTTTTTTATACCTATTTTTTCAATTGGGAATTGCACAAGCATTTGGCATATTGCACAAAACGTTACTGAATTAAGAGTATAATATTCACGATTGTTTACATGCTCACAGATTAAAAGAATGTAATTAAATAGTTATTTTAAAAGAAAAAAATAAAAAAAAATATGCGCAAAAAATCGTCTGCAAAAACATTTTAAAAAACACCAAGCGAAACCCACGTGACTTGGAAATAGATGCAAGTCACTACTTCAGCTGGCCAGCTGATATTCAGGTCTGGCGACAATTTGGAATAATTCGTAACGAAACGGTAGCGTTAAGTTGCCATAGGTAGCAACCTTTCGCCTTTTGGCGATTTGTGATGTTTAGAACATAATGCTAATTTGCAAGGGGTGGCGGTTTTTGAGAAAAAAACGGTGTTCCGGTTTCCGTCGGTTTTTCCCCTAAAGAACCGGTTTCCAGTTCAGACCGGCCTCATAAAAAAACGTTTTTTTTTTCTGTCAAAACCAGGGCCAAGACACCGGTTTTTTTTAAAAAAAAACCGGTTTCAGTTTTCCATCCCTAAGCTGCTTTACTATTGAAGCGCAGTCCATTCTATTTAATGTCTTTGGGTCTATCAATTCAAATTTATTGAAGCAGGGTTGTCAGGTTTTTCGAGCTACTGCTCATAAAAAACGGCACTGAGGTAGCGCAAGATGCACCGCTTAGCAGTTTTTTCAGCTACCGCGCATAACATAGTATGCGAAACTATGGAAACTGTCACTGAGTATCCCAAGATGCACCGCTCCAGCCTGCTTCTTTTCTGCGTTACTACACACATACATATAGACCGCTCTATTCTCTTTCCTAAATCTATGGTTTTTACGATCCGGGGCCGGAAACTCAAGACCGATGCCAACAGTTGAAAAATAAGCTAGTTTCCGTGGGACTGGTCCAGGGCATCACGCAGCTCTAGCGCTAAGAAACTTTCTCTACCAAAGCCACGGACGCAAGCTAAAGCAGCCCTGGCACAAAACCAGCACACCACCACACTTACTTTCAGCGTTTCTGACGTTTCTGATTGGCTGAAGTCGCGTAAATCACGTGGCTTTCAAGCGTACGACAATTACAATTTTATATTATATAGAGAAACACATATTAGAACTAAGATTCATTTTTAAGTAAATAAAAGTCGCATCCATCAAGTAAAATTTGCACTACTAATAAAGCCGACCTCCCCCATCGTTCATCATATAGTGATGGTAGAGCCCGCTAAAATACACACATAAAAAGCTGTCTAAGTAACTGGTTTCCCTTGAATACCATCCATCAAGTTTAATGTTCGACGCAAATCCTACTTCGTATTAAAAACGAGAGTGGAAAAAAGTTTTTCTCATATTTTATAGATTATTTTTGAGTCGAGATCCGGAGTTTTCCATCAGTCTGAGGATATTGGAACCATGTTAGTTTTCGGTAGCAGTTAGTGTTTGCGGTAATATAGCGGCAGTAGTGTTACTTATGGATTTTAACGAAATTCAACTAATTATTAGCATTCATGTTGTGCATGATAGTAAATCATAAGAAAAAGGACTTTAGTTTATACTACTCAAGAATGTTTGCAATAATAAAAGTCATTGTTTACATTTTTACGTGCTACCTTTGCCGTGGAAACAATATCTATGGGCAAAGGATGCTCTAAAAGAAAAATTTGTTTTAGTAGTGGTATAAATGGATTTTAGCAAAATTTTACTAATAACAACTAAAGAATGGCAGTTATGTTGTGAATGTTAAGATATCATTAGAAAAATTACCTTAATTTAGCTACTCAGAATTTTTACAATAATAATATTCATTGTTTAAACTTTTACGTGAGGTCTTTAACATGAAACGATATCTATGGGCAAATAATGCTCCAAAGAACACTATTGAATTATCTGATATAATACCATTGTTGGATATTTCTAGAACAATATCTATGCATTATTAGGAAAGGAGGGTAAAAACATAATGGTATGGCAAAGCAACTGCAGTTATTATATGGTCCTTAGTCAAAGATTTCAGGTAATTAATAAATAATAAATTATTTATTAATTGTTTAAGCATTGGGACTTTCAATAGTATCAGCCCATTGACTAGTTTCATAATGGAAAATAATTGAAATCGATGTATCATATTTTCCTGTTTAACCATTGTGGAATTTAACATGCTCCCATATTAGCAGCAACCTTTGCGAGACAGAATGTATAAAACTAGTGGCATACGGAACAATCCCGCTAATTTCAATGTGTTAATCAAATTCACTTCAGGGTTCTATTGTACTAGCCTCAAATAGCCTGTTGTCTCAATTTGGTAATAGCTAACGCATAGGGTTGTGTCTCGATATGACGATTTGTGTTAGGTTGATAAGCAAAGCATGAATTACAAGTTAAAAATCGTAAATTTGACGGGATAGTTTTGCAATTTTTATGATGTTAATAAAAAAAAATTGCAAAACCATCCCGTCAAATTTACGATTTGAGGGCTGTTACATATAGAGGGAATGGACAATAGCAGAGACACAAATAAAAATTTCAAGGGGTAATGTCAGGGAGAAGGAGAGGAAGATCTAGAAAAAGATGGATAGATGATGTGGAAAGATATCTAATGGCCATGGAAATTAAGAACTGGAAAGCAAAGACCAGAGACAGGTGACTTTGGAGTTGCATTGTAAGAGAGGCCATGGTCCAGCATGGGCTGTAGTGCCGGGGAAATAGTTAGTTTTTCAATTTAAGGTAGGCGAATACCCAAAATTCCACAAAATTCTAAAATTTGTACTTTAATCTTTTCCAAATTTGGTAGAGTGATTTCAAGTATAATGAATAATACTATTTAGGCATTTTTTTAAATTTAAATATAATTTATTTATTTTAAACGGTGTTTTTCTACCAAAAAAAGAGGTTTACGCTAACAAGCCTACCACATTGAATTTTCATCCTATAAACATTAATTATGCGTTAAATTCTTCCTTTTGAACTGATGCATGCAATGACCCTCTAGAGTTTCATACAAATTACAAGAAAAGAAGTTATTAAGAAAAATGTTATAAATTAACCACAAAAAAAGGATTTTTTTCGATTAACTTACACTTGGACATATTTTTTAAAAAAAACTACTATATTTACATGAGATGTTAGAGGTTCATGGCACAGATATATATTGAAATAGCATCTGTGAAAAATTTCAGGTAAATTAATGTAAAACTTTTTATGCTAGAAGTGTTGGCGTAAACCCCTTTTTTTAGTTGAAAAACACTGTTTAAAATAAATCAATTATATTTAAATAAAAAAAATTGCCCCAAAAGCATTGTTCATTATATTTGAAATCACTATGTTAAATTTGGAAAATATTAAAGTAATAGTAAAAATTTTAGAATTTTGGGTATTCGCCTACCTTAGGAAACAGATAAAACTAACTTACAGTTATTATCTTTTATGTCCTCAATCCAGATTTTTACCATCAGTCTCGCCACTTAATGCATTCCGAAACGTTGCTGTAAAAATGGCGACCCAGCAATGCGAAGAAATTGATGTGAGGATGCAGATGGACCCTGATATGCTCAAGACAGTTGTAATGACAAATGATTTGAGGGTAGTTATGAAAAGCTTTCAATGCATTTGATATTTATGAAGAGCACTATAAAATATTACGAAGCTGATAGTTATTATTTTTTTGCAAGAATAAAAGCGTGGCAAAATGCATGGTTCTGCAAATTTCTTTTGAAGGGAGTGCGGCGTTTAGTTTAATGGTTAAATAGTAATTTTGTTTTTATGTTTTTGAAAAAAAATTCTTTTGCTGTGAAGTTTTAATTGAGGATTTTTTAATACATAATTTACGATGTTTTTGTGAGTTAAAGATATTTCATTTATTTTATACCCGTTATTTCTCAGAATGCCGAATGTGAACAACATTTAGTGTAGGGTAAATCTGAATACATTTAAAGGTTGAATTAACAATAAAAAGAACATAAGATAGTCTATATTCTCAGCCTTCTTGTCGTGAGCATATCTGGGAGTTATGGCTCATTACAGATTGCTTTAAATGTACAATATTGCCGAATAAATTAGTTTCTAGTAAATATAATGACAGAAAAATTATATTACATAATTTAAACAAAGAAATGGATTTCTAATTTGATTTTTACAATGTTATTTTTTTCTAAAATGAAACGTGATATTTCGTTCATGCAACTGTACATCATTTTAATTGGAAATTAAATTACGTAATATTGTGTTGATATTTTTTCTGAAAACACATGCACATTTTCAAAAGTTAAAATATATAAGTAAAATTTTTAATTGGAAGCAAATACTTCAATAACAAATTAAAAAATCATTAATTATCATGAATAGGAATTATTTTATATTTGCTATAAGTTTTTTTTTGTAATTTGATTGCTACAATGATTTCCTTTGAGGGGCCAATTTTTCGATCAGCTTTTTCATAAAGCATTGCATCAGCATTGCAAAACCCTAAAAAAAGTCTTAACTTCAGCAGATTTCTTTTAGTAATGAACAGTCCGCTAATTTTATGCAACACAAAAAAAAATCTCATAACATTCTTTAAATCTAATTGAACTTTTACTCAATAATGTCATTAGAAACTTTAAATTCTCTCCGCTATTTTTCTCGATTGAATTTCAACCTAATTGAACACTAATTATTTTCAAATGAAACTGATCTGTGCGCATTCGGCAAATACCTCATCGCCTAAAGACACTAAGAGAACTCGCCAAATTACACCTAATTCTAATTTCCTTTGATTTTCTTCAGGTTTTTTACAGATTTACGAAGTGATGCAAGTAATTGGGCGGAAACAAGATCGACAAACCCATCTTACAGAAAAACAGAATGGCAATTTTCCTTTAAAAAAAACGCGTGTTTTAATCTGGGAGGTTGAAGTAAGATGTAGGTTTTTGGCGCGAAATAATTGAAGCCGCCTGAAGATCGCCAAACGATGTGATACACTCAAACAATAAACTCAAACAGCTGAATTTGTATCGTTTACATGAGCCATGGAATCCATGGACTGAAGAGCAAACTCCGCAATTTTTCCCTCTAGGTGATTTTCGCCCATGGCAGAAAAGAAATTTAAAGGTTATTTGGGGGGTTTCGCAAACCCTCCAACCAAGAAGGGTTTGACGTGTCATCCATGGATTAGGCAGTCCCATGAACTCCAACTTCAATCAATATCGTAACCAACTCAACGGTTGTCGCAAATTGATAGCTGCTTTGATTGCTATAAGCACCATAGTCCTTTCAATGTCCATGTTGGATCGTATGTAAACACCAAAACACACGTGTAGTTGTCAAGAAATATGAGATGTATAGCGCAACTACGTCACGCCATACTTCATTTATTCGCATTCTTTTTATATTTCAACGGAATTCCGAAATCTAAGGATAACCGAACGTGGTCCATAGCATTACGTCCACTGCTACACAGGGCCAGTTCTAGGAAATCTCAGACTATCGACATAATCTATTTTGGGGGCCCCTTTTTCGGAATATTTTGTGCATGATTTCCAGTAATGATGATGCCATATGTATCCCATTTTTGCTACAATTTTATTAGCTCCCTTATAAACATCGATCAAAACAATCACGTTAGGTCAATTTCTTAGTCAAAATGAAGCAAAAAACAAAGACGAGTATCAGAATTCCTTTTAGTTTACTGATATTTTGGAGATTTACAGCATTAGCATAATAGAAACTGAAATTTAGTGGTCCCTAAAATTTGGGGGCCCTAGGATTGGTCCTTAAGGGCCTTATGGAAGAACAGGCCCTGCTGCTACATCAACAAGGCAATTCCTACCGAATCGTTACAATGATCTCAAATTGTCCTTGCTTTTTAAGTGGTTAAATTATAAAAAGAGGCAAGGGTTTAATTTTTAGGGGTTTAAATTTTTTGATTAAATTTTTTCTGTACGAAACGGAGTACCAAGAAGTTTGCTTGGAGATATTTGAGCGTGTCACTCAATCAATCATGGTTTCATTTGGCACCCTGGTTTTTTACAGTTGTTTTACACCGAACAGCATTTCCTGTATATTCTAACCTCAATGGTTTTAATCCCATGCCTTTTAAAGGCTTTCTAGTAGCGAACAGTAATTAACGATTCTTAGTAAAGAAGTTCACTTTATTTCTGTGCTAAAGATAAAAATTTCTCGAGATTCTTTCTGTTTGAGTCAACGACGTAAATAAATATAGCTAGGTGAAATATAATCATAGTACTACAGGGACGTTTCACTATCGATTTAATAACATTTAAAATCTTCATATAGTCAAACTGTTTACTATAAAGGCATTCATTTCTTAGTACAAAACAAAAATTTATTTCAAAATTTAAAAAAAAAAATCAAGGAGTGAATTTAACCCTCTAATGCATACTGTTGCCATTTGGCAACAAGTAACATAATCCACTTTATTCTAATAAATTAGAGATCCCTTTCGACGAATTTGTGTTTTTTTCATCTATTACATTCCATTTTGAAGTTTTAGTTACTAGTAATCATCATAGATGGCAGAAGTAAAAGTGCATTCAAATTTAAAGAGTGATTATTAACTGTTGGGAAACTACGTTTTTGGCAGTATTAAAAAAATATAGTTAAAAAGGATTATTTTGAAATATATTTAGTAGTTTTCTAGTCATTATTATCAAAATTGGAATTTTGTAGTTGGTTTTTGTCGTATGGGAATTTTTTTAAGAACTTGAAATTATTTAAATTGTAATGCAGTTAATTTTTTTTCTGTATTTTCCTCATAATGTATGAGTCTTTAAGATACATTTTTTTGGGATAAAAATAAAAATTCCTGCATTAGAGGGTTAAACATTATATACCTGAAACATTAGATCTATAAATAAATTATAAGATAACAAAATCTTATTGTTTCATAGTTAAAAAAACTTCAAGACGTGAATTTGGACATTATATACATATTAGGGTAAACAGATTCTTTATGTATTAAATCGCTTCAATAAATTCGATTAGTATCGGCTTTAATATGAATAGGAACGTTAAAAAGAAGAAAAAAAAGGTACGATACACTCTTAAAACAAGAGAGTGGATTTGAACTCAGTCTGAGTTAATTTCACGCCTCCAGAGTGGAAAATGCACTTACCCGGAAGGAGTGGATTTTTTGTGTGCTAAACCGCCGACAGGATCACTCCAAACGAGTGATTTTAACTCAGCCTGAGGTTAATATAATATTCAATCCTAATATAATATTCAATCCTTTAATTAATATTCAATCCTTTCTAGTGTCGAAAATGCACTTCTCCAACTGGAGTGGATTTCACTCTTTTGTTTTAAGAGTGTATAAGAGCAGGATTTTGAATTTATTTCTATTCTCATACTTAAATAAATCAAAACTATCCAAATGTTTTCAGTGTTTTATTCGAAAAAATAAGCCTCATTTGGCATAGGTAGATCAGAGTATTCATGTTTGTCCCCACTTAAGTTCTTAAGTACTCATTTTATTTTTTAAGAAGTCTTTGTTTGACTCGAAAGAAAATTTGCCATGTATTCTTTTCGCCTTTCGCTAAGTTTTAATTTTGTTTGTATAGCAAAGTGGCTTTTAATTGTTGTGTCTAAGTGAAAGATCATGGGGTAATTTTTGATTTTTAAATTTGTTTCAATAGGAAAAAAGGACGGTTTCCTGCATGGACATTGCTTGTAAAGTACGAATATCCTAGTTATTTTCCTGTTTTTTTAAAAGGAACTTTGGGCGGATCTTATATAATTTTTTATTCGAATATTTGATAATGGTGGAAATTAAATAAACTAAGATGCGTAAAGGTCTTAAATGAGATATTTAGCAGGTATTGACATGAGTAAGTAGTTGTACTTCACCACGATTAAAACATTTTTTGTAATGGAATGTAGTTTTTACTGCTAATTATAAACGTTTATATAATGCGGTTAAGATGCGAAAAACATTTTCTTGGAAGTTTTAATTTTAATTTATTATTTTTACTATGATGCAAACTATTTGCAATCATGAAACAGTTTATTAAATGAACCACATAGAATTTAAATAGTTATTAGCCTTTGTCTCCCCCCCCCCAATTATAATTCACATCATACAAATAACACAGTCTTTCAAATGGATTGTTTACATTGCGTTGTTCTAGAATTTTTCAAACTATCAGACAATATTACACACTACCCCATTTATTATCTAACGTGAAAAACTACTTTATTCAGATTGTGCAGTCACTTTATAAAAAAACCCCACATCATTCTCTAACCAAAATAAATAACAATATCAAACTATATGTTTTGATAAATATGAACTATTGGGTTTTGTTTAACACATTCTGTGAAGAATACGTGCCAAGCCTCAAAATCTCTCTAAAATATTACTTCGGTAACACGTCACGTCTGGGAGTAGTGTACGGAATGGAGAGGTGTCCCTATTGGTTGAAATGAGAATATCCGGTTGAATTTATCCAATCCCATCTTTTCCTTTTCTCAGATTGTATGACGTGTCATGGGGCATACAGATGAATAGTTCACAACTTAGTGGGTACTGGTATTACCGGTGAAGGTGAGAACTTTCAACAGCATTTTGGGTTTTGGACATTTTGATATATTTTGTCAGTGTCAAACTAAAAATTTGCCATTTCATTTCCCTTTAGTAATTGTATTCGAGCTCACATTTCTATTTGTGAAGAATAGGTATTGGGATATTAAATTCAGTAGCGATACAGCACAAAGTGGGCAAAGGACTTCTGTGCCCATTTCAGCTCAAGGTATTTTAGGAGGGTTTGGGGCAATGGTGTGAATGAAGTCTGGTTTGTCAGTCAGGCTAAAGCGAAGAACCAAATTTTTAATTTGTTAAGTTCACTTGGTCCTTACTTAAACGATATACTGAAGAAGTAATGAAATTCTGAGTGAAATTTTATCAAGCACTAAATGCCAAATAATTCAAAACTATTTAACTATTATCAGGCAATTTCTGAAAACACTCCAATTGATTGTAACAAATTACGTCAGTTTTGAACTAAGTTGAAAATGTTTCATTTTGGTAAAATAGCCTTTATGGAAGGTTTAGAATTGTTTTCAAAACATTTTTTCCACATTTATATTTTGAGGAGTTATGGTACTAATTAATTCTCTTTATATTTTGGATATTTTTGGAGACAGTTTTAGTTTAATAGATAAGAATTCCTTGTATGCTGGGGTTTATCTAAATTTTTTTTTTTTTTAAAAGTCAAATTAATTTTCTTATCGAATCTCTAAATGATTCTTTTTAAGTAAATATCACTTATAATTAAACTTAGTTTTAAGAAAAGCTGTGTATCTTTGCCATGCATATAGTAAACATATTTTCCTTCGAAACAGTTTTACTCAAAAAATAAAAGTTTCCCAGTATTCTAATGGCCAACTTATCAGAAAAGAGAGACAATAGATAGTCTTTATTTAAAAACAGCATTCAATTATATGTTTTTCTTCACGTTAAATAAAAAAATATTCAAGCGAAAAGAAAAAAAAACCCATGAAAAACTAGCCCTAAAGGAAAGGGTCTCTCCTATATTTAAAATAAAATCTACTCGAATATTATAGATTTCAAAGCAATAAACGTAAATTTGAAACACAAAATTAATAATCAGTATATTTTCTTCTTGGAGATTTCCATCTAAAATTGTGCAGATAAATATGAAACGCAGTAGTTTATATATAAAAAAGAAAGTTTTTTCATTAAAAACCCGTTTACTTTGAAAAACACGGAATCAGATTTTACTATCTGCATAACCAAAACGCAACATTTTAGAAATCCTTTTAAACTCATACTATTACCCATTATATCCTAAACCGCTTGCGGAAAAAAAGGTAAAAAAGTTGGTTTCTTATTACTATAAAACAATAACATTATTCCGGAATTAAACTGAGGCAAGTAAAATAAGAGATATAAACAGCAGTTCTTAGTTTTGAAAATCAGCATTTTGTGACAGAAAAACAATAATTTCTGCATTGTAAATTTTTGAAACTTTATAGTGTATCTACCCAAGTAACTTGCCCTCTAAACGCTAGAATAATTTCGAATTTTTTTATCTGAATTCTATATCTTCAAAAGGATATAAATGTCTGGTATTTTGTACCTTAACCATCTTGCTGTGGTGCTGTGTATATTAATAGAAAATGAATTCAACGTTTAACATTGAATTATAGTGCATTGGACCTTTTACTACTAAATCAGAATGCCATGAGAATGCATTTTCATCCAAAGAATTTTATATTTCTGCTATATAAAAGCATATCGGGTCCCAAGTGCTTTATTATGTAAAATTGATTGTTTTGTGTTACCCTTTTGGATCACCGTAAAAGCTTTATTGTAAGAAAACGTTAACTCGTGTTGCATTTTTTTGTGATTATATATAGAAAATTACTGTCTATTATTATTGTTATTTTCAAAGTTCAAATTAAAGATACTTAGCCCTGGCATGTTACCATTTGAATACATCGTTACATTTCTCAAAAATTTTCAAGAATTATTTGAACTTAAAAATTTAGTTTATTGTTTGAAACTTTAAAGAAGGATACACAATATTTCAATGTTTGCTTTGTACAGTGGTTGATTCTCTTGAACAGAGAATATAATAAAGTATTCTTTCAAAAGAAATTCTGAGTGGGTTTTAATCTTAAAACTACTTAAAACGTGAAATTAAAATTAAAAATAAACTAAATACAAACGAATGATTTAAATATAATTATTTAAATATACACATTATAATTCGCACAAATTTATTGAGTTAAAATTAAAGGTACTATTGCGTATTAATATTAGAATAAATCTTTATATTTCTCAACGGCACCAATTTAAAAAAAAAAATAGTATTTTGATCTCTCCAGTAACATTTATAGATCGATGAAATCGCTGGAAGAATTGAAGCCGAGTAAAAGCGCCAAATTAGAAAAGAAGCCAAATAGTTGTCCTTGAGCCGTTGGCAACGGCTGTGTTATCTTAACATTCAGTAGTACATCCATTAATATACATCCATGATTAAAACATCCATGAATTAAAATGGCTTCCTATGCTTTTTAAATGAGCATTAAATTTTGAAGTTTTTTAAATAAGTGAAGTACTTAGAATTCGAATTCTTTTCTGAAATTTTCAATGTATTCTCATTTGGATACGCTGAATTTTTTGACGTGCAACACTTGTCCGTAGCAGCATTTGTAGTTAAATTCAGTGATTTAAATGACTCGAAATTGAATTTCTATGCTAATTCAATGGGAAATTCGTCGACAAATAGTAGATTTATGTAAATCCTATCGTACAGACAGACGGACAAAATGTATGAAAGTTGAGTCTCTGAGGTCATAGCTTTCTAACAAAAAAGAATTTTTAAGATCGGATGGATAGAGCCGATTTTGGAAGGGGGGATACGGACAGACAGACAAACGGACGGACAGACAGACGGACGGACGGACATCGACCGCATGTCAATACCTACTTTTTTATTTTTTTAATTCTTCGAATTAAAAAAAAAAGTAGGCTAAAAACTTCAAGACGTGAATTTGGACATTATATACATATTAGGGTAAACAGTTTTTTTATGTATAAAATAGCTTCAATAAATTCGATTAGTATCGGGTTTAATATGAATACGAACGTTAAAAAAAGGTACGATATAGGAGCATGGCTTTGAGTTTATTTTTATCCTCAGAATAAATGAATCAAAACTATCCAATTGTTTTCAGTGTTTTATTATTAAAAATAAGCCAATTCGTTAAGTAAACTCATGTGGCTTAAGTAGATAAGAGTATTCATTTTTGGTCCCGCTTAAGTTTGTAAAACACTCATTTATTTTTAGCCTACTTTTCTTTTTTTTAATTCGAAAATTTAAAAAAAAATGAAAAAGTAGGTATTGACATGCGGTCTATGTCCGTCCGTCCGTCTGTATGTCCGTCTGTCCGTACCCCCCTTCCAAAATCAGTTCTATCTATCCGATCTTAAAAATTCTTTTTTTATTAGAAAGGTATAACCTCAGACACCCAACTTTCATACTTTTTGTCCGTCTGTCTGTGCGATAGGACGGACATAAATCTACTATTTGATGACAAATTTCCCATTGAATTAGCATTGAAATTCAATTTCGAGTCATTTAGATCGCTGAATTTAACTACAAATGCTACGGACAAGTGAGATACGTCAAAAAATTCAGCGCATCGAAATTAGAATACATTGAAAATTTCAGAAAAGAATTCGAATTCGAAGTACTTCAATTATTTAAAAAACGTCAAAATTTAATGCTCATTTAAAAAGCATAGGAAGCCATTTTTAGCCTACTTTTCTTTTTTTTTAATTCGAAGAATTAAAAAAAAATAAAAAAGTAGGTAAAAGAGTAAGTAATTAAATAAAAAAGTAGGTATTGACATGCGGTCGATGACCGTCCGTCCGTCTGTCTGTCTGACCGTCTGTCCGTACCCCCCTTCCAAAATCGGTTCTATCCATCCGATCTTAAAAATTCTTTTTTTGTTCGAAAGCTATGACCTCAGAGACCCAACTTTCATACTTTTTGTCCGTCTGTCTGTACGATCGGACGGACATAAATCTACTATATGTCGACGAATTTCCCATTGAACTAGCATTGAAATTCAATTTCGAGTCATTTAAATCGCTGAATTTAACTACAAATGCTACGGACAAGTGAGATACGTCAAAAAATTCGGCGCATCGAAATGAGAATACATTGAAAATTTCAGAAAAGAATTCGAATTCGAAGTACTTCAATTATTTAAAAAGCTGCTAAGTTTAATGCTCATTGAAAAGGCATAGGAAGCCATTTTTATTAGAATTAAATCACCATTGCCATCGCAACAATCGCGCGAGAAACTTTAATTCTTTTAGACAAAAAAATTAAAATAAATTTATTTTTGCGACATCTATCAATTTGAAATGACGTCAAAAATATATTTAACTTTGAGTGTCTTTATATAGTGGCATGCAACGTTTTCATTCTATTTAAAAGCGAGAACTGTTACATATTTATTCTTTGAAATATAAATTTTTGCAAACGATTTAAGTAATAATTATTTAATTTTCGAAATAAAATAAATGAAACTAGCCGAATTTATAGCGGGTAAATGTTTAATATAGAATTAATGCTGTGTTTGGCGCCTTTTTACCTGTGGAAGCGGGTTAAGTGACAGATTCTGTTACAAACTTACTTGTTAATTTACATTTCTTATTTTTAAGTGAATTTTGAAGTAGTTTTACGGTATTTGTTCTGCGAATAATTAAATATTTATTTATAACTGCAAATAATCAGGCGGACGATAAGTTATATTTATTTAATTGACGATAGAAAATTAATGAAAATAATTGCTTTAGAAGTTGAAATTATAGCTGGATGCTGTGTTTAGAGAAATTTATTGTAATGTATATAAATTTAATGTAGAAACGGTTGTT
This sequence comes from Hylyphantes graminicola, assembly GCA_023701765.1. NCBI lineage: Eukaryota > Metazoa > Arthropoda > Arachnida > Araneae > Linyphiidae > Hylyphantes > Hylyphantes graminicola. Next base: position 50,146,533 of record CM043117.1, on the reverse strand, counting down.
GATGTCACTTACTGTAACGAACCCAGTTTTTTCAAGATAAGAATTTTAGTAAGTATTTAAGTAACAGGAAAGTAGGCTATTTTAGTTCTTTTAGAACTTCTTGTTATTAGAATTAAATCACCATTGCCATCACAACAATTGCTTGAGAAACTTTAATTCTTTTAGACAATAAACTAAAATAAATTTATTTTTGAGACATCGATCAATTTAAGATGACGTCAAATATATATTTCACTGCGAATCTTTGTATGGTGATATAAATTGTGTTCATTCTATTTAAAAGCGAGGAATATTACATATTTATTCTTTGAAATATAAATTTTTGCAAACGATTTAAGTTATAATTATTTAATTTTCGAAATAAAATAAATGAAACCAGCTGAATGTAGCAAGTAAATGTTTATTGGGGAGTATTTTTTCGGTTTTTGTTCTACGAAAAATTAAATATTTATTTATAATTGCAAATAAAGCTGTGTTTAGTGCTGTGTTTAGTGAAAGATGCTGTGTTAAGTTAGATGCTGCGTTTAGTGAAATTTATTTTAAATTTAATGTGGAAAAACGGTTGTTTATGTCACTTACTGTTGCGAACCCAGTTTTTTCAACATAAGAATATTAGTAAGTATTTAAGTAACAGGAAAGTAGGCTATTTTAGTTCTATAAGAACTTCTTGTTATAAGAAGTATTTGTTTGACTCGAAAGAAAACTTGCCATGTATTCTTTTTGCCTTTCGCTAAGTTTTAATTTTGTTTGTATACTAAAGTTGCTTTTAATTGTAGTATGTTAGTGAAGGATCACGGGGTAATTTTTGTTTTTGAAATTCATACCTAATAGAAAAAGGACCGTTTCCTATATGGACATTGCTTGTAAAGTAGGAATATCCTCAGTTATTTGCCTGTTATATAAAAAAAGAAATATTTTTCATTAAAAACCCGTTTACTTTGAAAAACACGGAATCAGATTTTACCATCTACATAACCAAAACGCAACATTTTAGAAATCCTTTTAAACTCATACATTTGCATTTATTTGTGCTTATATCTCGAACACTATTGTCTATTATTATCGCTATTTTCTAAGTTCAAATTAAAGATGATTGGCCCTGGCATATTATCATTTGAATACATCGTTACATTTCTCAACAATTTTCAAGAATTATTTGAACTTAAAAATTTAGTTTATTGTATAAAACTTTAAAGAAGGATAGACAATATTTGCTCTGTATAGTGGCTGATTCTCTGTAGCAGAGAATATAATAAAGCATTCTTTCAAAAGAAATTCTGGGGCTGGTGGGGTTTAATCTTAAAACTACTTAAAACATGCAATTAAAATTTAAGATAAACTAAATACAAACGATTCATTTATATATAATTCTTTAAATAGATACACATTATAATTCGTACAAATTTATTGAGTTAAAATTAAAGGTACTATTACGTATTAATATTAGAATAAATCTTTATATTTTTCAAGGTGACCAATTTTCAAAAAATTAAAAATTTAGTGAAATTCAATAAGTTTTAAGGTATAGACCCATTTTTCACTATTTGCTCAGTACAGTGGCTTGGGTCTAAAATCATTTTAGCAGAGAGTATAATGAAGCATATTTAGCCATTCTTACGTTAAAATTCTATAGGCTGGACTGGTTAATAATGAATCTACTGAAAATAGGCAATTAAAATCCACAATAAAGTAAATACTAATGATTAATTGAAATAGAATTCCCCAACTCGATATACATTAACAAAGCGTACAAATTCTATGAAACACTACCATAAACACCAAACAATGGCTTTTACAACAAACTCATTACTGACAAACACACTCCATATTTTAATGGGAAACAAAACAATGGCGTCATATTAGTCCCAAATAAACATCCCGTTACATACTCTACTCAAATAACTAGAAACTCAGACAAAAGTCAGCGACACAATGGAAAAGAAAGCAAGCACAAACAGACAAGAGAGAAAATTGTAAATGAATGTTAAAACGATTCCTATTTATTCTCTGCAAACGATAGCAAAACACACTTTCATGGAATAATAATCAGCGAAAGATTTCGTATATATCGTTTTAACTCTGTGCAAGGGTAAGGAAGCCATTTTATACAGCTTATGCTAGGAAGAGCTCCCGTCCGAAATGGCGCACAATAATGCAAAACAAAAGATTTGCTTTAAATAATGCCGCTGCTTCTTAAGGAAAGAAGTCCAGGGTCTTATTTTTCTCACAAAAGGTTACGGAATATTTTGTTTCTCTGGCTTCGGAAGAAGTTTGCATGGAGACTTGAAAAGCGAACCAACCGTGGAATGCAACGTTTTCTAGCATTATGGGGATCCGATATGCAGTCTCGTATAAAAAGCTTTTGGTCTTGGAGAGTTTTATAACAATTCTCTAAGTTAATCGAGGTTGTTTGGTATCAGAATTTAAACCTTTAAAACGATAGAATGTCGGAATAATGGTGTCACTTGACTGTGGTTCTAAAATACGACGCCTGTCGCCAATAGCCCTCGTGTAGCTCTAGTGCGACGATAATTCAAACCTAACCTAACCGGAATAATGGTGTAAGAACAGCAGTCTGCAAAGGAATTCTCTTTTTAATAAGTAGGGCCGTGGGTAACCTAGTGGTTAGCGTCTCGGTCTCGGAATCAGAAGGTCCCGCGATCGAGTCCCGATACCACTGAAGAACCCACCGATCATATGCAGAGTGCGTGCTCGTTAAATCTGTGGATCCAAAAGTCCTGTGGGCGTTCATGGAGCAGTTTTCTACTGGTACAGGTCCCTGGATACTATTTCCCACCCCTTCAGAGACATTGCCAAATTGCGGAGGTGGCGATAAAGGGCAGCATCTGTCCTCTGAACGTTGCGTTGTGTCTGTCTAATTTGACGAAGGTTTAAAAGCGGTTTTCTGACCAAGCACACAAACATGAAAATATATGTCTACCAACCAACCATCAATCAGTTCAAGTGGTTCCAGAAGACATAGCCCTGCAGATGAAATCCCAACAAGCCAGAAATAAGACAGCTGAAATGACGTCAGGAACTGAAACCCGACAGTTTCGAAAACCCGACAAGTCAATAAATTAATGACGTTATGCTTCTTCTTCTTCGCTGACACTACAGCCTGTTGCAGGCCAAGGCCGTCTCTCTCAGTCTTCTCCATCTGACTCTGTCCCCCACAATGGCCCTCCATCGGTCAACTCCTAACACCTTGAGGTCTCTTTCAACCACATCCAGCCATCTGGTTGGGGGTCTTCCTCTGCGCCGTTTCCCTTCTGTCTTCGAGAAAGTTACTTTTTTGGTGGGGAAGCTGTCTTCGCATTGTTATGCTTAAACATGGCAATTTAACAAATATTTTTTGCATTAATATTTTTGCATTTTTTTGCTGTCGGATTATGAACTGATGTTGGGATCACTGACTAATAATCAAAATTCAATAAATATTCTTCACGTTTAGGGTAGACTTGCCGGTCCGCTGGCGCAGTGGTTAGGGTACTAGCCTTTGGAGCTGCTGGGCTCGGGTTCGAATCCCGGTAAAGGCATGGATGTTTGTGCTTTTCAATAAATGTTTTTATTTGTCTGTGTGTTTGTGTCGTCCTTCTTTGTGTGTCTCTTGTGACTGTCTCTTCTGGCGAGCTGGGTAATGGGCTATAAAGCCTACACTCTCCCTTCTAGAGGGCGCAATCACTGTCACTGCCTACCCATTGTTAAATTTTAAAATACTTTTTTAGGTCAAGAACACATCTTTTATTATATAATCCTTCAAAAAGTGCACAACTTTTCATAAACACACCAAAATATTAATTTCGTATTTTTTCTTAATTAAGGTCAAATAACTTTATCCAAAAGAAAATCACAAGTGGGATTCATATTTTAGTGCAATGGCAAGATACATAGAAAGTTGTTTTTAGATTTCCATGAATATTTCCATTTTAAAACGCTTTGCGCTATTCCGAGTCTGTTTCGCAGAAAGATCAGTAAGTTGGCTGTTCCACAAGCGAAAGTGTTCCTGTAATGGCTTTTCTGCATTGAAATCCGGGAATCCGACTAACTTGAATTCAAATTTTTAACAAGCACTGCGAGTTTCTTTTTAGTATCGCCATTAGCATATTTTCAGATGGTTTTAGAAACTATAAATTTAGACGCTTTTCGAATACATTCATAGATTTGTCTTTTTTGTTTAGTCACTTTTTCATAATGTGTTGGTGCCTTTTATAGAAACGTAACTCAGATACAAAGCGCATTGTTGGATGGCTTAAAAAGTGTTGCATAATACATAAATATGTGATTCTAGAATGAATGATTTGATTTATTTCTACGACAATTTGGGCAATTTTTCTAAGAAGGATAAGTTGAAAGGAGCGGAAATTATATTTTTATATCAAAAAGTATTTAATGTTCTTGATAAATTGTTTTTTTTTATTTAGGGGTTTAGGACAAGCTTTCAATTTCAAATGAAAACTAAAAGTGCTAAATCACTGGTATCAGTTTAAAATATTAACTAATATGTTAAATAGTAATCGCTTTAAAAAATCAAATGCGATTATTTTCCATGATATACGCCTTTTAAAATATGCTAATGGTAATTGCGACCGATTTCCGTTCATTATTTTTCTATACCATTGAAGACCCCGTTATTAAGGAAACTATTAGCACATTTTTTAACAAATTAAAAAAATAAGTTTACATTTTTGAAATTAGATTTTCGTGTAATTTTATTTGTATTGCATAATACCTGCATCAGTCTTCATTTGTCTTATACATTATTTTAATTTAATCAGAAAAAAAAAATCATTTTCTGCTGAAACATTCGCTTTTCAATTGAAGTTGAACAATACAATTTTTAATTTAAACTTTTAGATTGAAGATTGTCATGGAAAAGTATACATTGTACTCAAGTTAGACACATAAGGTCATATTAACTAATAAACTTATTTCATATGCTCTTTTAGAAAAAGTTATTTTTTATTTAATGATCCGATAGAAACTTTGAATAAATGGGAGGACTGAAATCAGTAAATCACAATTCCAATTGAATACTTTAATATAAATGAAATATTACATACTTAAATGGTTTTTAAAACAATGGTAAAATGACTAAAACAAACGAAGATGAATCAACAACGCCAAGAATAAATAATGCCAATAAATCCCAATTAGTAATTTTATCATAAACTAAAATCGTATTAATCCTTATATCTTTGTTCACTAAGCCTGGGTGACGATTATACAAAACTTTGTCTCTGAAATCCCTTTTAATTTATAAGACTTAGTCGCGCTAGTGAAAATATCTTGAAATCCCGAGTTGCAGCATCAGCTGTTGGGACGAAATTCTCTAACTAGAGAACTTATTTGTGTATTTCAGGAGAAAAGGGGCGTAACTCAAAATGCATAACTTCAGGGGCGAGCATGGGCTGAAGATAATCAGACTTACTCGACTGTGAAAAGGCGATCGTGGGTTATAAAGGTTTGAAAAACTTGGGGGTATTGAATATAAAAACTTTTGGGGACATTATATAATTTTTAGAAGAACATTTTGGATACTAGGCGTTTAAAAAAATTGAGACACCTGACCATTGAAAAAAATTGAGGCACCTGACCATTTAGAAAAGTTGGGACACTAGATTGTTTAAAAAACCCCAATATGGGACACTAGGCAATATCTATAAAAATATTGGGACACTTGACTATTTGAAAAAAGGGACGCTAGACCATTTCAGAAAGGAGAGTGTTCACATTATATAATCTGACATGGCGTAACGATGCGTACGATGTCGTTTTTAAAAATTGCGTTAATTGCCTAGTGCCTACCCAGTTGATTACTCGTCACTTGAATGTGGTTTTAAATTACCAAGAGTCTGTAATGACGTACATTTCTTGTATATAATTATTTTTCGTAATGACTTATTTTGTTTTTGTAAACTGAAGTGAAAAGAATGTGTGAAATTCGGGCGTTCGCTTTGGCGACGTTTTTTTTGTCAGAACTTGAGAAAAATGTGACTGCTTAATATCTTTGTCCTAGAACTCCAGAATTCTACGTTTAAATTGTCGGTTACTTTGTGCTGTCCTAAAATAAAACGTCTCTTCCAAAAGAGAGTTTTCAATGCCAATAATACAAGCCCTTGTGTTGATCTAGTGCTACGATAATTTATACCAACAAAACTAATTCAATCAAAATCACTGTCTCTCGTGAACCTATACTTCACTACGTCTCGGAGTTACTTCACGAAGTCGTCAACGGGAAAAGTAAAAATGTTTCGCCTAGGTGACGATCGACGACTGTGGCCCGGCTTCAATGCCTCGAATTCAATGGTATTAAGACAAAAGTGTCTTTCTCTAACTGGAAATCAGAGTTAGTTTTCTCCAGCTTTATATCTTGAGATTTTAATTAGAAAGCGGTTAATTTTGAAGCGGGTCTTGGAGGGAGATGCGTCAATAAGAGAAGAAATTAGTTTGTGAAACGAAAGTGGTTGATTTAGTTTAACTATTTAGATGGATTTTACATAACTTGAGAATAGTTTACGCGTAATTGTCTGTTGCTGCATTCTATTTTGTAATATATTTGTTGAGATTTAAAACTCGATTTAAAACTTGATTTGAGAATTATTGTGGATTCTCTTAAAATTATGATTTTTTTTCTGCCGTTGCGGTTTGAACCTTTATTTACAAACCAAAGACACAAAACATTTTATTAAAATATCTAACATTAAGTGTTGAATTGCATAGTATATTCGTAGTAAATTTAGTGACTTTAACATAATATGTTTTAGAAAAAATTTACAATTAAAAATGTCGAAATACAGGTTACTAGATTTGCTGCTAAATACAACACAAACTATTTCCAAGACAAATAGTACTTGCACCTCCAATTACCACAAACAAGGTAAAAAAAACTCATTTATATATTCGAACATTGAAAACTTTGAATGATTTCTACAATTAATATCATTCGAACAAATATGCGTTATTAGGCGATGCCATCAAACTTAATCAAAACTATGCCATAAACTTCTACCATGAACCCCGCCGATCCGGCGGCGTAGTGGTTAAGGCATTGCCCTCTGGAGCTGCTGGGTCAGGTCTCGAAACCCGTTCAGGCATGGATGTTTGTGTTTGTCGAGTATATGCGGAGTACGTGCTCGTAAAATCTGTTGGGTCCGAAAGTCCTGTGGGCGGTCATTGCGCAGTTTCCGGTGGGTACAGGTCCCTGGAGAAAATTTCCCTCCACTTCAGGGACATGTCTAAATGGCGGAGGTGGCGACAGATGGCAACATCTGTCACATGTGTTTGTGTGTGTCTTGTGTTGTCCTACTTGACGATGGTTTATAAGCGGGTCCTTGACCAAGCACACAAGCCTGAAAATATATGTCTGCCAACCAACACCAACCATGAATACCATGGGTCAAAGCATAAGAAGAAATTATCGATAAGGATTATTGGTAGATTTTAGTCTAGAGTTAAATTCAGGAAAATGTAAATATTCGAGATTATTTGAATATTTTTTTTATTATGAGTAAGGTATTACTGCGGCACAGTGGCTGAGATGTACACGTGTCCGCCCATTAGCCCAAGTTTGAGTATTCGACCCCCGGATGAGTCGTCATAGTTTTTGGATGGGAAAATCGTAGGGACGCATATAATATGATTATGTGGCATGTAAAAGATCCCTTGAGTACCCATTTGAATTGGGTTCACTCGGCAAAATTAAATATCGACTTTAACATCTATAGAGAGCTCATATTCATTGTAATTTGAGATCCAAAATTGGTAGCAGGAGTCGTCTAGATAGCGCCACAAAAAATATCTCTCAATTCTGGGGAATATACCGAGTATGAAATGCTTATCCACCAATCCACCAGCCTAGTTGGAAAAAAGTAAGGTATTAATTTAATTTAAAATTATATAAATAAAGAGAGAAGAAATTTAGTATAAGTTAGAAAAAAATAACTCTAAAACTTGAAATATAATATAAATAGAAGCTTTTTATACAGTGGAAAAACGTGTGTGAAAGTATTGTAGTTTGTGTTTTACGACTATTGTGCTCAAAACTAAAAGTAATAGTTGTATTTCTGTGTGATATTTTGAATCTAGTTAATCATTGAAATTTTATCCAAATTGCTAATAAGTGATTAATGTGGACTTATTTTTATCTATATCGGAACTGAATTCTTATTTATATCATCATTTCTGGGGCTAAGTACAATAGACTTAAAGTCGCAGTGCTTGGCGATCTTGCCCCCCACCAAGAAAGTCATAAACTCATATTTATATAATTTTTTCATTTCTAATTTCATTTGCTTTTATTTTTATAGAAGAAAGTACTAGAAACTATGGAAAAATATAACTCATGATTTAATTTTTTTTAAAATATATTTCATAAAACATATAACAAATGCTTGCTAATGTTTGGAGTGTAACAGGGTAATGTTTTATTTGTATAGACCTCGAAACTTCGTATATTATAGGTTGCTAAAACACAATATTAAATTATTTCTATTCTATTGAAACTTGTTAAAATACGAGAAAAATAATATTTTCAAAAAAGTTCACCCGTAGTTTTACTAAATTTTTTTATAGATAAAATATCCAACAAAATCCAAATTCCAATTTTAGAACTAACAAAGCTATAAATCAATAATTCCGAATAGTTTTCACAGAAACCGTAAAAACACTCCAATTTTTACAAGTTTGCCATTGTTTTCCGAATGTTTGCGAAACTCGCACTCCTCAGGTAGTAAACAAGGACATACATGAAGCGGACATCCTATCTGTTAATAAAATGGCAGGTTGTGGTGAGGACCAAGATGAATAACAAGATTGGCGTAAAAAGTCTGTACCTTTGGCGAAAAAAATAAAATGTGTTAAACAAATAACATTTAGGTTGTATTTCAGTATGTCTGTTGATATGTTTTCAACGTATTTTAAAAAAAAGAATGTAGGGGCAGTTTTGTAATTTAAAAAAGAGAGTCCAATTCTTTTTTTAAGGATTTTTAAAATTGGATAAGTAATTGTGCCAAACACACGTGACTTGGGAGTGACGTTGGTCACCTTATAGGTTTGCCAATGTACAGTACCTTCTTATTCAAAGTCTCCAGTTGTAAAACTATTCGTGCTACTCTTTTCTTCGGAAGGGCAGCCATTTTGTTCCTATAGCTTCTCTGCAATAAAAGTTTGTATTGTATTTGCTGACAAATAAATCGGTTTACAGGAGGTAAAAGAAAATGTCGAAACACTATACACCTTTGTAAAACAATAGAAGTGTTTGGAAACGCAGGCTGATATTATTTTGTCTTAACATGGGATAAATTTATGTATATTCTGTAAGTTTCAGATCGTAAAGTGGAATAGGAATCGCTTTACACCCTTTGCCAACCTAAGTTGGGTAAATAGAAATATACTATGGAGAACACCTTTCCGCGCATGTAAAGAGTTCCATAAACTATTTGTGAATCCATCCAGAAAACATATTTAAAACATTAATTTCGTTTAAGGTCCAACAGATTTGAATATTATTTGAGAAAATTCGGCAATTTTATCGGAATGAGAAGTATTTTTGTTAACTTGTATTCAGATCACTTTGTATGTAAATATTACCTTACAAGAGTTTCTAACTAACGGACCAATAGCGCTTTTCCTTCTGCCTTTTTACGCTTTCTTTTTACACAAGTTAGGTTGGCACGGAGTGTAGTTTTACGATTAAGAAAAGGTTTGTTAAGTTTCTAGCATTTATCGATAAATCATACGCATGAATATGAGTTGAAAGTGCATTGTTTTTGTTGTTGCTGTGTGCCTCCAGGGCATAGCCTGGAAGGCAGAAGGGGTGTCTCTTTACTTATGTCGCTGGAGAAGAGGAGGGGCATTCTTCTACAGACAACCTGCACCCATGGTACTGCTCTATAACTGCTCACAGGACTTTTGGACAAACAGATTTAACGAGTACGTTCTCCGCTTATACTCAAGACAACATAAATATCCATGCCTTATCCGGGATTCAAACCCGGGCCCACTCGCGTGACAAGCAAGGATCGCAAGCGACATAAAATGTGTAAATACTAAAGCAATTTAAAACAAAATCTATAAATACCCACGCATTTCAGTATCCACCGCACTCTTGAATAAATCCTATAACTTCTACAGAAGAAAGAGGTCTGCGTGGTGGGAATGTCATATTTTCTTTCAGTTTTCCGAACCCTTAACTCCTTTCTTGTTTTCTCTTGAATTACGATTCGAATTTCGGAGGTCACAGATTTCTTTCTGGATCAAGTACGAAAAATTCTCTCGAAATACACATAAAATGCAACAACAGAAAGCTCCAAAATTGCTCAACACCGAAATTTCCAAGGCACGTATCGGGACACCAAAGTTTTGGCAAAGATCTCGACTCAGCTGCATATTGAAAGGGATGAACGCGAAGAGATAAATAAAATAATAGTATTGACTTTTTTTACCTGTTATCATATGGATTAGGTTAGTTATTTGTGCAAGCACAGCAGCTTTGCAAATAATTAGATATGACTTTTGAAAAAACAGTTGTCAGTAGAGAGTAAAAGAAATATTTTTAATTTATTAATTATATTTCATAGGATTTTATTATATTTTATAGTTAATTTTTCTCGAGGGTTTTTAGTAATTATTGTCACAGGAGATATAGTAAATAATAAACCATACTGTGTAAAAAAACTCGTTCTCAAGGGAAAAACGCTAAATTTCTTTGCTTAATGTTAAACGTTTGCTGTTATCAGAAGAGAGAAAGAGAAGAAAAAGAGAAAGATGGGAGAGAGAGAGAGGATAAAGAGAGATATGAGAAAGAGGGATGAGATAAAGAGAGAAGAGAAGGAGAGATGAGAGGAGAGAAAGAGAGAAAATAAGAAGAGAGAGGAGAGAAAGAGAAAGAGAAAGGAAAGTTGAGAGAGGAGAAAAAAATTTGAGAGGAAAGGAGAAAAAGATAGAGAGGAAGAGAGAAGAGAAAGAGAGAGAAGAGAAAGGAAAGTTGAGAGAGGAGAAAAAAAGGGAGAGGAAAGGAGAAAAGAAAGTGGAGAGAAAGAGGAAGAAGAGAGGAAAATGAAAGGAAATGAGGGAGACGCGATTCTCCCTGAACCCTCCTAGAGTTTGTTTAGACCCCTGGGAGTTCCAAGGTGGGTGCCACTCGATCTGCCAGTTACTCAAGTGTCTACTAAGATGATGTAACATCAGTTGGAGAAGTTTTGCCCCTTTCTGGCTGGAGCGTATGTTAAGGATACTCGGTAAAACCATTTAGTTGGTAAGGCATAATATGATAAAGGTCCCTTCGGGATCGGACATAGCTGAAATAACTTTCGGCCTATAAACGGTCTGTGCAGTCACGAAGTCCGACAAAAAATACCCTGCGTAGAGGTAGTTCACGTTCAAATATGCTCCATGTGTCCCGAAACCGCGCACTATGACGACATTAAACATTGCGTTGGGTGACAATTACTGTCATGGCTCGTCACTTAACTGTGGTTCTAAATTGAAAACATAAATCGTCAATACCACTCGTGTACCTCTAGTGCAACATTAATTCATCTCATCTCTACTTAACCAACAAATAAAAAAACATTTTAAACAATAACAGAAGAAACATATTCTTTTACCTTACCTCATGTTTCTCACCCACAAGATGGACCTGACACCCCTTCTAGGAATAACATACTTCTACCCGGCACCCGTAAACTTTTAGAGTCAATAAAAAGTATGAATTTTCTCAGGGAGAAGAAGTACCTTTCGTTTCTTAGGACCTGCGAATGTTCTTTTTACTTTTTTGAACTTTTTCTCTTCAGCTTTTATTTCTCGCTTCCTTTCCACTATTTTTTTTAGTTAAAATGACAGACTCGTATATAACATTTTTTGGGAATGTGAATTCTGATTTTATATTTTTGAAAAATCCGATTATCTATTGCTCCACTAATTTAAAGCTCTGACTCACCCACGTGCGCTTTGTAATTTTTAATTGCTGTCGTATAACGAGGCCTATAATTTGGGCTGGCCAGCCCTACAGAAACGTTGTAGCGACACCTGGACATTGAAACACGTGCAGATTTAAAGTACACCAGTCTCATGCATAGCACGCGAGTTTAGCCAACAATCGTTTCCTCATAAATATAGGTTTCAATTTAAGTTATTTACACATTTATGCACTGAATTCGTGCTAGATATAGCTGTAATATTACTGTAGGCGTGGGCGTTGGCCAGCAAAACAAAAATTTTTGAATGTCAGTTAAGATTTGGCATCAGAAACTTGACTATGGTTCAAAATTACGTGACTAATGGGGGCCCGGATGGCCGAGTGGTTAGCATCGCAGGATAGCAGTCTGCGCTCTGTGACGTGTGCGGGTTCGATCCCCGCCTTTGCCTTTTGTGAACTTCCTTTCTTTGTGACAGTAAAACTCTTTCTGTGTCTGTCTTATTTGACGAAGGCTTGTAAGCGGGTCTTTGATCAAGCACACAAGCCGGAATATGAAAGTTAACTACCCTACCCCTACGTGACTAAGGGGCCGTGGGTAGCCTAGTGGTTAAGAACTCAGTCTCGGAAGGTCCTGCGATCGAGTTCCGATACCACCGAAGAGCTACCGAGAATATGCGGAGTACGTGCTCGTTAAATCTGTGGGTACGAAAGTCCTGTGGGAGGTCATGGCGCAGTTTCCCACAGGTACAGGTCCCTGGAGACTATTTCCCTCACCTTCAGGGACACGTCTAAATTGCGGAGGTGGCGATAGATGACATCATCTGTTACGTATGTGTGGGTGTTGGCTGTGTCTGTTTTACTTGACGAAGGTTTATAAGCGGGTCTCTGACCAAGCACACAAACCATAGAGTTAGGAAGGAGGAGTAGAGGTGTCTATCAGTTCAAATGGCTTGAAAAGGGCTTTCAGGTTTTTCGAGCTACTGCTTATCACAAACTGGCACTGAGGTATCCCAAGATGCAGCGCTTTAGCGGTTTTTTGAGCTACTGCGCCTAACATAGTAGCCGAAACTATGGAAACTGACACTGAGGCATCCCAAGATGCACCGCTTTAGCCTGCTTCTTTTGTGCGTTATTGCGCACATACATGGCCAGCTCTATTCTCTTTCCTAACTCTATGACAAAAACCTGAAAATATATGTTAAAGCTCCACTTGGAGACTAAAGATAGGCATCCCCAGTAGTTGCAACTTTGAGATTCCGAGAAATAGAAGTGTCGAACGTAGCTGGAATATTTCATCTTTTCTTCCAACTACGAGGAGCGTGTATTACGGTTTATTGCGGCAGGTGAAAAAAATGATTGGAGATTTTTCTCTCTATAAAATCGAGCACAGTAACCCTCTTTTAGCTTCCTTTTTTATTTAACTGCATTTCTTGGGTTTATTTGTAACTGTTTCTAAAGTGGAAATAATTTTTTGATATGACATATTTCAGATTTTTCCCAGATGGAACACGTCCAAGGAATAAAAATTTGTTTAGCAGAATTTTTGTTAATCTATGTTTATATCTTGGCTAGCAAACGGCAGATTCTACTCAATTTACAGTTTTCAAATATTTTTTTTTTGTGCATTACTTTATTTAAAGTGGTTACACATGTCCATAATGGACAATTCCCACATTTTTTTATTATTTTTTTCTTCGACGTAAATAGGTGAGACAAAATAAGGGGCGAAAAAATTTTTGCTCTCCGATGCGTAGTTATTTTTTTATTTGATTTTAAAGTTAGGGTTTTTAAAAGCGCGCGAAAAACAGTACGTTCCGCGAGGAATCGTCTGTGACGTACATGTACACCACACGTGACCAAATCTCCTCAGTTGCGTATAGCGTTAGGCGGGATATTTCACAAATCGTTTCCCAAAACTTTATATTTTCGTTTTCTTTAATGCAGTAAGTTTGTATTTATTATTTAATAATGGCATATTGCTACTGCTTAGTTCCCTAGTGTCGAATACGACTACAGAAAAGAGAAAAGATATATTTTAACTTGCCAACAGAATCGGTACAGCGAAAACGATGGTTTTCAGCCATGCGACGTGATCCAAAAAAAGGAACCAGTTTTTAATAGGATTTTGGACTGACTTAACTATTCTTTAAAAATATAAATTTACGTGTAAAACATGGTAAAGAAAAAATGCAGAGCCACAAACGCACAAAATTAAATTAGTTATTAGGTTTTTTTTTTAAAGTATATCTACGGATAACATGTCAAATGTAGCAACTTAGGATATCTAAAAACATTGTTAATAATGTTTACTTACAGACTTCTACGTTAATAGTATTAATATTTTTGAAAAGTTTAATATTTTTTTCCAATTTTTCCTTTATTCCGATGGTTAAAACTAAAAGTTGTGCAAACAAAATATGTCACGCTTTTTACACGTTCAGACGAAACTAAGCAATTTTCTGAAAATTCAGGACGGCGACTTTTTGCTTTCTACAGTAGTACCTTTATTCATATTATTAAAATGTATGACTTGAATTAAAGAGTAATACTAAAATCCGACGAATAAATTATGATATTTTATCAGACAAGGAAAATTGTGTTTTGTAAAAATGGTAATTTTGTTATGAATGACCAGTGTTTAATTAGAACATTTTAACAGCACAAAATACTATTAAAACTTTATCAATAATAACACAATTCTATAGGTAAAACAAGAAAGAAATAACCTTTCAGAAAAACAATTAAAAAAACCGAGTAAACTATCCAGGACACCTTTAAAACAATGAGCTTCTTGTGTGAAATAAAAAAAAAAAAAACTTGGAAAAAACATTTTTACCGCGAAAAGGGATTTGAACCCGGGACCATACGAATACGAATCGCTTACGCTACCACTAAGCTACGATGCCCGTGATATATAATGTTTAAATTGCTATAAAATTTTAAGGGAGTTACTTTCAAAATTGAAAAAAAACAGTAAAGTTTAAAAAGAAATTTAAAATTTTGACTTTAAAAAATGAAAACAACTTGTAAATATATGTTTTTATTGCTTTAAAATGATTATTTAGGGTAAACACTATACATAAAAACACTATAATTTACAATTTTATGTTATTATTACTAAAATGTTTGCGGTACCGTACCCCTTTAAAATATATCTCTTAAATTATTTTTTTAAAATCAACTTATGATTAAATAAATATTAAAAGAAAATAAACAAGAATAGAAAATTAAGGCAAAAGAAAGTTATAAAGCAAAAATGAACCGTAAAAAAGCATGGGAGAATCGAAAAATCGCAATGACTGAAGTAGCTAACGAACCCTACGTGGTGTACATGTACGTCACAATCGCTTAGCCAATAGCAGAACGTTTCAAACAAGAACTAAAAATTGACGATTTTTAACATTGAATATTTAATAACACAATTTTTTTTGTACATTTTAATCTAGATATTTGAAATCAGCGTTGTTTATTTTATCGAAAAAATGTATTTTTAGTAGTTTTTAAAAAATATGGGAATTGTCCATAGTTGGATTTTTAAATTTCAACATCACAATACACGATTCAACATCCAAAATACAAGATCCATCGTACGAAATACAATATTCAATATCCAAAATGCAAAATTCAATATTCAATAACTATATACAAGAATTTTATGTCAAAATTCAATAATTCAATATTCTATAACTATATACAATAATTTTATGTCAAAATACACAACTATTCATAATCAAAATACAAATACTTATTATAACAAACAAAATAATACTAAAAATATAAGTTGGCAAAATAATAATAAAGTATGCAATAATTAAACAAAATATAACTGCAATAGCTTTGTAAATCATTCTGCCCGGGTGTACCATAAATAATGGTAATTTGTTCATTTGATCCAGCACAAAAAAGAAAACATTTCAAATGCATAAACAAAAAAATTAGTTCAACTAACAATCTTTGAATTAAACCCAATTATATATCGACAGAAAAACGTTAACAGAGAGAGCTCTCATGTAGCTCCTTTACTGCTCGAATTTAACCAAACTAAATAAAAAAAAAGACGTGACACAAATAATTTGTTAAAATTTGTCACAACTGCTATTATTTTGCTGAAGTTAAGCCCACCAGGTAACATACTTATGTGTTATCCACATGGTCCGACGTGGGGCCCAAGTGGTTCTAATGGGCACTGATGGGGCCCATCAGCCCATTACCAAACCAAGTGAATCCCATGCACTCAATTTCAGCAATTATCCGCTAATTACAAAAAATATGAGTAGAATATTATTTATTTTGTAATAATTAAATGCCATTAATGTATTTGGATGCTAAAATTTTCATATTTTATATTTTTTTTACAAAAAAGTAAAACCATGTAGATCTACATGGAACAATATGGGAAACCCATATAGATTTCTGTGGGCTATCCATAACAGGCCCACGAGATTAAATAAAGCAGCTTAGAACTTGGTTTTCATTCTTAGTCAAATGAACTGTGTATTACTTAAATAAAATAGGTTTCATAGTTAACTAAAAATTATTGTACCACAAAAAATATACGCAAGTATATTATCTTAAATTAATTAATCAAGACAAATAGAAATTATATTTGATAAAAAAATCAATAAAATGAATTCCACGGTGTAATAATTGATGTTGTTCAGGACTGGAGTATAGAAAATAATATTAGTACAATTTATAGCTCTTTTAATTGAACCGAGTTTATACAAAAACACAAATAGGCCAATATGGGACAACCCAAGTGGGCCGATGTGGGATGGCCAATCTAAATCTATATGGATTTCCCATCTGGTCCGATAGAAGTGAAGATGCTGTCAAAATAACTATTTTTTTTTATGTCCTCCAACTGCATATTAGTAAAATATATTCATTGTTTCGGTATATTATTAACTGATAAAGAAATTGATCAACTTAAAAGGCAAAATCAATTACCCATGAAACATGGTACTGGGCTGATGTGGAGAAGCTCAGGTGGACCAATGTGGAAGAAAATGAGATGGCCCAGATGGATCGATGTGGGATGGGACAGGCTGATTGATGTGGGACCTTACATTTTAATTCAGGGTTCTAAATAGGCCTTGTTTTGTGTACAATGCCAACGCATTGTTAAGAAAAGGTAACTTTATTAGTCTTTTAAAGGTAATTTTATTAATCCAATAGGAGTTAATTTCGTTACCGAACCTTATTCCACAAATCTAAGCTTCAAAAAAAAAAAAAGTAAATTATCTTTTATTTTAAATTTGTAACACGGACGATAAAAAACGAACACATTTCCTTCATTTAAGCTACTTAATCCATTCCTGAACACTAGAAATTTCTCTTTCAAAATCCAGAATTACCATGGAAAAATAACCAACGGAAACAAAGTGCTTAGCACCGTTGCCACCCTTATCCAAGAAAATCTCCTTTTCCGAAAGGCTCTTCATTAAATCTTGGTAGGCAGGGAATCGGAGTCACACAGCTTTAAAATTTTAATCTTTTCCCAAGCTGCGTGTTTTATTTTTGGGTGATCGCGTTAATCAGCATACAATGTTTCTGCCCGAATGGCTTTACTGATTTCACGTAAAATAAGTGAAAGTGTAAATGGAAATTCTACTGTAGGTCTCAATATTTAAAACTTTTATAGTGTTTGCACTCTCTTACGAATGGTAACTTATAATGGGATTTTCACTGCAAGAGTTCTTTTTTAACATGTAATGGAAGGGATTGGGTCTTACCACGGCCAACTTCAATAACAAGGCCAGAGAAGATCTAACAAAAATGAGCGTAGATGGAATTTTTGACGTCACAGATCTGAGTGCCGAACATCGAGAAACTAGTTAATGGAAGAGATTGGGTCTTACCACGGCCAACTTCAATAACAGGGCCAGAGAAGATCTAACAAACATGAGCGTAGATGGAATTTTTGACGTCACAGATCTGAGTGCCGAACATCGAGAAACTAGTTAATGGAAGGGATTGGGTCTTACCACGGCCAACTTCAATAACAAGGCCAGAGAAGATCTAACAAAAATGAGCGTAGATGGAATTTTTGACGTCACAGATCTGAGTGCCGAACATCGAGAAACTAGTTAATGGAAGAGATTGGGTCTTACCACGGCCAACTTCAATAACAGGGCCAGAGAAGATCTAACAAACATGAGCGTAGATGGAATTTTTGACGTCACTGTTCCGAGTGCCGAGGATCGAGAAACTAGTTCAGACGCAATCAGAACCCTGAAAAAGTGGTCAGTCGTGAACGAGTGGTCCCGAACAGGTTTCGAAACAGGTTGTCTTAATCTTCGGAAAAACGTCACTCGGACCAATGACGTCAAAATTTCCGTCCCTGAGCGTGTTTGGAAGAGCTTCTTCGGCCTTAGTAGTTGAGCAGGCCGTGGTCTCACTAGTCTTACAAAATTGACCACTTAAACCGATTATAGAAAATTTCGACACACAGTTCAAAAAGTGGATGGCAAATAGGCTTGTTCCTGATCTTGAGTGGGAACATAAATGCTGAATTCCTTTTAGAGAATCGATTGGTGAATTAATGGCAAGTGGGGGGGGGGGACAGAACATCGTTATAAGGAATCCAAAGAATGAAATCTTAAAGGAATTACGTTACTTGACACGAAGCACTTCCTATTTACCTTACTTATTCGAGGTACTGAAGTACTTTCTGTATTCAAATAATCAATTCAATATTTACAGGGATGTGTTTGCTGCGTTAAAAGTCTAATAAGGCCGAAAAATGAAAGTAATTTTTAAATTCAATGCAAATTATTAGTATAAATTAGTTTAAATTCATAATTGAAATTTCGTAGTTTATGTTTAAAAATGTAACACTTTTTATGCAACTGTGTTTGTATATGTGTATATGTGTTTGTATATGTTTGTGTATGCACTATGTGATTGCAACTGTGCATTGCATATTGTCAGCACAATAACAGAAACACTAGCTTGTTAAATTTTATTGATGGTGGAAATTCAAAACTCTGACTTATACAGTTGCTAGTTTCCAGCCTTGTATTGTTGTACATTTCTGTGCAAAATATAACTCTTTAACTAATGATCCCATTATGATGGTAAGCGTTCTGAAATCACCCTTAGTTGGTAATTTACTTGGGATGTAAAATTTATTGTGTGGTACCGCACTGTTAAAAATTTCAGTTCAACGTTGAACCAAATATTGGTGAAAAATCAATAACTTTTAGTAGATACACCATAAAATGGTTCAACCAAATATCGCACTCTGTAAATAGACCTGCTTTCACGAAAGTTCGGTTCAACTTCAACTAACCTGCAACCGATAGTTTAACTGTTTACTCAAACCATTAGTAGTACTTCCTCTGCTTTAGTATTGTCCCGTCCGTAGCCGAGTGGTTATGGCATCAGCCTAGAGATTCAACCGTCTCAGGAGTGCGGGGGTTCGAATCCCACCTACTGCCAGTCATCCTTTAAATCGGTTCTCTGTACTGGAAATAGTAGAAGAAATCCTCAAATCATCACGGATGGCCCCGAGTATAGTTCAACCTATCTATTTTGCTATGCATTAGGAGAACCTTTTTATGGTTCAACCTTTCACTATAGTTACGCGTTGGAAAAATCCCGCATATGGTTCAACCTATCACCATAGTTACGCAATTTAAAAATACCGTTTTATGGTTCAACAGTCTACCAAATCATGGTTACAGCAGCTTTGAATCGTAATTTGGTGCAACCTTGAACTATTATTTTTAACAGTGCGGCGATAACGTTTGCTTCACAGTGCTCGTTCGGCTAAGACGTTTGCTTTACTTGGATTCACCCACCTTCTCTGTTTAAACGCTATTAGAGTAAGTCGTTCATGTAACTCTAAACTAAGAAAACATCAGTTTTCGGTAAACAAAAATTGCAAATTATTAGCATAAATTAGTTTAATTAATAGTTGAAATTTCGTGGCATAATATTTTCATTGCTATAATTTTGTGTTATGTTAGAACTATACTATATTTTGTTACTATTTGTAAGAAAATATCTTTAGGTGCAATGATTTTAAATAAAAATAACCAATAGCATATTTCATTCGAATTTCCAGCATTAGAGAAACAACCTTAAATCCTCAACCGTTATAATTTGCCTTATAGTAGGAGTGACATCTAAGCCTTCCTCACAACCCCCAGATAGCAACCTAAGAGGTGCGAGGCAAGGAAATTTATGACGATTTTGCAAAGGCGCGAAAATTCTGCCGCGTTCCCATTTTAAAGAATTCCATCTCATCGGGAATTCAAAAGAGGTTGATTCTCAATACAAAAGATTAAATCAGGCGTCAAAAATCTTAATCGAGTTGAGACGTTCCAAAATTTTTGAGGTATCTCTGCTTATCGGGTTCCCTATAGAGAGCACCTTTACCTTGCGGGACTTGAAATCGGGTTCGGGAATTCATTGTTTAGATGCAAATACTCAGGATCGTCTATTGTTAGGAATATGCATATAATAGGGAGCTTGAAAGTATTGAAAGCGAGATATGACTTTTAAATTCGGATATTAAAGTCTATAGATTTAGATACATGGTATAAGGGCTAATATTGTTTTAAAATTGAATGATAATGCACCTGTGATAAGTATTGAATTAATTTTTGAAGAATAATAATTATCAAGGAATATTTTGGAAGAGTTGGTCGTACACCCCGTTCGTTCGACTTTGTGAAAATTAATTTCTCGAAGTTATAAAATTTAAGGACTCAATTTAAAAAACAAGGCCTTAACTCTAATATAAAATATAAAACTTGGAGATAGTGGGAATAAAATTCTAAAATAAGAATCGAAATACTTTTTTATGATTATATGTTTAAATAAATTATTAGTTTTATTAATATAGTCAAATATCAGTTTCCATCCTTACTAGAAATAGAGATGGTAGATTCACTCTTTATTTATATGCAAATACATAAAATCGTCTATTGTTGGAAAATGCTCATAAAAGTACAGCCGGAAGCTATGGGAAGTGAAATAATTTTTAGATTTCGATGTTAAAGTCAATATGACTAAGGCTTTGGGGGATAAGTTTTTCATGTTTTTCATTTATCTAAAATTTCATTTATTTTTCATTTATCTAAAATTTCATTTATTTTTCATTTATTTAAAAATAAAAAAGGTATGGAACTGCGACAGGTATGGAATTAGTTTTTATAGGTTTTTAATTTAAAGATGAATTTTGAATATCAATGCAAAAGCAATTTTCTGTATCAGATATTTTGGAACTTAATTTGATGATATTAACTGCATTTATGAGTTAAATGAGAAATAACTTTATTGTAAATAAATTCGTGTACCATTTAAAAAATGGGGAACTTTGTGTACTATTTGAAACACGGGGAACTTTAAACTTAAATTAAGAAATTTGTAAATCAATTCAATATTTATAGCCATACGAATTGTTTCTATTATTTTCGTACTTTTGATTTTTAGGCCATGATATTAGCAAACTACTAAAATCATCATTAATTAACAAAGGAACTAACTTTACAACACCGGTAAAAAAAACCATAAATACCCAACAATTTTCATTAACTTCCATAATACTTAACTTTTAATTCAGTATCAGTTATCAGAAATTAAATAGACTTAAGCCACATATAGAAAAAAACACGCCTAAAAACCAATACTTGAGCGTTACGAACTCTTCTTGAACCTTTTCCGTCGCGTGCCAATGGCTCATCATTTTCGATGATGAATTAACAGCTTATCTTCAAAATACATACTTGCAACCGCAAAAGGCTACATTGTGTTCAATACCACCCTTTTGAAGACTTTTCATTGTTATTAAATAGTCTGTACCTTCGAGTCAAAGGGGTGTAATGTTTGCCAACGTTGTAGAAGATCGTATGAAGTGTGTAATTGCAAAACTTGCATTCTTCAAAATATAACTAAGATATAGGGCCCCGCCCGTTCATTCGAGATAATATGCAATTGAATTTACCATTATCAATATAATATATCCTTTAATATATCTTATTTATTGTATTATGGGGGTGTGCATTTAGAAAGCTCTTATGTAAAATTTAACAATGCACAAATTTTCATTAAAAAAATCAAGTTGATTACTATTCTGCGATATTTTTAACTAAATCCATAAATTATTAAAAAAACAAAATAACGAATATAGACCGTTTTTTTTTTTACGAAAACAGCCTTTTGTTTACAAACAAGCAGCAGCAAACACTACTATCTATCTACAGTTTGTTTGCTTATTAGACGATCGATTATTTATTGTGACAGTAAACAAAAGTTTGTTGCTTCAATAAATCATCTTCAAATCCATTCCATTTCCTTTTTTACAGAACTTTTTTTCTATTAATTCCTACGATGTTAGGTCTACATCGTTCGATATCGTGATATGAAGTCGAAATGGACATGCGATCTCAATATCATTTGCAATAAAGACATCTTCATACGATATATATTTTGACGTCTTTCTGACACTATTCTGACGTAACAGAGCTACTCTCTACAATTGGCTCTGAAAAAATTCTGATAGAGTCGCGACAAACTTGGGAACTAGCAGCTTGTGTTCTTACCAATTTACTTAGTCTTCTAAATGCATGGTGGATATATGTTAGCTAGATAGCCTTAAATTGCCACGGGTGGTGGTGATAGAAACCTTTTATCAAAATCACGACTTTCTTGTATAGCTTTAGTGACTTTAGGAGTTACCTCTTTTTGTCTCTGAGCAAAGCTGTTATTAAATATTATGTATGAACCTGATATTACTTTGTTTTTCTGAAGCATCTACGTCCCTTAATCAATTAACAAAATGCACGTTTAAAGTTAATTGAAAAGTAATTAGTCCAATGGAGAAGGCGTAATCACCGTTCCAAAGAAAGAAGAACTGATAAAAGTACGGTGAGAAAGGCAACGCATGGTGATTGGGTGCTGATACCGTTGCCACACCGTTTCTTAGAAATAAAAGAAGGCGTTTTGGAGACGATTGATTGGTTGAATGGCACGAAGAAGAAAATGGGGCAGTAATTAAAGAAAGTTAACTGTAAAAAGGCTGATTTAAGATGCGTGAATACTTACTGCTTACTATAAGCATTATTGCTTAAAGGTTTATTGGAAGAAATTAGAAGAAATAAGTACTTTATTTTTAAATGTATTTAATGGGGTAGATAGTATTAGCAAAGTTTTCGTTTAAAGAGGTAGTTACTAATTTTTTTTAAAAAGTTAATATTTAAAACACAATGTTTTATTGATTTTAGTCGCAGTAAGCATCATTTAAGTTATTTATTTCCATATTTCATTAAAATTGCAATTAAAAAAATTTAGGATACATTTGTTTAACACAAATAGTTACATTAGAAAAAAAATTATGTTTTTAAACTTGTATTTAATTTTTTAAAATAATTTACACTTTCCTGACAATTTTACTAAAATACTAGAAGGATCCCTTCTCAGTTTTAGTTAACTTTTAATTTTTTTTTTAAACTTGACGGATTAATCTTAGTGAAGTCTCGTCGATGCTGCCGGAAGTAATCATCACAAATACTCAAAAAATTGACAAACATTTTTAAGGTTTTGTAGAAGCGTTTTAATTTAATATGTTTGATGAAGTTGTTGCATTTATCAGTTAATTAAAGATTTTGTAGATTTAAAAATTTAATTAGTAAATAGCAATAGCAGTATGGTTCTGGGCATACAGCCCCTTTTTCACCAACGCACAGTTCAACTCCCAAATAGTTAATTCCACACTTCAAACATTCCTGTCTTGGCGTGGAGATTTTTTCGAATCCACAATTGGCACTCGCTCCCACTTTGCGACGAACCGTACACTCCCAATTTAAAAAAATTATATTAGTTTGTTAGAAAATTATGACATCAGAGTTCTATATATATTTTTTCTTTATGTCGGTCGTTACGCTTTTCCGTGAGTCTGTCCATCCTTCCTTTATGAGATGGTCTGCTTTCTTTTTGGTTCCAAAATAATATTTTAAAATACCGTTTTCTTAAAAATGTATGACATTTGAATTTATCTCTTCTATCTTTTGTTTCATTGTATTTTAGTTGCTTATACAAAATTCTACCTTCAGTAGTTCAGTAGAAAGTCCTTATGAAAAAGTAATACTATTAATGACGTCTTGAAACATTGATTTTACCGAACTTCTCTTTAATATCTGAGACTAAAAATGTTTTTTTTTTAACTGACTTAAATGTTTAAAACTGAAATTTATGCAATTGATGACAATTAAAGGCAGTGCAATTCATTGGAACAAAAATTTGCCGCATTTGAATACCAATACACACTTAAAAGCTGTTTAAGGGGACCAAATGTCTGAAAATGAGTGAAATGTCAAATTCTTTTTCTGTCTTAATATACTATTTATACCCGCTAGTAAGTTAAATTTCGAAATTTTGAAAAATATTTTTAACAGAAAAATACCTTTTATTTCACCTTTTTCTTGGTAGGTTTCACTAGTATTTAATTCTTTTAATTTATTTTAATCCTTTTGTAATGTTAAGAAACATACCAGCACTTAAAATGTTAAAATACCAGGAAATGTGTATGGTGAGCGATCAATTTATTGTAATGTACATAACAGTATACTAAATAGAATCGGAGGATTTTATTACTTAATTGTTTTCTTTAATGAAACAAAAAGTTTGAAATTTGGGTGTTCACAAAGTAAAATATTTTTCCCCCAAAAAAACTATGCCTCGATTTGAAAATTCAATCCTTACAGTTATTTATAATGAATCAATACTTCCTCCCAAAACATCTCTGAAAAAAATCTGAAAGTAAGTAAATGTTTTATACCATGCAAAAATGCTTTTAATGTCTATGAATAAAATACATGTTTTAACCCTTTCCTTACTGAAGCGCCCGAACAACTAAGGATTCGATAATGTTACTCCTATCAAATATTACGAGGAAGCAAAAATCCTTCGCGGCGAAAGGGTTAAACCATTTTTCACATATTTATCAAAAAAACTATTTATGAAAATTTAAATTTAAAAAATAGTGTACCGAGTGCCCTTAAAAAGTTTACGTTTTTAGTTCAGTAAACATATGTCTATATAAAGATTAACATAGCGGCATTCTGCCAAAGCTTTTTAACTGTCTTTACTTAATTAAATATTCTTTCAAAGATACCTCCCCTAAATCACCAAAGAGAATATGCTTTCGACATTAAGTCGAACTGTTTTAATTGTGTAATGAATCAATCTTTGATAAGGCCGACAGCACAGCCAAACTGAGAAAGATACACTTAAAGAAGCGAACGTTTGCGATTAAATTTTAATTAAAGCGATTGCAAGGACGGGGAGAGCGACCTTTAATGTTTTTAAAAAGGTAATGTATGCGCTTTTCACTCATTGTGTTTAATTAGTAAATTGACATAGTCTAAGACAGATTTCAAGTATCGCGAGGAAAGTAATTAAGGTTTTAAAGAATCAAATGTGTTGACACTTTTTGCTTAATGGTATGTGTCTGTCGTAGGTAAACTCCTAGAACCAGAAATAAATTTGGTTGATTTAGTTATTTTTTACTGATTTAAAAAACAAAATACTGAAGATACTATTTTATATGAAATATGTGTTTAGATGTAGATGTGTGTTATAAATATGTTTGATTAAAAACATAGTTAATTTTAATTCAGATATACGAAACCAACTTTAGATTGAATTAAACATCTGATCTATTAAGTTGAGTGCTGCTGGACTTAATTAAATAAGTGTTATCAACGACTGGTTTTGCCTTATAGATATAAACTAAACCTATGATTTTCTCCCCCCCCCCCAAAGAAAATGCATGCTCCGGCCCGGCATCTGCCCCTTATGTATGAGCGTTTATATACGAATTTTCAATTAAGAGGGACAGTCATTCTAATAGAGCTAATGCATTAGTCTTGAAATCACAACTTTTGCAAAATAATTGTTTCGCCATGCTATCCCATTTTCACCAGGTACGGGAATCATCATAACACAAATTTAAAACAAAACTTAAACGAAAATAACAACCAGTTATTTAATTATTAATTGATAAAGTTTTGAAATAGTGCCTTCTTCTGCTGGCCATGAAGGGCATGGTAAAACTTCAAAAATCTATAGTTAAATAACTAGATAATATTTTCGTTTTGAATTTATTTCATTCCGATGTTATTTTTATTCCCATACTTGGGGAAAAGGGCTGACATGACAAAGCAATACTTTTGCAAAAGTTGTGTTTTCTTAACTAATGCATTAGCTCTAAGGAACTGACAGTCCCTCTTAATTACTAAAACTACTGAAAGTAAAATTACTTTTGCAATTTGCAAAATACTTGACCCTTACATTAGTTTTAGAGGCAGGTGCAGAACGGGGTTAAAATACGTGTGTATTTGAATGTATGGGTATGCAAATTTTGTCTATTAGTTGTTGTATATTTGTAAATTTTCAATTTTTTTTAATATTTAAGTTTAGAATAGCTTCAATTCTAATAATAATTATATAATTTTTCTTAATTTTAATTTAGTATTCTACTGCATCGTAAATTATGATACTAATTGTTGTAAAGTTACATTTTAAACTATTTAAGAACACATACACTTTTGTCGAATTGTCGTTCATTATACATATTAAGCATTTAAAAACTAAATATCTTTTACTCAGTTTGTAAACAGAACACAAAAAATAAATTTACTCACATTTTAAAAGCTTAAAGCACAATCTCAACGTCCACAATACACACAAGCAACACATTGGAAATCGGGTCTCTCAAGCACGAAAATAATAATATGCCAAAGAAAAGCAAACCATTAGTCAAAATAACATACTGTTACCCATTAATTACCTCAAACAAACCTTCTTAAGTCGATACACTATCGGCCCACAGCAATTACGCAAACAACAAATAAAAACGAAACCAATCATCAAAATAACAAATAATACACAAAAGCCCCTCAAACCACCCTCGGAGGAGGTCAAAGAATTATATGGTAGTTATGGTAAGACTTGTTTATTTATTTGGAAGGAACAACATCCGATGAACTACTAAATAAAAAAAAACTTCTCTCGGCAATTTTTGTCGACAAAAAGTGCCATTTTCTTTTTCAGTACTGCTAAAACACTTAAATCAAAAATAGCAGCTGAAGTATTTTTTTTCTATTTGGACTTCCTATACTCAGTATATTTATTGTATCGAAAGAATTGGTCAACACAGTACACTTTTAAAAGATTCTTGTATTTTTGTGATTCTATGTTTATTAGATTATTTCTTTTTAAGATTCTTAAATTTTTTATATTTTTTGCAGTTGCTTGTTTAAATTTACTGTAGATTGTGAGTGTTGTACTGTAGATTGTGATTTTGGTCCTTAATGCACTTTTTTCTATCAGAATCGCATCCATATGAGTGAAAAAAACTATTAAAAGAAGATATATAAAAACACATACACTAACATTGATTTTAGGATTATATTACGCTATGTCAACAGTTATTCAAGTCATTTTGTAACAAAACCCACTCAGATGTATTTTTAACACTTTTGAAAATGTTAAGATCACAAGCAAACAATAAGCAGTTACAATAATGAAGTTATCTAGAAGAGCATTTTCAAACAAAAGAAAAAAAAGCGGATCAAGTACTGAGCCTTGATGGTATGGGATGGTATGGTCCATATATATATATTCCAGTTTGTGTGCTTGTTCAGAGGGTTCGTCAACTGGGACAGACACAGAAATAATATTAACAGTCACAACGAAAGGAATTACACATAGACAAATAACAACATTTATTGATGGTCACAAACATCCATGCCTGGCCGGGATTCGAACCCGACACTAGCAGCTCCAAAGGCTAGCGTCCTAACTATTGCGACACCGAAGCTTCTAATGAGCCTTGAGGTACATCGCAAATTGATATAATCTGCAGAAATAGCGTTCTCCATTATACATGAGAAATATACCGCATTTCCTTATTTTAAATAACAAAGCAACACGTTGACTTGAAAACGAACGGGAACTTATTTAAACCCTTTGCTAACTATACCATATATAATCCAACACCTAAATTAGCATACTCGGCAATCAATCCTCTCCAGTTATAAACCAATCAGGGTGTATTTTAGTTGGGGGAGGGGGGCTTAAATTTCTCGCCTGCCATTTCCTGTAAAAAGATTTATTCCCGGGCACTTAGCTAAATTACCGGCCGGGTTATTTTTCAAAATTTTCCCCTCCAGGACAGTTTTCTAAGGGTCTGCAACGTTAAATCATTTCTTAATTTGCTGTTTTGTGCGGTAAATTTAATGTTTTGTGAATCAACAGAAACGGGCCCTGTGTTGCGGCTGGAATAAATGTTACTGATACTTTAGTTGAAACAAGATTTTAAATTTTTTATAGATGATTTTGAACAGCTTATTTCAAACTATCTTTTACTGGGTTATTTTTTTCAGATTGGCTTAAAAATTTCAAAATTGTCTGTAACGGTGCAGTATTTTCTTCTTCTAAAAGGTCAACCATTAAAATAATCTCTCCCTCTCTTTTATATCTGTTATCTTCTCTTTTGTATGGTTATTGCAAATTTACAGTAGGCAAAGAATTACAACGATGTTTCCTGAGTTTTAAGGAGAGTTTACTAATTTGCATAAAATTCAAATTAAAAATTTGAAACATAACTTTCTTTGTCGTATCAAACTATTTCAAGTTGCAAACAGAGGAAAGGAATAGCTCTTGTTTACTAAAGCTTTTTTATTTCCAATTTTCCCACTCCTGTAACAAAGAAGTTTAAGATGAGGTTTAATGAAGTATTTTTTTTAAATGAGTAATGAAAAAACTTTATCAAATACACTCTCCATGGTACTCATTGTTTATGTTTTTGACGATGATGTTTGGTTTGAAATGTTTGGTAATTAAAAATACAACAGGCAAACTTAAGGACACTGTGGTTAATATTTGTTTTTTAAGAGCGTTACCAAACAAAGATGAAGTACAATTTAATGTTCAAAATTTTTACTTGAATTCAACTAAAAGTTTTGCTATTGAACTATAATTTAAAAAGTACAATACTAATTCTGAAAATAATATTAAAAGAATTATCGTACCATATCTTTGCAGCAATCTCAAAAAATAATCCGATTAATCAATAAAAATGTATTAGAAACTAGCTTATTATAAATAAAAATCTTAAACCATACAAAACTTTATCTATACCCTAAAATGACCTTTTTCTTTAAACTTAAATAAAATAGTGGGTTTCTTAATTTTGAAACTAGACGCATTACCAAAGAAAACCTGAAGATAGGAAGACGTGATATCATAAACATGCATAGATAGAAATATAGGTTTAAAATGCTAATAATATTTGGAAGAAAAGCTCAAACCCAAACTTTGTAAATATTCAATTTTATTATGCAGAAACTTTTTCATATTTGTAAATAAGTTAGTAGGTTCATGAAAACTTTAAAAAAAAATGTTGCTGGGAACCATCGTGTGGAACTATTTTATTTTTAAAATTTACTTCACGTAATATCTACACTTAAATCGAGGTAAATAAAAAATGAGTTGCGTTAATAAAGTAAAAGAGATGGAGTATATTTTTAAATATTAAAGTATCATATTTACATCAGAGGAACTGTTTAATAGATTTAGTCTTGTAGTACGATAATGTCCAGAGTATTTGTTTATAATCTTTCACCTTTTATTTTTACCAAACTTTTTACATTAAGTGGATTTTCTCTCTTTTCGCCTCGAAAATAAAATATTTTAAATTTTGGTTCTCTTTCTTGTGAATATAAAATTGAAAATCTATAACTCTATGTTTTTAAATGCGGCCGAACTTAAAAATAGCTAGAGTGTCGTATTTGTGCTTTCGACATATTTTTTTCGATAAAGCATAAATGAAAATATAACTGGTTGTAAAAAAAAGAGGTCATAAGGCAATATTTTTTTCAAGAACTGAATCTTGCGTCAATAAATGATTACGTTTCCGTAAAAGATATTTTTAACACGCATTTTGCCAGCGAAATTTTAAAATTTTATGAGTACGAAGGTAAGCGACAAACTTGTTTAACATCACAACCATTTAACTCTCCTACGCCCATTACTCAACAAGTAGCGCAATGGTTAGGATGCTAGCCTTTAAAGCTGCAGGGTTCGGGCTCAAATCCTGGTAAGGCATGGATGTTTGTGTCCGTTAATAAATGTTGTTATTTGTCTATGTGTTTGTGTCGTCTCTTTCTTTGTGTGTCTCTTGTGCTTGCGTCATTTCTGGGGTTGAATACAATAGACCTAAGGTCGCAGTGTTCGGACAACTTGCCCCCCACCAAGAAAGTCATAAATCAACAAATTATCAAAGAAACATATATTGTAATTTTATATTTTATTTCCCGTAAATTTTCAATAGGAAAATTAAAGGGTAAGGTTAATGTTGAAATTTTAAAAGTTAATACTTATTTTAATATAAGAACGATGCGTTATGCACATTTTATTTCAGTCAACAACTCTATGTTATTTATCTACCGAAAACCAAAAATTAAAATTCTAGTAGAATCGCTGACAATTTACCGAACAAGAATATTTTTTTAACATTTTCATTTCATTTTACAGTGGCAACTTCATAGACCATAAATCTCAACATTAATAATAATAAAGTTTATCTCCAAGATACAAACGCAATCGCTAAATATAATTTGAGAGAAAATTCTATTCAAACGAAGAATCTTCTTTGTAGTTTAAATGCAGATAGATACCACAAAAACTGTTGCCAGACTAAGAATCATTCACCAGAGGCATGAAGATAGACAGAGAGGGCAGGAACGTGTATAGAAACTGTGACAACTGCCCAGATACGCAGCTTACACCAAACCACATTTTTGAATGCCCAGCAATGAGTGCCAATTTGAGAGACATTGGAGTTCTGCCATCATTTTGATATTTATGGCAATATATATTCCAATAGATATTTAAAACAGTAATATCCAGAAAATTGCAGACGTGGTCATGAAAACACATGGTTTCATTTAGCTTAACTATCACTTTTCGGCAACGTCATAGATACGACAAAAAAAGAGGCAAATCTTAACGTCTAAACGAAAAAAAAAAAAACATTTTTACAGCTGACTCAATGGGTAACGTGTGTTTGGTGCAAGTTCTTAAGACCAGGATACTTAATATCTTCGTTTTGTATTTCCATTCCGTCCTAACCGATGAACCTCATAATTTCGTCCATATAGAATATTTTAGTACTTCAACTACAACAATGGAAAATTTAAGAAACCAGATTGAGACACAAAATCCAGCTTATTATGAAGTAAATCATAGCGTCGCCAGAACAACCTAGACGCTAAACCCCACCCAAACCTACCCCAATTAATAACCGAGACCCTAATCCCCAGATTCCTCCCTGCTAAAGCCAGATTAATTAAGTGAAGCAGAGCTTAACTCCCACTTAAATTTATGAGTAAATATTTTCAACTCGGATTAAAAGTTCAATTATTAAGTCGGTATTGTGTCTCAATTCCCAAGAAGTGTAGAAGCTCAGAAGTGCATTGTATTTGTGTTTTAGAATTTGGCGTTGATTGTGATAGTGCTCCAACGTTATAGTTTACGATTTATTTACTTATGTTAGGCATGCCTTCTTAACCTAGTTTAGGTTGCGTTCGTAAGCTAGTTAGCGGATCATGATTTAAATTTATGAAAAAATTCCTTTGATGATAACTCGAAATAAAATCAAAGAAAAACTTGAAATGTTGTCGATCTAATTGGGCAATTATAATGAAACACAAAGAGTTGTGTACTTATTGACCATAGACTGAAAGGTAAATATGGTACAGTGTCTTCCGTTGACACAAGGCCTAGAACACACATGAGGGTGGAAGTCTGATTTAAATTTTGAGAGAAGGTCATGTCCCAAGCACGTCACTCCTTAGGCTAGTCTCGATAGAGAGGACGGACATTTTTCTCAATACAACCAACACCCACGATAACTGCGCCATGACCGACTCCAAGACTTTCGGATCCACAGATTTATCGAGCACGTTCTCCATATGTATTCCATAACATAAATAACCATGCCTATTATTTGGGTGTGTAAAAGAAATGCTTTGTATAAAAATGCATTTATTTTACGCACTCACATTCCTGTCTTCTTCTGTCATCAGTGTCTGAACATTTCTTCATTTGGGTGTGTTAAAGAAATGCTTTGTCTAAAAATGCATTTATTTTACACACTCACATTCATGTCTTCTTCTGTCATCAGTGCTTGTTCATTTCTTCATTTGGTTGTGTTAAAGAAATGCTTTGTCTAAAAATGCATTTATTTTACACACTCACATTCCTGTCTTCTTCTGTCATCAGTGTCTGAACATTTCTTCATTTGGGTGTGTTAAAGAAATGCTTTGTCTAAAAATGCATTTATTTTACACACTCACATTCATGTCTTCTTCTGTCATCAGTGCTTGTTCATTTCTTCATTTGGGTGTGTAAAAGAAATGCTTTGTCTAAAAATGCATTTATTTTACACACTTACATTCATGTCTTCTTCTGTCATCAGTGTCTGTACATTTCTTCATTTGGGTGTGTTAAAGAAATGCTTTGTGTAAAAATGCATTTATTTTACACACTCACATTCATGTCTTCTTCTGTCATCAGTGCTTGTTCATTTCTTCATTTGGGTGTGTAAAAGAAATGCTTTGTCTAAAAATGCATTTATTTTACACACTCACATTCATGTCTTCTTCTGTCATCAGTGTCTGTACATTTCTTCATTTGGGTGTGTTAAAGAAATGCTTTGTCTAAAAATGCATTTATTTTACACACTCACATTCCAGTCTTCTTCTGTCATCAGTGTCTGCTCATTTCTTCATTTGGGTGTGTAAAAGAAATGTTTTGTCTAAAAATGCATTTATTTTACACACTCACCTTCGTGTCTTCTTCTGTCATCAGTGTCTGTTCATTTCTTCATTTGGGTGTGTAAAAGAAATGCTTTGTAAAAAAAATGCATATATTTTACACACTCACTTTCCTGTCTTCTTCTGTCATCAGTGTCTGTACATTTCTTCATTTGGGTGTGTTAAAGAAATGCTTTGTCTAAAAATGCATTTATTTTACACACTCACATTCCTGTCTTCTTCTGTCATCAGTGTCTGTTCATTTCTTCATTTGGGTGTGTAAGAGAAATGCTTTGTAAAAAAATGCATTTATTTTGCACACTCACCTTCGTGTCTTCTTCTGTCATCAGTGTCTGTTCATTTCTTCATTTGGGTGTGTAAAAGAAATGCTTTGTAAAAAAATGCATTTATTTTACACACTCACATTCCTGTCTTCTTCTGTCATCAGTGTCTGTTCATTTCTTCATTTGGGTGTGTAAAAGAAATGCTTTGTAAAAAAATGCATTTATTTTACACACTCACCTTCGTGTCTTCTTCTGTCATCAGTGTCTGTTCATTTCTTCATTTGGGTGTGTAAAAGAAATGCTTTGTAAAAAAATGCATTTATTTTACACACTCACATTCCTGTCTTCTTCTGTCATCAGTGTCTGTTCATTTCTTCATTTGGGTGTGTAAAAGAAATGCTTTGTAAAAAAATGCATTTATTTTGCACACTCACCTTCGTGTCTTCTTCTGTCATCAGTGTCTGTTCATTTCTTCATTTGGGTGTGTAAAAGAAATGCTTTGTAAAAAAATGCATTTATTTTACACACTCACATTCCTGTCTTCTTCTGTCATCAGTGTCTGTTCATTTCTTCATTTGGGTGTGTAAAAGAAATGCTTTGTAAAAAAAATGCATTTATTTTACACACTCACCTTCGTGTCTTCTTCTGTCATCAGTGTCTGTTCATTTCTTCATTTGGGTGTGTAAAAGAAATGCTTTGTAAAAAAAATGCATTTATTTTACACACTCACCTTCGTGTCTTCTTCTGTCATCAGTGTCTGTTTATTTCTTCATTTGGGTGTGTAAAAGAAATGCTTTGTAAAAAAATACATTTATTTTACACACTCACCTTCGTATGTTCTTCTTACATCGATGTTTCTTCATTTGGTTGTCTAAAAGAAAGTCATTATAAAAATGCATTTATTTTACACATTTGCATTCATGTATTCTTCTGTCAAAGATATTCAGTGTTCATTCTCTTTGTCTTTACTATTATATAATAATGGTAAAACTATACAAAACATTGATAACTATTTCAAAAATACAGATATTTATAGATCACATTTCTGTGTTTTTCAATTCTAAACAAAATATAGATGATAACTTTATTTCGTATACCACTCAAAATTCTTTTTGAAGAAAGGAATTTCGATATATTCCTGTGCTACCAACAGGTATTGAAATTCATGGATTGAACCAAAATGTATTCGTTGTGAAGTAGTTTACTTTTAAAATTTTGAATAAGTGCGATCTTTGAAAATTGTACTAGATTATACATACGAATATATATTCAACATATATTTTCTATTTTGAAAAGGAATTCAGAGCTTAGATAATACAAATATCTACATAAAAAGCTTTATTTCTATGGAAAGGTGTTGGGGTATTTGAAAAATATAGGACAAAATTCTATAAACATTAAAACCTTGAAATAATCGCTAACGTTAATATTAATACTAAAACAATGTAACAAACATGTTATTCAATTTTTTTATAATGAAATTTATTTTAAATATTAAAAAAAGTTTCATAAGACATATCATTCATGAAAATACAATTTAATTTTAGTGTATTTTATCGTTGGAACATAAGTTTGTAGCGATATTAGTACCTGAATTGTTACAATGAAACATACAGCTTTGGATATTGCAAAAAATAAAAAAGCAACAAAAAATAGATAGTATAACAGTCCATATCGTTACTTCGATAACACAAAGGTATTCATTTCAAAGAGAGTGTTTAAATACACAATTCAATAAATTACACAATCTAAAAAAATAAGGCTATTATAAATTATATTTACATTTCACACAACGAATCGAGCAAATAATTTACAGAATCAATTCTCATTCTAACATCAATTGTCATTCAACAATGAATATACGAATTCAATTATTAAATGTGGCAAGAATGCACAACAGCTGGATTATAATAATACAGGTGCCAACAGAATAAATGTTACACATCTGTATTTTTTTTTTTACTTTTCAATTTTGTGGAAGTGTGGAAAAAAGTTTGAATCTTTTCTTTGACTGAGTTTACTTGAACATAAATTTTCACTCTGCAAATATTTGCACTTAATATTTTGAGGGACAAAAGTCAACAAGGAATGTTTTGATTTTCCAAAAATTTGATCATAAATATGTAAAATTCTGAACTCTTTCTCGTCCTTTGGAATTAAAAGTGTTCAGCGTTAGGGCAAATAATCAAGTAGATTATTCATTGGAAGGTAAAACAGTGGTTATTTTTTGCAAGCAATGCTACATCTTATTGTTTATATCTATTATATTTCTACGAAGGAACAAAAATAAGGAATCCAAATTAACTATTATTGTGTGCAGTTGTTTGATGAAAAATAAATTATATAAGTAGCATTATTTCTTAAAAAACATTAAATATAAATAATTTTAAAACTCATTTGATACCTCTCTCTGTTAAATACTATATTTAAATAAATGAATTCAATGTTAATTTATGCAATAAATTAATATTTTCAAACAACTAAATATTAATTTTATCTAATAAATTAATATTCAATAACTTAAAATTAGTGTTACCTAATAAATTAATATTAAAATAATTTAAAATTAATTTTATCTAATAAATAATAATTGTAGATTATTCAATGGCTCAAACTTTCTTTAAACTTACACAAACCAATTATTGTTTTTTGCCTAAATTAATCGATTTTACCGACTACTTTCAAATTTAATCTGACAAAACACCAACTCCCAATATTATTAATTCTTTTAAAAACTTTCATTTTAAACATCATCCATTAATTTTTCGAGAATAATCAAACAAACGTTGTTTACTGGTTTCCAATGTATAATTTTTGGTCTAGAATTCCCTTAATTGAAAATATGCAATCAAAAAGAAATCTGTTTAACCTTAAGTGTTATTCTAAATAGGTGAACACAAACTTTCTTTCATTTTGAGCATGCATATTTATCCACACGAATGTTATACTGAATTTCGTCTTTTTCCCGCCAAAATCACTCATCCGAAATGTGTGACACAGACAACTGCAATCCGAATATTCTTAAATATTCAGAACATGGCGAAGAACCTCGATAAATTATTTATGATTTTTCTCCCTGTTTGAAAGGGACTTTGAAGTTTGTATGATAAATTGAGAGTGGTGTTGCTTAATAAAATACGCTAATTTCGTTAAAAAGGTTAAAAGTCAGAAGTTTTCTCAAACTTTTAAGAATCTGGATTAAGTTTAGTTAGCACTAAGTTTACTCATGACAATGTCTATGCTAGTAGAGTCAATATCAGATGATTTTACAGCTAAAAACATATGCATTTCACATCTACAATCTTAAAACAAAAGAGTGAAATCCACTCCTGTGGGAGAAGTGCATTTTAGACACTGGAAAGGAGTGAATATTAACGGGCATTTCCACGCGTGACTGACACTACATCAGAACAATTTAACCAATTTCGTTTGCATATTTCATAATTATTTTTATTTATGAAAAAAAATATTGTATGTCAGTATACCCCTGAGCATATAGTATTTTTAGCAATCATTAAAATTTTTTTAAAATTTAATATTTAACTAAAAAATAATAAAAATGTCCTGATGTGACTGACACTACACGAAAGTTCATAGATTTTTGGCTATCAGAAAAATTCTAATTTCTTCTGATTGCGCAGTAAATCAGCATTCTACCACTGCTTATTTTAAGTATAAGGTTTCAGGCTAAATATATTAATTGCAAAAAAGTATTAAAATACCATAGGAAATAAGTTATTAACGATTTTGTGCGTGACTGACACTACATTCATTTCGTGACTGACACTACATTGTGAATTGTATCACAGATATGGAATTTTAAGCAATAATAACACAACATATGTTAATAATTTTGTAAAAAGGAGTGTTAAAAATTGCATAAATGGTAAAATTATGGTTAGAAAAAGTTACACAATGTTCTCTAAAGTAGGTTTCTGGTAATTTCTTGAACTCTAATTTTTTCTTCAAAATGCAGTAAATCAACATTTTACCAGTGCTTATTTTAATTATAAGGTTTAAAGCTAAATCATTTAATTGCAAAAAAGTATTGAAATATCTTAGGAAATAATTATTAACACTTTTGTGCGTGACTTACACTACATTCAACTTGTGGCACACTTCATCATGTGAATTGTATCAC
The DNA here is from genome assembly GCA_023701765.1 of Hylyphantes graminicola. Lineage (NCBI taxonomy): Eukaryota > Metazoa > Arthropoda > Arachnida > Araneae > Linyphiidae > Hylyphantes > Hylyphantes graminicola. Next base: position 50,109,357 of record CM043117.1, on the reverse strand, counting down.
AGAAATGGAAAATTTAGGCAATAATAACATAACATATGTAAATAGTTTTGAACATAGTAACTTAAAAATTGCGTGCATGGTAAAAATATAGTTAGACAAAGTTACACAACGTCCCCTAAAGTTGATTTCTGATAGTTTCTTACTTCTTTCTTCAATAGCATTTTCTGAAAAACCTTCCTTCTCAGGCCACGCAAAAAGACCCCCGACCATTGCAGATGTTTCAGTTATATTGAATAAGCAACTTTACTTAACATTTGTCCACAAAATATTTAACGATAATTTAACTACTAAGGGAAATAAAGCTCTTTTTCCAGCATCAAGTTCATTTTCAGAATTTTGTTGAGAGGTATTTCTTTTTACGACATTTAAATTTGTTTAATTAACCGTGTAGTATTTTGGGGGATTTAATGAAACATTGGCAGTTGTTTTAAGTAGGTCTTTGTTTAATTTTAAAAAACGAAGCAATTTTTGTGTGTCTAGGAATTGGAAGATTTAACTTCCTTTAATGGGCATATATAATTTAATCTACCTATTTTGCTCTTTACACAGTTGTCAGAACAGTATAATAGTTATATGTTTGGGCATATTTCTTATGCAAAGTGAAAAAATCTTTAGCAAAATGTGGGTCAAATTTCATAGAAATTGTGACTTCTTTTATCCCCTCCTCACTGTATCACGAAGTCCATCAATTGGTCCTTTACCATGATTGAATTCAAAGATGACCATGACTTTTGGAAGAGAATTACCAGGCAAGGTTGTCAAACGGTTGGAGGATTGCAATATAGGTGTATTACTTTTAATTGAAGTGTTGTCCGTAAAGTGGTTTTTGCTTTCATTTTCTTTAAATTTTTAAAATTTATCCCAAACATCCCTTTTGCTCTTTTTTTTCTTTTAGCTGTTGATATAGCCATCTTAAATCAAAATTATCAAAATATAAGAAATCTACAAATATTTAGCTAATCTAAAACATCTAGATCAAAAAGAAGTTGTGACTAGCACTACATCGTGACTGACACTACAAATCTAAAATGTGTTATAAATAGAGAAAATGCTTTTTATTTTAAAATTATAAAGGTTGGAATTACACAGAGGTTACTATAGTAAGAAAATATCGTAAAATTTTTTAAGTAAAGCCTTATTTTAAAAAGTTATGGGAACTTTTATATCTTTTCGTGACTGACACTACAGTCAAAAAGGAGATTTTTATCTTCCTAATTAAATATCTTTTAGTTATAAATGCCAATTAATAATGTGGTTTTAACATAGTTCTGATAGTGTATTTTCATAACTTTACTAAAAAATCTGATAAAATGTATTTCTTATCTGAAAATTCAAGGATTCAAAATGATGCAAAAACACGAGATCATGTTTTCGAAACAAAGCGGCCATTGTGAAGCCGCTGTGTTGCCAAAGACAAAACAACAATAGTTGATGATGCAAAAAAAAAAAAAATAAAATTCAAACCTTTCTAAAGCAAATATAAAAGATACAATCGTGGGAAAAAAATAATTTTTTTTGCAGTCGTGGTCTCTTCCGACGTGTAATTACCCTAACTCATAGTGAGTTAAAATCAATTGTTTGGAGTGATCCTTTCGGAGGTTTAACACACAAAAGATCCACTCCTATAGGGGAAGTTCATTTTCGACACTGGATGAGTGAAAATTAACTCAAACTGAGTTAAAATCGCTTGTTTGTTTTAAGAGGAGTGTGACAGTTATTTTGTATTAAATGGGGACAGTAGTTTTTGATATATCATAATTTAGACTCAAAATATATAGCTAATTAAATGATCTTACTATAAAACTGTGCTTTTAAAACATTTACCTTCTGCAAAAAAAATCAAGCAACAGCAGCAGTCACAATTTTACGTAAATTTTTAGAATTGTTCTTTAGCCTGTGTATTGTGTGACAACAATAATAATAATTTTTGTGACGCAGAGATGAGGTGAATTATCCAAATGACGTCACCTAAAATTGTTTTAGCCTATGAATTGTGTGACAACAATAATAATAACCTTGTGACGCAGAGATGCGGTGAATTCTCTAAAGGACGTCACCTAAAATTATTTGGCCTATGCAGTATGCATTGTGTGACAACAATAATAATAACCTTTGTGACGCAGAGATGCGGTGAATTCTCTGAAGGACGTCACCTAAAATTATTTACTTAAAAAAAAAGGCATGACTTTTTTTTCAAAAAAATTTCGAAAACATTTATTCATAAAAATATTTACTCCACGTACATAATCACTAAGATCCTGATATTCTATAAGGAAATTTATTCATGAAAATCACTACTCAAACAAACTACTTCCTCCAATCTTTCCAAAAGCTAATAATCTTTTAAAATAAAATAAATCTTTTAAATACTAAACCCTCATGCAAAAATGTCTTTAAAATTAATACCCACTTTCCTTGCCAAAATTTATTTAGGCCTGCGTACAAGAGTCTCGTAACATAAATGCAAATGCTTTTCAAGATTTCTTTTACAGTAAATTTTGATTCATTTTGAAAGGTTGGTATGAAGAAATTGTTAGTGATATTTTTGTGAAAATTAAGCTTAGATGCACATTGATATTATTAAAAGTGATATTTATGTAAGCAAGTTTCTGACTTTATGTATGTAACGTGGACATTTGTGAGTTATGTAAGTGGGTAATCTGGAAATAAAAATAGTTTCTAATTCCATATGCATCCTTTGCATCAATAAGTTTTCTTAACGAGTTCATTTTTAAGAAAAAGCTTAACATTTCTTGGTAATACTAAAATCAAATTTTATTATTCTATACACTTTACCATTATGCTGATTTTATATAAGGTTAACCTTACATACAAATGTGCATTGCCACTTCTTCTCCTAATGGATTAATTTTTCATTTTTGCTTTAATATTATATTTTTAATCATAATATAGATTAATTATAGTTATGATTTTTCTATAGGCCGTTTTCAAGAAAACGTAAAGGGTGGTTTCGTTAAATTATCAAGCGTTTTAACCTTTTTAGCTCCTGAAAACAAAATACCAGGCATTAATTATTTATCAAAAACATTTTTCAAAAACTAACATATTTAAAAAGTGTCTTTTGAAAGTAATTTTGTAAGTAAAGAAATTTTCAACGTTTGCTAAGTACCATGTCAGGTTAGCGGAATTTGAAGTTTTTGTGGTAAAAATACCTTTTTTTTGTGTGTAGGGGTAGGGTAGGGTTGATACATATATGCTTTATCAGAGACTTTGTGTGTTTGATCAGAGACCCGCTTATAAACCTTCGTCAAGTAAGGCAGACACAGAAACCTTCGTCAAGTAAGGCAGACACAGAAAGAATTTTACTGTCACAGATAGAGAGAAATTACACCCATGACAAAGGTGGGAATCGAACCTGCACCCGGTACAGTGAGCAGACTGTTAGTGGAGGCAGCTATCTTAACCCCTCGGCCATCCGGGCCCCCGTGTGTGCTATAAATTAGGCTTTGTAAGCTTTCCGCAATTAACAGTATATTATCTAACTTTTGTATAAATACAAAATATCGTATTGCAAAACACAGCAGCTATAAATTTATAGCTCTGAAATCTGCTTGATTCTCTTGGCAAGTCATTTTTTTATGCAATGAATAAATCAGTTGCTTCGGTATCAATATTTTTTCGGAGCTTGAACATTGTAATTTATTATCTAATAGTTAGTATTAAGAATTTTTTTTAAATGAAGGTGTAAAGCGCATTCTACAAAGGTCCGCGTCTGCGTTACTCTAGAGTGAAGAGGTAGAAAAAGGTCTTGATACAGTCAAATTTCATTAAAATTAAAAAAAAAAACACCAATTAAATTAAATTTACTTTAAAAATTTCTTATCATTTAATATTTGTACCATTACGTTATTAAAAACTATATTTTTAAATAAAATTTCACTTCCTTTCCTAAAATAGTTTTTGTGTGTGATTGTTTAAGATAGGAAATGGAAATATCTACTAAGTTATGATTTAAATCAGTTGGGATATGTATATTACATTACGGTTATTCTGGCGTCACAGTACATTATTAGAAAACTATGAATTATGTAACTTCCATTTTGTCTTGCGGTTTTTTCAAAGTTTCACAAACACATATAGTAATCTACCAGTTTTATAGGTTTTTAAAATATTTTGGATAGCCTTAAACAAAGATTTTCAATAAATGTTCCAATATGGCGTCATTAAACGGAAGCTTGCATCTGTCGCGTATGTATGTGCGTGTTGTGTCTGTCTTACTTGACGAAGTTTTATAAGCGGGTCTCTGACCAAGCACACAAGTCTGAAAATATATCTCAACCAACTAAACGGAAGCGATGAAACACAAACTTATTCTTTGTTCATTTATAATGCACCATTTAAATTTTAATACATTTAAAAATGCAAGAAATTTTTCATAACAAACATTGTATTTAGTAAGTGTCGAATATTCACCTAAAAATCTATTATGCAACTGTTTTATAATTTTTTTGGCACAATGACACGCAATTTTATTTTATTACATGACATTTTTATTTTATTGAATATTTTTTATTTTATTAAATAAAAATGCAGTGTTTAAAATGAATGGAAAATAAATACCTTTGATTAAATTAAATAAACTTCTATTTTTTTATTTTATAAAATTGTGGCTTGTTACAGTGTATTTTTCAGATTTAAAGAAAAGGAAATAGGTATAAAAATGAAAGAACGACATTCTCATTTTAAAAACTAAATATATTTTCCCTCCGTACTTCATCAAAACTTTGAATAAATATTTAATTTAATAAATTATTGCCTTCACCGCTAGATAAGCATAACTAATGTGCTTTAAAAATATATTACAATGATTCCAAGATTAAATATTTGCTTTATCTTGGATCATTGCTGCTAATATTTCAAAATATAAATTATGACATTTCAACGTATAAGAGTAGAAATAGGAACTAAAAATGTAGTATGTGTGTTTTTATGCTATAACTCTTATAGAAACATTTAAGATAAAAAGTGGTGCAATTAATAAATCTTAATTTTGAATTTAATTCAAAGTTTTATGTTAAGCTAAATATTTCTTTGTATATCAAATATTTATAAGTGGTCATTTTACATATTTAAAATATGTAATGACAGATTTTTATATTGTTTATACCTATCAAAAATGATCGATTTTTTTTCAATAAATAAAAAATATAAGCAGCAATTTTGATGTCTAATAAGTTTCTTTAATTGACATTATTCCTGTTTATTTTTTTTATATATTGAGGAGACAATAATTCTCTAGCAGAGTATATTTATAATAATTAGCATATTAATACCAGCATAAATGCTTTGTAGGTGACCACCAGGGTTCGATCACTTGATAAAAATCTATCAAAATAATCTATATCAACCTAAATATCTATCTGTGATAACTATCTAAACAAACTATAAAATACAAAGAATTAAGTTATTTGTAATCTATCATATAATTTTGTAATTCTTTAATTCTACGAAAATATGTTTATCAAAGAAAAGCATCGAATCTGAAAAATCATCTTAAGTATAAAAAAAAGTACATGTAGATATCCTTAAATAATATACATATAACACTTTCTGTTACACTTCATACAAAATATTGCTGAAAAACAAATTAAAACAAATTATCTCAATTATTACGCTTCATTCTTTAACATTCATAACATTGTATTCCGACATTAGCAACAAACAAATAAAGTGTCTCAATCACTTTAGTAAAATGTCAAAAATAAAAGAACTCCAAACCCTCAAAAGAATTTGAATAACAAATACATGTCTGTGTTTTCAACTAATAATAGAACGAATGAATGTGAATGAATGTATTTTTAACTAATACACATGCCAAATAATGTGCTGTTGACAGACAACACATTAATTAAAACAATTTACGATAAATTGGCTTATCTAAAAAATAAGTGTTATGTGATCACTTGGGGGTATTAGTATAGTTGTAAACTTTTCAGGCAGAGAAAGATTATTTGGAAAATGTATTCTTTTAAATATAGTAAGTAGACATTGTTAATCCAATTTAGAGAATGGTAGTCATATTATATTAAATTGGACATCGAATGAAACAATTTCAAAGTTAAAAATTGCATATTTTATAGCTTGACTACGCGATAAATATAGAAACAAATAGATTGTGAATTAATGTTTTTTACTACAATGTAAATATGTTATATTTTTCTTTATTATAAACCACCAAGAGTAATGTTTTTACTTTGTAACTACTTTACATTTTTTCCATTTTCATTGATTATTGATTTTAATGATAAGGGCATTTGTTGTATTGATGAAGAATGGCATGAATAAATATTAGTAAAATGAGCATAATTTATCCTAAATTACTTTTAAAAAATTGGTCAAATGGCTCTATTCTAGAAAAAGAATTGAAAATGATCGAAATTGCATGTTTAGAAAAGCCTAATGCATTCAGCGTATATAAGATTTATTGAATGAAAAAGAATAAAATGTATGCAACCGTAAATAGTATATCACATAGGGTATGGCATATGTATAGGTTGAAACACATCATTTTAAAAAAGCTGTTGAAAATTGATTTACCTTTAAAATATATTTTTAAATCCCATAATTTACTTTCTTGTTATATATTATTGTACAATCAATATAATCTAAAAAATATTTAAATGTTCAATTCTAGCACTTTCTCAGAATTCAAAGTTCTAAAATACATAAAATGTCATTTTATTTATTTCTTATTGAAAAAGTCATAGTTATTCTTATCCTGTTATCCTTAAGAGCTGCTTGTGTAAGTCTCATGGTTTTTATTGGACAATATAAAGAAATTCAGCTTATAATTATAAAATATCACCACCATATTTATCAATAATTACGCAGAATTATATTTACTTCTTTTCCGAAACACACGTTACAATTTCAAACTTTAACATTCGGTAAGCATTAATAAGTTTTTAATTAAAGCCCAGCAGTTAAGAAATCAGCTTAAATATTTTAAGAAATGCCATTAGATGAAAAATATTTTAGATTCGTTTTATGTTCATTTTTTAAGAAAATAACTGACTTCAGTGCTATACTTAAAGTAGCTGATTTCATAATGCACATCGTTGAAAATAACATCATGGCTGTAGTTAATATAAAACTTCCTTTTCCAAAATGCGTTATTTAACAGTCAAAAACTGAGGAATGAGCAGACATTTTTAAAATGATCTTTTTAAAACTTTACCTTATTATATAAAACTAAAACCTATATTAAAAAATGAAGTGTATTTATTACAAAATTTATGACTAACGCCAATTGAATTGCTTAAGTACTCATAAAACACATTAGCGATATTTCTTTAGTTCAAAACTTCTTTCTTAATGTCTTGTCTTAGTATATATTTTATAATACGTTATATGTTACTTACAGTAAAAGAATCAATATAGAAAGTAAAAACAACGACGATTATTTGGTTATGACAAAAAAAATGTTGAGAAAAATGAGAGAAGCAAAACAATTCTTTTTATTGCATGAGAGTAATACAATTATTTCTACGTTACTGATAGAATAAAATAAGCACTCATATGAAAATAAAATCAGAAATTATTCATCATCGGTTTTTTAATGTATTTACTGTAATGCCCATGTTCGCTTGTAGATGCAAATAAAACCTTTGAAAGACCGAATTAATTTCAGACAAAATTAGCGCATACATTTGTAAAAAAAATACCGTGAAGTTCCACTTTTAATTAATTATTTTCATAAGATCTTCTTAAAAATATTAAAAATGATATTCATAATGCAAATATCATTAAAAAATATAATTTCAAACACTTCTCTAGTATTCATTCTTCTATTGAATTATCCAAAATGTGTTTGAAGTTCTTCGATCAAAGGTAAATATAGATATTTTTGTTATATAGGATTTTTCTTTTTTGAAAGACATGTGCAATCGAATTTTCTAATTATCAAATCATATATTAAAATTATTTCATCAGTACTTACATTTATATTTTCTAAAATATATGAAAGTTTATAAATTATTACTCATAACTGTTATGATTTATTAAAAACTGATGTATTAAATCTAAAATTTTTCTATTTAATAATTGTTGAATAATAAACAAAAACTGATGTATATTACAACCCTTTTTGACATTTTAATAACTTTTGTGCTTTACTTTTTGGAATTAGAATTTTTTTAAAGAATTTTCCTTAAAATAAATAGCAGAAATAAGTGTTGAATGATCAGTAACGTAGCAACGGGCACCCTAGTACAAGACAATTAAACACAATATGTATATAAACAACTAAACATACTTATACATACCAAACAAATATCTTATGTTTACGTAGAGTGTTTATTCACTAAAAATACATACTTCGATGGTATAAAATTAAAAAGATTAATAATAAAATGCACGCAAAATATTTCTTTTGTTGTTCGTTATCAATTAAAAATGTAAAGCATTTTTTTCTTAACAAATAAGCTTTTGTGTATTTTAAATTATATATAATCCTTTTACAAAGGGTCTTATTTACATATAAAAAAACGCTTTGTACGATACAAGTATTTAAAAAAATTAGTAACTTTGAACAGTAACCTTGAGAAATATTGGTATTCTTGTAACAGATAACATTATGAATCGTTGAAATATAAACATATTCCATTATAGGATTCCTTATAGGAATAATTCCTTTCCTTAATAGGATTTCATGTGGTTATTTGAGTTCGAATAGTTTTTCCGAAAGAATATTTTAGATTTTAATCCTCAGACAAAAACATTTTTTGCAAAATATTGTTTTTTTTTTTAAACCTATTAAAGGATACTATTTTTGAAGTTTGTTTGTTTTTAAAGGATTAAGCCAATAATGATAAAAAAATATATTTTAGAATTTTAAAAATTAGGTCATCTGTACTAATATTTAAACAGATTAATTGTATGTTAATAATTTTTTTACTTTTACAAGTATGCATTTGCAAATGGTGTATAGTTATTTGGAACACGGATCACTAATTTATATCTCTTAAACATAAAAACTTTTACGAATCGAATTAAATAGTAACATTTTTTAATGCAATAATTATGTTTTTTTGATGTGTTAATGAAGCTTGGTAAAACAATAACTACATAAATGAGAACTAGGCATGGAAAATTATAACCTTATAATCATATAAGTTGAGTGTATTTGGTTTTGTTTCGAGTAAAGTATATATTGGTTTGATTTATGAAAACTAAACTTAAATAAATATTTGTAATTAATACACAAATATTAAGCCATCACATTTTAATTCTTTAATTAATTTCAATTTTAATCCATTGCATTGAATTAATTCTTTAACCAAATTGTTTAAATAATATATCACCTTAAATACTATTTGTGCGTACATCTATTGCTCTTATTGCCTCTGATTTCTTTATTAAGAGTGTTATTGTTTAATACACTGTAATTAGACATTTTACGAATTATCTGCTTATGCGACCGAATTTTCAAAATTTTCGTCAAATGACTTGTTTTAAGTGACGTTTTCCCCCACCTGCTTTCATTCTTGTTAGGTGATTTAATTGAAAATGACTTTGATTCACCAATCAAGACCCGAGAAAGAATTTCTTTTCATTCCTCATTTCACCTGTTACTCAAGTAGACACTGAAACCTGCCCATACTAATCCTACAGCATCTAACTAATTCATCTGAAATGGGCTGTGAGGCACCCTGTGGTCAGAGTCTCGATCTCCGGATCGAAAGGTCCCGCGATCGAGTCCTGATCGCTGCACAGAGTATATGCGAAGTACGTGCTCGTTAAACCAGTTGTGTCCGAAAGTCCTGTGGGCGGTCATTTTGTAGTTTCCCACGGTCACAGGTCCCTGGAGACCAGCTCCCTCCCCTTCTGGGACGTGTCTAAATTGTGGAGGTGGCGCGCGATAGATGGCAGCATCTGTCACGTATGTGAGTGTGTGTTGTGTCTGTCTTACTTGACGGGTCTCTGACCAAGCACACAAGCCTAAAAATATATGTTTACTAACCAATCAATCAAGGCTCGAGAAAGAATTTCTTTTCATTCCTCATTTCACCTGTTACTTCAAGTAGACACTGAAACCTGCCCATACTAATCCTATAGCATCTAACTAATTCCTCTGAAATTTCAACAAAAAATATCCTCAATCATATATTTCCTTTTTTCCTGGTTTCTCTTTTCTTATCACCTTCTCTCTTTTTTACTTACTCACACACACCAGGTACTCCTGTTACTACACATAATAAAATGTTCCATGGAATAAATCACCGCCATAATCACCCCTATCATCTATCCAATTATTTAGAAGAAAAGGAACAAAGGGCATCATTCCACAACAGACTTACCGAGGATAAAAGATCCGGGCGCCATGAATTATTTGATCCCGGAACCTATGCCTGGGTTCTCCTTGATTCTAGCATAAGAACAATGGGTTTACCCGCCCCTAACAGGAATCAGATTAACTATGGAAATTTCGGCATCTGGTATGAAGATTTGGGTTTGTTTTATGAGAAGGTTTGTTTGTAACAAAGTTGTAATTTTTTTTAACTATAATATTAGTAGTTGTGGACACATTTTAATTGCATGGTTCTTTAATGTACCCCTAAAAGTGGAGGTAGTGCTCTTGTTAAATTGGGGTTTTCTTCAGATTACAGCATAAAATAGCCTTCTGTGTAGATGAATTCATTGATTCTTACGTTTTTATGAAAATAATTTTTGCTAATTTGAAACAATTATCTAAATTTGAAAAAAATTGACAAAGGCTAGGAATCTACAACCGACTTATCAATAATAAAGGACCCGTGTCCTATAATATTTTTATACCAGATCCTACGCATTCGTAGTAAAAAAAACTGATATATCCCGCTAACAGGAATAAATCATGTCACTATGAAAATTATAATTAGGCGTTTATATATTATATAAAGGCGTTTATGTTAACATCTATCAAAACCTGCATGAACGGTTATGCGTATCTTTCAGATACACTAGTATAAAATGTATAGTTTTAAACGATTTAACATTGTAACATTAAATTTCTGTTGCATTTGTTAAACTTCAAGGTACATAGTTGCTAATTTTTTTGTTTCAAAATTTAAAAATGCATGAAGAAAATGCTTTCGAAGCTCATCTTGGATGGACAAGGCATAAACAGTAAAAATTAACGTGATGTCCGCATATCTGGAACCAAGTCTATCCCATAATAAAATTCCTCACTAAATCAGACTATTTTCGTACACGAATTCCAAAGCTGTAATTTTATCAATGTTCCTAAATAATGAAGTTTGAACATAATGCAACACCTCCAATTTCGGATGCAAATTTTTTATTCTTAATCAAATACTCTGGATTTTCCAGCCACGTGAGCAATCTCCTACAAAAGGCATTATTATTAACTGCGAATCCTAACAAAGGAGGGATTTCGGAGAACTAAATCCCGACGGGTTTTAAAACCCGAGCGAAACAATGTGTTTTCCTTTTAAAACTGACACAAGTAATTGAAAATAAAAGGATAACTATCCTCCAGACGAAGGTTAATTTTGGCGGCGAACAAAGCAAACCAAGTTAGGAGAATTTGCTTTCTAAAATTAATGAATTCCATCTGCCGCTGCCATTGTTGCAGGATTAAATTACGGTTTTAAAAGTTAAAGCAGAACCTGGTTTGGAGAATTTTGTTTTTCCCGCCGTTGTTGTTTTGGAAAATAAAGAATAGTTGCTTTTCCGTTGAATCTATTGCAGAGGCCTGTTGTTAGTAATCAAAGCTATTAATTTGGAATGCAAGTGTTTTTAAATAGTTAAGCCTAACTTTGGAAAACAATTGAAAGGGTAATTCTATTGGAAAAAGAACATCCAGGTGCGGGAAAATAATGAATATTTTCAAGGAAAAAAGGAAATGCTCCTTTTGAAGTTTTGATAGGGTTTTAAGAGTGGTTTAGAAGAGATAGATATATTATGATGTGGTCATATTTCTTGAGAAATTTGAAAATAAGTTATAGTCGTGTAAGTAATTTTAACTAATTATTTTCCTCTTGTTTTATAGTTATTAGAAATAAATTAGCAAGTAGTTGCTTACGAACGTTAGTTCCAATGTGATAGAAAAATAATTGTGTTAACAGGTTTGGTTATATTACAGCATAATGTTAATGAATCCTTTACAATGGCCCCCCCCCACCAAAAAAAAAAGAACGTTTTTAATTCTTACTTATTCTTCGAAATACTTACCTTTGGAGCTGCTGGGCACGGGTTCGAATCCCGGTAAAGGCATGGATGTTTGTGCTTGTTAATAGATGTTATTTGTCTATGTGTTTGTGTCGTCCTTCTTTGTGTGTCTCTTGTGACTGTCTCTTCTGGCGAGCTGGGTAATGGGCTATAAAGCCTACACTCTCCCTTCTAGAGGGCGCAATCACTGTCATTTTTCCATGTCATATTCTTCGAAGTAAAGTAAAATGTTTTACCTTCGTTGGGAGTTCTTCAATCTATTTGTTATTTGTCTATCTATGTTATTTTTTAGATTTAAGCATTTTTAGATTTAAGATAAATAAGATATTTTTACTATCGAATCGCTTATTCTCATTTTATCCCCTATTTATTACTATCTAAGTAATAATTTACTTTAAAATGTGATATATTGACTATTGTTCATTAAATACTTATTTTTAGGGATTTTGAAAGCTTAGTTGCGAAAAGCATTTGTTTTAGTTCTTTATTTTTACCAACGTATATATCTAAGTAATTTTTTTAAAAAAGTGAAAACAGTAAATACTTGCACTGCCAGCACTTGCGTGCAAATGAATGTAATTTAGTTAAATTTAAGCTGTTTTAAAAAACTTTCCTTGAACAAAAACCTTTTAGGTTATCTTATATTACATACATAATAAACAGATAATTTGTTTCAATTAACTTTCCTTAAATTCATTAAAAAGTCACTAAACCTAAAAGAAATCATTGTTCAACGAGAAAAAGAATTTACGAGCATTCAAAAACCAAGCACCGAACTTAAAGTTCATCTGAAATTAACCGCGTATTTCACCTCGATATTTATGAGCGTATTAACGCAGCTGGAGCATACCTCGATATGACCCCCTTCATCATGATAATTACTAGCACTTCTGACAACCAAGTAATTATGATTTACAAAAATGCAGTCTTCTCTGAAAGTATTGCGTAAATTAAGGACCCTGTTCTGTTTTCGCCAGGTAATTTTTGTTGTTGTTTCAATCAACTTTGACAAGGTTCAGTTATCAATGAATTAAGATTTTGGATTTTTATAATTTAAACTGATAATTGGGTAAGTATGAATGTTTTAAAAATCTATTTTTTTTCAACGGAATAATTTCTTATTGAGTTTGTTAAATTACATTATTATATTTTCAAGTTTGATTTTCATTTATCATAACAAAAGAATGCTATTATTTCATTAATTTAACCTACATTAAAAAATTAACCTAAACAGTACTGCCAAACATTTAAACATGGCCTTGCTCGGTTATGCCCTTAATAATGGTGATTTGTTTTATATCTAAATATTTTATTTTATGAAAATTGATCCCATCTCCACTGGCCAGCGCATTCTCAGGATAGTATAATATAATCCCATTCGGATACCATCTTTGATTTAAATAAAAAATAAGTGGATTCAAGATTGGTATCTTGGCCCTTCCTGGACTTTAAAGGCTTTCTCATAGCTCCATGAAAAACTTGCCAATTTCATAAACAATGAAAAATTTGACCCGGGATATATATAAGGATAAAAAAAGTAGAACAGTTCCTTTGTTTCTTCTCACACAAAAATGCTATATGGAGAGAGAATTGCATTCAAAAGAAGTATTCAGCAGATTTTGTACAGTTATCACCCAGAATGTCATTCGATATTGAAACAAATACCAACGAATTCTCCAAAACATGTTTTAATATTAATTCTTGGACATCGTCATACATCAAGTCTTCAAGTCTGTACAGTAATAATAAGCGAAAGAAAACGAAACAGATATGCAATATCTTGTATGGCTGAAAAAGTTTTATAAAGTACAAACTCCTTATTAACTTTGAAAATATTCCACCATATCTTCGTGTCTTACCAATAGTAAACAGCAACTAAATTCAGTTCTGGGTATAGCTATGATATAATGGTAGTTCTGTTCAGTGGCGATATTGACGAACTTCGAAATTCAACCTAGGCCGGGTTGCTATACCTATCGATTTGCATAAAATATGAAGTGAAATGTTTACCACATTTAGTTATTTTTGTTGCTTGGCAACGTTACGCAAATCGTCAATACCTTGGGGAACGTTAATTATATAATAGCTGTTCTGATTTGGAAATATAATTAAAATTGAATTGAGTATGTAGTCGTTAGGGTGGGCCGAAAAAAACTTTTTATTTTATTTCGGATCGCTATAGTGCGGAAAAGTTGCCATTGGTAAAGACATGAAAAATGCACTAATTTTTATTTTTTTATTACTTTATCTTCCGTTCGCGCAACGCCATCGAAGTTGGTAAAAAATGTCAAAGAACGAATTTTTTAATATTTTTTATGCACGATAGATGTTTTTAGTTGCGTTCCTATATCATGAATTAACTTCTAAAAGTACGTAAAATCAATTTATATGCACAATTTATATCATACATTTGCGTCAGATCTGTCAATTTTGCAAAAGCTAAGAATTTTCCTCATTTTGCACTTCGTTGGGTGGCCGGAAGATCTGACAAAAATGTATGATAAGGGCATATATTTTTTGATTTTACGTACTTTTAGAAGTTAATTCATGAATAGGAACGCAACTTAAAACATCCATCGGGCTTTAAAAAAATTAGAAAAAATTTCGTTTTTTGACAATTTTTCCCAACTTTGATGGCGTTGTGCAAACGGAAGATAAAGTAATAAAAAAAATAAAAATTAGCGCATTTTTCATGTCTTTACCAATGGCAACTTTTCCGCACTATAGGGATTCGAAATAAAATAAAAAGTTTTTTTCGGCCCACCCTAGTAGTCGTGATATGTTTAAAATAAATTGAATGTCGGTATTTTCCGGTTATTGTCGCATTTTTTCAAAAAGTTCTTAAGGAAATATTTAGGATATTCACAGGATATATTTGGACATTTACAATACCATAGATCACTGTTGTGGTGAGTTATACAAACATACTATAATATCAATATATTAAGTGTTTTTAAGAATTAATTTAAAATTAAAATGTGTTTGGGTTTTATTTTAAAGGACAAAACACTGTCTTATAATCCATGTTTTCTTTATAATTATTAATAACGGCTATCGCTTAATTAATTTCCTTTTCAATGCGTTAAATTTCCAAACACGTCGTAAACACGGTCTCTTCAATAAGAGCATTCAAGCGCTTGTACCAAGGAAGCCACATGAGTGCTTTTGAACTTGTCGAACTTCTCCTTTAGTGAAATGTTTATTGAAAACGTATTATATGGATATTTGTAGTAATTGTGCAGTTAATAAGTTTGAAAGAGTCTTTATGAAAGCAAAATTTCGCTTAATTAAGATTGCAATCAAAGTTAATTAGAGCCTGTACTTTAATTAACGAGTATAATGGGTTAATTTTTATTTTCAACCACAAATTTCCCTTTTACGTTTAAAATGTACAAACGAAGTGCAAATAGATTATTTTCCATGGCTTGACATGTATTTGATTGTCACCTCCAAAATACACGCTACACTGAGATAAAAACTAGTTTTCAAACAGAACAATGCAAATATTGTTTAAAAATGACAAAATTACAATATTGTTGCTTGAATGCAGATTTCGCGTGGAGATGACATATGGACACGAATTAGTGTTGCTTTAAAAAAAAATGCCAATCGCCAGAGGAGATGATTATTAAATGATTATATCCATGAGCGAATGACAAAAAAGGTTATTTTCAATAATTTTCTAAAATATGTTTAACAAAATAATAACATTCGCTTTAAAGTACCGTAATATACATTTTTAAGGCTTTAGTATAGTTATTTTTGTTGAACATTAAAGAGCAGATGCTGAACTACAATTTGGAAGAATACGCGAGAGCTGTGTTTATAACATATTTTATGTAAGAACAAGGCATTATCATTTGGTCGAAAGCCAATTTTTGTATTATTTTAAGACAGTTTGCAACAACTGGGGAAAACACACTTTTTAGGGATTCTTCAATGTACAGAAGAATAAAAAACATCCAACGTCATGTAAAACTTGAAATATTTTCGTTGTAAACATTGATAACATTGCAGCAATATATTTGTTTATAGTTAAAATACATTATTATAAAATTCTTAACGTCAGTTTATTCAAGGCAAACTTTGAGAAAAATGCATTTATTCTTAACTTAAGTAATGAAATAATTAGTTTAAACTGTATTAATAAATACTTGCCAACAACTTTATCATATATTAAAAATAACCAAAAACTAATACTTATTAAAACTAAACCCAGGAACAACTTTATTAAAAATAGTATCAAAATCATGCCTATTTTAAAATCAAAAACATATAAACACAACCAACTTCTACAACTCCAATAATTGAAACGCTGTCTGCAGCTAATAAAATTACAATTAGGCTGCGAATCGTAGCCCAATTTATTCGCAATTAGGACTCCAATTTCAAAGTCATCCTTTCTCGTTTTAATTAATTTCAGGAAACTCCCCTCGCCTAATAGTCAAGCCCCTAGAACTTGTTCCATGGACACCATTTGTCTCCATCATAGTAGAGATAGGGTCGGTGGTATGTTTTTTGTCATTGTCAGGCGTGTTGCTTGGATTTTGCTATGTCCATTTGAGAGTTGGGGAAAAATTGATGAGTTTTTTAGGGTGTTTGTCAAAATGCGGTTGCTTGTTGACCTTTTTTTTTATTGATATTCTCTTATGTAGTTAAAGAAATAAACATAGTAGTTGTAAAATTTATGTTTATTTGATGAAGTATATTATTATAAAGTTTTTTTTTTACTTTGGTTTGGTTGATGAACAACATGTTTTAAGTGACGTGATTCCTCTCATCTTTAATTCCTTCCCTCCTTCCTACACGTGCTCTGATTTGTGCTTTGCTACCACGTGACATTGACTCACTAAATGAGGTACGAGGGATGAAAATATGCAACATATATGGTGCAACTCATATCTGAAAATTCCCATGTAGTTGGTTGGTTGGCATACATATTCAGTTTCATGTGCTTTGTCAGAGACCCACTTATAAACCTTCGTCTAGTAAGACAAACACAATTCACACACATTAATGACAGATGCTGCCATCACCTCCGCAATTTAGACATGCTCCTGAAGGTGAGGGAAATAGTCTCCAGGTATCTGTACTCGTAGGAAACTGCGCCATGACCACCCACAGGACTTTCGGACCCGTTCTCCGCATATACTCGGTGGGTCATCAGAGAAATCGGAACTCGATCAATCGGGACTTTCCGATTCCGAGAACGAGACCTTAACCACTAGGCTATCCACGTCCCCTCCCACAGTTGTATGTGGGCTCTTGGCGACAGCATCATAATCTTGATCCACGGTCAATTGACGGTGCCGGAGGTTTTTTGGTTGGTTGGTACACATATATTTTCAGGCTTGTGTGCTTGATCAGAAACTCGCTTATAAACCTTCGTCAAGTAAGACAGACACAACACACACACTCACACACATACCTGATAGATGCTGCCATCTATTGTGCGCCAACTCCACAATTTAGACACGTCCCTGAAGGGGAGGGAAATAGACTCCAGGAACCTGTACCCATGGGAAATTGCGCAATGACCGCACAAGACTTTCGGACCCAACAGATTTAAAGAGCACGTACACCGCATATGATCGGTAGTTTTCAGTGACCAGGACTCGACCGCGACCAGACTCTGACCACAGGGCGCCCCACAGCCCTTGACGATGCCGACTCTTAAGCTGGCATTCAACAAACCTAGAGAGAAATCATAATTATTATGAAAAGCTTTAAGGTAGCATCGGGGGCTATCTTATGTGATAAACTTAAAAAATTTTTGATGCCAAGTAAAATAACTTTTTTGTTACAAAATTATGGTTTGGTGCTTGACCTTTATATCCTTCCTAGAAAAATCCAAAATAAACTCAAACTCTGCGTTAAATGTTTTCGTGTTTTAAAAGATAATTACGATGACTTCCCGGTAAAAATTATCTTTTGGCATTTACAACCGGAACAAATCCTTGCAAGTTATAGTCACCAATTTAATGAACCTGTAACCTGCAAGGTATGAATCACAAGCGGTTGTAAACCCACTCACACAGAATCTAAATTACGTCTCTTTTGTGAAAGCCCTTGATTGTTTGAGAGAAAACTAATCATGAAAGCCCGGGTAAAAGCGATTTCCACGCGAACGGCCATTAATTTTGATGAAGAAACCGAATGGGAAAGGATTCCCGAAGAAGCCTCGGGGCCTATAGGCCGCCTGTAAAGTAAATAATTGTCTACCTAATTTGTTTAAGAGAATAATTAGGTGTCTTTGTTTTCAAAAAATTATTGTGCCTCGATGCACTAGTTACTTTAATTCTTAATAATGGTCTGATCTTGAAACGACTCCAATAATGCTTGGGAGATCAGAATAAGATGGACATATTTGGCGAAAAAAGGAAAACCGTCTGAATTTCGCCAAGTCGTTTTGGTAAGCCCACACAAAAACCAATGCATTGCGAGTTCGAGTCCCGCTGCCTTCCGAAGACCCCCGTGTACGCTAATGGTGACTAGTGCACGTTAAATCCGTCGTGGTCACAAAGACCTCCAAGTTCCCATACCAAACCATTGCCTCTGTGGGTGACAGGTCACTTTTGGGGTTCCTCTAGTTGGCCTCTGTCGTGTAGTCTCTTCCATAGCTGTCAACAAGTAACCGCTTTTTGTCGAAGTATGATACTTTTTTTAATTTAGTCTCGTGAAAATGATACACTCTTAAAACAAAAGAGTGAAATCCACTCCTGTAGGAGAAGTGCATTTTCGACACTGAAAAGAAGTGAATATTAATTCAAATTGGGTTAAAATCACTCGTTTGGAGTGATCCTGTCGCGGGTTTAACATCCAAAGGATACACTCCTATAGGGGAAGTGCATTTTCAACACTGGAGAAGTGAAAATTAACTCAGACTGAGTTAAAATAGCTCGTTTGTTTTAAGAGTGTTGCTATTGGTGCTTTGTAGAACAATAACTAAATATAAACAATATTCTTTATAACATACGAATAATGGTTTAATTGATATTCATTGATTGCATTGTATGCCACTTGGCGCTAAATCATTTGCCAGGCGTTTGCTTGGGCGCATCGCAAAAGCGATCATGACTTCACTCGGCAAAAAAAAAATTTGAATTAGTTTTAACTCTTCAGCATCTCCATGACATTCTGACCATCACTCCATGGATGACGGAAACATAAATATCCGAAAAGACATTTGTGGCATTGTTAAATCCAACAGTCTTCAATGGCAGTGATCCAATATAGCTACAGGCTGTATCGTGTTACACTTAATAACAATTTTAAACTCTTGAATAGCTGCGTAATGAGCGTTGATATTTTCCCCTTTAAAAGGTTATTAGAGGTTTGCCGATGGCTAATGGAGAATGATCCTCTTCTGAAGGAGCCTTGGCAAAGTATTTAGTGGCCAAAGACAAAATATTTATGGTTGTGGCAAGGTTAATAATGGTAAACGATGAATTTAGGTCTTAAATTGAAACAAGTAATGATATGCATAGATTTTAGTTACCATTTTACTTGCAACTTTGTCTGTGATGTTAATATTTAAATAAATCCATTATTTAGCGTGTATTCGACATACAAACTGTTTAATGTGAATAAAAACTTGTAATAAGCTGAAACTCATGGATATATATTTAGTTTTAAGGGTGTAAAAATTCAATGTAAGTAAAAACATGAATCTTAAAAGTATCTTTTAAAAATGTATGCTGTTTATAAAATAAGGAAAAATTCTTGCCGTTATTTCCAATAAAGCATTATCTAAGTACAAAAGTAAAATGATTAAAAAAAAAGTTCATATTATCTTATAAATTTAATATGTCCAATTGCATGAATCATTCTTGCAAACGTGCCCCGACTGAATTGATAATTGAGAAAAAGATATATTTCGATAAAATCAACTAACTTATATTCAATACCCAAGAGCCTTTAACTCTCTTGAGTCAAAAACTCAAAACTAAACTGGTCTAACTCAAATTTACAGATTTGAAAGAGACTATCAAATCTCGATATAACATCATTATTTTCTACGTAAAACTAATTGTTAAATATTCAACTGCAAAAAAAACTACTTTTATTTTTACAAGAGTGTGAATTTTCTCATAAGGAGCCAAACAAATGTTTTTCCTTCTAAAAACTGCAAAAATTGCAAATTGGATGTCTAGAGCTAAGTCGCTTTAGATCTAAGACACACTATATTTTTTTGAAAAAAAATTCACAGTTTTAAATTCTTTTCTTTTCTATCGCATGATAGATTTTCGCCGCCGGAGGCATTGAAGCAATTATCTGATATCTTTCTCCGATATCAGACAAAATGTCTCGATTCCTATATAAAAAAAGGGAATTATTTTTATTTTTTAAATAATTTTGTTTTCTTTTTGGTTTTCGAGCTGTCTTTTTTGATAGATGGGTTTCTTCAATTTAATCGATATTTGACCATATGTATTTTAAGTTGAAAAAGAAAAGACAACCAGTCGCTTTTGTGGTTTGACAAGACTTTAATTCGGTAAAGATTAATTACCAAGGCCTCTAAAAATGCGTACGTACGCTTATAAATAAAAGTAAATAAACAAAAATACGTAAGTAATAAAGCTGAAATGCCGACCCGGCTGCGCAATGATTAGGGCGCAAGCCTTTGGAGCTTGTGAGTCCGGGCTCGAATGCCGATAAGGCATGGATGTTAGTGTTTGTCGAGTATATGCGGAGTACGAGATAGTTAAATATGTTGGGTACGAAAGTCCTGTGGGCCGTCATTGCGCAGTTTCTCACAGGTACAGGTCCCTGGAGACCATTTCCCTCCCCTTCAGAAAAACAAACATGTCTAAATTGTGAAGGTGGCGCGCGATAGCCGTTCCGTCAAATTTTTAATACGTCTGTCAAAATTTTCGACTGACGAAAAGCGTCTGACAGTATTAATAATTGACTTTTAATAATATTTTCAAAAGCATATGGTAAAAATAAGCACGAAGAATATAGTATATGTAGTCGTTGCCTACTTTTTGCATCGACTTTTCCTATTACATGGAATCCTTTTTCTGAACATGGGCCGTTGGTCCATGCCGTTGGTCCTTTTGAAAGTACGCATACACCGAATGTAAAAGTGCATGAAAACAATATTTTATCCCATCTATTTCATTAGTTTGAAAATAACATAGATCTGGGGGACCTGGACATTTGGACTGTGTTTTGTCTACTTTTCAAATTATTTTGTCTGTTTATTTTATTTTTTTTGCCTGATTTACAAGAGCTTAGTTATCGAACTTGCTAAGCGACAAAAATATGAAAACGAGAAAATAAGATTTAAAGTTTTTCGTTTGCACTTGGATGAGTTAAAAACGGCACATACTTAAATTGCACAGTTAACCCACATGTTAACATAATATAGATTTTTTTTTTGTCAAACTAACAGAATGAGCTTGAAGTGTAAAGAATAAAAGAGTACAAAAAAATCCTTATATTGAAATTTTACACAAAATGTGCATGGATTTTTTCAAGATTTCCTTTGAGCGGTTTTCCTCCGAAAGATGATGAATGTATATGGAGTAGAATATGACAGAACATTTGCGGGCAATTTAAAAAAATAAAAATAGTTGAGGTTTTTAAAAAATAGTTTTGTATATTCCTTATAAGTACCTATGTAAGGATATAAAGTGTGTTCAAGGTATCATTCATCATTTTTCGCGAATTTTGAGTTCAATTTCGTCAATTTTTATGCAAAATTTAAGGCAAGATATATTCAGGAAGTTTTTATGTATGAAAATTTGAAATTAAAGATTTTCTCTCTTATTAATCCACATTATTTCGTTTAAAAGAACAGTTGTTAAGTTCTTATCTTAAGAAAACATTTTTTTTTTTAAAATATTAAATGTCTTCAGTGTCAGTGCCATCTACAAGAAGAAAAAAATGCAAACAGTATAAATTTATCCAGTACTAAATTTCGATAAATTTTCCCGTTAAAATTGAATCTATTATAAATTTCATTTAATCATCTTATGTAACAGCTTAAAACTTATACATTTAAAGATACATCAAAGATTTCAAGGTATCTGGAAATGTTTTGCATATAAAATATGTGATGCAATTTTAAAGCATTCATTTTAAAGTGCTTAAAAAATTTTACTAGTTGAATGGACAAATTTGCATCTTTCAGTAGAAAAATTAAATTAGTTAAAAATAGACTAATGAGAATTTATCGGCAATCTAAAGTAGACTAAAGAGAATTTTTAAGTAATAAATTAAGCTAATTTGCAAAGCTTATAAAGCAGTAAATATATTTTGAAATTGATGTCTCTCAATTTGCTTTTTTTGTAAAAGATAAGTTTACTAAATTGAATTTCGTTTAAATCCATAGGTATTTGTCATGTTTATTAATTTATTTTATTGTTTTATAAACCATACTTCAAGTTTTATTTGTGTTGTTTAAAAAAATCGAAAATTCTTTTTACTAAGCTCAGTGATATTGCATTTGTCAAGACAATGTGGTTAAAATAAACAATGTGTCTAGACTTGACTAATCAAAAGATAAAAGAAGGAAATCTTTGTCAAATTTAAAAATAATTTTTTTTGTTATATTTCACAATCTCCAACAAATGAATTTTTGAAATATAAGTGTAAAATTAGATTTAATGATGGATAGTCTCAATTTCTTTTTTTTTATGATTTGGAGGCAGCTACATTATATCTGTATGGAGCAACGTTACAGTTACGAAATATTTGCAATGTAATATAAATATTTTCAGTCAAAAGTGTCTCAAAATTGATATCTGTGGACTAAAGTGAGAGGCATTTACTTAAAAACTTGTCTTAACACTATTTTGGTTAATTAGTTATCAAAACCATGTTTCTTAGCTTAAATAAAATCTGCAAACAAAATTTAATAGATATTGAAACAGTACCTCATAAAGGGTTAAATACTGAAACTTGTTGATTTGATGAGTTCTAAAACAACCTTAAAAATATGAAATGCATACAAAAAAATGTTTCTTGGAAAATGAATGCAATTACCCAATTATTAATTAATTTTTACATAATTATATTAATCTGTACAATAGAAAAGTGAGTTTAAAAACTCTTTTTGAGTTTAAAACGAGTCTATTTACTATTAAAATGACTCACTATGCAACCAAATATTTTTCGAAAAACAGTCGAAACTAAAATACTTGGTATATATCTCTTAGAAATCTCGACCAAAACTTTTGTCCTCTTTCTATTATTTGACATCATGCACCGGCTGTCATTATTCACAATAGAAAGGCAGTTGGATGAAAGTTTCCCGACAATTTCGCCGAAAGTGACATATTGACATTTATATTCTTTGAGCTGTCAGCAGTAAATCCGATCAATACAGGTGCGACCCATAGAATTCTGATACGTATAGACAGAGCATTTTTAACCCTAAACAGGAGCAAGCATGATTGTAACTAAGTTTCCCTAAGTCATGTGAGTTTCGGCGATGTGGCGTATTTCCAAAACTATTCATGGAAAATTATTGAAAAGTTTCGGTTTTTATATAATTGTATTAATATTATTTTGAGTGAAATATAAAATGTCTGTCTGCATTGAGACAATAATAAAATTAAAAAATGTAAATTGTCGTTTAAAGTTATGACTTGGCAATCTTGGCATCGCCTTGGATTTATAAACTTGACGATCTTAAACATACGGATAATTATTGGATAGTTTTTATTTATCAATATAAGTATATATTAAAAACATGAAATGGTATTGACATTATAAATCCAACGTATATTACTAAAATAGCTTTTATTTGGTAGTTGATTCTTGCTTATTCGAAATTGGGAGTTAAGTCACCAAGATTGGCAACTCTTTTGCTTCTTCTATAGTTATTCTATTCAGTTATTCATATTAGACTCGCTAAAGAATTTCTTCTTACTACGTAATGCTATATTAGCTAAAAGGGATGGGGTGTCAACGGCGGTAGTTCTCCTGGGAGAAAAAAGGATCTTCGAAACACAACAGGTAACTGATGATAGGAAAGGAAAACTGTTAAACTGGTATATGGCTTGGGTTAAGTCGACGAGAGGTTAAGCACGTCCTTCTCAACTACTAACGCCGAATAAGCTCTCCCAAACACGTTTAGGAAAGGAAATTTTGACGTCATAGTTCATGGCCAGCTTTAATAACAAGGCCAGAGAAGCTCTACCATTCCTGAGCATAGACGGAATTTTCAATTCACTGTTCCGAGTGCCGAAGATCGATCAACTACTTCGGACGTATTCAGAACCCTAAAAATGTGGACAACCGTGAGCAATTGGTTCCGAATAGGTTTTGAGACATTTTGTCTTCATCTTCGGAAAAAGGTCACTTGGAACTATGACATAAAAATGTCCGTCCCTAAGCGTGTATAGCATAACTTCTTCGGCCTTAGTAGTTGAGTAAGCCATGCATAGTTTCGAATGACGGTGTTCCGAAGATTAAAATAACCTGTCAAGAAACCTGTTCGGAACTACTCGTTCACGGCTGACCACATTTTTGGGGTTCCGAATACGTCCGAACTAGTTTGTCGATTTTCGGCACTCGAAACAGTGACGACAAAAATTCCGTCTACTCTCATGCTTGGGAGAGCTTCTCTTGTCTTATTATTGAAGTTGGCCGTGAGTGAAGTCGAAGAGAAGCTCTTTAAAAACAAAACTTTTATTGTTTAAACCAATAAAAACGGTTAAAACAAAGAATCATTAGCCATTTAATCAGTTTTAGAATATTTATTTTTATTTATTTTTCTTTCTAAGTTTTTCAATAAATTTCGAAACGCTCGTAGACCGATTAAGTATAACACCTTCATCTTGTTGGGAATACAAGGCTCAAATCTCACCTTCCACCCGGTAGAGAGTATGTCTTACTAAAAATAAATCCACTCAATCCACGAGTACAATGGGATTTACGCTCTTATTAAATCTGTTGGGTCGAAAGTTTCTACGGTTTTATGGTGCGATGTCTTTAAAAGTTCTTTTAGGTGCCAGGTCTGGGCTCGACCCTGTCAATTTTTTTTGTGATTTTAAATTGGGTTGCGAAATTCCTTGGTCTCATTTTTGAAACTGTCTTGATTAAAATGGGAAGCATGCGTATAGTTCATATTTTGTTGTTTTGTAATGTCTATTTTTTAATGTTTTCTCATAATAACTACTCCTAAACAGAAGAAGTATTATTTCTATTGCAACATTATTTAAATGTCTTTTAAGTAAAAGTAAATGGTAAAATGTTTGGGTTAATTTGTGACAAGATAGGTTAATAACCCCTGCTACACTCTTAAAACAAAAGAGTGAAATCCACGCCAGTTGGAGAAGTGCATTTTCGACACCGGAAAGGAGTGAATATTAACTTAGACTGAGTTAAAATCCCCCGTTTGGAGTGATCCTGTCGGAGGTTTAATACACAAAGGATCCACTCCAAAAGGAGAAGTGCATTTTCCAGACTGGAAGAGTGAAAATTAATCAGACTGAGTTAAAATCGCTCGTTCGTTTTAAGAGTGTAAGTGTTACATTACAATGTTTTGATATTAGATTACTTTGCTTACATAGGAAGTTTAATAATTGATTGCAACGCATAAAAAAAGCTTCGAAAATATACAAAAGCAACAAAAAATCCTGAATACTTTTTATCTATACACCTCGAACAACTATAACATTACCATTTCATCCGAACACAAAAACCAACACATATTCAAATATCCCCAAAACAAACATTTCGCAAATCTACCCCAAGAAAAATAACCACATTATGCTAAAAACGACCCAACCCAAAGCACAACTGGTGCTAAAAGCCTACACCAACAATACCTCGCCAGCTTATTGAATCGCAACAAAAACATACTCCTCACATTGGATCCCTCGATTGAAAAGGGGTGACAATAACAGGACAGAGACCACCTGCTCCCAAAAGACACCATAGGATGGCTTGTAGGACTCAGAGCCAGATTAGGGTAAGTCAGAGATTCAAATTTTCGAGAGGAGTGATGGGTTAAGGTGGCATAGATGCCACAGAGCTGGTGGGTTCTGTCTCAGTTGAGGTATCGTGTAAACCGATGAAGTTAAGTCAACCGATAGTTCCAAGGAAAAAATCCCCTAAATCGATAGTTAAAAGGAAAAAATTCCCCCAATAAATAATGCTGCATATATAGATGAGATTTGGTGCACGCAAATCTATCGGGGCTTAAGTCTAGAAGGCTTGTATGATGTCACTGTAAGGTTGCAATGAGTGTCAACAGAGGTTTAGGTCTCTTAATATGAATGCGGTTCAACATCAAGAGCACTGTAACAGGTGCGGGTTCAATTCCCGCCTTCGCCCTGTGTGTACTTTCGATTCTCTCCGGCAGTCAAAATTCTTTCTTTGTCTGTCTTAATTGACGGAGGCTTATATAAACGGGTCTCTAATCAAGCACACAAGCCAGAATATATATGTACCTACCCTTACCCTACCCCAACATCAAGAGGCTCATCTCCAATAGCCCTCGTCTAGCTCTAGCAAGAAGCTTTTTATTAGCCCAAAACAGAGACTCTTACTTTTGAAATTACTGGCTTTCTTGTTCAATGTTTTATTGTACTTTGAAGTGTCTTGATTAATGTAGTTTATTGACTTTCCACAAGGACTACTCAGGGGATTTCTTCAACGGGTGTACGTTATTTTCAGCAGATGCTTTATGAACATACAAAAACAAGAATCTATACTTCCCAGCAACAACGCACATGTGTGTAAGTTGCACCAGCTCTCTTAGTGTCGAATATCGAATTCTAATTCAGTGCGCTTTTGGAAAACAACACAAATCATTTTAATTAAATGTAAGAAAAATACTCAGTTATATGCAACGGAACGTAGTTAAATATTGCTAACACATATTTTTGTTTAGATTTTCTTTTATTTTGTTACTTATTTTTATACTTAAAGGTATTGGCTTGTGTCTCTAAAATCTGGCATTTTTCTACCTTACAATTCCACTTAAATTAGTTTACGTTATGTTAGGCCAACATATGAAACAATGCATATTTGGCGACGTAACCCCAGACACTCTTTTTTTACAGATACAATCATTTTCGAGTTTGACTTGCTCTGGTATACCTCTTAAAGTACAGCCCTTCCTTCCTGAACCCAGCTATCAATTGCTACCGGACTCGTACAAAACAGAACGGTCAATACAAACCTCTTGCTGAGAAAGCAGTACCCCAACTGCAATAAAAGCAGGCCTACCTATGGTTATGTTGCTTTGACAAAAGAGTAACAGGCATATAGAGTAACAGGCAAAAGAGTAACAGGCATCTTCAGGACATTTTTGTCATGAAGGAGTTCTACTCTTTTGTCTTCAACCAATGCTTACTGTATTTTCTGCATGTTATCTCTTTAAACTTAATTAGTTAGAAATGGAACGAGTTCTAATACTTATGAGGGAATGTACAATTAGAGTTAGCAACTAATCTTGCAGAATCAACTTAATATTTCTTCGGATTGCGGGCGGGGAGACATAAAAAGACTATGATGTACCTGTAGTGTTTAAATGACGGAGTTTAAGACGTTTTCTATTGGCGAGGGTGTTATGCAACGAGTACATATATTGGCCACAGAATATGAAATATCAATAATATGCTTAAAGTATTAAAATATATTACTTTATCAGCTGCTTTAAATCGGAATTGTGTGTTTTAATTTGTTTGGTTCAATGGCTTGCTACAGGTGACATCATACCTTCTAGTTTTCATTCACATCTTTCTTTCTATCGGTGCTTCGATTGGTGTTTCTGTTCCCACGTGACATTGATGCAAAAGTCGAGGCTCAAAAAAGAACTTAAGGCCTGAAACATGCTCAGTAATTACTTATAATGACGATAATGGCTCAAACTAGAACTAGTAAATGCAAGGGAGCTTACACAATTTCCCCATGATTCAAAAATGTCTGAATATCATCTGTGCTATTATTTTCAAATTCAAATCTCATGTCGGAAGTAGATTGCAGTTTTATGAGCTTCAACAAGATAAGTACAAATCTCACGTCAGTTTTTCTGATGAAACTTTAAAACCATCCGAAATCAAGTTACAACTCTGTCGAGCTTACACACTCGATATCCGCCCGATATATCGGGTTTTCCCATCTAATAAGGGCGTTTAGGTTTGCTGTTTTTTGTATTTTCCGCAAAAACCAAAAAATAGGTTTGAGATGGAGTTGTATATTCTAAACCATAACAGGTGTTCATCTTTTATCGGATTTGACTGTAAGTGATTTTGATTTGGAAAGATAGGATCAACTGAAAGTTGGTGGAAGAATTCGGTTATGGAAAAGTGGGAGGAATAAATATGAATTTGTTTGTAGGGGAAATTTAATAATATCTGTGATGTAAAGGTTTTATGGCTTCTGTAGAGTGTTTCTAGAATTTTTACGAGAAAACTGTTTATTTTTGAAGACGTATTTTACGTCTGTTAATGTGGATAAAGATTTTCGATTAAAAAAAAAATAGGCTTATTGTGGTATGGAAATTAATAAAAACTAATGGTGCAGCTATAATATAATCTGGAGTCTGTTCATGGAGAATTTATTGGCTCTGATATTAAAGATGTAACACGTCAATATCAAAACAAATAATACGATCTACTAATATTTTATCAGAACTGGTTAGGGTAAATTTGTTTAAATAAAATGTAGAACTTTAGAAATCTGTTAAATATTAGTTTATTTGCATTAAACGCGGCTTTACTTAGATATGGTAACATTTACTGTACCTCTTCATATGAAGTTGTTTGAAATATACACCATTTGATGCGGAAATGTTTTGTTGAAAAACATACAAAGAAAAATTTAAGAGAGTAGAAAAACATAAAATTTTCTGCCTTTAAATGCTGTCTAAACGAAGTGCATTTCAATCAGTAATGGTAGTAACATAAATGTTCTCTAATTAAAAAGCTCTAATTTAAATACTAGTGATGCGTGCATAAGCTTAAAATACCCTTGTTACTTAATGAAAAGATACTAAGCATATGAAGAAACAGCACTAATTTTCTAAATACCACTCATGCATTTGTTAGCCAAAAACTAACTCGCAATATATTATTCAAGTCGAAACTTGGTTTAATATTCTGAATCTTTTAAGATTCCGGACACACGTAACTACACGTAGCTTTAAAATTCTAAACATAAAGACTTATTTAAATTTAATATCACCTTTTATGTTTAAGTATTATTACTTGCGTTAATATCATATTCCGCTGCCTTGATTTCGTAAGTAGGTTGATAGGTTTGACATTATATTAAATTAATGAATCCTAAATTAAATAAGATATAAATTCAATTTGTTTGCCGTTGCCATCAGGTCGAGTATCGAAAATGTAAATTTCAACTAAACGCCAAGTTCGTTTTCCAGCTATTATTGTACTGCAAACCAAAAGGAACATTTACAGAGACTATTACATTCATGCGGCAAAAACAACTATGTAGCGCTAATTTCATACTTGTTGGCTCGTTATTTTGATTCAAAAATTTCTAAAGTAAAAAAATCTTTAAAAAATTATTAAAAATTTGTAAAAACATTTCATGTTTAGAAAACTATTTTAATGTTATTTTATCGCTAATGTGTACTACTATAGTAATAATGGTTATTCCTGCCAGTAATTATACTGGTTTTCAGCAGAAAAAAATATATATTGATAGTATTAATAATTATTTTACATTATTAAGTCTCAAATTAAGTATTAAAAATTAAAGCAAAAAACTACGATTTTTGAATGTCAAAAAGCTATCAAAATTCGTGCCAGATAACATGATATATTACAATTACTGAGGCAACAGTAATTGGAATGTCCCATGCATTACGATAATTTACTTTTTTACATTTACACTTCGCGATAATTTATATTTTGCATTTACACTCCATGATAATTCGCATTTAGAGATAGTTTATGCAATAGGAATATTGGTTCTTGCTCTTAAAAATAATGAAATGCCAGCCCAAATGTATGGAAAGAACCTTTCTGACGGTCGTTTGGCATAGTAGCAAGAATCAAGAACCGGCCCTAATTCTGTTATCTTATTATCTTTTCTTCTTTTTGTAGGCCCCGTATAAACTCAACATGCAATTTTCTAAGACATAAATTTCTTCCAATATTACAAACTACAATGCTAAAAATTACGCAACGACTTCCAACCAAGAACTTTTAAAATAACATTTTCTCTTTTTAGTCGGACACTTTATCCTTAAAAAATAGGAAAAGAAAAAGAGTTCGTTGTTTTTAACGACTGCGCTTAGAAAGAAAACATGTTACAAAAAACCTCCTTTTCTGCGCTTAGTTGTTTTAAATCCTTTAATCACTGAATACGTTTAAGGAATGATAAATAGCGTGGTTAAATACGACCCTATCCTGGACTGCATTTTTTTAGTTGTAGTTTTTTGGGGTGGAAAAACCTGTGTAAGACGATTACATGTGTGTTTTATAACGCTTGGGTAGCTACATTTTAATTTGGGATTAAGCGAAGATATTTTTCTTGGTAATTCTTTGTAATTTTAAATAAAGGATTTTGAAAATGAAATAAACTAATATCAAGTATGGAAAATAGTTTTTTGGAAAAGTTTTTTTCCCCATTTTCTTAGAGAAGTATTTTAATAATTTCTATAAATATTTTTAAATGCTATAAGCATTAGTTTTTTAATGCAAATACAAATCCTTTCGTTTTTATAAATTATAAAGGTTTTTTTATTTATGCTAAACAATTCCTTTGAATTAGGCAATTTTTTATGAATTGGTAAAAAAAATAACAACTAAACAACTTTAATTTTAGAGTCTAATTTAGAGTCTTAGAATTCTATTTAAACTGATGTTTTGAATCATAAAAACATAAAAAGTAAAAAATAGTTAAGAATTTCTTTGAAATTGTTTTTTATTTGCTAGAGCATTCCGTAATTTGACTTTTTTTTATGAACTAACTTCATGCTAAAGTATTTGTTATTTCCTTTTACAGCTATAAACATACAGTATGTGTTTGGAAACTTAATAGTATTCTCAACAATGCATTAAATGCTGTGGAGAAAGCATCAAAAATTTCTTACAAACGAAACAAAAACTTCTCTCACAAGTAATCAACGCCAGCCGATCCCCTTTAAGCGACGGTACAGAAACTTCTGCAATTCTATGTCAGTACATCTGGATGATATGGTGTAACAAAGCTGTAACGAATATAAACTTGAGCTATGGCGGAATCAAGATGTAATTAACATAATCGACGACTGAAAGCTCTGACTGAAAATTGTAAGAGATTGAAGCTGTAAAGAACATAAACTTGAGCCATGGCTGATTCAAGATGCAAGGAACATAAGATGTGACTGAAAGCTCTGACGGAAAGTTGTAAGAGATTGAAACTGTAAAGAGCGTAAACTTGAGCCATGGCTGATTCAAGATGCAAGGAACATAATCTGTGACTGAAAGCTCTGGCGGAAAGTTGTAAGAGATTGAAGCTGTAACGAACGTAATCTTGAGTTATGGCGGATTCAAGATGTAAGGAACATAATCTATGACTGAAAGCTCTGACGGAAAGTTGTAGGCAAAGAGTTCTATAGTAGGGTAGAGGAACGACACGTACTGAGCTGCCATTGACAGCCATGGCTCACAACGGAGCACAAATAGAGGGGCAGTTAAGCCTAATAAGTGCCAGTTAATTTATAATTTTGATACTAAGAAAGGAGGTACACCCAGGGCAAATGCGTAAATTGAACCGGCACCCGTTACAACGCGCTGACTGCTAGGGTTATGGCCTGCTATCCAAACCACTCGGCCATCGGATACAATATAGAGGGGCATTTGAGGCCCGTGTTGGTTCATGATGCGGTTGGTAGGTTCAGTCTCTACCCTACTCTAGAACTCTCTCTTTGGTTGTAAGAGATTGAAGCTGTAAAGAACGTAAAATTGAGATATGGCGGATTCAATATGTAAGGAACATAATCTGACAGAAAGCCCCGATGGAGAGTTGTAAAAGATTCAACCTGTAAAGAACTATGATCAGGCGATGTGACGAATTCAAGCTGTAATGAAGAGTTGCGATATAGTCAAGTTGTAAAAGAAATATTTCAATGACTCAAGCTTTAAGAATCTTTGTAACATATTCAAAGTGTAATGGAAATAATTAACGAACTCAGCTTAAACGGGGGTATGGAACAGATTTAAGCTGTAATGAAAGAGTTTATAGACTCAAGCTTTAAAGGAGTGTTGTGATAGTTTTAGGCTGTAATGAAAAGAAGTAACGTTTTCAAGCATAAATGTACATTTTAAATGGACTGGATCTGTAACAGAAGAGAGCAAGAGTGTAATACACTTAAGGGCAGTAATTTTAGTAAAAGGATGTGCAAATGTATTCAACGTTCATGGGGACCAAATATTTTTCTTATGGCTTACGATGCATCTCATAAGCAGTTGTACTAAGGGCATATGTTTTATACTTTTACTGCAAATAAAAAAACAACATTTGGATGATTATGGTAGTTACAGTCTTGATTAACCAAAATATTTTATTCTCAGTTACGAATAGATACGTCTTTCAGCAAGAAAACAAAACTTTAAGATGGAAAATAAAATAATATCAGATAATTTTGTAACTGCTCTTTTTCAATACCAGACGAAAATTATGTGGTTGCAAATAAGGATGCTAAAAGCGACGTTACTATTCGAAATCCACGGAGATAATATATATTTAAACATGCGCCTTCAATGATTTTCCTCTAATAGTGAGAAAGCAAAAGGTAAGGTTAGCAAAAGGGGGGAAAATGTTGATTAATATTATTTTACTATTATGGTTAGAAATTAGATGAAATGTTTAACGTTTTTGTAAATTTGTTTTAACGTCTTAAATACAATTAGTAAAAAAAATCGCTTCACGATATTTGACTCTTCCTGTAAGGTGTGAACATAAATTTTGAGAAGATACAAATACAGACTTAACTTGTCATGTACATGTGTAAAACCATGGTAAAGGGCTTAGTGGGTAAAGTGCTTGCCTAGCGGGAGTAAGGTCACAAGTTCACGCGCGTCATTTCCAAAATAACTGCCAACCTATTATCGAACGTCCGGTGAATAATACCTGGTGTAAAGGAAGTGCATGTTAAATGTGTCGCGATCAAAGCCGCGATGCTGCGAACAATGTCGCCTATGAAAGTTGAGTTGGGGATACCTACTCAGGGGCCGGCTCGTTACTTGACTGAGGTTCTTTATTACGACGTCCATTACCTATAGCCCTCGTGATTTCTGGTGCGACAATAATTCAATTACACTCTCTGCCAACCTAAGTTGGATAAATAGAAATATGATATGGAGAAGATCCTTTAGTGTATGTAAATAGTTACATAAAAAAATCGCGAATCCATCCAGAAAACATGTTTGAAACATTAATTTCGTTTAAAGTCTAGCAGATTTAAATATTATTTGTTGGCAATTTTATCTGAATGAAATTGTATTAAGAGAGGGTAGACTAACCAGTGAATGAAAGTTTAAGACGTCACGTTCGCCAATGAATGAACACCAGGATATAATGACCAGGACACAACCAACCATTGTCAGACAGCTTCCTTCTACATGGGAGGAAGTAAGTGTTGCCAATCCACATAGTGGAATGATTTTCAATCCTTATTTTTTTTAATTATATTTACCAAATGCTCATTCACTGGGGCCTGTTCACTCACTGGTCAAGTCTACCCTAGTTAAATTGTATTAAGATCACTTTGTATGTAAATATTGCCATACAAGAATTTCCCTAACGGACCAATCGCGCTTTTCCCTCTTCCTTTTTACTCTTTGTTTTTACCCAAGTTAGGTTGGCACGGAGTGTACACTTCTAACAAAAACACCCACTCGTCACAAAGAACTAAAAACCCCAACCCAAGACACCCTTCCTTCACTAATCCTTCCCGTTTCTTGGGGAGAATTCAATTTTCTAAGCGGATGAATCCCTGCCCATAGAAACGAAACAGTAATTCAATACTCGGTTCCGATTGCGCAGCAGATGCTACTGACACCCGCAGACAAGAACAAGAGAAATTGAGACGCACGAAAGAAGCGCAGCGGTGATGCCTTTTCCTTGGCACTCGTCAAGACCATTGTCTTAAAAGCAGAAGAGTAAGCTCTGGTAGGTTATTTGATTCGGATGTTCTTGGGTCGGGTCTGGTTTTAACGGCGGGATATCTGTTGCAGGATACTTTAGAGAGATTATACGTTATATAGAGTTTTACTATTTATATTAGAACTATTGAAGTTATTGGATGCATTTTACTTTCAATTACTTATAAAATGCAAGGTAATATGAAAACTTTTCGGTGGTCGAAAATACGATGTGGAGATTTTGTGTTTTCCACACGTTTTAGAGGGTGCTGATTTCCACTAAAACAATTTTGTGCATTGGTCTATCTGTCTGTCTGAAACCTTCCTAAAGCTCGAACTAAAAGAACTAAGGATTTTTTATTCTACATTTTTTAATTATTTAAAATCTTATATTTTCCCACGTTCATGATTTAAGTCTATAAACTAGTTTAAATAGGACTTTAATTGTCTAATGATAATTGCCTAACTGTTGTAAACTTTAAATCAGCTCAGTCCTAAATTTAGGAGGATATGGAAAAATAGAGCCTTTTACACACATGCAACAAAAAAAAATCTAAAAATGTAACTGCCTTAAGTTCTTTCGTAAGGATCATACATGAAACGCCGAACACAAAAATACGGCATTTTTATCATAGATTTGGTAAGTAGAAATAAAACATTATATCTAGCTTTGTTGAAATCCTAACATTAACGTAAAACAATAAATCCCATGATTCACAACTAGAAAAACAACTCAAATACCGTGATTTTTGACTAGAAAAAGTCAAGAGAGCTATATCGGCAATTAAGGGGGTCTGGCACCTCCATAGAAGCCCATGTTAAATTGTCCAACTTTGGGGGCATCTCAAGAATTAACTAATTAATATATCCATTTCAAATTTTCACAGTTTCATCTATAGACATTTTTAAGTATTTTAACACAAGATTATTTTGAAAAACTAAAAACTAGATTAAATATGAATTTTTTTAAATATCGTTGAAGAATGTCAATATTTTTAACCTAAAAGATTTTTTTTTTTAAAAAAGTTAAAACTTTACAGACTATTCCCTGCGTTAAAATGTTTAAATATACTTGTGAATTACACATAAAAAAATTCAAGTATTTAAATGAATAACATTTTTAGTTATGTGCCCCCAAACATTCACATGATTCAAAAATTGTAAAACCGAGAAAACCAATTTAAAGTTTTTATTGTTAACCCATTTCCTTACGAAGGATTTTTGCTTCCTCGTAATATTTGATTGGAATAACATTATCGAATTCTTAGTCGTTCGGCCGTTCTGGGCCGTTTCACTAAAGAAAGGGTAAAATAAAATTGCCTTTAATGTCAAAAATATTTTTCCAATCGTCTTAAAACTTTGTGACATTATTAATAAAGGTTGATATAGTATTTTAAGCCACTAATTTTTTTAAAAATTTTTTTCAGTGATTTTGGGGTGCCAGACCCCCTTAAAACATTTTAGATGCAATTCCATTAATATACTTAGTAAATGCTACCTGTATATACGTTTATATTTGCTATTTTTTATTCAAAATAAATAACAAAAAATCCATCCATACAATATAGAAGCATTTGAAAAATTATAAATACCATATACCTACATCCATATTAAAATCTGAATAATGTACAGGGAAGCCAATACTTAGTGTCTTATTCTCAAAGCCGTTGCGCCTACTTGGAACAAGTAGTATGGTGAAAACCAACAGCAAGTTTTTAACAGGGTATTTCAAATTCTTGCCATCAATACATATTAAAAATATTCACTAAAAAATCTCGCATTAAATGTAAAACATCTTATCCCATAATTTAATTTCCAGGAAAACATAAAGAGACCCTCGAAACTATCATTTATTTAGATGTCATTCCCCCGAGACCCTTTAAGTCTTGTGAAATCCTTTCAAAATCTTCATCCACCACAAAAGGGTATCACCTTTAAAACTGCAAGGCTGGAAATCCAGGTAATTTGACATCATAAAAGCCGTTCCCAATACTTTATATGTTGGTGCGCAATATTGGTTCTTGATAGTTGAAAATCTTTGGATTGGGGTACTTTTTCTTCATTAATTTCGAGCAATATGTGATTCCGAGTCAGAATGTTACAAATCAATCTTAAAATTGTGTAAAATTACATAAAATTAAATGTTAAAAAATGCAATTTTATTGGGGATTAATGTGCCTAAGATAAAATCGTATCTTCTAGTGGGATCTCCCTACAAGCACCCTACCAATTAAAATGTTTGCGTCATTTGTTACAACCAAAAAGTGGTTAAAAGTGCAGGTTGGTTAAATCACAGGTAAAAAGGGGTTAAAAGTGCAGCTATCGTGTCTCACAGTGGGATCTGCTTATAAACACCTTCGAAAATGGAATATCCTTCGTTATTTGTGTTAACGAACAAAAGAGGTTAAAAGAGAAATGAATGTTGGTAAAGTACAGGTTTAAATGTGGTTAAAAGTGCAGCTTTCGTATCTCACAGTGGGATCACCTTTTAAACACCCTGCCAAATAGGATTCTTACGTCATTTGTTACCGAAAACGAAATCAGAACAAGAATATTCCAATCCCATTTACGTGAATCATCAAAGCAGACTCGCTCTCCGGATCGGACACGCGAGCGTGAACGGATCCGTGAGAATCTGCCTCTGGGGATCCGTTCCGTGCCGAACAAAAGAAAATGTTCTCGGCTCTCGAGATTGAATTGAAAAGCCTGTTTCGGAAGTGTATGACATTCCATTATTAAAATGGAAGTCGGGTTATCTTGGTGTGGGAATTTGTCGTTAATGGATAATAAGGAAGGGGGACGTATTTTTGGAGACAATAATCCAAGAGAAATTAATTGGTTTAAGGAAATAGACAGGAGTCGCACATATACACGTTGCTATAAACATTGGAAGGAAGGACTTAATTCCAGCATTTGTTGGAAATGTCTGCAGATATGTTATATTTTGTTGCGGATTTCGTTTTTAATACTGTAGTTTATCATGTTCGAAAAGTTTTCAGAATATGCTACTGAATTATTTTTAAAAATTAATCTGTTATTTGTTTAGCTGATTATTTGTGAAATTTATATTTTATTTCGAAACCCGAAAATATATATACAGACTAGTAAAAATGCATAAAATGAAAATAAAATAGATTTAAAAGTTTAAAAGCATAACAGTATTTTTTTTTTCATTCACCTATGAACAATATATAGATTTGTAAGCATCAAAGACATATGAAAGAGTACATAAACTCATTTTTATACCTAAATAAGAATTTTGTTTTTGCTGCTTCGATACGTGTAGATCTTATTAAAATAATAGTTCATAAAATGGAGTTACAGAGACTATAGAGTTATATTTATTATTTTCAACCTTTTTAGTGTATACTAGAACCCTAGAACCTTGAAGAAGAATTCCATTAATGTCCATTATTCCATCCATTGAAACCCTGTTCATATTGCCATTATTTTCAAGTAAGAATACACAGTAGACATGAATTATATTAGATTTGGGTAGTACACTCACAATGATTCCATTTGGAATCATCTACTTGTGATTTTTTTCTCACTAAGTTAAACCTGCATTTATTTCAATTTTTTTTATTCTCCATATATTCTACATATATTTACTGTAAAGTTGTATTTTTTGTATTATTTGATGGAAGAATCACGTCTTTCGCAGAATTAAATATTATTTGTTTCAGTTAATTGAAAATATGAAAACAATGGTTAAATAATCATTCGTAAACAATTTCATTAAATAAATTGGCCCTAAACTCTTTGTGGTTGCATTTCTAAATATTTAAAAATTAAATGTTAACTATTTTTACCACAAAAAGTTTCGAAAAAAATATTGTTATAATTTATTCAAAAATTATGATTCCAAAGCTTTATCCTTGAATTTTATTTTGTAAAATTAAAATTTTGTCCTTGGCGTTTTACCATTTCATTTTGTATGCATGCTGATTTTATTTTCGAAATTTTAGATTTTTGGAATAAAAAAATAAAAGTTGGGACCGAAGGGTTAATGTTAAGATTATTTGTTCCCAATTTCGAATTTTATTTAGGTGGATAAAAATATAAATAATGTAAAGCTTATCAAAGAGTTAGCAAATATAATTCAAATATAGTACTTATT
Source organism: Hylyphantes graminicola (assembly GCA_023701765.1). Taxonomy (NCBI): domain Eukaryota; kingdom Metazoa; phylum Arthropoda; class Arachnida; order Araneae; family Linyphiidae; genus Hylyphantes; species Hylyphantes graminicola. Next base: position 50,070,984 of record CM043117.1, on the reverse strand, counting down.
TGTCGCTCTTTTTTTTTAGTTGCTTATGACAATAATCCATCGCTGAAATTTGGAAAACGAAGATTCGATTGAAATTCCATCCAATTTTGAAAGTATACAATATTTATTATTGCAATTGAAACTGCAGTTATATTAGGATTATATTTGTAGCTAAAGAAATGTAAAGTAGGAAATTTATTTTTAGTGATAACAATCCGAAAGAAATGCAAAGCCATTAGGGAAGTTTACAAAGTTAGGTTATTTAGAAAAGTATGGTTATAAAATGTCAGGGTATATTGCATAACTTCAATGGGCATACTTATTAAATTGATTGGGAATTTGCTTTTAATGTCTTAATAATATAATTATCTGATGTAATTTGCTTTTTTATGAAGTTAGTTTAAAATGTTGATTCTCATCGTTTTATTTTTGTTATTAACATTGAAACTCTCAGTCTAGACGGTTCAACTATTTTTCAAAATAAAAGAAAATTAAACCCAGCTATTTTTAAGACATCTAGATTAGGAGTGATGGTGAATTCATTGCTGTTAAGATATGCCTTTTATATTGTACTTGATTGTAAATGATTCAAGAATATAAAATTTTCAGAAATTTTTAAAAGAGTATTATTTTGTAAAGTCTGATCCCTAATAATATATAAAGCTTATTTGGTAATTTTTGATTTAGCGTTTGCGCAACAATTATATGTAACAGTTTCTATAAATATAATTACTGAATTGCACATCTAAAGACAATTTCTGAAAATATGAAATGCTGAATAATTTTGTGCAATATTTTTCTCAGATTTAAAAAGCAAAAGTAATTATTATGCATTGTTTAGACTCTATATTTTTACTAAAAGTAATAAGTTATAGATAACATCACTCTATTTCAATTAACCATGAGGGCAACAATAAACACTAAAAAACCCACCCCATACATAATTTCATACGAGTAATTACAATTTAAACTAATTTATAATTAAGAAAAAATTGCGATTTAATAAGGTAAAAAAAGACATTTCTATTATTTATTGATTCGAGTTACGAAATTGAGTTCCAAAAATTGTACGCCTCATAACTTTTCTAAGAAGTATTAACCATTGAAAAATTGCATGCAAATGCTACTCAATAAATCTGGAGGGCAAAAATTAAGAAATCAAAGAGCCCAACTCACACAGCAAACTTTCACCAATACCCCTTTGCAAAGTTATTCATGCGTTGTCATTTTGCACGCATTAATACATTTAAATCCCTGCAATTTCAAGTGTCACTTTGTTTTAACCCTTTCACTACTGAAACGGCCCACGACGGCCCCACGACTAAGGATTCTATAATGATATTTCCATCACATATTACAAAGAAACAAAAATCCTTCGTAGCTAAAGGGTTAAAGATATGGTCATAAATATCTACTGCACTGTAAACAATGAAAATTTTTAAAAACTATTATATAACCTCATTTTACTTAGATTTAGAGCACAGAAAATTCAATTTTTGTTAAAGTAGAGTTGTTAAGCCAATGTTCAGCAAAAAAATAACTTCTATAGCTTAAATATTAGCTTCACACACAATATATACCTATTTTAAAAGGTATCGCAGAATTGAAATCATCTAAATTTACAAACAGCTCAAAAGAGAAAGAAAAAACATCTTTCATAAAACTTCTACCAAAACCATACACGAGACAATTTCGCCATCTTCACGAATTTCAGGGAAAAAACAATTCACCTATCAATTAAATGCTAACTTCACATACAATATATACCTCTTTGAAATGATAGCACAGAATTGAAATAATCTAAACTAACAAACAGCTCAAAAGAGAGAAAAATAAAAAAAAATATCATTCATAAAACTTCTACCAACACCATATATACGAGGCAATTTCGCCATCTTCACGAAATTTTCTTCTGATTGCAACTTCGGGGCGACACACACGTCATGCAATATTAATGGCTGATTCCTCAAGCTCTGTCGGAGCCGAACTGCTAATCTAGCAGAATGTGTCAGACGCCTATCAAAGAACAGTCCGGGACCCCGACCTTTTATCCGGCCATGTCCTGAGGGGGTTTAATAAGTGCCGGACATTCTGTGCTCGAAGAGGACCTATATTAGTTTGTGGAAGAAGACCTTTTGTTTGAGGGTCTTGGCGTTGTCCACTCCGTTCCTTGATTGAGGGCTTCGCTTGTGTACACACACTTGGTCGCGTCGATTGGTATTGGTTTTCGGTTCTTGATGTCAAAGGGAAGTTTTGAAGGAAATGTCTTTTGAGAAGAAGTGGAAATGTAGTATTTGGTTTGGAAATATATAGTTAGTATTTGGATTGAGGTTATGCAACCACCTAAGGGATAAAGACGTTTAAACCCGTCTACGGAAGAAAAGTTTTCAGGTAACACAGATAATTAAAAGATACATGCATTTTGCAATTTTGCTACATTTCACGATGTTAATTACGGAGGCGTCTTGCTAATTAAACTATTTTCAATATTGGGAGAAATGGTGAATCCAACAACTTAAGGATATCAATTATATAAGTAGTACACATTTTCTATTATCTGTAGAAAAAATACATGTTATCAAAAAGAGGATTTTGTATCTGCATCAATTTAAAAGGAATGCATAAAAAATAATTGAAATCTTATTCAGTGTGACATAACTGAATGGCATATAATACTACCCAACGTCAGAATATTAGAATAATGAGAATAAAACATTCAAAACATTTTTAAAGTTGCATTTATTTTTATACACAACTAAAGTTTCACAAATTCTTTTTGTTTTATTACAGTTTATAAGATTTGTTAATGAAAATAACATAAAACAATTGGCTTGATTTTGCAAATTTACTTTTAAAATCAAAATATAAAAAAATCACAAAAATAGAATACATCCTAATGGTAGTTCACAAAATTAGAATAATGCGTAAACAAATAAAATAAATTGCTCTTACAAGTTTTATTTGCAACTAATCAGTATTTGGTTGCATCGCCCCTAGCTTTTATCACATCTCGCAGTCGATCCGGCATACTTTCAACTAATTTTTTACAATGATCTTGGCTGATATCATACCAAGCACGGTTAACGAATTTTGTGAGTTCGTTCTGGTCCTTTGGAGCCAATATTTTCAGTTTTTTCTTCATTAAGCCCCATATATTTTCTATAGGATTTAAATCAGGTGAATTCACGGGCCAAGGAAGTAGTTGTACTTCATTATCTTTCAGCCAAGACAAGGTGGCTTTCGATGTGTGACATGATGCGCTGTCTTGTTGGAAGACAAATTCCCCTTCAAATAGATCTTCAGAGGCAGGGATCATATATTTGTCAAGAACGGACTTGTACACTTCGGAATTAACAGTGCCTTTCAATACACAAAGCTTTCCTAAGCCATTGGCACTGAAACACCCCAAACCATTATTGATGTGCTGAACTTAACTGTGCGTTTTAAGCACTGTTGCTGAAAAGCCTCTCTAGAAAAACGCCAAACACGGTGACCTTGTGGACCGACAGACACGCAAAATACTGATTCATCACTGAAAAGTACTTTGCCCCAATCTTGGGTGCTCCAAAGCAGCCTTTTTCGGCACCACAACAAACGTGCCCTTTTTTGTCTGGCACTAAGGAATGGCTTTTTCTTTGGTACACGTGATCGAAAGCCGATTTCAAGTATTCGACGTCGTGTAGTGCTGACTGAGGTATCAACTCCTGATTCTCGCCACTTCCTTTCCCTTTTTAGTAATCCTTTTCAGACATCTCTCTTGCCTCTTGGTTGTTATTCGTTTGGCACCACATTTTTCGCGAGTATATTTAAATTTATTGTTCCTATAGTAGTCCTGAAGAATTTTACTCACAGTTCCTTGAGAGCAATTCACCTTCCTGGCTATTTTCTGTTGAGTCAGCCCCTCATTCCGTAACGTTAAAATTATATTCTTAGTAAGAATAGGGATATCTTTTTTTTCGGCCCATTCTAAGCAACAACAACGGAAATTTTGTTTTCAATCATGGAACAGTACTGTCACTACTTCTAATACGTCGCTAGTTATATGAAATTTCAACACCACGTGGACCAATCACGTAAATGGACAAATATTCTAATTTTTTGGAACGCCTTTTATCATTATTCTAATAATATGATCTTTTTAAAATTTGATTTTATAAATTTGTATTTATTTTTATGTTTTGTGTAAACAATATATGGTTGATAGATATCTTTAAAATATATGCTAACTTCAAGGAGGCGTCTTCTTTGCATATTCGGTAAGAAATGGTGTCTTTTTGATGAGAAAAACTCAAATATTTGGAATATTCTAATATTCTGACGTTGAGTAGTATTCATGATTAACATTAGTTTTAAAATAAACTTAACTTCCTTAATATTATTCTTGAAATTTTCAAGATCCTAACTGCTGAATTTTAGACTAAAAATACTTTTCCCAAAATATAACAAACAGTTTTGGTAGTTTTCTCTTAATGAGTTACTTTTTACTTAATGAATTTTCCCTGGTCCTCTAGTTATTAATCAAAGATATTTAATTTAAAGTTAAGCAATATATTGATTATGAGACTAGTTAAGAAACCCTAATGTTATGGTGTTTTGCATTAACCAAGTAAATGTTTTTAAATGCTATTTTTTTTAAATCTTAAAAACTGTCAAAATCCAGATGGTAATTTTCCTTAACGATAATGATTTCTTCCAAATAATAATAATAATCACATATTATGAAATCCTTCTTCCATAAACAATGTTTCGAAAGTTAAAAATTACTTCTCCAATTAGTTTCGGGTACAACAAAGAACATTCTTTAATGTTCTATTTCACCCTGACCTGAGGGGAAGACGCTCGGAAGAGGCCCAATATTAACTTCGAGTAAGTCATTTTGTTCGGGAGATTGTCTCCATGGCCGTCGCTGTCCACTCGCCGAGGAGATTCAGATTATGAACACATTTCACCAGGATTTATTTAGATTGATTAGTCCAGAAAAGTAGGAAATAAATATCATTAAGATAGACAGAAAGAAACGGTAGCTGATTTTTTTAAAAATATTATTTGTCTGAATATTCTGTATAATCTTTTCGGATTTTATTGTCTTATTATTAAGTCCCATTCTTTTTGCTCGAATGAAAATGACGAGGTTTCGTAATTTATTTCACTCGCTCATGATATTTCCGGGTTGGAATGTTCAGTAGTAAAGCCAATCAGAATTTAAAACAAATAACCTTTTGCCCGCATTTTTCATTTTATACACCAGATTACTTATCCCTTCCAAGTGTATCATACGAGAAAAAAATCTTAATTTTTATTTATATTGTACATAAATTTTAAAAAAAAAACTTTTTTAATGCTTGCTGAAAAAGAAACATTCAGTAATACCAACCCTCAATATAGTTAAAAACAAAATTAAAAATAAATATAGATTGTTCAAACACTTATCAATATCTTTCAATAATGAAAAATTAGTCACTTTTATGACCATTTTCGTAAAAAGATATTCGTTTTATATACGCTTAATTTCATTGCCAATTTTAAAAGATTTTATAAAGCAGTTTTTTAAAAAAAAGTGTATATAGTTTCGACATGATCTTTTTATATCCTATTGAAAATGTTTGTTTGAAAGGCATAAAGAAAGTACATGATGCTCGAGTACATGTATAGATATTTTAAATTTTCTTTTCGGAATTTATTTTCGATGTTTTTAATTAACAAATCATAAGAAAGTCAATTTAAGATTCAAAAAATTCTTATACTACTAATCTTATAATTGTATACCCCAGTTAATTTTTTTACTTAAAAATAATATTTTTCTATATATCACAATTTGAAGAGGATTTGATATCAGATGATGATTGGATATCATTTGATGATGATTTGATATCATTTGATGATGATTTGATATCATTTAATTCTTCCTTTTTGAAATAAAAGCTGTATTTTTCATGTTACTTACATTGATACAAATTAACCAGTTTGAAACACAATAAGAAAATTAAGCTTATTGGTATTATAATACTTACTTTTGCGATTTAATAAACTTTTTAAATTTAAATAGGATATACATGTTCGATCACCAATTAGTTTATTTCTAAGTTAGCAAAAACTTTATCTAGTAATTTAGCACATGGAATTCTCGTTCAAAACTCCACACCTGCTTACCTCAATTAAAACAAATTGAGCTCTATAATATAGTTGAAATGTCTTACTTTTTAGTTTTATGCTTTAGTCTAATCCAGGAACAATCTCGCTTTTTTCATATAAATAATAACGACCTTTTCTATCACCATTTACTTTATTACCACGTAATCAAAAACAACAAAAATTTTTACCTAGTCATTCAGTACATGGAATCATCGATACAGAATCTATATCCATGGAAATAAATTTTATTCTCCAATTCAAATAAATTTAGTTCTATTATATATGTAAAATGGTTTCCTTTTAAATTCTATGTTTCAATCTAAGCCAGGAACAATCCCGCGTGGTTTTCGTATGCCTCTTGCACTCTGGATGTCATTCATTCTTCCATTGTTCTTCCGATGAAAAGAATTGTCTATTTTCGGATTTTCGAAATTTCCTGATTTCACAACCGGACTAATTTCCAAATGCTCCTGGTCATACATATTCAAAGGCGTTCCTCCCATGCTGTCTGCCATGCCTTTAGACTCGAAACTTCTTGCTGCATTCATTTTTGATCTTGTGATGGCAGGGTTAATGTTAGTTCTTAAATTACTGAGATCAGGTATTTTTTCTCCAATTAGTGGACTGCTTTCAGGATTTATACCCCATAATTTGTTGTAATTTTCGATATCTAGAAGTGCATTTCCGAAGCTAGATGTTGGTACATCCTTAACAGCAGGTATGTATTTTGCATTAATCGGGCTACTTTCAGAATTTATTCCCAGAAGTTTGTAGTAGTTTTCAATGTCCAAATATGTATTACCATATCCATGTTTTGGCGTAGTTTGATTCACGGCAGTACTTCCGAAACTTTTAAAGTCCATAACAGGACAACTTCTATTACAGTTATCTATGAATGGCAGAGGAACTAATCCCTCTTGAATGGCTGTACTTTTTATTTGGCCAAGTGAGCTATTTCGCGCTTGATAGTGAAGAAAATCTTCTAGGGGAATGACATTAACACTTTTAGAACCGTAACCAAATGCATTGTTACCAAAAATCTCTTGAGATAAATACCTATGAGGACGCTGTTGATTTTCAATGTCAAAAAATTGCGGGTTTACTCCGTTAAAAGAAGAATATTTATTTTGTTGAGCTGTTTGTTTATGACTATCATACTTAATTAGATTTATGACTCCGGGCAATACTAAGTACTGTTCTGGTAATTGAGCGATTGTTTTGGTTTCTTTATTAATTTTGTTTGCTCTCTGAATATCTGTCGGATCAAATTTTCCGTATATCATTTCGTTCATGTCATTCCCCAGATTAAACTCAGTCAGAATCTTTCGTGCATCAGTCTTATCATCAGCAACATGCTTTGCAATGGGTTCTGCTTTACTAATTGTATTCATTTCTTTTATGCCCTCTATTTTCCCATTATTCAATTTTAAATTATTTGAAGGCATATTAAATGCAGTTTGTGAATTCTGCGCGCAGGAAGGCTGTTTCCATTTGTTAAGTGAAACCTCTTTTGTGTCCTCAATCTTTGAAGAGTCCGATTGTCCATAAATAGCGTCATGCATGTTATTTCCCAAATTAAACTTTTTCAAAATCATTTTTGTATCAACCTTATTGTCAACATATTGCTTTACCATGGATACTTCGTCACTAACTTTATCAACTTCCTTTAAATCCTTTATTCCATTGTGTTTTTCCTTATCAACTCTACGTGTTCTTTTCGGCGAAAATGATGTACCATATAACGCGTAAGCCATCTGGTCTCCTGAATTGAACTGACCCAACTTTTGTTTTGCCTCATTTTTGTATGTTTCGCTGCAGTTAACATTTTCAACTAACGGTATGGGAACCTTTTTGGATCCATGTTTATCTGAATCACCCGGATTTTGCGAACCTGTTGCCGTCTTTTGAAAGTTAGTTTCATGAAAATTTTCGTCTACATCTATTATTCCTGTATCCGTTTTTAATGATACGTGGCTAAAGACTGCTGCTGGAGTGTTACGAATTGACGTCACAGAAGTAAAACCAGTATCTTGCCCTTCATTTTCTATGCCATCGCATGAACTAACAAATTTAATAACGCCTTCTGTATTTTGTTTACAAATCGGAGACATGTTGCACTCTGTATTAATATCCGACAATTTATCCAAAACTTGCTTCGTTAGGTTTTTATTTTGATTTTCTGAACATGACAGATTAATTTTGTCTACAATTTTTCCAGTAGATTGTTCAGATAATAGTTGTTCCTTTATATCGAATAACAACGGCTGTGACGTGTTAGTTGAACAGTTCTTATACACCTTGTCTGTTTTACAGTTACAATATTTTTTCTCATCTTTCTTAAGTTCACAGACGTTAGTTGATCTTTCATCCTTTTGCTCTAATAACAAACTCGGCGAGGTGTTAGTTGAACAACTCTTACGTACCTCCTCATTTCCACAGTTGCAGGGATTTTTCCTTAAATCTTTCGTAAGTTTATCAACATTAGTTGATGTTGTTGAGCCATCCCTATTTATCGTCTTACCTTTAGAGTTGTTGCTATTATTCTTCGAAACTTCTCTGGGATCATAATTGTTAGTGGATGTTTCTGGAGCTGTATTAGTTAAACGGTAAGTTCCTTTCTTATGCTTGGATACCTTATTTATACGCTCATGGTTTTCGTCACCTAATTTCTTATTTGCCAGTTCAAATGTAACAGGAAGTTTGCAATTTTTTAAATGATACTTATAGCTGCAATCCCCACTGTTCTCTGTTGTTGAATTACCACTTTCTGTCGAAAATAATGTGACTTGTGAAAAGTCTATGTACTCTTGCACTTTACATGATCTCTCGTTTAAATAAGATTCTACCGCTGATTTTATCTGATCTTTAAAAATATGATTTTTGTTACGTTGCTTTCGATTTATTGAGCTCTTCTCAATATCACGAAATGCTGAAATTTTTCCTGAAAACTTATCTATACTCGATTCGCTTTCAGTCCTGTTTAAACTAACAGAATCTTTCTTTAATAAATTACAACTGGAAAGTTTCTTACTAAATTTTTTCTTTTTGATGGTTTTCTTCATATCTTCTTTTTCTTGATGTGACGGAATAATAAGATCGCAGCTATTCTCAGTATGATATTTTTGCACAGCCGGTCCGTACAACATATCTTTAATATCTTCAGTCTTATCTTTAATCGACTTGTTATGCTCTAATCCATCTACACTATTTAAGTCGCTGGTTTTCAGGCTGTTGCTGATTGTTTTCTTCCCTGGTTTGACACACCTTGTATCTGTTGGGATTCCCTTATTATCAGGTATGATACAAATTTCTTCCGTACTCAATTTACACTTATCTTCAGCTTTATGGGTAATCGACTTGTTATGCTCTAATCTTTCTACACTATTTAAATCGCTGGTTTTCAGGCTGTTGTTGGTTGTATTCTTCCCTGGTTTGACACACCTTTTATCAGTTGGGATTCCCTTATTATCAGGTATGATACAAATTTCTTCCGTACTCAATTCACACACATCTTTAGCCTTATGGGTGATTAACTTGCTATTCTGTAATCTATCTACACCATTTAAATTACTGGATTTCAGACTGTTGCTGTTTTCATTCTTCACTAGCGTGACATTTTTCACTATTGAACTTTCCTTATTATCAGGTATGATACAAATTTCTTCCGCTCTCAATTTACACATATTTTTAGCCTTATGGGTGATTGACTTGCTATTTTCTAATTCATCTACACCATTTAAATCATTGGATTTCAGACTTTTATTTGCATTCTTCACTGGTTCCACAAAACTTTTTTCAAAAGGGATTTCATTATTATCAGTTACGATACCTTTTTCTTTAGTTTTTAATTCACACATATTCGTCGATTCTTCATCTTCTATAAATGTACACACAATTCGAAGTACATCAATATCATCAAAACGTTGCATTTTCTGTTGAGTTACGGTGGATACCAGTCCTGGTGGGTCTTTTCCATGATCTAGGGAAATATCGCCAAGTAAAACTTTATGATTTTGATCTCTTGAAGTATCTTTATGTGATGATTCCTGTTCTTTTACGCAAGAATAATTTTTAGGTGGGACATCATTATCAGTCGATGCGTCTTTTTGCACAGTGAATGCAAAAGGAATCATTTTATTTTCGCTTGAAAGCAAGTACGCTTGTATTGACAAAGCTAGATTTTCAGAAATACAGTTGCATTTTTGAAAAGATTGACAACTTTTACCGCCAATCCTTGATGCAGAATTTCTATTGGCAGTTGGTGAATTCTTCATTGTAACATAATTATCCATCACCTTTGCTTCCATTTTTCTAATTTAAAAATGCTTTATGGTTGGCTAAAATTGAATTTTAAAATATTTTTCTTTGGCATTTATATTCATAAATACCTGTGGTTGAAATGCGCTTTAGGGTATATTGGTTAAAAATTTATTAATAGTGCCAAAAGTTAGCGAACTACTTTCGCGATGTTTACATAAAATATAATGTTCGAGCATGAGCTGAAAATGTTGAATCGGAAACAAAATAAAAGTGCACGCGAAGTAAAACAAAATTTCAAAAATTAATTGCAATCTACCAAAATATTTATATAAGTAATTATTTTACGTGAAACACCAATTTTCATAAATTACTATCTATCTCGTGGCAACTATTGCATTTGTTTATATTTTTTATAATTAATATAAATAAAGTAGGGACAGTGTCCCAGTTTTACTGAATAAGAACTGTCGTTATGAACCAGGATGTGAGTAACCGATTAACATTTTGGATGCTGATGGCTTTCTGTATGCCTAACTTGGCGACCAAATCAGTAATGCTGGTGCCATTTCGGCCTTAGAAATTTCTCTTTGAATTTCACTATGATAAAATATAAATAAAACAGATTTCCTTGTGTGGTACCTAAATTTCCTGACATTTCTAGCTTTCTTGGTAACAATGCATCTATGAAATGCATATGTAAGGATATATAAGCTCAAATTTACATGAAGTATTAGTTAACTGATTAATCTTTGTTTGAATGCATTATACTAGCTTTTCTTATTATTCCCTCAAAATGTAAGGAACAACACAAATGGAAAACAAATTTTTCAAATAAACATAACGCTTAAATTAAGTTATCTTAACTGGATTACAGATATTCTGCACTAGGATATGCTGATATGCCATAAAATAATAATGAAAATTTCTGAAAGGATTATTATTATTATTTATTATTATTTTTATTCCTAGATAAGTTTCCGGTGATAAATCAAATTTTAGCAAAATTCAAATACTTTACCTCAACCAAAAATTTTAATATTATTCAATTGCTGGTTTAAACCTTTTTCAACTGATAAAACTATTTTGTTTACCCATCCGTCATATTCAAAAAGACATCAATATAAATTTTACGACAGATGATGGAACGTTTCTATTTGAAAACAAATACGTGTTGCTTTGATAAAACTTCAACTTGCATTTTTTGTCAGAAATTAGTTTTGTATATACTTATGCCTGCAATGTTAACCTCTTATAGCGTCGATATATAGAGCAGTTCCAGGTAATCTTCAATCTATTAGGTTCATTCAATGCTACCTATGGTAGAGTCCATACAAGTCATATTTTGGATAGTTGTCGGAAGCCATGACTCACTGCCTGATGCTATTTGGGACTATCTAGTTGAATTTATATCTATGCTTGTAATACGACTCAAATTAATCGAAACACAATCCAGTGACTCTCCCTTTGCTATTTCTTACTTTTAGTAGCTCTAGACAGTACTGTTTGAAGATCTACTTAGTACCCACAGCATCTCTAGCAACATTCGATTAATGTCACGTGGAAACGGAATACCAGCAGAAGGAAAATCAATGTAAACAGGAAGAAACTACGTCACCTGAACTAAGGCAATTATTAATTATTCGCAGTTGCGAATCCGTTTGAGCCTTGGTAAACTAAGTAATGCCATTTATCAAATATAGTAACAAAAAAGCTTATTTTTTTCATAACTCACACATCACACTTCATTGATCCTTCTCAGGTTCGAATCCCACTTACTACCAGTCATCCTATAAATCGGATATCTGTACTGGAAAGAGTAGAAAAAATCCAACTCGTGACGGATGGGCCCGAGTACACTGGGACAGACGTGCTCGTTAAATCTGTGGAGTCCAAAGTCCCGACGGCGTCAGCGTACGACGTCGCTCGAAGTTTCCGTTGGGTGCCCGCTCAGGTGTCGATCTCGTCACTTGACCAGGGTTCTAAATTACGAGACGTTATTGGCTGTGTTAAAGCTCCTGGCGGAGGCTAGAAATAGGCAGCCGGAAACGATTACATTACACTTCATTGATACGTTTCAATAAAAAGATTGATTAATCATAACACAAAATGTGACGCTACTGCGGAGATTAAAACTGTGTGCAATTTATTTTACATGGTGAAAAGAGATGCGATAGCTGACCAAATAAACAATGTATAGATATATAATTCCATAACTTAATTTCAGCCTCCAAACCGGTATGGTAATTCGCTTATCAAGCGGCCCAGTTTTGAATCCCGGATAACTCATGGATATTTGTATTGTGTTTAGTAGATGCGCAGAACGTGCTCTCGTTGAATCTGGGGGATAGAAAGTCTAGTGGGTGATCATAGCGATGTGCCATGGATACAAGTTATCTTTAGAAAATTGCCCCTCTCCTTCAGCAACATGATTAAATTGAGGAAGTAGCATCCTCTCGGAGCAGAAGTCAGACTTTCACCCTCTCACGGGTGCTCGAAGCCTTGTGCCATCAGAAACTACTACATCCCTCTTGTCTTCCAGGCTACGCCATGGAATAATACTATACAAAAACAACAATTTAATAACCCTCATATTCGAATAAAGTATGAGGGTTTTTTTTAAAATTCGTTTATCTTGTAGCTTAAGTTGTCATACATAAATTGTACATAACTATTCTTCATTAGTGTTATAGTTCCTGGATTTAGATACATTTAATAAGCTCAGCTTTGTGTTGCAAATTTTCTGGTGAATTCGACTGCATAAGTGAAAAGACTGACTACTTTCAAAAATTCATTTAAAGCAATAAAAACTAATTTGTTGAGGGATTTTAATTCATATGCACTTTTTATTACAATTAATGAGAAGCAACTACAAATTGCAAATTTTACCACCCTCCAAAACTGTCGCCAAATTTCGCCTAGTCTGACCCAAGCACATTTATGTAATTATTATTCTAACTATTAATAAATTTAGAAATCGATAACGAATATGAATTGAATTTGCAAAAGCAAATTAATGAAAATAGCAAATTTGGGCTTTTTATAGTTTTAATTTCAAGTACATATGCTGTGTTTGGCGATTTTTTTCCTAAGACGCCTAATTCTTGTATTTAAGTGGTTTTAAGTGACTGTAGCGACAATAGGTTACAAACCTACTTGTTTTTCAGATAGTTTTAGTGAGTATAAAGTAATGGGAAAGTAGGGATAACAGAAAAGTGCATTTTAGGGTTTTTGATTTGCATGTCTTTTATATTAAACTAACAATCTTAAAGTATAAAGTCCCCATTAACCCTTATTCTCATGAAGTAGCATATATGCAACCTTTGGTTTTCCTCTAATTTCGGTATGTTAATTGACGTCAGCGAGTATGTTTGCATTGTTATTTGTTAGAAGAACAACAGAAGCTTCGTTCAGAGTGAAAAAACTGTGCAAAGTTAAAATTATTTTTGTTTTAGAGAAAGGTAACTTGTTGGGTTTTTGTGTTTGTGCATTATTGTCTCGTTGTCTCTACAAGGCAAGTTCATTAAATTATTTTTATATTAATTTTGTTTGCTTTTTACTTTGAAAAATATGTTTCACATTTCTTATGTTCTCTAGTTTTAAAACATTGTTTAAGTTGTTCGATTACCACTGTTTTTGGAAAAATGCAAGCTAAAAGCTGAAGGTTGCATATATGCTACTTCATGAAATTAGGGTAGTCATTGACATGATCAGTTGTTACTTACACTTGAATATGTTTAGCTTCCACACTACGTTTATAACATAAAAAGTGGAAGGTTTTATAATCGTTAAGTCTTTCCGTCTGTCTGTCTGTCACCCACTTTCACAGAACGAACCAAAAGTCTCACAAATAAGTAAAATATGTCATTTTGAAGCAAAAACTCAGTTTAGCCTTAATTTCCAAATTTAATTTAAAAAATTTAATTAGAAGTTTATTTAAAATTTAAATAACTAAAAATTTAATTTACATTGAAATAACATGTAAATTCCATTTTTATTCAATATTTTTTCACTGTTGCCATTACACCAAGCGTACGAGAAACTTTATTAAAATAAAAATAAAACTCTTAAAAAAATATTTATTTCTGTGATACGAATGATATGAATTCAATTTCGATTGTTGTAATAGCACAATAAAGTTATTTTGATGGTTCATTATACATGTTGGAAGAAAGATGCATAAAAAATTCTATATTTGCATAAAAAATATGTTAAGTTTTGCTTTTAATTTTAAAGCAAAAATGTTACTTATTTTTTTTTCGAAATGTTAACTTGTGGCTGAAAAAAGATATTTATTAAAAAAAAAACATAATTATTCTTCGAACTTCAAAAAATTAGCAAACGATAAAGATTAATTATCAAATCTGCAAAAGGAGATTAAAGAAAATTATAAATTTGGGGAAGTTTGGATTTTTTTTTTGTTTTTTTATGCATCTTTCTTCATAAATATATAAAAAAACATCAAAATAACTTTATTGTTCCATGTATTAAAAAATTCAAATTGAATTATATCAAAAAATAAATATTTTTTAAAGAGTTATTTTTATTTTAAATAAAGTTTCTCGTACGTTTGATGTAATGGCAACAGTGAAAATATTGAATAAAAATAGAATTTGCTTGTTATTTCAATCTAGAATAAATTTAGAACTAGCTAAAAGCCTTGTTTGGCAAATTTCTTCCACCAATGTCTTTTGTAAAAAGTGTAATTTAAGATTTTGTTTGACAAAAAAGCGGAATTGCTTTGAGCAAGCACATGATTAAATATAAAAATATTGTGTATGGATGTATTGTACATAATTGTATGTAGATGTAAATAGTTTTTTTCTTTGTTTCATTGATATTTATATTTTATAAAAAAATCATTAAAGTAATATTTGTAAGTAGTATGATTCTTTTTTTTTTACTTGTACTGCCTTTATCAGTTAACACAAATACAACTACAAGCTATATCAACCAGTTACCCCAATCTCATGAAGTAGCATATATGCTACCTTTTATAAAACTCTAATTAATTGCTGCACTAATTATTTTAGAAAGGTTATGGCACTAAATAATCTTTATTTTAGCTGTAAAAAAAACAGAAAAAAATTTGAAAATTAAAAAAATAAATAAAAATCGATGATCATGAGAATAAGGGTTAAAACTTTATCTGATAAATTGGTACTAATTTATTCTAAGACCTTTTTGTAACACGTTATAAAATCATTTACAAACAAATTTTAATTAAAAAATACAATTTATTTGTTTTTAATTTTATTTAAGTGTTTTTCTGTGTCAGTTTTATACAGTAACGCGACATTTATATAAATAAATAAAATCACAAGTTCCACACCAGTCTAGTCTACTTGAATATGTCCATCACGCTTGCAGCAACTTAACCAACTCATGTACCGTCAAGATTAGATGTCCCCACCTATCTACATGTCTTGCTGGCCTGTCTATGGATATTAATGGGACTTATCACACGGAATAAGAAGCCAGAGCAATCTCTGGCCATGTCATACTGTCAATTTATATATAAAAAAAGTATTCCTTGAGGGTTTTTTCGTTTTTTTCTTTATTTGGATGATATTCAAGAAATACTGAACTGTTTTTGGTATGTGTTTTGAAGTAGGAAATGCTTTTGTTGTTGTTGTTGAATGTTTAGAAATGAAATAATTGCTTTTTTTGCAATTTTTGTTTCTAAATTTTATTTAAGAGAATTAAAGTTATTCCTATGATTTATAGTTTCGAAAGAGTTTTCCTAATTAAATTTAATTATTAAAAACAGTTAAGTGATTTAAATTAATTCATGAATGTTTCTCCTTTATTGAGAACTTTTTTTCATTACGTGTTTATACGATAACATTAATTTGGTTTTGGGAATATCAACCTAACTTATATATATACGAAGGTGGAGCACGTTTCTATAAGGCATTGCTCTTAATCTTGCTCCATGAAAATTTGGAAAACATGCCCCGTCGTCATATTTTGACTTTACTAGTAAATTAACGAGCAGAATTTCAAAGTATATTGAAAAATAATGCATAGTTTTACACAAACAGGGAAGCCACCTTTTAGTATACGCAATGATAAATATGTAAGTTAAATAGAACGGCGTTTTATTTAGGTTTGAATGTGAACAGGAAAATTCACTCAAAGTCGAAAAATCACATAAATAGCCCTAATGACAATATTACAAACCAACTGAGCAAAAACTTTTGTGGGTGCCACAAAACGGCTTGTTTAATAAACCAAGGTGCCATTTGAAACCTACTAAATGCTCATTTCTTGTATAAGGCCTGGTGGAAAACTTACCTCATGGGAAAACTAGCCACGGTCTCCCATACCCTATTATTAAACATCAACATGCCATTCAACAATGAGGAAAAGTGTTCAACTTTGTCTTGTTTTATACTAAAATATCCCTACAAAAGAGTTCTTGTAAATTACACAAACTTATATTTATCAAAAAACAATTTTACGAAAATCAACTACGTTACAAGAAGAATCTACTCATACTAAGTAACACCTCTCTATTCTATCCAAAGAAAAAAATGCATGCCAGCAGAAAAACAGCTTTTGTCCAATACTATATCATGTCCCAGTTGCCCTTTATCTACTGATACACAATACTATTTATGAGAAATAACTTTATTCGCTTTCTTGTACAAGTCATTAGTTCCGGCGTTTGAAATGAGATATTTTTTCCACTTCTAAGATTTCTTTGTTTAGGTTTAAGATATAAAAAAACGGACCTCTGAAGTGGTATCACGCCTTGGGCCGTTACTGGTGAGGGTCCCAGTGTAGGTAATGCTATTAATTAATGTCCTTGTTATGGGCTTTTGTAGTCTTAAGGGGGTGTTTCTGTCAAAGAAATAACTTTTTTCCTTCAGGATATATTTAGCTTAGTTGAGAGAAATATTATGGTTTTTCGATTGGCGTCACGAAGTATTGGCTGTACTTACGTATTTGTACCATACCAACTCTGTCGAGATGACAACCCGGGATCACTAGAATAATTATTTTGTTAAAATTTAAAAAAAAAGTTGACGTTTTCAACGAATCGTTATAAATCATTCCCAAGTCAATTGAGTAATGGAAGAAAAGGTAAAAAGAGTTTAGAAATTTAATAATGAGAAAATAATTTGAAAAATAATTGAGAATATTTAATTTCATGCAGAACTACCCTATCTGGCGCTTCTTGGCTAATTAGATAGCGCGTCTGAATCCCCACTGTAAGTCCCGTGCTCAAACCCCGGTTGTTAAGCACATGGATGTTTCTCTTGTCATTAAAATTTTATTTGTTTATGTGTTGGTTTTCGTCTTTATTTGTGTAAAACTAAGTCAAACCTCCTTGAAGGCCCTGTTATGGGAAATGGATATCAAATGTTATGTCTTCCATGGGATATCCATGGGCACGACAACAACAACTTATACCCGATTTGTAGTGTAAGTCTTTAAAATTTAAATAAGGAAAGTTTTCTAAAAAGATAATTGATTTTTAATTGTTGTATAAAAATTAATTAAAACAGTCACATTTTTTACCTACATATTTCTAATTAACTTATAATGAACACAGTATTATTCAGTCAATAAGAATTTAATAAATAATATTTTAAATTTTTGTTCATTAACTTTAAGCAATTAAGATAACTCATTTTGTCATTCCAAATTAAATATATAAATTCAAATAAAAAGTAGAAATTTAATTGGAATCAAAGTATAATGAAAGCATTAACGTTTTTCAAAGACCAGTCTTACAATTAAAATCTAATTAAAGTTTCATCGTAAAGATTTAATCATTAATAAAAAACCTATTAAGCTAATTGTGTATTACATTAATAAAATGATTACTACTTAAAGAAATTAAAGCAAAATTTATAATTAACTAGAAAAGGTCCGTTATTATAAAAGCATGGTAATTAAATTTTTATGCAAATGTATTTTTATCTACTGAAGGTTACTTTGTTCAGCTTTAGGTTTTATGTGCTTGAGATTATCTTTTCATCTCATAATTGGTTGGTAGATATAGATTTTCAGACTTGTATGCTTGGTCAGAGAGCCGCTTATAAACCTTCGTCAAGTAAAACAGACACAACACTCACATATGTGAAAGATGCTGCCATCTCTCACGCGCCACTTTCGGACCCAATAGATTTAACGAGCACGTACTCCGCATATACTAGGGACAAACACAAACATCTATGTCTTACTGGGATTCGAACCCGGACCCAGAAGCTCCAAAGGCTAGCTCCTTAAACGTTGCGCTGCCGGGTTTGTTTATTTCATAATGTGAGCAGTAATTGAATACTTTATATTTATGTTTCTATGTTTAGTTAGGTATGAGTCATTAAAAATAACATTATTTAAAAATTAAAAACTCATATATTAAGAATATAAAATATAACAATATAAACTTAAAAATATAACTATAACTATAAACTATATAAAATATAACTATAAACTTTAAAAATAATAACTTATAACTAACTTATACAAAAACAAACCGATTTACTTACTGGTTTGTATAAATATTCGAAAACGCCAATGGTGGTATTTGACCTTTTAAGACAAAACCAAATAAAAGCGTTTGCAAACCGCTAAAGCAAACGCCACATCAAACACGATTTTTCCATCATTTTTTCAAAAACCAAACATGACAGAGAAACTGCATTAGGACGTTACATTTCTTCTGTAGGCACATGCATTTGAAATCCTCATAAGCAGAATGAAGTAAAGCCACGCAAAAGTTTACGTCTCTTTGCTTCTAAAGCGAAGCGGCTCAGTGGCTGAGTGGTATTACGTACGTATCCGCCTCATAATCTTAAAAGTTTACGGGTTCACCGACATCTCAAATTTGTATTATTATGTCATACGGTTTCAATTGGTTGGTATAGTTGAGAAATATGCTGTTCACATTTTGCAGGAATGGAAATACTAGGACCAAATATTTTTCGAGTTAAAACAGCCGATTTCAAAACATCAAAAAAATTATATATATTGCATTAAAACCTATTTTAATGATTTTTTTTGTAACAGACTTGTGGTTACTATGCGAACCCTATTTTTCATTATTGTTTGCTTAGGGGTATCACATCAAATTAGCTAATAAGTAACTTCTGACGGCATCACTGTTCTCACAAATATCTGTGTACTATTTTAACTATCCTTAACAATCTAAAACAAATCCAAATCAAAACAATCCCAATCAAACAGCTTAGTGTTTAAGCGATGTAACTATCCATGTAAGTTAGCTTGAAATCTTCCGAGATCATTGAAGAGCACACTTGAAATGCCCGGAATTCGATACTATGTTTCCCATTTCTTTTCTGTGGGTTCTTTTGCTTTTCACGTGCGTAAAGATACTTTTCAAACTATCTGAAAGGCTGTGTCAACGACCTATGATAAATCTATATCGGAAACTACCAAATCTAAAGAAGGGCTAACGTGAATAAGGCTTTTACCTATGCCACGTCAGTTTGGCGCAACGATTTGCCTTTTTCAGGTCAGTTCTTAAAAATAACTAATTAGTTTCGGTTAATTTTTCATCACACAAGTTTATGTTTTTTCTTACATATACGTTCGTGTATTGCTCTAAATGTTACATTGAAAATATTTAGAAAGCCGTCTAAAATAACTATCATATATTAAAAAACAGCAATAAATCGCCAAAAAAGGGAGCCTTTCTCCTCAATTCCGGTACTCATCCTGAATTCACCCAACCATTTCTTTACATACAGATGCTCAGCTTATCACTTTCAGCTCGTTGGACCCTACACGCTTTGCATATTTACCAAAACATTTCCCCCTAAACAAGTTGAGGGACTTTACATGTATATCCATTTAGAAAGAGGATTTTTTTTAGGCTGATGTTTAAGTTTGGGAATTTTTATGCTAAATCTTTCTGGTGTATTTTTCCCCGATTCCTGAAAATGCTCAGTTTTTATTTTGAACATAGTAGTTGGTTTTATCGAAAATGTTTATGGCTTCCGGTGAATTTACTTATTGGTTATCGTTTGAAGGATTTATATATAGTTAGCCGTTTTCACTCGACATTATAGAAATTTTGTATAAAAATACACATATTTAAGTCTAAGACGCTCGAAAAAAATTTAAAAATCAAGAAATATTGAATCCCTTGCAAAAAATTAATGCGTACTGAAAAAAAAATAAAAAGAATAAACAGAATTTTGTGCTGTAGAACTTATAAATGGAAGGTCGTTTTTTTGTCCACTCTTTGGTGAGCATGAGGTTATTTAAATTTTTTTTCGATGGGCACAGTAAAGTGAACATATACTAAGTTTTCATAAAATTATTAAGTTATTTTTAAGAAAAAATATTTGTAAGGATTGGTAATACGTTTCTAGTAAAACTTTATTCATTTCGAAGACATATATTTTGAAGGTTAATAATATTCATCGAAATACTAATTCGAATATTATTATTTATTCCATTGGATTAACCCAGGGAGAAGACTTCGGTTTGTAGATCCGCCATATTAATTAACATTTTTCCAACAAGTAGATTGACCAGCGACTTTTGTTACGGAGATAATAACTTCGTAGTTTCCATGTTCTCATGTCAGCTTTACTGAGACATAATTATTATTAATGCAATACGCAGTAGAAAACGCTCTTCAACGAATAATGCAGTGGTTAATTATTAATGCGAATAATGGGTCATTCCTGAGAAAACGTACAAAAACATGCCCCCGTAAGATATCTTTCATATAAAGAAAAGTTATGCTTCCACTTGAATAAATTAAAATAAGGAATATTTTATCTACTCACTACCGTTTAAAAAATTCAAAAAATTAATTATTTTGTGTACAAATTTATGTCCACAGACAAATCATGTCCGTGAGCAGTCTCACCGTCATGTCCAAGAACTGTTTTTGTTAGTTTATAATAATTAAATACCAATTTTTCATAACTAAAGTTGATTTTCAGTTCAACTGACACTACTAGAATATACAAAACATAAAATATAATCATTAAAATGAATATAAATATATAAATTCAGTGAAAATAAAATGTCCCACAGATTTTCGTCATGTCCGTGTACAACTTATTCTTTAGCTTGCATAACTATCTAGAAATGATAATAGTACTCTGTTTCAGTCTTATTAGTATTCAATAATACACGTTACACGTTGTATCGCGTCAATAGTTTGAATATCTCAATAGATAAAAAGTAATTCGAAGTTAAAAGTTAAAAATACGCCATTCACAAGATCATAGCGTCATTTCTGTGGTCAAGATATGAGAAGGTAAGCTAACGATTTTTACCAATAATTTTGTATTTATAGAAAAAAATAAGGTATATATTGCCAGTTTGCAAGTTTCGTTCTCTAAAGCCTAAACCTTTTGCCCCTGGAAGCTTTTATTTACGATTTCGTCATGTCCGTGTACCATCATGTACGTGTATTCGGTCCATGTATTACTATATGAATAATTAATATTAATTGTATGATCTGGACTGATGTTATTTTTTCAATGCAGTACGTAAGGGTAACTCAAATCCAAAGTTTCAAAAAAATTTCATCAATATATTTTTTTTTCGAGATTTTTGCTCCTCGAATTGCACGTCTTTTCAGGAATGACCCTAATGCATTTTAAATCTGTGCCATCGTTGAAATTTTATATGCCAGATGCATGGTATTATAAGGTCAGGTTTGGTCAGCTCAGGCGTCCCACTTAACCAAACTTCAAAATTAAGACTCTTCCCTTACCAATTGCCCACGAAAAGCTCTATAGCGTGTCCTTACTTCAAACAAACTAAAACTGTAGTTAATAAAACGATTTTCTTTGAAATTTTAAGATTTCCAGCAGCATTAAGAGGAATTGTCAGTCCCATAGAGCTAATGCATTAGTTTTGTAGTTACACAACTTCCGTAGAAATATTACTTTGTCATGTCAGCCCTTTTTCTCAAGGTATGGGAATCATCATAGCATAATTTTACAAAAAAAATAGAAAATAAAATAACATCCGGTTATTTAATTATTAATTGATAAAGTTTCGAAGTAATGTCGCCATCTGCTGTATATTTTTAGCATTTTAAAACTTCAAAAATATATAAGTAAATAACTAGATAACATTTTCGTCTCAAATTTGTTTCATTTCGATGTTGCGTTGATTCCTATATCCAGGGAAAAAGTGCTAACATGGCAAATCAGTACTTCTGCTGAAGTTGTGATTCATAACTAATGCATTTAGCTCTATTGGACTGACAATCCCCCTTAAATAAAATAATTTCTGTATTTCGAAAATCACGTATGATTTCTTTTAGATCAGATTGAATGTCTTTGGTGTTACATTAATTCAAACAAATTAAAACTGTCGTTAATATTACAATTCTCATTGGAATTCGAAAACTTTCAGCAACCACAGAAATAAAACACGTATGATTTCTATTAGAATCGATCGTCACATTAATGTAAGTTCCACACTTAGAAAACAGAATAATCACCAAGTATGTAGCAAAGGAATTCCAACAGAACACTGAAAAAAAGTTTGAACAAAAACAAACTCACCGAACTAAGAGAAAGTTTTCTTTTCCCCAAAAACTTTAATAAAAGTCTAACGAGCCTGAAAGAAGCCATAGAAGAAACTTCAGTCTAAATTAAACATAATCAGGGCAGAAATGCTACCAAGAAAAGAAATAAGAAAAAAAGGAACAAAAATCGCCATATTATTCAAATTTCTTTTCCTTGAACAAAGACCCTGGATCGCGGCCCTCGCAATCTCAGGAAAGAAATTTCACCGTGTTTTCCTTATCTTGCACTATTCTTTGACTTAGTGTTTTCACTCGTTTTTTTGGTTGTGTGTGTATAGTTTTTCTTTTGGTTGATTGGACTTTAAAACGGAAATGTGGGGTTTGAAAAGAGCTGATGGGGTGGCAACAGAAAACGGAAAAGGAATGTTATGCTCGGTTGGAAGTGTTCGGAATTAGTAGATTCGAATTTTCTCGGTATTGGGAAATGACTGTTTGGAATGAATGTTCGATTTTCCCCAGATACTTTTTCAATGGATATAAAAGGTAAAATTCTGGACAACTATTGAAAAACTTAGTGAAGTTATTTTCAATTACGTATTGTGATTGGTATATTAAACTTTTCTGGGTTACAGTCCATAGAAGTTTAAGTGAGCTATAGATGTCTCTTTGCCATGGATCCCTTTAAGTAAGAGGCGAAAAGGTCAAGGACCTTCATTAGTTAAATTGTACTTTTCTCATCGAAGGGTTTTTAAAATACAGCGTGAGGAATGTATTTTCCTTCAAATTTAGTAATAATTATATTATTAATTTACCTAATTCATCAAACTGTGAAAGTAAAGTAGCAATATCTTTTAATTATCTTAAATGCATATACAATTTGGTC
Source organism: Hylyphantes graminicola (assembly GCA_023701765.1). Classification (NCBI taxonomy): domain Eukaryota; kingdom Metazoa; phylum Arthropoda; class Arachnida; order Araneae; family Linyphiidae; genus Hylyphantes; species Hylyphantes graminicola. The sequence continues at coordinate 50,047,255 of CM043117.1, read as the reverse complement.
TGGCATGCGCGCGCACCTACCTCGAATGGACCAAAATGTACATGCATTTCCATGCGCGAGCAATTTCTTGTCATTTTTATTGTCGTAGTGTGTACATAGCAATAGGGTAACACAAAAAGCGGGATCCGTCATTACTTAAATTATGATTTAAGTAATTTTAAAAAATTATATGAATTAAAACTATTTTAAACCATTCTAGTAATCCAATCTGTTAATACTTAACTAGATTTGTCGTGCCACCCTAACTACAAAAGCTATAACATAAGTGCTCAATATGTATCCTCAACTCATCTGCGCAGTATTATTTGTATTCCACTTTTAAAATCTAGAAGAGAATTATCTTGTGTTTCGTTATTCTTTAAAGTGTGTAATAATTTGATTGACTGCAATGAAATACTGAGCACTATACAAATATCTTACCCAGTCTTTCAAAAGGCATCACTTTTTAAGAAATGATTTTGTAAAATATAATTATGCCATTTACTTTTGCCTTTATAAGTTTCACATCATTTTGAGTAACATAATTTTAACAGTATTTGCGAGGATTTAGATGCTTTTAACGTGTGTCTTAAAACCAAATGTTCTCTGTGTTTTTACATTGTTAGTATGTTGTTGTTTATTCCTTGATTTTTTTCCAACGCCAGTAATTGTATTTTCAATCTGTTGTGTGTTGTGTAAATAAATAAATATATAATATAACTATATATTCTAACTCGCACCCAGCATGAATATATTCCGATTTCTCCTAAGTCTTACATTCGTCATGCTAGAATATCTTTTCCACCGGCTTTCCAGAGCGTGACACAAAAGACAGGGACCATCATTACTTTTCACACAAAAGGACGAAGGCAAAACTTTCATCTTGATTATTTCTCCAGGTCGAGTCCTATCTCCATTCTTTCTTTTTTTTTCCAGCTTAACCTTCCTCAATCGTCCTAGAATGCTTTTATGCAAGCTCCTGTGAGCTAAAAGGGCGTAACTACATTCATTTTATTTTGAAGGTGACATAATCAACATTTTTTTATACTGTTGATTATGCCATTGCGTTTCCGGATGGTATTAGCAATACAGTTACAGCCGATTACAATAGTCTTGTTTAACCCTGTAATACATGACTTTTTTTTTCATTCCCAAAAATATATATTTGTATATTTAATACTCACACATTATGTGAAAAATACTGATAAAAATTAACTGCATTATAATTTAAATAATTACAATTTTTAAAAAATTTGCCATGTGGCAAAAACCAAATACAAAATTCCAATTTTAATAAATATGACTTGAAAACTACTAAATATATTTTAAAATAACCCTCTTGAACTATAACTATTTTTCAGAACAATTTATTTGTATTTAGTACTAATATTATTATACTTCGAATAATGCCAAAGACGTATTTTCACAAAAGTTAATAACTTTCACACGATAATTTCAAATGCACTTTTACTACTGTCATCTATGACTGTTATTAGTAACTAAAACTTCAAAATTTAAGGAAATAGATGAAAAAACACAGATTTGTCGAGAGGGAGCTCTACTTTAATAGAATAAAGTGGATTATGTTACTTGTTGCCATTTCGCAACAGTATGCATTGGAGGGTTAACAGGATTCTACAAAGCACTAAAAGAAAATAAATATATTTTCATTATTTCATGTAGAATTTTTATTTTATCTTCAAAGAGAACGGAAAATATCTAAAATTCTAAGTCATTTATGTTCAATTTTAATTTGTTTAGAACATATTTCTCCACTATTTTTAAACGGTGTTAGAGAATTGAGCTAGATGTTGAGCTGTTTTGGTTCTTATGGTTTCAGAACTGATGTTAATACTAAAAGGGTTGCTGACCCGGTGGTGCAACGGTTAGGGAGCTAGCCTTTAAAGTCCCTGGGTTCAGGCTTGAATCCCGTAAAGGCATGAATGTTTATGTTTGTCGAGTACATGCGGAGTAAATGCGGAGTTGTTAAATCTGTTGGGTCCGAAAGTCCCAGGGCGGTCAATGCGTAATTTCCCACGGGTACAGGTCCCTGGTGACTATTTTCCTCCCCTTCAGGGACATGTCTAAATTGTGAAGGTGGTGCGCGATAGATGACAGCATCTGTCGCGCATGTATTTGTTTTGTGTCTGTCTTACTTGAAGAAGGTTTATAAGAGGGTCTCTGACCAAATACACAAGCCTGAAAATATATGTCTACCAACCAATTATAAGGGTCGCTAATCCTAAATATGAAGTCAGGTTTTTTTTCTAAGAGCTTTAAATTGTGAGGCATCACAATTTTGTATCAAAGAAATGCTAGAAATAAAAAAGCTAAATTTTACTTTTGAACGTTTTACAAAATGTAATATTTTTTCCTAATTCACTTTTTAGAGTTCAAATAACACGACACTGGTTTCTAATTTTCTCTGCATTTAACTGTTTTGTTGCAATATGACCTTTTTTGTATTTAAAAAATTTACTTTTGCTCAAGGACATTAAAAAAGTCACATTGTAGCAAAACCTCATCATAATTGTTGCTATACTAAACAACATTAATACTTTTCTCTCTTAACTAGATTTCTTCCAGCTTCACTCTAAAAGAGCTTTCTTTTATTATCGTGTTATTTCTGTAAGTATTATTATACTAAGTTCAGTACAATGTTTATAACACAAAATTAGAAATGCTATGTAAAGGTGTATCTTGCAATTTTAGTTATCTATTTATAAATTAATAGATCTAACGTTAACAAAATTGAACGCTTTTAATTGGCAATTTGCCATTGAACGGTTATAAAATCAAATTCTATTTCAGAAAAAGTGCGCAATTTTTATATTAAAATTGCGAGTATAATTTTTAGCAATAACAGTTACTCGTGCTGTTGAAGTACATCTAAAATAGTAAACAATCTTCTTCAAAAGTTACAAAATAATTAGTTATTGTCTTTTTTGTTTACTTCATTTTACCTCTGAGGTAGCAAAAACATTACAGACCTAAGAGCAGGATTGGAATGAAAGGATTTATTTTTCGAGATCCTTCCCTTTGTTTGACGAGAATACAACGTTGCACAAAAGATTCAAAAATAGTTATCCTTGATTGAGTTTTTTAGGGTCCTCACTTGGTATTGTTCATCTGCTAATTGAGTTATTGTTTTGTGTTATCACCTGTTGACAATGGTGACTAAAACTGAACGTTTTAACAGTTGACCAAGCGTCATCTGACTAAAGTTCTAATATACGACGCCCGGCGCCAATAGCCCTCGTGTAGCTCTAGTGCGACGATAATTCAAAACATAACCTTACAGTTGACCAAGTGTAGTTTAACCCTCTACTAATGCTTACTTTGCCATATTTCATCAAGTAACATAATCCACTTTATTCCATTATTATTAAATTATTATTTATTCTATTAAAAATTATTATTTATCTAATTACTTTATTCTATTTATCTAATTGTTATAGTAGAGCTCCCTCTCGACAAATCTGTGTTTTTTTTCATCTTTTGCATTCCATTTTGAAGTTTTAGTTACTAATAACCCTCATAGATGACAGTAGTAAAAGTGTAATCAAAATTAAATAGTGAAGGTATTAATTGTGAAATTACGTCTTTGGCAGTATTCTAAATATTAGTTCTAAATACAAATAAATTGTTTTAAAAAAATAATTATAGTAAGAGGGTTATTTTAAAATATATTTAGTAGTTTTCTAATCATTCTTATTAAAGTTGGAATTTTGTAGTTGGTTTTTGCCATATGGCAACATTTTAAAAATTGAAATTATTTAAATTCCAATGCAGTCAATTTTTTTAGTATTTCTCCCATGCTGTATGAGTATATTTTTTCGTGATGAAAAAAAAAATATGCATTATAGGGTTTATCTATTTGTTTCAATGCAGTATAAATCTCTGACATTTAAAGAGCGTCCGCGCGATAAGAAGGAGTCAACTTGAGTTTCTTTTAATTGCATGAATGTTACTTGCATCATGTTGACAAAACAATCAATTTTAATTACTTGTGATATACTTTAAATTGACGAATATACACTGTTAAGTCCCAATTTTGGGAGGATTTCTTTTAGTCGTAAGTCGTCATAAAATTTTGTACAGTACCTTCCTATACTTACTAAATTAAGGAGACGATTGTATAACCTCTTGAATTTGGCTAACTTTCTAGGACTTTGAATACTTTAAAATGCACCTGTCACTATTAGTGTAAACAAGCAGGGCCCGACTTACAAGTTTAGGTGCCTATGGCACGAGCAAATTTGGGGCCCTCAAAACATACCTCGATAAAATATTGCATGTATTTTCCTATCTTTTAGTGTACACCAAAAAATAGCCGAAGTAATTAGCTTGAAAAGCATGCTTATCCACCCAAAAATAAATAAATATTTTTTTTGTGAATTGATCAATTCAGAGTTAAACACAATTTCATGGTCAACTTTTGTCCATGAATTTAATTTGTTTGCATACTTCATTCTAAAAAGTTTGGGACAGTTGTATTGAGCATAAATGTTTATGAAGAAAATTTGGGTGACCCCTTAAAGTGGGGGCCTTGGGCACGTGCCCCATTTGCCCTGCCGGAAATCAGGCCCTGTACACAAGAGTCTTCTGCCGAAAGGGCTCGAACTTGCAACATAAGAGATGGCAACTCAACACTCTACCATACCGGCCACTAAGTAGTAAATTTTGATTATGAAACGCATTTGGTTTGGATTATAAGCGAAACTATGAACGAATTAAAATTATAAAGTTTCCATTTCACGAAATGTGTCACTTTTTTTAAAAAAAAAACTATAAAAATTTAGATTTAAGGGGTCACAGGAGTCTTAAAAATGTGCAAAGGAGGAACTACAAAATTCAGTTTGATCTTTCATGTAATTTTTTAACTACTCAATATACAAGTATAATTTTTTTATATGTAATTCTACAGGATTTATTTAATATAAAACAAATTTTAAAATTTATGAAACTTTGGCCAAAACTAAAATAAATGACATAAAACATAAAGCTATTTCAACACATTGTGATTAGGCTTGCGCGGCAAATTGTGAGGTCAAAATTGAAAAAATGACCACGAAAATGACTTTATATTGTACAAATATGTACAGACAAAGACTTATACCTAAATTCCCATCTCAATTTAAATTAGAAATTGTTTTAAAAAATATTTAAAATCAAAATTAAAAAAAAATTAATTAATTTTTTTAGAAAAAAGTTCTTAAAATAATTTCTAATTAAAATTGAGCTGAGAATTTAGGTATAAGTCTTTGTCTGTACATATTTGTACAATATAAAGTCATTTTCATGGTCATTTTTTCAATTTTGACCTCACAATTTGCCGCGCAAGCCTAATCACAATGTGTTCAAATAGCTTCATGTTTAATATCATTTATTTTAGTTTTGGCTAAAGTTTCATAAATTTTAAAACTTGTTTTGTAATAAATAAATCTTGTAGAATTACATATAAAAAAATTATACTAAAACATTGAGTAGTTCAAAAATGACATGAAAGATCAAACTATGTTTTGTAGTAACTTCTTTGCACATTTTTAAGACTCCTGTGACCCCTTAAGTTCTGATGAGATTCATCACTTTATTGCGGAGGCTAAAGTTCGGCAAAAAAAATTGTCAGTAAGTTTTTTCCATATTTACAAGTTCAAATCATTAACTATTATAATTATTTAAGTTAAATTATTTCACTCATTCCATTTTAAGGTTAAACCTAAATCTGTTTACTGAATTTAAATGTTAACACAGTGTTTCAAATACGTGATACTACGAAACTGTTTCCGTACGTGACAAGACACGTATACGAAAACTTTTCCGAGATTTGTTAACTTAAACATCGTTTAAACTTATGGAAACAGATAATTTCTGAAAGTTATGTTAACAAGAATGTTACTACTTTGTAAAGTGTGACATTTAAAATTGTAGTAATTCTCTGCAGTGAAAATTTAAAGTATTAAACAAGGTTAAGTTTTAACCATAAGTATTGTTAAATTTTTAACAATGCACCCTTTGTTTAGTTAATTTTTAAATAATTCACTTAACATAAACCTTAATATGTCTGTTTAAGTTATATTTTTTAATGTTAGCCTATTTTGCATGGAAGAAAAGAAGAAAAATCTTTTACCGTTTAACTTACTCTATTTTAAGTCATAAATGGTTTTTATTTTAACCCTTTCGCTTCGAAGGATTTTGTTTCCTCGTAATATGTGATACACTCTTAAAACAAACGAGAGATTTTAACTCAGTCTGGGTTAATTTTCACTCATTTCGGTGTCGAAAATGCACTTCTCCTGTATGAGTGGATTTCACTCCTTTGTTTTGTTAAACCTCCAACACTCTTAACAACAAACGAACGATTTTAAGGCCATAAGGAGCGATTTAGGGCGATTACGAGCGTTTTAGTAGTCAATTTCACTCTTTTTCAGTGTCGAAAATGCACTTCCCCCGTATGAGTGGATTTCACTCTTTTGTTTCAAGAGTGTAGGAATATCATTAACGAATCCTTAGTCCGTACGGCCGTCGTGGGCCGTTTCAGTAGTGAAAGGGTAAATATATTTGTTGGATTTATGATAGAAGGTACTTGAAACTCAGTTTGATTGCCTGATCGTCAATGCCTTTGAAACCAAAGAGTTTTACAGCAGATAACTTTTGAACTTTTTGAGCATGCGCGATTTTCTCGAAAACCTTATTATAACGTCCGGCAGGTGCTAGGAACTCGTGTACAAAATTTGAAGTCAGTATTTTATTTTGGGGTTCCAGCATATCCAACTTCAATAACAAGGCAAGCTCTCCCAAACATGAGCGTAGAGAAAATTTTGACGTCACTGATCCCAGTGCCAAAGTTTGAGAAACTAGTTCGGACGCATTCGGAACCCTAAAAATGTGGTCAGCCGTGAACGATACAGGTTGTCTTCATCTTCGGAACTATGACGTCAAAATTTCCGTCCCCGAGCTTGTTTAAGATAGCTTCTTCGGCCTTAGTAGTTGAGTAGGCCATGGTTCCAGCTGTAGAGTGGTTTCAGACAGACAGTGAAACGAGACAATATGTTCAAAAACCACTTTTTTTAGTCTCTCTCCAAAACGAAAAACACAAAAAAAAAATATTTTTAGGACTTCGACGACCTCATAGCAAAATGCTTGCATTACCTAATATTTCACAATTGAAAGAAAAAATCTTACTACTTAAACTAAACAAACAACATCTACACCATTCACAGATGATTAAAATATCCATGTCATTTTAGGATTTCTCTACCTGGAATATGAATAGTAGAAACTAAATTAGGTTTCCCTCTTCAACTTCTATGCTTTATATAATCTCCTTTACGACCCTTTTGGGTCTTTACTCTCGTTCGAAAAAAATCCCCTACGTGAAATATGACGTCATCTTAATGCAAAATAGCTCCAAATACAACTCTATTCTGGATTCATAACTATTATCTGGGTCTGCACTGGATTTGGATGCATTATAATGGCTCCGTTCAGGTGCGGATCGTAAAGAACTCATAAATTGTTTATTTTTACTTGTTTAATTTAACCGAAAGCTATGTTACTGACAATGTAGAATGAGAAAATGGTATATCAGAGATATTCTGAATAAAAACATTTTTATAGATTGGTTTTCTTTTCCACATAGAGTTTCTTCTAACAATAGCTCATTAACATAAATCTGTTATGTTTACCTCTTTCATTTGACCATTGTTGCAAGCTTTTTCATTTTGTACAAAATATAGTACGGCACTGGCCTCCCTCTGCCACCTCCTTGTTTGTATGGAGTTGGACAAGAACGACTTATTTCAGTATCCTATCTAAGTTACGAACTTCTTGAGGGTGTTTAATCTCTTGGACTCGATCTAAATTATCCAGTTCATGGAAAATAAACAACAACAGCAGTTATTTTTATAATTCGAGGACTTATTTTAAATTACCATGTGCTTATGTGGCTTACAGATTGTTGAAATATTGTACGAGTGCATTGGCAACATTTTACAGTGTTAAATCAAATTTTTATGATAGTGATTGGCTTCGTTTAACACGCATTTTATTCGTTGATGTCCATTGTTCCGACACCGCATACGATATCAGTAGAAGTTTCGTTTTGTACTTTTTTCCAACGGGGCTGCTAAATTGGCGGCTAAGCCTTTGCAGACTCGGCATATTTCCCAGAACTAAGAGCATTTTTGTTTGTGGCACCATCTACGGTACTCTCGCTACCAATTTTGGCGCTAAGATTACAATGAATCTGAGCTCGCTGTGAGTCTTAAATTATTGTCAAGATTCAATTTTGCTGAGAGAACCCAATCCATATATGTACTCAATGGATCTTTTACATGCCTCATAATAATATTTCACGCGTACCAATGATATTCCCATTAAGAAATTCAGACGACTCAGAGGGGGCTCGAACCCTAACCATATGCATATGAGACAGACTGGTAATACATCTCAGCCGCTTAAATGCACGGGAAGTCGAGAGTGTGATGTTCATACAACTAAAACCGACATTTTTACGAAAGCAGAAATGGACGATTTCGTAAGATGTGGAGTGTGCTTATGAGAAAGTCGACAATGTTTGACGTAGCTATGACGTCTCCATAGACGTGGCCGTTTTAATTTAGGCGAATTAGCTTCCTGGTGCTTTATTTGCGGCTTAAGGGTATACGATAACGTTTGTTTTAGTCGTGGCCGTTCCAGTTATACATTATCTTACATCTGATTGACCTAGGTTCGAAGCAATGTTAAAGCGACTTTCATAGGCTAGAATAGACATAGACGCGCAGTTGAACAGCAAACATCAAACTTTTGTTGGAAACAGCAATCGTTTATCCGTTCTTGAAAAATAACCAAAACGTTCCATCCACTCATTCAAATCCCCCAAAGAGCACAGTTGCAGTGAATATACCCTATCTCGGTATATTTCTAGGGTCTAGCCCCGTGTTTCGTACATAAACAATAAGGTCTTTCCAGCAAGTCAAGAAGAGGTATTTGCCATCCTTTTCTTGGGCAAACTTATAGAGTTAAGAATTAGATGAAGATGCTTGGCGAGAAACAAAGTGAAGTCATCAAAAAGCCGCCAAGCAACCTTTTTAAGCCCAATCAAACCACCCATTCAATGTTAGTTCATAATAAAACAAATTGTTTTTTAAAGTTAATTAAAGATTTAAAAAAATAACTATTGGCACAGTTGTAAGATGTAGCAGGAAATCGGAATTTATAACTGCCAACTTCCATAACATGTCCAGAGAAGCTCGCCCAAACTTGAGCGCAGACGGAAATGTTGACGTCACTGTTCCCAGTGCCGAAGATGGAGAAACTAGTTGGGACGGATTCAGAACAATAGCCAGTCATGAAAGAGTGGTTCCGAACAGGTTTCGAGATATGTTGTCTTCATCAACGTTGTCAAACAACGTCACTCGGAACCTCTGACTTCAAAATTTTCGTCCCCGAGCGAGTTTGGGAGAGATTCTTTGGCCTTAGCAGTCAAGTAGGCCGTGAATCTATACAAGATGGTACTAATTTTCGTAGCAAATATGAAAAATGAGTAGTAATTATATGTTTTATTGGAGAATCAGAAATCTTCTACTCTATGTAGTCAGCCTACAAACCCCTCTATAGAATAGCGCTAAATAGTTCACCGAGGGGGGCTGGGGAGCCCAGTAGCTGCACTCGCCTAGCATGCGAAAGGTCCTAGGTTCGGGTCCGGATATTGTTAAAATAACTTCCGACCTATAAACGGCCCGTGCAGCCAAAAATGTCGGACGAATAATACCCCTTGTAAGGCATTTCACGTTAAATATCCTTCGAAGTCCTAACGCTGCGTACGCTGTTAACCCTTATTGGTTGCGTTGGGTGTCTATTCAGGTGTCGGATCGTCACTTGACTGTGGTTCTAAAATACGACGCCTGTCGCCAATAGCCCTCGTGTAGCTCTGGTGTGACGATAATTCAAGCCTAAAATAACCTTAGTTCCCCGAGAGCGTTCCTAAGAGTTTACTACACACTTACAGTTGGTGTAGTGTAGTGTAGACGTTTCCGTCTGCCTATTTCTGGCCTAGATTATGAGCTTTAACACAGCCAATAACGCCTCGTAATTTAGAACCCTGTAGAGTTGGTTAATGTAATGTAATCGATTCCGGAAGCTATTTTAGCCTCTTTTTAGAAGCTTTAGCACTGCCAATAACGCCTCGTATTTAAGAACCCTGGTCAAGTGACGACACTTACAAGTGCAAAAGCGATCGATGGCTTCGCTTGCCAAACCGGTTTTTGTATTGGTTTTTGCCCAGAACCATTTCTACATTCTTCGTAACTCTATAGACAAACTGCAAAAGAGTGCATAAAAAAATAAGAACGGGAAAAAGAAGTAGAGACCGGGTGAACTTTAACGCAGATAAAAACAAAGGAATGGAGAGAAAATGTCGGGAAAGACGGATAGGAACATTTATTTGGAATATTTATTGAATCATCGCTAACTTGGCACTTTTATTGTGTTTGTCCGCTTCTGACTATTATTTCATAGGTTTTTATGGAGTACATAAAAGGTATTTCTTTTCGTTAGAAGATTTGCGCAAAAGTATGAAGCTGGCTTTAAGTTTGGAAATTGTCAGCTTTCTAAATAATAAAAATGTAACATTGCATATAACGATATACATTCTTCTTTGTAATAAATATAGCTAATATATTTTTTTGAAAAGATGGCATAAACACGTTGAGACGGCCCTGGCCTCTCCTAGGCTGTAGTTCCAAAGAAGAAGAATATAAATTTTTGAAAGTATTTAATTAAAATCATAATATTTGCCAACTAATTCTACATAATTTATTTTTAAATTTGAAAGAAAAAATTAGGCATGTAAAAATTTTTTATACATTGTTTGTAAAGAAAGGAATTACATTCCACTGCCCTTGCTTAGACTTTCCTTATTGGTAAGCTACTTTTAAAGTTTCGTACTCATTTGATTACTTTTTTTCTTTAAAGAGCACAAAGAGCAACGTTTTATAAATACAAATAAATTGACTGTAATATTTTCAATTGACATTTCATTTCAATTATTCTCATTTATTCGAATCTATGTTATATCTATCCAATTACAAAAACCAGTAATACAGAAAAAAATCCTTTAAATTGTTTGTATCAGAATGTTGCAAATTATTCTGAACATGGTACTTTAGTTATTAATGGTGATTTTTTGTTCTTGAAAATTTATCATTATTTTTTCACCAATTCACAGACTGAAATTATACACTCATATGAAATTTGGTTCCATATTATAGGCTATATATATTAAATTACAGCTAACATATTTAATTTTGAAATCACGCAACAAACCTTGTATAGTTACTAAGATAATACCTATTTCATTTGGGCAAATATAATGGTTGGGGATTTCAAAGATTGCATGCCCAATTACAAATACTATTATCTCTCTTTAAATGAAATTTTATTATACTAACAGATACCTAATTATATTTACTGAATCGATACTATACAATAATATTGATATATTATTGATAAATATACTGATCTTGATCAATATCCAATATAAATTGAATTTCACAAAAACCAATTCTACCAGTTTTTGGAACACTTTCTTTGATAAAAAATCAATTATTTTTGACCTGATTTCACATGATGCTAATCGAAGGGAATCGAATTATACTAACAGATACCTAATTATCTACATAGCCAATACTATACAATAATATTGATATATTATTGATAAATATACTGATATTGATCAATAAACAAAATTAATTGATTTTTACAAAAACCAATTCTAATATTTTTTCGGAACATTATCTTAGATAAAAAATCAATTCTTTCAGACCTGACTTCACATGATGCTAATCGAAGGGCTGACATTTTCTAATTAACCCTAATCTTCCCAACATGACTCATTTATTTCATGGTCACCGAAGTGTAAAATTAACTTATGAGGCATTCTCGGTCCGATCTCATCATTAATTTTTAATTATCCACATTATTTTTAGCCCCTACCTAATGGCCTATGAGGTTAGACATTCGTCTTTTTTCTGCACTCCATTCAACGTAGGTAGGTAAAGTTTTCGATCCTTTTAGGTAACAGCTACTGATAGTTTTATTTTATATAATGAAATAGTTGCCCATCAAACCAGTTTCTAATTTTTTGTGACATTTTCCTAGTTTTTTTTACCCTTTCACTTCTGAAACAACCCAGGCAGTCGTACAACTAAGGATTCGATAATGATATTCTTATCACACATTACGCGGAAGCAAAAATCCTGCGTAGCGAAAGTGTAAATGGGCATGTTTAAGGTATTGAATAGCTAAAGAAATGTCAACCTCTAAAGGCTTCTCGCCTCACTTCTTAAAAAATTTGTTAGCGTATGAGTAATTTATACTAATACAAATACAAAATTTGTCGACAAGTGAAGAGTACACGGGAAGAACCATTTTTTCGTAGAAGGGTTTCCTTAATAGCCTATTTGGGGATGATAAAGAGAAATAGCCTAAGCTGGCGTAAAGAAACCGGTTACTCGCTTTGTTTATCTTTCGCGGCAACCCTGATTCATGCCAGAGATAAGTGGATACGACACACACGTTTGTACCGCAAATGAAGAACCGAAAGAGAAGCCGGTTTTTTCGGTTGCCAATGTCCGCCAAGCAGACACAATTACAGAAAAACTTTAAAGAAATCAAGCGGTTCTTCCCGTGTACTCTTCAAATACAAAAGTGTGTCCCTTACCAGTTTCCAATAGCTACCGAGATTCTTCTTAAAATATTCCACTCTCTCAGCATACACAACGTATTCTGGTAAAGCATTCCACTTCTTAAGGACTCTATTGAAAAAAAATGTTTTCTTACTCCCTTCTAAAGCATGTTGAAAACAAATTGTATTTTAAAAGTTAAAGAAATAGATAAATTTTTTAGTTAAAATCTAAATTTGTTTCTCATGAACTGAAAACGAGTTTACACTCAGTTAATTTTTTATATCTCAGGGGGTTATATTACCACTCGATTTATAAACCGCATCGTGTTACAGCTTAAAGAACGACCAGCTACTGGTTACTTTAGATAACAACTGAAAATAATTATCCGTTAATTATTTTACTTAATATCTTGCCTCAATGTCCGGAGAAGTGATAAACTCACCAAAGTTCCAGCTTCAAATTAATCGCGTACATGCAATCATGGTTGTGCTGTTGTCGCTCAGTTGCCCCAAACTTAATCGCGGTTGAAAACTTCCTTGGACCATGTGTTATGCATCATCGAGGGGCAGTGATTCATGATTAACAAGGGATAATTAAAAGCGACATGGTAAAGATTTTTTTTAATAGTTGAGTTTAATCGAATAATGAAATAGGTGTTATGAGATACAAGAAGCATAGTTCGCTGTCGCTGATTTGGAAGAATTTAGATTATAAGTAAAAATAGCACAGGTAATTTTATAATATTTGTATGGAAAAAAAGCTAAATATTTCATAGAATTCCTTTCATAGCTGTATTAATTCTTTAAAAATATATGTTTGCCAATGATTAGTTTTATTGATTAGAAAACTGTACTTTTAAAATTTTCTTTTTGTAAATTCAAAAAATGGTTCAATGAAGCCAATATTGTCATTTATACCGTCTATTTAGGGAACTTTAGCTCAAACTTTGTTTTGGTATATAACTTCAATGACAAAAATGAAGATCACAGCTTACCTAACTGCAAAAAATAGCAAATACATAGATTAAGTTGTAGTAGGACCGATAAAACGCACAGCCTTCGCTCTTTTACCTGAACTGCGCTAATCCGGCGTCCTCTACGATAAAAGAGCTCATTTCTGTGATATATATTTTTAGAAATAGAAAGTCTGATGTATCTATGATCAATGGTTTGAGGTAATTAAAGAGGAAACGAGTCCCGATTTGGCTAAGATTCCAACTTAAAATTGCGGAACAAGACTTTTAAATGATTTCAGAACATTTTAACATTCATATTTTGGAATTGGAAAATATATATATTAAATAAGAAGAAACTATCTTGTGGGGGGGGGGGGGGGGGAGGAGAAGGAGTTTTCTAAAATGAACTAAAAAACTCTAAGAAAGACAAGCGCGGAAAGTTCACTAATGCGTATTATCCGTAGACAATTATATAAGAGGTTCGTATCAAAGTAACTCATGCCTACACTCCGTGCCACCATAACTTGGGTACAAACAAAGATTAAGAAAGAAGAGGGATAAGAGAGGTCTGTGGTTGGTCCGTTAGTTGGAAACTCTTGTAATAAGGTAATACTTACATACAAATGAATACAATTTAAACAAAATACACTTTTCATTCTGATAAAATTGCCAAATTTTCTCAAGTAATATTCAAATCTGTTAGACCTTAAACGAAATTAATGTTTTAAACATGTTTTCTGGATGGATTCACAAATAATTTATGGAACTCTTTACATGAGCCGAAGCATCTTCTCCATAGCCATATTTCTATTTACCCAACTTAGGATGGCAAGGAGTGTAGCTCTATGGCTACGATAATTGAACCCAACATACCCTATCTTCCTGTACTATTACCTGTCCATTGGAGATGCAATGATTGGACCAGGTCTACCGTTAACAATACGGAATGAGAAAGGGTGGGGAAAAAGTTGAATAAAAGATCCGAACGGAGAAAGGGAAAAAAAGGGGTTCAAAGCGAAGGGAATTTCAGAAGATAGGAACAAAAGGAGGTGTTCGATCGATCTGGAAGCACTGCATTTATTTATTATGTCGTCTGCGGAAGAAATGGGTTTGTGTTGATTCACGAAAGTTGTTGTTTTGTGTTTTTGTTTATGTTTAAAATTATTTTAGCTGTATTTTTTAAAATAATTATGTGTATGGATCAAACACTAATAAATTATACGAAGTTGTTCAATTCTCAAATGTACGAAATATAAAAGCAAAATAAATTAAGTATAAACATCTAAATGAAACATACAACTTCATTGTAGATATATAAATACATTGCAACAGAAATACACAATATAATGTAGGTAGCGCAAAATAAACTAATATAAAATAGTTGAATTAAAAACGTTTAGTTAATACAACTTGAATTAATGTAACAAAATTATATATTATTAAAATAAAACACAGTAAATAAACGTTAAATTTGTAATATAATATATACGAATGTACCACATTAAATTTATAAAAATTAATAACACAAAAATAAATGACACAGCAAGAACCTTAAGTGTTTCTTCTAACGTAACTTAAAACTGCAAAAAAAAAAATGCTTTAGATTTTTATTTCACATTTTTGTGTAGTTTATTCAATTTATAATGATAAATCAATTGCTTCGTTTCTATACTTTAATAAAAGTTCTTCAAAAGATTTTTTTTAAGTACAAGAACAATCGATATAGTAAGAATGAGTAGGTATCTTTATATAGTTTTCTCTCTATTTTTAAGAAGCTCGTTTTTTGTGAGAATATTATTTGTTTTAATATTTTCAGCCATTTAAATACTTTAATTGAGTGATGCAACAGACGCATTAATGCAGTACTTAAACTGTCTGGATTTTAAACAAATAATGTTTTAATCGAGATTTCTTCTAAAGATTTTATCAACTTCGTTAAAGAATTTTTTAGAAAAAGCATAATTAACATTTCTGTTTAGAAAACAGTAATTTTTTTAATCGTTTTGCTCAAAAAGTATTATATAAATTCAATATGTAACATATCATGATACAATTGTAAAATTGTATCATGATATTGATAAAATTAACTACAATAAAATTAAGAATAGAAATTTATTCCTTTTCAAATTACCACCCCAAAAGTATAAAATATATTCTTCAATGATCTCAAATATACTTATGAAAATAAATTCCAAATTATAAATCTTAAAAAAAAAATTCTCAATTTTCTTCATTGATAAAAAAAAACAGGTATTCAGTAAAATTGTTAGATTCTTTCACTTTAATATTGCCCAGAGTATAAAAGCCCTTTTCGTTCGCATACTCCGTCGGGTGGATTTTTTGTTATCACCAGTGTTAGGAAGACGGCCATGATTGATTTCAAATTATTTTCTTTCAAAATCATTTTTGTGAATTATGGGCAGGGTTTTGCTCAAAAAGAAGGGAATTAGCTTTAGAGTTAATTTAAATTTTCGTCCCTGAAATTTTGATTAGCAGCAGACCTACTTTGAAGTTTAATAATAAAAAAATGAAAAAGAATTGGGATTTTTTCTGGCTATTGTAAAAATGACCTTTGATTATGGTAGGCTATTTTCTCCTTTTTTACAAATTATGTATTTCTTTTAATATAAGATATTTGAACTAAATTTATGTAATTATTCAATGTAAAATTTAAGTCTTAGTGAAGCAAGTAATTAATTTTTAAAACATATTAAAATAAACTAATTTATATCTGATGCGGCTACACCATATATTTTCTTTATATTTAGTCACAATACGAAACTCAATTTTGTTCAATTCAAATTGAAAAAAAGTATAACAGTTTAATTTTACTTAAAACGAGTTCCTGCAAAAAAATTATCCAGCCAAACAAGGATTTTATTAAATATTTTAATTTGTACCACAAACACAACTAATACAATATTTCGACTAACATTCACAAAAACACCTATCAGTAAAACTTTTTATACAACTGTTGCTGTTTTTTCTGCAAATACTCTGGATTACAAAAATACCGCCGCCCCGGTGGCGCAATCGTCAGGACGCTGGCCTTTGGAGCTGCTGGGGTCGGGTTCGAATCCCGGTCAGGCATGGATGTGTGTGACCGTTTATAAATGTCATTTGTCTATGTGTTATTCATTTCTTTGTCGAGTTCGAATCCCGGTCAGGCATGGATGTGTGTGACCGTTTATAAATGTTATTTGTCTATGTGTTATTCATTTCTTTGTGACTGTTAATATTCTTTCTGTGTGTGTCCCACTTGACGAAAGCTTATAAACGGTTCTCTGAACAAGCACACAAGCTGGTATATATATATATGTACCATACCATACAAAAATACCTGAAGCCAAAAAACACAGAACCGATCGCAAACAGGTCCCCAATCATTCAAACTCAGTGTAGCAAACCCCTCTTCTTGCCAACATGTCCGACGAACCAAAATATTGATTCCTTGGGCATCCTGGGTGTCGTAGAGAAAATACTTTGCTCCAAGAATGGCATAACTCAACGCTAACTTTACACACCATCCCTTTAGAGGAATATGCTGTTTGGTCTAAGTGTAAACTTTTTTTCACCTCATGAGTTTCAAAATTTAAATTTTGTACCAATTAATTAGTTCTTCACTTTTCACAATTAAAAAAATTAAAATAGTAAGTTGTGTTAATCCGATCTGGAATGCAACAAATCCACCAAACAGTAAAACTAAACCAAAAATTACTAATTTAGATTAAACCACTTTTGTAAAAAGGAATTGCTTAAAACATTTGCATTAGCGAAAAATTTTGCTTAGCATGAAAACTAGAATATTTTACTCAAATTTAACATGCATAGTTAAACATGATTACAATATCGATACTTACTTTAAGGAGGTAATTAAAGAAAAGTTGTTAAACATTTTACATTCTCATTCACTTTAAGATTTGTATTATAGTACATTTTTATCGAGAAGTCACATGACCCGATACTGAAGCATTTTACGTCATTCAAACGATATTGCAGCATGTATAAGTGGAGTAATTCGGCTGTCATACGTAGACATCAATTTGGGATCACTTGTCGCGATTAACTATTGTACATAATCAATGTCTATTGATCGCATTGATCGCAACACGTTGTAAAGCAATTAAAGGTCAGGTAAGCAGATGGTCACGTGAAGAGATAGGAACCCCATTTGTTAGTGTCAATGCGACCACATTAAATTATTTCTGATGTAGTTCTTTACCATTCTCTGCTTGAGTGCAAATTCAAATGCACTGTAATCATGGAGTTTTCCAAGCTGCCACTAATATTTGAAGAGTTGATTTACCACTTTTACGGTGTATCAAAGTTATGGTTTTACTGCAAAATGGGTAAATCCACGCTCCAAATGGTGGTGGCAGCTGCAAGTTCCAGGATTTTAGTGCAAATGGTTGGAATCTTCTAAGCTGCCACTAATATATGAAGAGTTGATTTACCACTTTTGTGGTGTATCAAAGTTATTGTGCAATCTTGCTCCAAAATTTTTAACAGTGGGAAAACAAATAAACCCTTTAATATAAACAAAACTTATTAAACTCCAATATAGTTCTAGTATATTTTCTACGTAGTAAAGAAGATCTGGAACATTTGCATTAACGAAAAATTTTGCTTAGCATGAAAACTAGAATATTTTACTCAAATTTAACATGCATAGTTAAACATGATTACAATATCGATACTTATTTTAAGGAGGTAATCCGAGAAAAGTTGTTTACTTAAACATTTTATATTCTCATTTCACTTTAAGATTTGTATTATAGTAAAGTTTTATAGAGATGTCACCTGACCGTCGCGATTAACTATTGTACATAATCAATGTCAATTGATCGCAACACGTTGTAAAGCAATTAAGGGATTTGATGGTCACGTGAAAATATAAGAACACTATTTGTTAGTGTCAATGCGACCACATTAAATTATTTATGATGCAGTTCTTTTCTATTCTCTGCTTGAGTGTAAATTCAAATGCACCGAAATCATGAAATTTTTCAAGCTTCCACTAATATTTGAAGAGTTGATTTACCACTTTTGTGGTGTATCAAATTTATTGTACAATCTTGCTCCAAAATTTTTAACAGTGTGAAACAACTAAACCCTTTAATATAAACAAAACGAAACTTAATCTACTCCAATATCGTTCTATGATATTTTCTACGTAGTAAAGAAGATCTGGTGCAAAATTTTGTACCACTGTTAAAAATAGCCTTCTTGCAGACTTTTTCCAGTATTCCTATTTTTTCACTCCCCTTTGGATTCGAGAAGATGGATAAGGTATTCTTGAAACCTACAGGCGGAAAAATAGGTTGTGATGTCTTTTTATTTTTCACATACCCCCATTTACATAGTAAAGGAGTGGTTAGGATCGTGTGCACATGAATAATTTGAAGGGGAAATAGAATTATTTTTTCTAGGGTTTCTTCAAGTTCAGTTTGAGTGATTGGTATGTTGTCAAGTGAATAGAAATAGTATAGTTATTTTATGCATCTGTTTGATGCGACCGAAACAGAATTTATATGGACTTGTTTCGGGCAGGGTTGAAAAAAAACATGTTAAAAAAAACATGCTTTTTTTTGTTTAAAACGTTTTTTTTTTTTAAATTAAATTTTGGTTATTGGGTCTTAGTTGTATGGGTTTTAAAAAAAACACGGTTCTTTTTTGCGTTTTAGTCTTATATTTACTTCCATCCCTGATAATTTTAGGCATGTGCCTAACATTTTTCTTTGTTGAAGTATCATAGAATACAAGAAATCCTTCGATTATCTGGTGATTCAGTGTCTTCCTTTGATTAAATCGGATGAGCTAATAGAAGAATTTATAAACTAATAATGTAATACTTTATGTTTGGTATTATTTTAATTAAGTTAAATTATATACCATATTGATAATTAGCGCAAATCTCACAAATAGGGGTTATAATAAATAGTTCAGATTCAGAACTGAAGTGAAATGGTTACTATGAAAGGCTATGTTATGAATACAATATGTCATTATTGTTTCAAGCCATTTTTAGTTCAATCGTTTTAAAAACAGGAACATATCGGATGCATTTTCCACATTTCATTTTACTTAACCATTTAACTACAATTAGGCAATTTTATTAGACTTTTTTTGCACAAAGTAATTTCCCATCCATCATATTTCCCTTCTCTTTGCAGTAAAAAAAAGAAAATGTTTTAGACATGTTTTATATTACTACTATGTTTTAAACATGTAATTGTTTTAAACAAAATGTTTTAAACGTAACAACCCTGGTTTCGGGTGACGTAATTCTTTCCAGTTTTCATTTCCAGTATTTCCATCGAATATTGTTCCGATTGGAGCTTTGTTTTAATGACATTATGCACTTTACATGAGCCATAGAATCCATGGAATCCTCATTAGGGTAAAAAGAGGTCGAGCAGGATTTCTAATCCAATGATAGTCTGCTCCTCCTTCATTAAAAGGTTTGTGAAACCCCCCAATGAACCCTGCAATTCCATTTCCGTCTGGGAGAAAATCCCCAAGAGGGAAAAATAGCTGAGTTTGCTCTTCAATCCATGGATTCGATGGCTCATGTAAACGCGCCTATTGATTCAGCGACCGAGGTTCGAGAAAAAATTTATTATCAATCAGCATTTAATGTGCCACTAAGTCTTGTGTGAAACAGGCTTTTAAAATCCAGATTTCATGTTTTAAAGACTGACCCAGGCACATTAGATATGGAGAGGTGCCCATCATATTTTCGCACAAATTGAGGATGGGTTGCTAATGTCAAGAAAAAGCAGCTATTGTCCATAGTGAAAGTTTGACGATGAAACCCGATGTTTATTTAGTTTATTGAGAATATGTTCTTACTTTCATTTTACAATCATGATTTTTATTTTATGTGTGAATTGTAGTTATGATTTTAAATATTAATTTTAGTAAGTATTTTGTCATAAAAATACTAATTTTAGCAAAATAGTATGAATTGAAGCCTATAAATTTCCATTATGTAATGTTTCTATTTGTTAAATGTTGCTAATTTTGAGATATTATTCACTTATTAGTAAATAATAGATTAGCATAAAGCCTTAAATCTCTCTTTCACTAGTTAAAAATACAAACTACTTTACTCACTGTAGTGGCTTCGATAATCCATTGTCTACCAAAACGATCCTCAAGGTGGAGATGAGTTATCTCGGCTTATATACTACCATTAACGTTACTATCTGGAATAGTGGTAGGAACATGGGTGTTAAATCAGCGCCACCTAGTTGTCGATGGAATATTGAGGTTGTGTGTCTTGTAACCGCCACACTCACAGTTAACGAATAATTATATAATGCGTCATAAATTAAAGGTCAAATTATATAAAACTTACATTATTCTATGTATAACTAATATATAAGGTTCATTGGCGGCTTTTTTAATGCAAGTATCGTAATTCAATTGTGCGAAGTCCCCAATGAACAAGACCGTATCTTTTATCTTAGTTATACTTTAAAGAATGTTAGTTTTCTCACTACATAATACAAATGTTACAAAAGCAAGCAAACAATTATTACATCAAGAAATATTTTGAACCCGAAATAATAGCCATCATAATTTTTTCTTTCCTAAAAAAGCCCTCTTTTATTCTATAGGTAACAATAATTCCTTTTCAGTTCCGATACTAATTAGCTGTTGCCATTACCTAAAAGCAATATCTCAACAAGAAAAATATTTCCTATCATTACCTAGATACAAAAGCAAAATTACTCTCAGTTTTTTTTTTTTCGGCTTCATGGAACTTTTTCCTTATTAAGCTATCTTAATGAGACTTGACACGAAACGAAGAGATTAGAAAAGGCTTAATTTCTTAATTGCGATCTGCATAATTTATCCCGAATTGTAAAATGGGTTAGAAAAAAAAACAGCTACGGGACAATAACTTGTTTCTCAGGCATTTCTTTGACGGTTAACTGTAAGTTTTTATATTGATGTTTTGTAAGAACAGTTATTCATTATATCAGTTCAATTAATTCTCAGATTGTTTTGACTTCTCTGCAATGCGTATGCAATTTAAACATTTTAAAATAGATATTTTTTTAATAAAAAGTTTAAACTATGGCCATTTCTTCTAAGTAAATCAAATACTTATTTTTAACAAGGCATACTTGAAAGAGTTTTTAATTAATTATTAAAAACCATTTTTCAATAAATTATTAAATTTTTTTAACAAATTCACATGATTATGATGTATAATATTTTTTTACGCTCAAAGGATTTATGAGGGAGGATTGCTGTTTTTTAATACCTTGCATTTTAAATCCAATAACATGACTTATTACTCTTAAAATGATTTGTTAATTTTGCTATTCCTATTTTTTCGTTGTTGAAAAAGTAAGTAAAAACATTTTCCCGTCAGTTGAGAACCAATTCAATATTTTAACCAATATAAAGGAGAGGCTTGATAGAGGAGGTGCAGGAGTTTTCTTGGCAGGTCCAGGCGTAGAAGAGGGGTATCAAAAAATCCCTGTCGGACAAATAGTCTCTAACTACGTAAGTAAAAAAATTTTTCCGTCGGTTGAGAACCAATCCAATATTTTAACCAATATAAAGGAGAGGCTTGATAGAGGAGGTGCAGGAGTTTTCTTGGCAGGCCCAGGCGTAGAAGAGGGGTATCACAAAATCCCTGTCGGACAAATAGTCTCTAACTACGTAAGTAAAAACATTTTTCCGTCGGTTGAGAACCAATTCAATATTTTAACCAATATAAAGGAGAGGCTTGATAGAGGAGGTGCAGGAGTTTTCTTGGCAGGCCCATGCGTAGAAGAGGGGTATCACAAAATCCCTGTCGGACAAATAGTCTCTAACTACGTAAGTAAAAACATTTTTCCGTCGGTTGAGAACCAATTCAATATTTTAACCAATATAAAGGAGAGGCTTGATAGAGGAGGTGCAGGAGTTTTCTTGGCAGGTCCAGGCGTAGAAGAGGGGTATCAAAAAATCCCTGTCGGACAAATAGTCACCAACTACGTAAGTAAAAACATTTTTCCGTCGGTTGAGAACCAATTCAATATTTTAACCAATATAAAGGAGAGGCTTGATAGAGGAGGTGCAGGAGTTTTCTTGGCTGGCCCAGGCGTAGAAGAGGGGTATCAAAAAATCCCTGTCGGACAAATAGTCACCAACTACGTAAGTAAAAACATTTTTCCGTCGGTTGAGAACCAATTCAATATTTTAACCAATATAAAGGAGAGGCTTGATAGAGGAGGTGCAGGAGTTTTCTTGGCAGGTCCAGGCGTAGAAGAGGGGTATCAAAAAATCCCTGTCGGACAAATAGTCACCAACTACGTAAGTAAAAACATTTTTCCGTCGGTTGAGAACCAATTCAATATTTTAACCAATATAAAGGAGAGGCTTGATAGAGGAGGTGCAGGAGTTTTCTTGGCAGGTCCAGGCGTAGAAGAGGGGTATCAAAAAATCCCTGTCGGACAAATAGTCACCAACTACGTAAGTAAAAACATTTTTCCGTCGGTTGAGAACCAATTCAATATTTTAACCAATATAAAGGAGAGGCTTGATAGAGGAGGTGCAGGAGTTTTCTTGGCAGGCCCATGCGTAGAAGAGGGGTATCACAAAATCCCTGTCGGACAAATAGTCTCTAACTACGTAAGTAAAAACATTTTTCCGTCGGTTGAGAACCAATTCAATATTTTAACCAATATAAAGGAGAGGCTTGATAGAGGAGGTGCAGGAGTTTTCTTGGCAGGTCCAGGCGTAGAAGAGGGGTATCAAAAAATCCCTGTCGGACAAATAGTCACCAACTACGTAAGTAAAAACATTTTTCCGTCGGTTGAGAACCAATTCAATATTTTAACCAATATAAAGGAGAGGCTTGATAGAGGAGGTGCAGGAGTTTTCTTGGCAGGCCCATGCGTAGAAGAGGGGTATCACAAAATCCCTGTCGGACAAATAGTCTCTAACTACGTAAGTAAAAACATTTTTCCGTCGGTTGAGAACCAATTCAATATTTTAACCAATATAAAGGAGAGGCTTGATAGAGGAGGTGCAGGAGTTTTCTTGGCAGGTCCAGGCGTAGAAGAGGGGTATCAAAAAATCCCTGTCGGACAAATAGTCACCAACTACGTAAGTAAAAACATTTTTCCGTCGGTTGAGAACCAATTCAATATTTTAACCAATATAAAGGAGAGGCTTGATAGAGGAGGTGCAGGAGTTTTCTTGGCTGGCCCAGGCGTAGAAGAGGGGTATCAAAAAATCCCTGTCGGACAAATAGTCACCAACTACGTAAGTAAAAACATTTTTCCGTCGGTTGAGAACCAATTCAATATTTTAACCAATATAAAGGAGAGGCTTGATAGAGGAGGTGCAGGAGTTTTCTTGGCAGGTCCAGGCGTAGAAGAGGGGTATCAAAAAATCCCTGTCGGACAAATAGTCACCAACTACGTAAGTAAAAACATTTTTCCGTCGGTTGAGAACCAATTCAATATTTTAACCAATATAAAGGAGAGGCTTGATAGAGGAGGTGCAGGAGTTTTCTTGGCAGGTCCAGGCGTAGAAGAGGGGTATCAAAAAATCCCTGTCGGACAAATAGTCACCAACTACGTAAGTAAAAACATTTTTCCGTCGGTTGAGAACTAATTCAATATTTTAACCAATATAAAGGAGAGGCTTGATAGAGGAGGTGCAGGAGTTTTCTTGGCTGGCCCAGGCGTAGAAGAGGGGTATCAAAAAGTCCCTGTCGGACAAATAGTCTCTAACTACACATGTGAACTCGTTGCCATCAAAAGTGCGTTGGAGATTTTCCTCTGTAAAAGCATCCACAAATCCAACGGCATAGCCATTTTCTCTGACTCAAGATCCGCATTGCAAGCTATCCAAAAGGGCAAATGCAGCATTAGCCATGAAATAATCTATTCCATCAACAAAGTCATCGCAGCTAAAAGATCCTGCACATTACAGTGGATACCAGCCAATGTTAATATCTTTGGTAATGAAAAAGCAGACGAGCTTGCCCCCAACCATCAAACCTCACAACACTTGTAGACGCAAATGCAGTTTCCAGTCGAAGAATCATCCATTACAATTTCAAACACTCCATCCCATCTCTGAATTGCAATCGTACAATAGCCTCTATAATTAGCAAATTACGAACAAAACATCTAAAGGGTATGAAAATCTATTCTGATGGACAGAGAAGCTACCCCTGCCCTAACTGTCCTGACGTCCAGCTATCTCCCCTGCATATCTTCGACTACCCAGCTATTCAAGCCAAACTTTTCAAGATCAGCATTGAAGACCCAGAAATCCTCATTTATTCCGACAAAGCAGTAGAAGTCGCTGAAGCTGTCTACGACAGCTTCGGAGCAATTTGACTCTTTCTTCTTTGCACATTTCATGGCCACGACAACAACAACCAATATAAAAAATTTTAGTCTAAAATTGATCAAAACTTTTTTTTTTAATTTTTAATAGGCAACACACATCTAAAATATATGAATTTATTAAACACAAAATTTATAAATCTTTCAGCAAGCGAAATATTAGTTGTTTTTCTCTGGAGACATATCGAAATCATTAGGCTTGTCTCTATATATTTAAGAATTAGTAAATATATATTATGGAAAAAGTAAAATTTTCGCATTTTTTGCCAATTTAACATTTATATGCCACGTGTGTTTTTTCCCACAATTTATTATTTGTATTGTACAGCACTAGCATTTTATAGTAAGTTTATTGCAATTGAATAGTAATTTTATTGTAATTATATTGTTTACATTGTACTGTCTTCAATTTTCCCTAATTAGTTAAAGTATTGCATTCATTCCAAATTTACACCTTATTTATATCTTGCCTTACAATTTATTATTTTTATTGTGCTGCACTAGTATATTAATGTAAGTGGATTGCAATTGAATAGTAATTTTATTTTAATTATAGTGTTTACATTGTACTGTCTTCAATTTTCATTAATTAGTTTAATTATTGCATTCATTCCAAATTTACACCTTATTTATATCTTGCCCCACAATTTATTATTTTTATTGTACTGCACTACCCTGGTCAAATGAACCCTAGTCAAATGAACCCTGGTCAAATGACGAGGTCGACACCTGAGCGGGCATCCAACGGAACTCCGAGCGACATCGTACGCTGACGCCGTCGGGACTTTGGACTCCACAGATTTAACGAGCACGTCTGTCCCAGTGTACTCAGGCCCAACCATCACATGAGTTGGATTTTTCTTCTCTTTCCAGTACAGATATCCGATTTATAGGATGACTGGCAGTAGGTGGGATTCGAACCTGAGAAGGTTGAATAATGAGGCTGGTGCCTTAACCACTCGGCCACGGACGGGCGACCTTTCAAAGTTCTGAAGCCAGTGGCACCATACCTAGTAAGCGGTTCTCTGAACAAGCACACAAGCTGGAATATATATGTATCATACCATACCATACCTAGTAGTAAAATAGTTTTAATGTAAATAACAATGTATATTAAACTTTTTATTTTATTTTTTTAGACCTTGAATCGAAAACAACACAAGATCAAATTTCTAAATATTAAAAGATACCACTAAATCGCCTGATAAGACAGGTAATTTTTAAAAATAACAGCTGAATATTCCCTTTCTTGCAAAACAACACATGTAAAATAAACAACTGTTATTTCTTTAACTTCTTCTATGGGCATGTGGGAGTTGTCACCTATTTTGTGTGCCGCAAAAAGTGAGGCTTTTTTCAGAATTAAATGTCAGGGTGTGAGGATTAATATGTCCTGGTTTGGGGCGTGTGAGTTATTGGGGTAGGTCTTAGTCAAAGTGTGTATTACATGGAATTGCTGGTGATTTTTTTTCTATTTCCCAAAGAAAAGTAGTTTTATTTTAAAATGTACCATTTTTTATTTAGGTTTTGTTTTATAATGAAAATAAATTACCTTGCGTTGTTAAGTGAAAGTTTGTTTAGTTTGGGGATTAAGATGTCTACTTTATTTTGTGAAAGTAATTTTTTATGATATTTTAGAACTTTTTTTATGATAAATTAAGTTTCCGTAATTATTTAGGTTCGTTAACCAGAGACTTTAAGTAAATTTAAAAACTTGCTCGTTAGAAAAGGGCAAACAATGAACCATAATTATAAATGATGAACAATACGGAATATGGCACTAAGGTAAGCGACCTGGCGAGGCTTTATCCTTAAAGTGCTGCAGAAGCGATCAGGTGGAAGTTACGAGACTTAAAAGGGGACACATTCGATCTCTGTGTTACACGAATGGGACGAAGACCTTTCCAATCTGCCCGAAGTGTTCCAGCGAACAGGCGGCACCTGACCACATCCTGGACTGTCTGGGACTTTCCAAACTCGATCTTTACGAAAATCCAGTCATGGTCCTTTACATTTTGAGAGTGACTAACATCATAGACCTGGTTTAGCTCTGCTAAACCTAGGAGATAAGCAACAACAACACAACACAATACGGAATAAACAAAAGAAAATAGTTATTGGATTATAAGTTTTTTCAATAAAGAAAAACTTTAGATAAAAGTTAGCACTTTCCCTTGCAATGGCAGCGTTTCATTAATATTTAGCAGAACTTCAAGTATATCTTCTTGTTGTATCTATGAATATCCAGGGTTATATTGGTTGGCCGTTTTTACATCGTGTGTGGAAGCGATTTTAGTTGAAAGCTACTGATACAAACCTATTTGTTTCTCATCGGATAGTCTTTCCCCCAAAAAAAAACTTAAGGTAAATATTTTGTTTAACTTAATATATAAAGAACAATATACCTCGTATTATTTATGACTCCCGCCTTTCACCAAAGAGAACCGAAAACTGAAAAAGTTCCAAAAAACGAAAAGAAAAATCGGCATTTTTCACATAAACGCTCGCATAAACTGCACTATCCTTGTGAAACCACCAGGTGCTATCGCTCCATGCGTAAAAAAAGAACATTTCGAACAAAAAGTTCAAAAATATTCGAGCATAGAAGCCGAAAAAGAGAAGAAGTGAGCGGAAGCAACGAATTCGAGAACGGTCATTTTTTAATTCGAATGTCGGAACTCGGAATTTCTTCATTTATCAAGTTTAGTTAGCGAATCGAAGCAAAAGGTTTGAAATGAAAGAGACCATTCTGAAATAGAATCTTTTTTGTTTAGTTTTTTTTATCGGGATTAAAGTATTTGAAAAATGGTTTGGGTAAAGTTTTAAACATTTTTATTTGTGGGCATGAAAGTTTTGCTATTTTTTTTGTCAAGAAATATAATGGCACAAATGTATTTTATTAGAAAATTGGTAGAACAAATGTAATTTTTAAATGTTTAATTTTAATGAAATTCTGATTAATCCTTCGAATATAAATTCAAATGAATCAATCATTACGAATATTTCCTGTTTAAATGTTATTTTTTATAGTATAACATTTATATTATGAATTATCATTTATCTCTTTCGGGTTTCATCAGATTCTGTGATCAATTACGATGTTTCTAAAAAAAATTTTTTTTTAAGAATACAACAAAATTTGAGCACCGAACTAAAACGGTTTAATTTAAATATTTTCAATATAAAAACTTCCATATGGCTTTACTCAGTATAATTTAATTAAATACCTATGCAACAAGAATATTCCGAAGAACTCATTTCGAAATCCATTATATTCAATAGAATACTTTTTAAAAAATCAACCAAAAAACTAATTTTACTACTTTTAAACACTTTACATACTTACTTTGCATACTTTTGAACAATTTTATTATATAAATCAATATTAAGTAAACAAAATTTTAAATTTTACTTAAATGACTGCAAATGTAACACCAACAGACCAACAACAACACCAGGACAAAATACATGAAAAATTATACTTATGAAAAACAATATAAAAATAGACTTTGCTATTAATATCAAATAACAGGGAATACTCCCAAAACCCATTACCTGCTCCGAATTTGTGTTGCATTTCATGATATAAACACCTTTTTGTGGCCATTGCCCCAAAAAGGCAAACTCGGCGGATTTTAAAAAAACGCCGAGAAAAAAAATCATCCCCGAATTTTCAAAAATCAACCCCGAAACTAATTAAATATTCAACTCAAAATAAAACAATCTAACTAAATTTTTACTTAAAAACATATTCGTGGTAAGCAAAAGCACATTAAAATTTAAACTGAAACTCCTAAAAACAAAAATTATGCTTCGGAATTGAACTATTAAAATAAACTTCAGTATTGCTACCAAATAACAAGGAATACTCCCAAAACCCATTACCTGCTCCGAATTTGTATTGCATTCCATGATGTATACGCCTTTTTGTGGCCATTGCCGCTGTAAGGCACGAAGCAAACTCGAGGCCCGGTAAAATGGCTTCTGTTATCGCAACCATAAATAACAGAGGACCCGTTCCATACAGGGGCAATTTCCAACGCCCGGGCCGTTTTCTTACTGGTTTGCAGCGGTTTTGGAACGAGTCTGTGCATGGAACGAGTTATTTAAGATACATTTAAAATAAGATTATTTATAATGAGATCTTGCATTTAAGATACATTTGAAAGTAAGGGGTTTGGTTGCTTTTGAATAAATTATTTTAAATTTATATTTTTGTTGAGTTTTGAATTTTTATAGGTTTTGTAGGGCTAAAATTATAATTCGTCGGAGAATTACATCAAACCACAACTGTTAATCGATTTCATTTTAAATTATTTAAATTAGCATGGAATTATAAACACATTTCCCTAAAATAATTGAAATGGAACATTTGAACAGAATTTCCAGTGGGAAATAGAAGGGCATATAGAAATAACACAACATATTTGAAAAAGTTTTTAACCGTTTAAATTAAGTTTTGCACTGTTCTGAATGTTTTAAGGAGGCTTTTTGTTAAATGGTAATTGATTAGTTACCTATTTTATTTTATAATTAAAATTATGAGTAGGCTTAAGTCAACTTTTCAAATATTTATTGAAGTAGACTTTTTATAATTAAAAAAACACTAATGTCAAAATGTTGAAACACAACTTTTAAAATATCCAGTTACATTTCTTCAAAAAAAAAAAAAAAAAATGCTGGATAAAATTATTTTCTTTATTTTCCAAATTACTATATCCTAAAGATATAGTACTTATATCCATATTCCAAATTACTATTTCAAAAATATATAGTACTTGCATCCAGGTACTAAATTACTATTTCATAACGATATAGTACTTATATAATTATTTCAAAATAACTATATCATAAAGATATAGTAATTATATCCATATTCTAAATTACTATATCATTAAGATATAGTAATTATATCCATATTCCAAATTAGTATATCATTAAGATATAGTTCTTATATCCATATTGAATTATTATAATTATTTGGAATATGTATATAAGTACTATATCATAAAGATATAAACGAATTACTTCATTAGAAACCCTACTATGTCTACACACAAACTTGCTTCTAATTACCACAAATCTTCACTTAACCAAAGAAACAAAAATCCCTGCTGACTAGTTAAGCAGAAAATCTTGCAACCAAGCACATTTCCACAGAATTCCCCAGAATCCCACACATAAGAAAATACCAAGAATAAAAAAAGAACGCCTGGAAGTTGGTAGCCCTGCCTCTCCTTGAATGGGGCGTTATTTATGAGAGTTATTTCGTGATCGGATTTGGCAACGGTCTTCCATCTAGATGGTCCGGCTGAAATGCACGGCGATCCCACTGTAGGACCGATGATGTAATTTTTTTTCTTGGTATGTTCAAATTTTAAATATTTTTTTTTCAATTTCACTGCTCAAACTCAGGCATCACAAACTGAAAACCTACACTCTTAAAACGAACGAGCGATTTTAACTCAGTCTGAGTCAATTTCACTCCTCCAGTCTGGAAAATCCACTTACCCGGAAGAAGTGGATTCTTTGTGTGCTAAACCTCCGACGGGATCACTCCAAACGAGTGATTTTGACACAGTCTGAGTTAATATTCAATCCTCTCCAGTGTCGAAAATGCACTTCTCCAACTGGAGTGGATTTCTCTCTTTTGTTTTAAGAGTGTATCACTTAGACCTGCTCAAAAATTCAAAAGTTAATTGCAATTTTAAGGAAATATGAATACTAAGAATTACAATAAATAAACAAATTACATAACAAACGGAATAACGGCATAAAAAAAGGAATTACAATAACAAACACAAAACACTCACACACATACGTGACAGATGCTGCCTTCTATCACGTACCACCTCCACAATTCAGACATGCCTCTGAAGGGGAGGGAAATAGTCTCCAGAGACCTGTACCAGTGAGAAACTGCGCAATGACCGTCCACTGAACTTTCGGACCCAACAGATTTTACGATCACGTACTCTGCATATACTCGGGACAAACATCCATGCATTACCTGGATTCGAACCCGAACCCAGGAGCTCTAAAGGCTAGCTCCCAAACCGTCGTAAAACTTCTAAATAAACCCCCATGTATACAAACCCATTTCGTTGTGGTAGTGGGATTGGTATCCGATGGTCCAGCAGTCAACTCTGACCCGAGTGGAACTAAATCCAGGGATTCCTGTGCACTTTCAGGGAAGAATACCTTCAGGATTGCATGATATTTCTTCCACCAAGGATTGGATACTTTTTTTTGAGATATCCAACGTTTTGTATAGAACTCTGTATTGCTTCAATATCGCTTTTATATACAGTGAGATGGAAATAAAGATGTGGCAGTTTTACTTTTTCTAGATATTTGCAGGATGTGTTTTTTTATGGTTTTAGGGTTTTTAAGCACTTCTTTTGTTTGTAAGACAGTGTTTTTTAAAGTAGAATATTATTTTAAAGGTTTCATTTTTTGTGGTATGAGATTTAAAATATAATTAACATGATTGTGTTTTTTGAATCTGTCGGGTAAAAATCAGAGTTCAATTTCTTTTTATTTTTGAAATTTTTTTTGTGTATTTTTAATTGGATATAAATTTTCAACTTCATTTTTAATTTTCTATAACCGAAAAATGTAATTTAAATATACTCGTGACCTTAATCTGCATGTATGAAGCTATGAAATATATTCTAAATTTATATGTGACAAAAGTTATCTTTTCTTTGTTTTTCTGTGTTAATTTTTAAGTTATTCAATTCAAAGTAAAATAAAAATTCTGACTATGTAATAGATTTTAAAGTCAAGATATTTCATGATCTACATTCAAAAACCCAAAACACCATTTGATAAACAGTAAGTACCAGGACAGAAAACACTTTCTTAAAACTTTCACTTGAACATTCCCAAAACACGTTGATAGATGATAGCATTCATTGCTAAATGGCACAGAAGAGATATAGCGGAAATAAAGTACGGCATATACACTATGAAACAGCGATGTTAAAGCAAAAACTTCTTTTTATCATACATATGGTTTTATATTTATAAGTTTTTGGATAGTTTGAATTGAATTCTACCACTAAAATATTTTTAAAAAAATGCATTGAATGAAAAATTCAAGTTAAATAATTTTGATTTATTTTAAAATTAAAAGTTTTTAATTTTCCTCTTCCTTTTTAAGTGATACAAATAACATAAACAAATGAGCAGTGGTACAATATAAATTAAAACTACTTTGTTTATTTTAACAGTTTTAAGTTAAGTTAGTTTGATTTATCGTCGCACTAGATCTACACGATGGCTATTAACGACGAGTGTCTTAATATCGAACCACAGTCAAGTGGAGAGCTGAAACCTAAGTCGGCACCTTAAGCAATAAGCAACCATTAAGGGCGCTTACATCGTATGCAGCATTGATACTTTGAAGTATATATAACGTGTACTTCCTCTAAATGGGGTTATTCGTCGGTTATTTTTGACTGCACAGGCCATTTAAAGATTGGCAGTTATTTTGACGGTGCCCGAGCATGTACCTGGGACCTTCCGCATGCAAGTCGAACGTCTTAACCGACTGGGCTCCCCCAGCCTTCTTACTAGTTTCAATCATGTGATATCTAAAAACACGAATTATATGTCATTGAAAGGGTTATAAGATGCAGTTACATAGGAAAACTATTCCTTTAAAAACGTGTATTCTTCATATTTCTACATGGAAACTATGTGCTTCTAGAGGCGTCTCACTTCGCTTTCAATTGAAAATGCATCACCCCCGTTTGGTGAATGAACCAGACAATGTAAAGTGACAGCCCAGCAGTTTTGCGTTAAGGATGGGACAGTCTTATTTCCAACTTAAAGGGTAGGATGGTTTTGTGGTAAGCCTCTTATTTGACTACTTAAGGAATATTTGACGTAACATGGGGTGGCCCCAAATGTCCTAAAATCAAAAATCATTTTATAATTAGTTGATTATTGTAATAGTGTTATAATTAGTACTTTTAATATATTTACTTTTTTGCAATTATGATATAATAAACTGACATACGTACTAAACGTGTACCAAACACATAATCTCCATATTTCGGATTTGCCGCCTCGATGGCGCAATCGTTTGGACGCTAGCCTTTGGAGCTGCTGGGGTCGGGTTCAAATCCAGGTCAGGCATGGATGTTTGTGACCGTCAATAAATGTTGTTGTTTGTCTATGTGCTATTCCTTTCTTTGTGACTGTTAATATTCTTTGTGTGTCTGTCCCACTTGACGAAAGCTTATAAGCGGTTCTCTGAACAAGCACACAAGCTGGAATATATATGAACCATACCACCCACCCATATTTCAGATTTTAGAATTGAAAGTAAAAGGGTATAGAATTAATTTCTGTTATAAAAATGTGCATGAGGAGTTTTCTACACCATTAAAATAAACACCAATTTTATTATTTGCAATTCGAAGAATAAAAGGAAGATTTAAACTGAAAACCTATCACTTACACATGCTCAAAAGTTCAAAAGTTAATCACAATTTTAAAGAAATATGAACATTAAGAATTACGATAAATAATATAAGTAGAATCAAACGAATAAAAGCACATTAAATTATTTTTATATTCACTTTCTTCTTTAAAATATCTCCCAAACAGCCGCTCAGTCCCAGAAAATAAATAAAGATACGTTAAGAAAATTGCATTTTATTTATAAACGTAGAGACTCAATTCATAAAACATATTTCAACGGTACTACGAAACCGACAGCCCAAAATATGTAAACATTAAAACATTCCCCCCCCCCCCCCCCCCATTGAACAAATCTTTCTTCACTTGAAAAACCAATGTCTAGTCAATCTTAATTTTTTTCTTGTGAGGCTGCATTTTTTTGGTGGACAAACCTGTGCAAACACAACATATTCCCCAGAACTGAGATCCATTTTTCTGTGGCGAAGTATGTCGATATTTAAATTTTGCCGAGAGAATCCAAGCCAAACGGGTATTCCAGGGATCTTTCACATGCCACATAATCATGCAACATGCGTTTCCACGATCTTCCTATCCAGAAAATTTAATGACTCAGCCGGGGATCGAACCCATGATTTTGGGCTTATGCGGCGGACACGAAATACCTCCCAACCTTTGAGCTGCTGTAACTTCTAAATTTGGTCGGTAAGATGGCAGACATATGTTTTCAGGCTTGTATGATTGCTCAGAGACCAGCTTATAAACCTTCTGCAAGTAAGACAGACACAACACAGTCATACGCGACAGATGATGCCATATATCGCATGCCACCGCCACAATTTAGAGACATGTCCCCGAAGGGGAGGAAAGTAGTCTCCAGAGACCTGTACCCGAGGGGGAACTGCGCAATGACCGCCTACGGGACTTTCGGACCCAACCTATTTAGCTAGCACGTACTCCGCATATACTCGGGTCAAACACAAGCATCCATGCCTTACTGGGATTCTAACCCGAACCAAGAAGCTCTACACTCCGTGATAACTTGGGTAAAAACAAAGTGTAAAAGGGCAGAGGGAAAAGCGCGATTGGTCCATTATTTAGAAACTCTTGTAAGGTAATATTTACATACAAAATGTTCTGAATACAATTTAACCAAAATATGCTTTTCATTCTGATAAAATTGCCAAATTTTCTCCAATAATATTCAAATCTGTTAGAACTTATACATAATCAATGTTTAAACATGTTTTCTGGATGTACTCACAAATAGTTTATGGAACTCTTTACATCCGCGGAAGGATCTTCTCCATACCCTATTTCTATTACCCAACTTAGGTTGGCAAAGAGTAAAAAGGCTTTGACTTATTGAAAAAATTTGACAACGCGTTGTCAAATTTCTAAATAAACCCCATGTTTACAAACCCCTTTCGGTGTGGTAGTGGGATTGGTATCCGACATAACTTGGGGTGGCCCCAAAGGTCCTAAAATAAAAAAATCATTTATAATTAGTTGATTATTGTAATAGTTTTATAATTAGTACTTTTAATATATTTATTTTTTGCAATAATGATATAATAAACTGACATACGTACCAAACGTGTACCAAACACATAATCTCCATATTTCGGATTTGCCGCCTCGATGGCGCAATCGTTTGGACGCTAGCCTTTGGAGCTGCTGGGGTCGGGTTCAAATCCAGGTCAGGCATGGATGTTTGTGACCGTCAATAAATGTTGTTGTTTGTCTATGTGCTATTCCTTTCTTTGTGACTGTTAATATTCTTTGTGTGTCTGTCCCACTTGACGAAAGCTTATAAGCGGTTCTCTGAACAAGCACACAAGCTGGAATATATATGTACCATACCACCCACCCATATTTCAGATTTTAGAATTGAAAGTAAAAGGGTATAGAATTAATTTCTGTTATAAAAATGTGCATGAGGAGTTTTCTACACCATTAAAATAAACACCAATTTTATTATTTGCAATTCGAAGAATAAAAGGAGGTTTGTAATAGTGACTGTTTCTGAGAATCGCTTCCACGCCATATTCTATTCACAGAAAAGAAACATTTGCCGAAAATCGTTTAATTGTAATTTATGCTAAGATTACCATTCTAGTCGAATGCTAAAATTAATTACAAATTATTATTTGCAAGGAAAAAATAATGTAACGCTATAAACTGTGAATCTCAAATGTAACACTTTTAGGCGAATTTCAATTTGAGGGTTGCTAAGACTTACCGATGGTAAAAGTAAACAAAAGCTGTCGAAGAAAAGGTCTGTTTAACCCTAATATTTCTTCTACTTCTCAACAAAAACGGTATTTTTCCATTTCGTGGGCGCAAAACTCACCAAACGGAAAGTTTGTCGACAAAACATGATATACACAGTTAAAGGACCACGGTACACACAATTATTGGCTACAATTAGAAATATCCGTTTCTCGTGACATTTGTACATTTTTGGCGACTTTATCGCTTGTGTCAGTGAAATAAAAAAAGTATCGAAATAACAAACGATTCTTATACCAATCCACACAGTGAATACCATTAATAATACTATTACTAAAACTGTTTAAAAAATAGTTTTAAACTATTCAGAAATTAGTTTTAAACTATTGGGTGTAATAAATAAATGAAAAAAAGAACTTTCATATACCTTAGTACTTGATACATTTTATTTATTTCGAATGAATTAAACTCCACCAAAAAAAGAGTACCAACATAATGTATTTTCTAAATTTTATTTTCCCGAATATTTTCAACTCTATTGATTTCTTAGGCTTTCCTTTTAAAAATTTTAGAGGTTATCGTGAAATAATTTAGTGATTGTTTACAGTTTTTCTTTTTCAAAACAACCTCTTGTCTCTTTTCCCAGCAACGACATCAGCTTCAGTATTCAATCGCCCCAAACACAACTTAATAGCATACTTCAAAACTCTCGAGTTGACATCTTTTTTGTCAGTCATTGCAACCAAAATTCTGGCTTCATCTCCGATTCTGTCCATTATATCCATCACAAACTCCGCAAACTTTAGGCTCGTACCTTTGGCCAAGCTCAAGTAAGGATGACGTTCTTCAATGCTGTTTGCCCAAGAAAACTTCCAATTCTTGCAAATGGGTAGTAGCTTTGTGCTTTCGTTTTGATTCTCGAGGACATTTAGATCCCTCTTTGAAATTTCTTTTATTGGTTTCTCCACAGTTGTTGTGGAGGTGATCGAAGATGTACTTCTTAGAATACCTTGAATATATACTTCACCATCAGGACAAACTTTGTTTGGTTGTGAACCTTCAGTTAATTCTTCCATAGTTTCAAGATTTCTAAAAATTCCGTTTGGATTTTGAGCTGAAGTATTACCAGTTGTTTCTTTGATTGTTTTGTTTTGCGAAGCCAACTCATCTGTAAGTGAAGTTCCGACAATCTGACTTCTCTCTGGAACCGTCACATTTGATGTATCGTATCAGACGGAACGGTCGTTCCGCCCGCCAATCTCAAAATGACGCCAAGGGCTAAACGGCAGTTATGTATATATACAGAAAACATTTCGCTATGTTAACAGCGAAATTGATTTTATTTTCTACCAGGCAAACTAAACTTCGTAGAACAATAAAAAAAAATAAAGTAAAGAGGTTTCGTAGATTACTTTCAATAAAAAAATTTTGGTTATTCTAGAGTCAAAAACAGCGGAGAAAAAAAATATGGAAATTTTCGAAAATGAAATCTTTCGAGCAGTTTTAGTCAAATTTTGACCTAATTTTTGAAGTGACCTACAGCCATTACTAGACCATTAATCTGGAAGCGGTTTTTACTAAAAGATTCAGAATGCCGCAATTCAGCCCCTTTCATAGGTTTGAAGTTTCAAAAATATGTCTTTCTATTTTTAATTAATTAAAATCTATTTTTCTATTGGCGGTATGAATTGCGCGATAAACAAGCCGTCCTAGCGGCCAAGTACCTCCAAAAACGAGGCCAAACGAGGTTTGCTATATTTTCATCAAAGAGCGTCAGAGTTCAAAAACACAACGAACAAGCCGCCATTACAGCTTCAGCTTTCAAATATATGATTAATCAAATATCTGAATCAACAGATTAAAAAAAACCTTTAGAATTCTAATTAATAAACGGAATGCGCCATTTAATTTTTTTTGGCGTTTTAATTTAAAGAAAATATATCAACAACGATAATGGAATGAATGATAATGGAATAAATGTAAACATTCATATTTGGTTGCCAGATTCAGTTCATATTAATATTCAAACTTTTTAAACACTTTGCTTTTTCTATGAAGAGTAAGAAATAACATTTTTTGGTTCTCGGAAATTATATAGCTCTCAATAAACATTGAAATCTTGTCGTCAATTTTGTAGTCATATAGTGTCTGTGTATTTTATTATTTTATAAAAAAACTACTGATATCCCCCCAAAAACTTCGTAAAAGTAAACAAACGCCAACCTCAAAAAAAAAAAACTATGCATTTATTTTATAACAAAAAACAAGTCATTATGAAAGTTGTAGCTAAAAAAGCCCTGATATAAAATGAATGCCAATCTCTTATTTAAAACTTCCTGGTCATAATTATTAGTATAATTTAAGTTTCACTGCCATAAAAAAAACTGTTTGAGGTTGGTGCCAACTTAATCCCCCTAACAAAACTAAGTCACGCAAATGAACTTGAATTACTAAATCAAAATAACGAAGGATACTGTTAAATTTTTTTTAACAAATATATAATCTCAATACATTTATATAAAACTAGCTGTTATACCCGACGTTGCACGGGTGGAGGTGAAAAAATAATTTTATAGTCAATTTAAATATTTTTTCTTTCATTTGAATTACATAAGATATGAAAATTACCCAGTAATTTTTTCCATTTAATGACCCATCTTGGATATAGTAATAATTAATATTAATTTCAAAAATACCTTAGATAAGAAGCTCAAATGAAATAGAATACATATTTAAGTAAAAAAAATAATCAGTAAGAATTAAAAATAAGCTACTCCAGCAAACAGCAAACGCTTTGCATTTTTTTATAAGTTTATTTGCTTTTTATAATAAGCTTATGTTGCTAATACCGTTCGTTATTTTAAAGTACAAAATCCAGCTACTTATATTACATTAAAAATTCAAAATTTAAAAAAATGCTATCAAATTAACAGATAATGTCGTAGTAGTTTCCCGATTAAAAACCTTTTTTAGCCCATTTGGCATGTTTGAAAAAAAATTGGCGAGGAAAATATGTAGCTACCATTACATCCATTCAGCTCTAGCGCAAAGACCATCGCACAACCAACCAGCTATTTAAAAAAATGCTCTTTTGTACGTTCTTTGTAATAATTTGGCGAGTTTGACAAAGTAATTGGCGAAAGAAGGAAGTAACATGCATTTGTAGTGCAACGGTCTTCAAAAAACAACGTAGTTCAGTAAAAGCTTAACTATGCTTTAAAAAAATTCATAATTAAAATCAGATATACACAATAATATAAATAGAATGGAGACTGATGATAGGATTACGTAACTTAAAAACATATCCAACTATTTTTTCAAATTATTAATTTAGTTTCTGAAGGCAATGAACAAATATTAAATAAATTAAACATTTTCAATTTCAATTGTTTTCTAAAAAGTTTTATTTAAATTTTTTCTGTCTGATATGGCATCACGAAAGAGAAAAAATGATCGGATTTGAGCGAAAGTGGTGTATTTTTTCCATTAAAACGTTCGAAAATGATAGAAGGAATGGTCCGATTCGAAAAATTCTTAGCCTATGTTTGTTCTGGAGATGAGATGAATTTTTGTGCCAAATTTCGTGACAATCTGTGGTGTGGTTCTTAAGTTTTTGCGTCCTATACAGACAAACACACAAACAGAAGTCGCCTTTTATGTATATAGATTATAGAGGGTGGCTAAGATGGGGCACCAACCTCAAACAGTTTTTTTTATGGCAGTGAAACTTAAATTATACTATTAATTATGACCAGGAAGTTTTAAATAAGAGATTGGCATTCATTTTATATCAGGGCTTTTTTAGCTACAACTTTCATAATGACTTGTTTTTTGTTATAAAATAAATGCATAGTTTTTTTTTTTTTTTTTGAGGTTGGCGTTTGTTTACTTTTACGAAGTGTTTGGGGGGATCTTTCATACGGAGATATGTTTTCTGTAAGTAAACTGTAATCAAATTCCGATGGAATGAACTGTGGTGTTTTGGTAATTTCGAATGCCTTTAAGTTTAAACCCAACTCAATTCTATTTTCCTTGAAACTTTCATTCTGAAATTCTCGAGTTACCACCATATTATTTGTGTCTGCAGTTGTTTCTTTGATTGTTTTGTTTTGCGAAGCCAACTCGTTTGTAAGTGAACTTTCGTCAATCTGACTACTTTCCGGAACCGTCATATTTGATGTATCGTATCTTTCATACGGAGATATGTCTTCTGTAAGTAAACTGTAATCAAATTCCGATGGAATGAACTTTGGTCTTTTGGGAATTTCGAATGCCTTTAAGTTTGAACCCAACTCAATTCTATTTTCCTTGAAACTTTTATTCTGAAATTCTCGAGTTACCACCATATTGTTTGAGTCTGCTACCGAATGATACTGAATTGGGTGTCTAGGAATAGCTTCTAACTGAATTAATTCGTGATGTTCTTGTAGATTTTCGGATTTATTATTTGTATTATCAACGACTCCCA
This sequence comes from Hylyphantes graminicola, assembly GCA_023701765.1. Taxonomy (NCBI): domain Eukaryota; kingdom Metazoa; phylum Arthropoda; class Arachnida; order Araneae; family Linyphiidae; genus Hylyphantes; species Hylyphantes graminicola. The sequence goes on along the minus strand of CM043117.1, from coordinate 50,007,136 downwards.
TTTGAGATTTAGTGATAGTATTTTTGGAAATTTCAGATCTTGTGACATTTGTGTTACCTTCATTATTATAGAAAATTACATCTCCTACACGGTTTCTGGCCTTTTTAATCGTTGTAACGTTTCTCTCTACATGACGGTCAAGCGTATTTTGGATGTAGTCTGTAGCCTTGGGATCAGTTGATTCTAAAATGGCTTTTACTTTTTGATTGCCAGTTTTCTGGTATTTGTATACCTCCAAACTAACGTGCGATACTGATGAAATGTCGCCATTTTCGCAGCTATTCTTTTGAGAATCACCAAGATCGTCGTCTTCCTTGTGTCGGTTATATTTGCTTGTTCTTGTAGAACTATTATTCTGCTGTTTTGAAGTTTCTTTTTGCTTACTGATTCCGTTACCTTTTGAGGACCTCTCAGAATGTAAGGATTTGGAATTGTCCATCAAAATATTACCTTCCATTAAAATTCTTTCAGACAAGCTAGTTTTGTTATTCATTGAAGTTGGTGAGTATTCTGCTAGGTTATTTATGGAAGTAAATATGGTTGGCTTCAATCGAAAGAAAATACATTTTAACGGTTTTGTTTGAACGGTTCACAATTATGCAGTTTGAAAGTGAAGATTTTTCAATCGAAATGAGGGAAAATTTTAAAATTTGTGTTATATCGTTTTTTGTTGCCAACTTATCAGTACATTACGTAATTTGAAAAAAAAAAAACTACGAATGTAGTAAACTATTAAGTTTAGCCAATTGCTTATTTTTAAAAATGAATTTTTCAAAGAGCAAATTTGCCAAAGTTGACCGTTTTAAAATAAGCAGATACGTTCAAGTATTTTTAATCGTATTTTTATTATTGGAAAAAATATGAATTGCGACATTCAAGTACAACATAAGAAAAATGAATTTTGCATTTTAAAATTTACTGTTTAAGAGACTTTTTAAAATAAAATTAGTTATAGAGTTTTGAATGAGATTTGGTTGTGAACTGTTTACATAACGGTTTTGAACTGACATCAGGTGTCTAGCTTCAAATTCCCAATTAGAATAAAACGTTTTTAAGAAGTTTTTATTGACCTGCCTTGCCACAAGCAGACTGCAACACACTTATATACCCCCTAAAAAACTCAATGAAATCTAGAAATTCCTGACCTTAGGACCCATTTAAAAGAACCCATTATCATATCATATTTTTAATTGCTCGTGACATTTAATGATAATGTTTGAAAATAATTTAACGCTCTTGTTTACATTTTATCGGTACTGAGATTTCATTGGTTGCTTCGGTTACACTCTCAAAATGACCAATATAGATGAAAAGAATTTTTTTCTATTGAGGCTTTCTTTAAAAAACGTTTTGAACAACCAACGTCACAGCAAGAAGTTGGAATATAAATTAAATTATTCTTAGAAAACTCATTTTCGAATGCCGAAAAAAAATTCCACGTTACAAAGAAAAAAGGACGTTGAAGATTTTGCAATCCATAACGTGAAACAACCCGATTTTTGTCTTGGAAAAGAATCACTACATATAAAAATAGGATTGGCGAATTTCCTTCAATGCTTCTTCCTTTCAATATTTTAGTGATAAAAAAGTTGGTAAAAAATCTTTCTGTGGAATCAAACTATTTTTTTTTATATTTAACGATCGATTCAAATATAAGATAAATATATTTTGGACTTAAAATGAAATGACAAAGCATTAAAATGTCTTCGTTATGAATATTTAAATATCAAAAACCAAGAACCGCGTTCAGAATGTGCATAACATAAATTGATGATAAAATAATTTTTATTTCAACTATCAATTTGTAACCGTAAACTAAACTTTTATTCATGCATTTTCCTTTGAGACATGGAATAACCTTCTTATGAACGAAAAATATCTTATTTACCTTGGAAATAACTGCTTTAAACCTTTAGGCAAGACATTTAGAATAACAAACTTAATTTGTTTTTATACTATAACGAAACAACAATAGTCATTGGATTCATGTAAAAATCCAATTATTTCAATTTTAATGCAACTCTAAAATCGTTTCTTGGAATAACTTTATTCTACTCTATTTGCTTTTATTGGTGTTTTAGAAAAACATTATGGTGAACTGTAAATTATCAAGGTTTTTTCCCTCTGGTATTTTAACTCGTCTTTAAAAGCAATTAAACCCCTACCTCGGTAATATAAAAATAATCCAGTGTCGTTTCTAAATCAACAAAATTAACTTCAGTGATATACGATTGAAAAAAAAAAACTCAATAATGGGAAATGTAGTGACCAGAATCACGTCTTGGTGAAAACTTGTCAGTTTTGTTTAAAAGATCCTCGTTAGTTAGGATTTTATCGCGAAAAATTCACGTGATTTTTAAACATAATTGAGATTTTTCAACATTTTAAAGTACAGACTGTGTTTTATAATTTGTTAACAATCGTCATTGGACTGATAAATTTTTTGTTACGACTGTTATAACGAAACTGTCAGTTAATAGTTTTTCCGCTGAAAAATGTGAGGTGTCTTATAGTTTAGTTGACCACACTATTAATCTTGGTTTAGTAAAACCGAGTACTCGGTTTGTTACAAAAGCGAAATTTATCGAATAACTAAAGTTAGTGAAACAGATTAAACATAAATAAAAAAAATCAACACAAATACCTTCTTCCAGAACTTTTAAGCTTACTAGCAGCTATGACTGATAGCACAAGTGAGGCAACATTGGTTTGCCGTGCGTTGAATCGGTAAGGACTCGGCTCATAACCCAGTTGCATTTCCTAATCATATCAAAGATTAGCCATTTAAATTTTTATTTTAAAAAAATGCCAGTGTGTTTTCTTAATTATTAGACTAATTGAGTGCCTGTAACAATGGTCCAAGTCATTATAGAAGTTACTGCAGTTTACCTGCCCACCGCAATATAGCACCAGCATTAGTTTCAACAAATCATACCTATATTATTATGTAATTACAAAAAATATCCCATCGCCTTCTAATTCCTCATATAGTAGCAGCACCATTTTCAACAAATCATTGCTTATTACAGCTACCCTTCAACACATCCTACGCAATAGAGACTCCATTGAAGATTAAACACGTGGCAATTTCCTCGCTATTCTCCACGCCACTGGGAAACAGACCACCCCCATTTGCAAGCGGTCCCTAGATCTAACCTCGCCCCCTTATCTAGATTCTATTCCCGAATGATCTCGTTAGCCCCCCTTCTGTGTTGATATAGTCCACCCCCCAAAAGATTTTGATGAAGAGGGAAGACCGAATCAATCACAATGGTCCAGTGGAGGTGCAAGTGGAGTGCTGACATCGTATTTGCAATGCTGTCCCATACCGGGCAAGTGAAAGGGCTTTATTGTTGCGCATGTACACATGGGGACAAAACACAACCAGGACCATCCTATGTTGGTTGGTTGGTTGGTAGACATAAATATTCAGGTTTGTGTGCTTGGTCAGAGACCCACTTATAAACCTTGGTCAAGTAAGACCGAAACAAACACGCAATTTGCAGCAGGCTCGCTCTCGATAGGGGCAGCAGTCCCTCTCTTAAGTGGATCCATCTAATTTTTAGAGACATGCCAACTAGAAGATAATATGAATTGACTTGTCAACCCAAGAGGTATTGATTTTATATGAGAACTTGAAGGACTTTGTGACCATGACGGAATTTAACGGCACCCTGTCACCGTTAGCGTACACGGGGGTCTTCGGCGGCCATGGCTTGAACTCGCAACCTTAGGATTACCAGCCCAAGACCTTACTAACCACGTAACCAGCCCCCCACCTCCCCTTTTCTGGGTCTGGAGAGCCCAGTCGCTAAAGCATTTGTCTTGCACAGGAAAAGAGTCGCAGGTCCGGCAATTGCAAAAATAACTGTCGACCTAGAAACGGTACGTGCAGCCAAATTGTCCAAAGAATAATATCCCGTGAAGAAGGAGTACTCGCTAAATATACTCTAAAGTTCCGACACCGTACGTCCTTAAAACTTGCGTTAGTTGCGTATTCAGTTGCCGGCTTTTCACTTGACTGTAGTTATAAATTATGCCAATAGCCCTCATGTAGTTCCAGTGCGTTTGTTGTGAAGAAGGTATAATTGCACTCTAATAAAAAACAAAATTTTAATGAACGAATGCTATTAGACCAATTTTTAAGTAGTCAGCCGAAACATGAACACTATACGAGTAAAGTCAATTAATGTTTAACATTTTGGGGAAAGAAAAAAAACTGCGAAAAGCAATAAAACAAAATCTAAAAAAAAAGGAAATTTCTGAAAAAAATCAGAAGTAAAAATAATTGCACATTTTTTTTTTTAGGAAACTACTAAAGTAAAACTCATAGACCTTCAATGAAACTAAGCTAAAAGAGGGACTGTAGTGTCAGTTAAGAAGAAAAAAATAAGTTTTACATTCTGGTTGATCATAAGAAAAACCTAATAAAACACACAAACTTATAAACATTGCACCGTAAAAAATCTTCTTCTGTATGTCTGGGATCAACATTGGATCAACATAGCTGGAATAAATTACTTATTGAAATCATAATAATCCGTTACCGAGCACCATCTACCATCACTAAGAGCCAGGAATTAGAAACCATACTCTCAGCCTCCAATACTTACCAATACATACTTTAATGAACCCGTAAACACTTATACCCAGGAAGCCCAAGCAAAAACTTCTGACTCACGGCTCTCCAATCAGCCCCTGCGATACGCCACACTAAATGCTTTAGCGCTTATAACATCTTTAGCATAAGAACCCGCGGATAACTTTTCCCATTCCCTTGGAGTACCCCCGGGTATATCGGGTACCCCCCAGGGGTCCCTCGAGGGTCCATATTTACACCCCCCGCGAATACATATATAAGATATGGTGGGCAGAGATCGCACCCACAGCACTATCTGACTCACGCACTCTTGCTGAATATTTATTGGCACTGTAGGAGGCTTTATTGGATATGTGTATGATGGTTTTTTTTCTCTGTGGTAGTGTGACTAGGGTAGGCGAACAATTGTCGTTTGGTGTTATAGGTTTAGTGAAAAAGTATAAATTATTTTAGGTTTTTCATTATTTTTTTATATAATATATATTTTCGTTTAGAATAAAGCATATTTTTTTATTTTGTTTAAAGGAACAATTCTGTATTCTTCGTTGAATTTAATACACAAATATTTCTAGAAAGTTTTAGTGAACCGTACAGTTTATCACGACACCTTAGAAGAGAAAGATGCAATATTAGATGCACCGAGGTCAGTTTAATATCAGCCTGTTTATCTATCATTTTTATGCAATAAGCTTTTGATTGTAAATGATATATTTTAACTGTTTAAAAAGTCTATTTGAAAGTTTACCACAGGTATAATTTATATTCTTACGTAAAAAGTTACTACTAAATACCAAAACCACAGATCAACTACGTTAGATTCGAAAATAGTAATGAAAGTATTACCTATTCTGGCAAAATACTTTACTTTCATGCCTCGAAAAAAATATTTTCCTCATTTTACCCTATAAAATAACTTAAACTTTTAAATATCACCTCATTTTGTTAAATAATGTTCATTTCATGTAAGTTGGCGAAATTTCCATTTCAAGTTTGGCGACTACAAATTTCAGGGCTGGAAATATTGGCTGAGCACACTTGTGCTCATAATTTACGGATCATAAACCAGGAAGAGGGGTTACGCTGCTGTATGGGGTACAAAAATGAAAAGTAATGTCGTATTTTTAAGAGCACATGTCACTTTGTTTAAAAAAGGAGTTATGAAATTTAAGTTTTAAACACTATTTATTGGATATGAGAAAGTCTTGTTTAAAAAAGTGCTGCGTTTGGATGGTATGAGTAATTCAGTAGCACACAATAAATAGACTGAATCATAACTTCTTCGCTTTAAATGGCGCATGTTCATGGGCCTTTTGTAGAATGTATTTTTCAAAAGCAATTTAGATTTTCTTAATACTAATTTTACCATTGTAAAATAAAATGACTAGAATTGTCTTGAAAAAAATTCTTTTCAGCGGTAAATTTATAAACCATTTTGCATTCAAATATAACTTAGAATTTGCTAACAATCGGTATTTTTAATGAGAACTAACTATTTCATATTTATAAAACTTGAATTTAATTCAAACTTATACAGACAGGTTTTCACTTCTGTCATAGTTTTTTTTTTTGTTCTTTTAAGCCTACTTTTCTTTTTTTTAATTTGAGGAAATAAAAAAAAAATGAAAAAGTAGGTATTGACATGTTGTCGATGTCCGTCCGTCTGTCCGTCCGTACCCATCTTTCGTACCCAAATATTCCGTCCGTACCCAAATATTTCACTACGAGATTCTTTGTAAGTTGGTATGAAATGTTTTCATTCTATTTAAAAGCGAGAAATATAACAAATTTATTCTTTGAAATATGTATAAATTTTTTCAAACGATTTAAGTAATAATAATTTAATTTTCGAAATAAAATAAATAAACTATCTGAATTTAGCGGGTAAATGTTTGATATAGAATTAATGCTGTGTTCGGCGCCTTTTTACTTGTTAAACACAACTGTTGGGAGGAAGCCGATTAAGTGACAGATTCTGTTACAAACCCACTTGTTAATTTACACTTCCTATTTTAAGTGCATTTTGGTTTTTGTTCTACGAATAATTAAATATTTATTTATAACTGCAAATAAATCATGCGGACGATAAGTAATATTTATTTTATTGGCGGTAGAAAATTAATGAAAATATTTGATTTGGCTTTAAGAAGTTGAAATTATGGCTTAATGCTGTGTTCAGTTAAATTTATTCTAATGTTATATAAATTTATTGTAGAAACAATTGTTGATGTCACTTACTGTTACGAACCCAGTTTTTCAAGATAAGAATTTTAGTAAGTGTTTAAGTACCAGGAAAGTAGGCTACTTGAGTTCTTTTTTATTTCTTTTTTAAATATTACAATCATTAGGTACAAAATTAAACGGAGAGACTCTACTAAACATAAATTAATTATTTCAATAAAAACTCTGACTTTCATTGAGTACATACAGTGGTCTACAATTTCATAATTTTATAAATCAAGTTTGAAGTACATTATGAATCCTATTTTAATATTAATAATAATAAATTAATAATGCCATATACCCAATGTTTAGTTTGCAAATACAATGCTTTAAATTAATACGAACCCTATATTTACATTAAAATCCCAAATTCAAGCTTTAACTTCTTGAAAATCTCTTGGGCCACATTTTAATTAACCTTTGTGATCTTATCTCTAGAGAAAGTATTATAAAACAGTATAGAAAATAATAAATCCACCGTTTGGGAAAAACAACACTAAATGTATTTTTAAAAAAATAAAAACAACCACAAATCCTTTACTTGTAGATTTATCAACATTAGAAAAATGCTAGACAATCTTGTGAAATTAAAAAAGTTTGATTACAAAAACTAAGCTGAGCACTTTCAATGACTCTTGAAACTTGAAAAGAGTATTTAAGGAGCATATGACATGAATTTTTTTTAACCCTTTCAACCCCATTGTACTAATAAAGAAATTACCACTTTCGTCCTTTTGTTTGCGTTAAATTTATTTAAAAAAAAAACATAATTGTTTTCGCTTGAACTTTCCTAATCTGAAGTGTGTTTTGGTAAGATTTTGGAGGAGTTATCAAGTGGCTCTTATCTATAATTCATTTTCTTTACATATTTGTACTTGAAGTGTTGAGAAGGGTTTTTTGTAGATTAAGTTCTTTTGTTTGTGAAGTAGGCATGAAAGAATAGTTTTTATCTGTGACAAATATCTTAAAAATCCTAACATTTACTTAAGATTTTGCTTAAAATGTCTAACTATCCGAAAGATAATCGAAAAAATTTAGCATTTCTAATGATTAGGCTTCAAAAGAGTTTCCAATGTAAAAAGTGCATTTCTGAGTTATATCAATAGAGGAAAAAAAACAAATAACGTAAGTCGTTTAATTTTAGAAGGACAGAAAGATAAACAATAAAAAGTCGTGATGAAATAGAAAACCGGCAGTGCAACCGGTTAAATGGACGACTGGACGTCTAAATTATCAGGAAGCAAGTTGAGCAAGCAGTCAGAAGATCGCGGTTTCGAATCCTAGCTTACGGGCATTTTGAGTTGTGAGTTTGTCAGTATTTGTTTTAAGTATAGTGTGACATACGGTGCTTACTGTTTATTAAAACGTTGGAGTTGAAAGTCCCGAAAAAGAGCATGATGGTGCTATTAGTTTGCTTTGAACACCCAATCAGGCATCGATTTAATCACTTGACTAGGATTTTAAATTATGAGGCGGAATTGGCAGTGTTTAAGCTCTTCAGAGAAGCTACAAATAGACTGCCAGAAAACATAGAACTTACCACTCAAGTGCCTGGCCCCTCGGTGGCCGAGAGGTGTAAGCGACGAGCCTCACACCGAGAAGGTTCTTGGACCTGTCCTTGTCCTAGCCATACTATAGACGTATTCGTGCTGTTCTAAAATTCACCGGGGTGCCCGAGTACACTGTGATATACGTGCTCGTTAAATCTGTGGAGTCGAAAGTCCCGACGGCATTAGCGTACGATGTTGCACGAAGCTTCGTTGGGTGCCCACTCAGGTGACGACTTCGTCACTTGACCAGGGTTCTAAATTACGAAGCGCAATTGGCTATGATAAAGCTCCTTAAAGGAGGCTAGAAATAAGCAGCCGGAATCGATTACATTACCCATTACACTCAAGTGCCAAATAATAAATGTAATCTCCTACCTACTTTAAAAATCATGTAGTATGGGTACATGTTTGAGTAGGCTTGATTGAGAGAGAGACTCGGAAAACTCAAAATCTGTTATATTAAAACTCGTAAATTTGAATTTAAATATAAGTTAAGCTCAAAGTACGTTATAAAAATGATCATTTAGAAACAAATACAATGCAGAACTAAATAATACAAATATATTTAATAAAATCAACTATCGAACCAAAATTAAATTTCTATCTCAACAATTACAAAAAAAATCCAATCAAAATCCAATTTAAGTACAAAGTAGGTAATTACAATGACCTTTCAAAAACAAATTATAAAGAAAAATCATGCAGAATTAATAATATAACTGCATTAAAAAATGAAATATCAAACCCATATTAAAGTTCTATTATCAAGAATTACAAAAAAAACCCCTCTCGTTTTTTAAGTCAAGTCACTAATTATTGATTACAAACAAACATACTGCTGACACTCCGCAATTAAATGGCTGATTATGCAAATAAGAAACATCATTGTCCCCTACCTCGGGATCTGAATGGGAATTGTGTTAAGTACAAGGAAACAAAAAAAATGCATAAACATTTTGCTTTAACACAACTGCAACTGACAGTGAAATTAACATGTGTCCACCGAAGGGTGCGTCATGGGGTAGACAAGTTGTTTTCGGCTCATGGTACTACTGTAGTAACGACTGTATTATTTTGAAATCTAGATTATTGGTAGTAACGACTGTATTTTGTTGTAATCTAGATTACGGCAGTACGAACAGTTTGTTGTTAATCTTGATTGATGGTATTAATTACTGTATTTAGTTGTAGATATTTTCGATATATTTAGTTAATAGTTTTGGATAGTTAATTTTCGTTAATTAGCGCCATCGAGCGTCGATGTTATTTTGAGGCTGCGTACGCGTGTGCGGCACACCTCTCGACATGACAATTCAATTATTTTACTTACAGGTTTTCAGAATTTGGTAATCTCAACGGTATAAAGTTTAATGGTATCAATGTACATAAATAAATGGTGTAGAGAAAACGACCGAAAGAATTTTTTAAAGTTTACTTTAGTTCCGAATATTAAGTACTAGGTTCAGGCTTTTTAAGTGTTTTTTTAGGATTTACTGAAGCATTTTTTAATTAATGCATAAAAAGGTCTTAAAAATTTTTCGTAGCACATTCTTTTATTTTTTAAATAATAGCTTACATCAATGACAAACCACCATTTAATTTTTTTTTTACTTGAATTTGTTTCGAATTTTTCCGGACTTTTTTTTAACTCTAAATCTTTTTAGAAAAGACTTGACGGAACGAAAAATTTGCATCTAGTTAAAGATACCAATTTGATTATTTCCTTTACTTTCACTCTCTTTGTTCTGTAGAATAGAAAATTAATAATGGGTTCTAGGCTTTCCGCTTAAACTTCTGTATTGAAAAACGTTAATTCAGACTTTCTTTTTTTCTATATATGTCTGTTTCATGTATTTTTTTCTTTGAAATCCGTGCAGCAAGTGCGTGGCAGTGACACAAAACATTATTTTACAGAAGTACAGCTAAATTTAAATGTTCAAAAGGATGGTATGTAAAAAAACTTGTTCAGGGAAAATTGAAGTATTAACTAAAGTTTTTACATTTGAATTAATGCTTACTATCTTAAACCGTGAAATATTCATATAATTATTAATTATGTATTAAATATATAATTATTTATTCCTTAAATGTGAATTACCATTTGCTTACAATTTGTTTTATACCTTTAGTTATTTTACTATTCGGTAAAAATAATTATATTTTGACGTACATAATGGTAGAGAAAATTGGCAAAGTGATTAAGAAGATACTTTTTAATTCAAAATTCCTACATCTGATATTCTAAATTAAAGAGCTGTGTGCTGTTTCCAAAACAAAAAAAAAGTCTTATATCATATTAATAATCTTCAATGGAATAGGAAAATTATTTCGCTACTTTAGAAGTTTCTGCATACTTTTGTTTAAAATATATTATTATTTAAGATGAGTTCATAAGTTACATAGTAAAAAAAAATAAAGTAAGCTTTCTATACATATCAAGTTTGGTTGGTAGACATATATTTTCAGGCTTGTGTGCTTGGTTAGAGACCCGATTATAAACCTTCATCAAGTAAAACAGACACAACACACACATACGCGACAGATGCTGATATCTATCACGCGCCACCTCCACAATTTAGACATGTCCCTGAAGGAGATGGAAATAGTCTTCAGGGACCTGTACCCGTGGAAACTTCGCAATGACCTCCCACAGAACTTTCAGAACCAACAGATTTAACGAGCACGTTCTCTGTTTATACTCGACAAGCACAAACATCTATGCCTTATCGGGATTTGAACCCGGAACCATAATCTCCAAAGGCTAGCACCCTAACCATTGCTCCGCCGTGTCGACGAGAACTTCTGACTGTTTGTTCAACTTGCTTCCTGACAACTGGAAACTTTGTTCCTGTCCCTGAAGGGGAGATATCAAGTTTTGTTGAAGATATTATGTGATTTGTCCGGTTTTTCATTACTTGACAACGTAAGGCAAATGATCAAATTAAGGAGGTTTAAGGTATTATAGCTATTTTTTGCGTTTTTAAGGATACACCCGTGCAACGTCATTTATATAAGCATATTGCAACATTTAAATAAATTGAAAGATTTTTTTTTACCATTTAAACAAATCCCAAAAAGCTGAAATTGTCATTTCCACTTTACGAACCTTTACGAACTATCTAAGTAAATTGGAACGATTTTTTTTTAAATATTTAAACCAATCCCAAAAAGCTGAAATTGTCCTTTCCACTTTAAGAACCCTCACTTTGCAATTAAACAAATGTGTCATTTAATAAAAATTCTTCTCCTTCTGTAAAAAAAAAAAGTTCTTTTCTATTCAAATTCCAAAACCACCACACTTTTCCCTCCTTTCGATTTTGATTAAGATTACATAAGCAGAATCTGAAGCAAAGTCGGGGGAAAAAATCCGGATGATAAAATTATTTTCCCTGCTAAGATTAACACTTCTATTTCTTAAGACTTTTGCCTCGGTCGGTGCAGTTGCATGGAACTGAGTTTCAAAATGAAAATGTAGAAACTTTTTTATTGTTATATTTCGCAGGGATATTCTTTTATATATTCTATTTTTTTTCTTCATCTTTTTATTTCGCAGAAAGCAAAATCGCTTTCATTGTGGGGAAATTCACATACTTCAAAGGCTAGCTGTATGAATTCTTTCGCGTAATATTGCCACACCATATTTCCATGGTATGAAATGCATTTTGAATAAGCTGGGATCTAGGGGTTTTATCCATATTTAAAACTTTTAACAGATTTTCAGAAACATTTTCTTCGATTTCGTTTAGTTGTTGCACACATGCTTGTTTTTTTTAGAGCACCTGATGCCGAGTGGTGGGTATTCGTACTACCTTTCTTAGTTTATGAAGGTACGTTTAAAGACTTGGTATAGGTTGGTTAAAATACAGCTTTTCTTCTATTGAGTGAGTCGATTAAAAAATCTAGAAATTTAAACTACTATTAGGAGTTTTGAGTGAAGAGAACATCATCTGCTTTGAAATGCATCTGAACGCTTCTGGCGCTCGTACGATAAAACGGTCTGAGAAATAAGTGAAAGAATCTCGATAAAAACATTAATTAAGGTATATTATTTATAATGGGTCAATGCATATCACACAATAAACAAACACTAGAAGTAACGCTTACATATGCTAAAGAATCCAGCAGCTTGACTTTTTCCAATTCAGAATCATGTTTTATAATTTAGTTTTCATAAAAATATGTTTAAACTACCTTAATTACTCCCACTAGCTCATTAGCAACATTTTCAACAAAAATTCACCGCCAAATTGTGTTTTTTTCACAGTTTAAAGTCACTTTTATAGTTTAAATATAAATTCGTTGTGAGCTTATTACAACGTTTCAATGTTTAAAAAACTGTGTTTACAATGTTTCCAAGCCATTCACATCTAGGGAGAGCACAATAAAGGAATTTCACACATAATTTTTTTCAAAAAATGATATTAAATAAAAATATATCTAATTTTAATTTTTAAGCATGTCAAATGATGGAAATTGATTTATGAACTCAAATTTATTTTGAACCCAGGTACCAAATATTTTAACTAGTTCTTCATTTGAACTTCAGGGGAGCTTACTATCAGTGTTTATAAATAAGATTAAGGCCAAATTTGTTGAAATTTATCTGTTTTATTCCCATTTTACTAAATAGGAAAGCTTGCGGGACTGCCTGAAACTAAAAAGGTAAAAAATGACCCTTATATAATATTGTAACAAATCTATAAGAGAAATTAGCATATTAATTAAAAGATCAATAAATATAATTCATAAATATTTGAAGAATCATTCTGACTTCGGCAAAAACCATCATTAAAAAAGATGTAACCCTCGTGGGACGAGGGACAAAAGCAGGATTATTGGACTGGTATCCCAAAAAGTTACCATTTGGGTCAGCATTTGTGCATTACAGGGCGAATTTGTTATGAACAATCACTTCCTGTAACTACCAGAAGAGTAGGACAAATATTGATATCGTCGTCGAACTTGAAATGTTCCAAAATGAAGGCTGGTCCAAAGCTTACTCTTCACCATAAGAACAGGCTATTAAAATATAGTCGTAACTACATGAAAATGGATTGGGTGGGGGTGGAGGGAGAGAAATGGGAAAAAAGTGACATTTGCTGATGAAAAAAAGTTCAATTTGGATGGACGTGATGGTTTAAAATGTTATTGAAAGGATATTCGGAAATAACCAAGATCTATCTTCAGCAGAAATGTTAGTGGTGGAAGTTTGATGGTTTGGGCCCCGATATCTTATGATTGAAGGAAACAAGGTTATGTTTCTGAATTGTTGACAAACATCACTTTATTGCAGATTAGTTCTAGAAAATTCTTTAAATCCTTTTTGCTTTACAAAACTATGCTTTTGATTAGATTTGTATGCATGATAATGCAAGTATCCACATTTCGAACGAAATTAAAGACTGTTTAATGAACTAAGTGTTGTTCATTTAGATCATCCTGCCAATAGTCATGACTTAAACCCCAAGAATAATGTCTGAGATCAATTGGTTTGAATAATTTACTCAAATGGAGTATGGTTTTAATGAAGTGTGCATCAGTTATGGAATAGAAGGACTTAATTATTAAAAACTACAATTTGCTTGACCAAAACTTGACCCAAAGTTTTGTGTTGTCTATGAAAAACAAAATCAAGGAAGTATTAGCGACAAAAAATAGTTTTAGCAATTATTAATTGAGATTGAATGCAAAAGTTCATAAATCAATTTCCCTATGTTAAAACTAAAATGTCAGCAAAATAAATTGTTTACGAATTTATATAAAATTTTATTTACGTGTATAGTTTATAATGCAAAGCCTGTATAGTATATAACATTTAAATAGCTAAAAATGCATTCAATAAAGAAATACTGTTAAAAAACTGTCAGTTCATAAATCAATTTCCACCACTGTATCACCACGTCACAGGTCCGGGGGTAGAATCCCGGACAGGGCGAGGTTGACCCATCCTTTCATCCCTTGAGTATGTCGATAAAATGGGTACCAAGCATGATTGGGAACTAAACACTGGGGGTTCCGCGTAAGGCTGACCACCTTACCGGGTCATATGCCTAGCACCCCTGAGCCCTGGTCACGAAAGCTGAAATGGTCACGGCAGGCCTTGGCCCAGTAATGGGCTGTTGCACCGGGAAGTTTAGTTTCTTTTTCATATATTAAATATTAAAAGTTATTTTTTTAAATACACAACCGGCACCCTAGAAAACACTGTAACTTTCTTTCAGAATGGCCCACATGTCTCTTCAACAGCTATTGCTGAAGATAAAATTCATTTTTTTCTTCAACTGCAAAATCCTCTAACTCAATCTCTGGGAAATCACAGAGAGAGTCCACTCTACTGGGGCGAATAAAAAAAAAACTCAAAGAACCCCAAAAAGAAAGCCAAGAATAACGGATAGGACTTCAAAATAAAGCAGAATAAAAGGAAGCCTTCTCCGAGCGAATCGTTTTCGGCAGTTTAAAGCTGATTGGATGGAAAATATATGCTACAATTCAGCCTCGCCGATGCCTTTTTGGGACAGTAATGGCCGCCCTTTTCAAACAAAAACTTTCTAATGGAACGGGTGTTGCGGACAGTTGGCGAGGAAGCCCTGGATTGGCGATTTAAATAAAAGGTCCATGCTTGTGTTACGTACTTTCAAGACGATTAATTAGTTGAGGTTGTCAACCAACAAGTCAGTCGTTAAGTTGTGGTGAAAGCTTGTTCCACAGACACAAACGGTGGGTATGGGTAGAAGTCTTTTCAGAACTCATAAGGCGCGTTTACATGAGCCATCCAATCCATGGAATGAAGAGTAAATTCCTTAATTTTTTGATCTTGGGGATTTTCGCCCATGCAGAACCGGAATTGCAGGGTTTATTGGGAAATTTTGCAAACCCTCCAATGAAGTAGGGTTTGAAGTTTCATTCCATGGATTCGGCCACAGATAATCATTTGGGTTAGAAATGCTCGGCAACTTTTCCCCCAAATGGAGTATTTGGAATTCCCTGGATTCAATGGCTCATGTAAACGCGCCAATAGATGATATCCTCTAGTGTCTATAGCTACCAATTCTTGGCAGACACAACCACTAATATCAGAACTAGACAATGCCTTTTTCGTCTGAGCAAGCTTAACAATGGGTAGCCAAAAAAATTAATTAAGCCCCATGGTGATCATCACTAAGTTGGACTTAAAATCTCTGCACTAAACAGATCTAGTTCAATTGAAGAGATAAACTGGTGAACCTGGGTAGAGATTATCTATAGTGATCATGGTGGTTGCAGAGATGATAAAGAACCAGATGTGATTCTGGATCTTCTGGTGAAATTTTGTACAATACACTGTACAAAATTCTACAAATTTAAAGCACTTTTGTTGTGTTTTTTTTTTCATTACAGTGTTATAATGTTTGTCTTACAGCAAAGCAAATTATTTTTTTCTTAATTTACAGAGTCACTAAACAACTTACTCCAATAACATTTACAAACAGAAGGAGGTTGCATCATACATACATACATGACATAAATCTACTATTTGTCGACGAATTTCTCATTGAATTAGCATTTAAATTCAATTTCGAGTCATTTAAATTGCTGTTGCAAACTACAAATGCTACGGACAAGTGAGATACGTCAAAAAATTTAGCGCATCATAGGAGAATACAATGAAAATTTCAGAAAAGAATTCGAGTTCTAAGTACTTCAATTATTTGAAAAAAAACTGCAAAATTTGATGCTCATTTAAAAAGCATAGGAAGCCATTTTTATTAGAATTAAATCACCATTGCCATCACAACAATCGCTCGAGAAACTTAAATTCTTTTAGACAATAAATAAAAATAAATTTATTTTTGCGACATCGATCTGTTTGAAATGACGTCAAATATATTTCACTTCGAGTGTCTTTGTATGTTGGTATGCAATGTTTTCATTCTATTTAAAAGCGAGAACTATTACACATATATTCTTTGAAATATAAATTTTTGCAAGCGATTTAAGTAATAATTATTTAATTTTCGAAATAAAATAAATGAAACTAGCCGAATTTAGCGGGTAAATGTTTAATATAGAATTATACTGTGCTTAGCGCCTTTCTACCTGTTAAACACAACTGTTGTGTGGAAGCGGGTTAAGTGACATTTTCTGTTACAAACCTACTTGTTAATTTATATTTCGTATTTTAAGTGAATTTTGGAGTAGTTTTATGGTTTTTTGTTCTGCGAATAATTAAATATTTATTTATAACTGCAAATAATCATGCAGACGATAAGTAATATTTATTTTATTGGCGATAGAAAATTAATGAAAATAATTGGCTTCAGAAGTTGAAATTATAGCTGGATGCTGTGTTTAGTGAAATTTATTCTATGTATATAAATTTAATGTAGAAACCGATGCTGATGTCACTGTAACGAACCTAGTTTTTTCAAGATAAGAATTTTAGTAAGTATTTAAGTAACAGGAAAGTAGGCTATTTTTGTTCTTTTAGAACTTCTTGTTATACAGAGTAATATAGACAAAGCGTTGTTTGCTTATGGTATGCGTCCCAAAAAGTTTTATACACGTTTTTTCTTTGTTCTCACAATGCAACATATGTTTTTAAAAATAATCAGTTAATTTCTAGTATAATTTTGAACGTAATTTATGAAAATCTTTTGTAAGAAACAACCCAAAATACTCCAAAAAGAAATATTCCAAGTCGTACAAGCAAACCAACACGTTTAACGCCATTGGCGACTCTGACATTCAAATCCCAGCAACCCCAGTTACAAGTAGTGGGAGGGGGGGGGGGCACAAACTGAAGTGAAATAGCGTAAGCAGGTTGAAATCGTTTGGCTACACACTCCCCTCCATGTCCCATCTGGAATAGAGACTCCTTATATAGAAGGGGAGAGGGGCTTTGGAATTATTATGGACAAAAATATTGCAATATGGCGTCGTGCGTTTGTTACCGAATGGGTTTGTATATGCGATTCCATCTGGGTGAATGTCTTTGGGAAGGATTAAAGTCATATGTTAGACGTAGGGAAAGGGTGTATTCGAGATAATCTTGTCTTTGTTGAAAAAAAAAAGCATGTAGAATATGTTTATTTTTTTAAGAATATCTATGTTCAGAATTCCAGTTATAAGAATTCAGCCTATGTAGTACGGTTTAACGATCAAGGAGGGACCGTTATTCGTCAATGGCACATAATTCGCAACCTGTATTCGCCATTGGCACATAATGGTGGATTTTACCTAGCTAATGTAAAAGAAAGTCTAGATTAAAATTCTATATTTAAAATGAAAAAAAAATGTTCCATGTTCTATAGAAAATAGGAAAAATTAAATGACCCTACTATCACAACATAGCGTGCTTAATAATTCTTTATTAGTTCGATATTAATATGACATTTCTTAGTAATGTCTTTGTTCTGTTTTGATAACATGATATTGTGTGATTTGGGTCAAAGTAAGAAGCAATAATGAATCTTTGCTCTTTTGCAACGTTGAATGGCTTTTAACTTCCTAAAGCTCTCAGATCTAGTCAAATAAATTTGGCTGTCCTTTTAAAAAAAAAATATTAATCTACGAATTAATTACATACATAAAAGCAAACGTTACAACTAATTGCAAAATAATGGATTAAATATAGCTAAATGTTTACCATCTTCTCAGCGAAAATACATTAAATATATTGCTTTATTATCTGAGCATCTCCAACTATTTTCAATTGTTTTCCTATTAACCTCTGTTAAAATATTCCTCAAAACCTATTGAAAACGCAATTTTAAACCTTGACAAGAGTTCTCAAAACAGGCAAAAAGAAAGCCATCTGAAACAAACACAATATCTGCATGACAGGTTTAACATAGCCATAGGAAATCTATTAAATTCCAGGACTACATTTTCTAAATCCAAATATTGTTTTCTTTTTATTTTCTTTCGGAAAACAAACTTTCTTTCACGCCCTATGAAGAGAAAAAGTGTTATGTACTTTTCCTCAATTCTTTGTTCTAAAAGTGAGGGAAAAAAACAAAAATGTTTTATTTACCAGTTGTTTAATTTGTAGATTTGTTTTTTAGTAGGATTAATGTGGTCCTTTTGTTAAACATGGGTTTCTCTGAACGCGGTGAGCGAACATGTCAAGTACAACACTTGATCTATTCACGCCTTCGCCCTGGGTGTAATTCCTTTCTCTGTGACAGTACAAATTTTTTCTGTGTCTGTCTTACTTGAGGAAGGCTTATAAGTGGGTCTCTGATCAAGCACGCAAGCCGGAATATATGTACCTTATCCTACCCTACAACACTTGACCAAAAATTCAAAACCCATATAGCGACATCGCAATCGTCAGAACGATTAGCTGCATAGCGTAAGTGAAACAATTGATTTGATTTTGTCATTGAAACGAAATATTGTATTTATTGTATTTTCATCCGACCTATATCTATTTTTCCGAGTGGTTATTAAGGCTTTATTAAAATATTAATTTTAGTTTTTTTTTATTGAGTTGTAGTTTTTACAATATAAATTGCTAAAGCTCAATAAAATCAGTTTTTTTTAAATATTTCGCACTGAAACAAGCTACACTTAGTATTAAAAATAAACGTGTGTTTCCCTAAAGTAAAAGTACGATTCAAATAACGAAAGGAGAAAAATGCCGAAGCAGAAATGGCTTTCGTATTTGAACACCTGGAGACGTAATTCTTGCATTTCATATTGCTCTTGCCCTTATTGATCTACTATTTACTCTCTATATAATCCATAAGAAAGCGTTAGTAACAAAGCTGTCAATTGGAACTTTTTTATAAGAATTGACCAAATCCGTCTCTATGTATGCCAAAAATGCATTTTTTATTAATTAAGTGCTTTTTCCATAAAATATTATATTTTTGATTAAAGAATTATACTGATTAAATTTAAAATTAGTATTTTGTATTTGTTGATTTTATTTTAAACATTTAACATAAAATTTTAAAAAGCTGAATTTCAATATGAAATTCTAATCATGTTATTATAAACTATGGAGCTTCTAGATCCGGATTCGAATCCCGATGAGACATTGATGTTTGTGTTTGTCGAGTATATATGCGGAGTACGTGCTCGTTAAATCTGTTGGGTCCGAAAGTCTTGTGGGCGGTCATTGTGCAGTTTTCCATGGGTACAGATCAATGGAGACTATTTCCCTCCCCTTCAGGGACATGTCTAAATTGTGTACGCAACGCACGATAGAGGGCAGCATCTGTCGCGTATGTGTGGGTTGTGTCTGTCTTACGTGACGAAGGATTATAAGCGGGTCTCTGACCAAGCATACAAGTCTGAAAATATATGTCTATCAACCAACCAATCATTACAAACTAAAAGGATTTTTTTTATTCTTCAATACAGTCAATAGTTATTTATGAGTAACTAGCTTTATATATTTCTGGCACTTAGAGTTGCTCAGATGTAAAGGAGACCGGGGATAGTCTTTAAAATGGGGCAAGCTTTTCGCATAGTCTTACCCTGGAAATAAGCCATAAAGAACACCAACTGGTTACTTGGTTTATGAAACAACATGCCTTTAAAGCACCCACAAAATTTTTCTATTAAATTGATGCTGTCATATTGTCGTTAGAGTTTTTTTTTTTTTTGAGTTTTTAAATGTCGAATAAATTCTCAAACTTGTAATGAAACTTATAATAGACGTACTATTACTAAAACTATTATTTAATTGTTTTGTGTACTGCAGCATGGTCTATTTCTGTCCGTAACTATCTTCTTGTTTTGTGAAATAAATCGAATCCCTACTCGTCAAGGTACTATTGAAATCAAAATACGGCGAAGGGCAGATTCGCTAAAATTTCACGGAGAATGAATTCCAACAGTGTCTCGTGCAAAAATGCGCCCCCATATTTTTGAAATAATTTTAATACGTCAAATAAATTTTTGTAATGCATAACCAATTTGAAACAATATAAGAAGTTCTAAATGTAAAAATTGTTGTACTAGAATTAAAATTGTCAATACAGTAATAAAAAATTGGTGACTTATATATTATGCATACCAGCGGGTGACCGAGCTCTGCTCGGAGGAAACAGGTATCGAAGCTAACTCGAAGATTTAAATTTTCAATTGTGATTTATCAAAACAATACATACCATAAGAAAATTTGTGAAACCATTGGTGAAAAGATAACCAGTTAAAGTTAATGTGACCAGATATTCAAAATCAAAAAGTGCGACACTCCATCACCCCCCCCCCCCCCCCCGGTGTATTTTTTAAGTATTTTTTTAATGCACATAATAGTCCCTTCGCACAATTACACACTTGGTATAAGAAAGATAAGGAAGGCGCTTTCAACAGCAGCAGTGGTTCCAGGCAAACAGAAACCATACTCCACCAATTTGTTGATGACTTTAACTTCATTTAACGCTTTCCAGACACGATTTGTATGAAAATCCAGTCATGGTCCTAGACTTTTTACGAGTGACAAACATTACAGACCTAGTTTAGCACTGCTAAACCAAGGAGATAAGCAACAACAACACAATTTCTAAAGACGTCATAGCGTTTTACAGCGATTGTTCATAAAAAAAAGTCTATTTTATTTACAATTTCCTCGTTTTCCGGCACATTGCGGGGCGGGACAGTAACACAAAAAGCGGGACGCCTGGTCTCATTAGTTAAAGTGCACCATTGTAAACAAAGTTAGAGTTTGGAAAGGGAACTATTCTATACAAAGGTAAAGTTTTAAAAGTCATAGGAAGTGAAATGTAATTGATAATTGGCGTTTCGTTGAAAAGCAACGAAAATGTCGAAATGTGGTAAACATTCCATTTCATACTTCATTCAACTCGATAGGTATAGCAACCATACGTTAAATTTTCAAGATCGCCAAAAATCGGCAATGAACAGAATAGAACTAAAATCGTCTGCTGATTGGAACTAAAAAAATATTCATGTTACCATTTCTGTAAAACTCAATAACGTTTTAAGCAAGGTTGAATTTATTTAATTTTGAAAAATTAAAATCTTAACTTAACATTTATAGCTTAAGCAGATGCTTATAGCTTTAGCAGATGGCATCAGGAAAGTAGCCATTATGGCGAACTAATGAAGTTTGAAAATATCCTATCTGTAACTCCGAACTGCTTGACCGTAGCGCTTCAAAATCTGTGCCAATCGATTCGTCGTGGCCAAAAACCCCAGACCCCCAAGTTTACCGGAGTTTATTAATTCTGGGGCGATTTTCGACTTGGGTCCAATTCCTCGTATTATAGTATAAGATTTTTTAATTTACGCCAATTGATTCTCCTACCTACTGTTCAGAAGTAAATCAGACTAGTATGAGCATTCACGCGCTAGATTAACCAAGCCATGACAAACAATTTTAAATTAAATATTTGTTTAATAATCATGAATGTGAAACACTAATGTTTAAAAATTAATGTAAACTACATTTTGCATAGTTACAAATGACACTGAACTAATATTCTACTTCAAATATGTCATTAAAAACTAATAACCATTAACTTCCGTAGGGAAGGTACATATATTTTCCGGCTAGTGTGCTTGATCAGAAACTCGCTTATAAGCCTTCGTCATGTAAGACAGACACTGGAAGAATTTTTACTGACACAAAGAAATTAAGTACACCCAGGGCGGAGGCGGGAATCGAACCCGCACCCATTACAGAGGTAGCATAATGGTCTGCTATCCAAACCACTACGCCATCCGGGCCCCCAGTAATTTCTGTTATAACTAAGTTTATATAAAAATATTTACTGTTCTTAGCAAAGTCATTATAATTGTTGAAATATTCAAGATCACATCCTTATATCTATCCAAACTATAAAAATCAATATTATGTAACCATATTTAGCTTAATTGAAATATTTTACAAGATGAAAGTAAATATTGTCATTTTTGTTATTTTTGCATACACAAGAGTTGTTTAAATAAACTTTATTTAAGAACGCATATAATAAGCAAGCTTTAATGAAGTTTAATAAAATTTATTTCAAAAGTTCTTTGAAGGTAATTAAAATAAATATTCTGCAACAACAATTATTTTCTTTGTTCAGAAATGCCAAAGATTTAATTTTCGGG
The DNA here is from genome assembly GCA_023701765.1 of Hylyphantes graminicola. Classification (NCBI taxonomy): domain Eukaryota; kingdom Metazoa; phylum Arthropoda; class Arachnida; order Araneae; family Linyphiidae; genus Hylyphantes; species Hylyphantes graminicola. The sequence continues at coordinate 49,984,714 of CM043117.1, read as the reverse complement.
AGCTTTAAAAAATAACAAGCATACTAAAATCAGCGTTTATCTAAAAGTTATAACAATTATTTTCAGAAAGATGAAAGATTTGTTTTAATTTTGGATGCTTTATAAAACAACTAGCTGTTATACCCGACGTTGCACGGGTAGAGGTGAAAAAGTAATTTTATAGTCAATTTTACTATTTTTTCTTTCATTTGAGTTACATAAGATATGAAGATTACCCAGTAATTTTTTCCATTTAATTACCCATCTTGGATATAGTAATAATTCATATTAATTTCAAAAATACCTTTGATAAGAAGCTCAAATTAAAGAGAATACATATTTAAGTAAAAAAAATAACCAGTAAGAATTAAAAATAAGCTACTCCAGCAAACAGCAAACGATTTGCATTTTTTTTATAAGTTTATTTTCTTTTTAATAAGCTTATGTTGCTGATATCGTTCGTTATTAAAGTACAAAATCCCGCTACTTATATTACATTAAAAAATTCAAAAAATGCTATAAAATTAACAGATAATGTCGTAGCAATTTTCCGAATAAAAGCATTTTAGCTCATTTGGCGTGTTTGAAAAATTTGGTAAGGAAAATATATAGCTACCATTACACCCATTCAGCTCTAGCGCAAAGACCATCGCACAACCAACCAGCTATTTAAAAAAAAATGCTCTTTTGCACGTTCTTTGTAATAATTTGGCGAGTTTGGCAAAGTAATTGGCGAAAGAAGGAAGACGTGAAACCCTAATATGCATCTGTAGTGCAACGGTCTTCAAAAAACAATATAATTCAGTAAAAGCTTAACTATGCTTTTAAAAAATTCATAATTAAAATCATATGTACACAATAAAATAATAGAATGGAGACTGGTAGGATTTCGTAACTTGAAACATATCCAACTATTTTTTCAAATTATTAATTTTGTTTCTGAAGGCAATGAACAAATATTAAATAAATTAAACATTTTCAATTTCAATTGTTTTCTAAAAAGTTTTATTTAAATATTTCTGCCTGATGGCATCACGAAAGAGAAAAAATGGATTTGAGCGAAAGTGGTGTATTTTTTCCCTTAAAACGTTCGAAAACGATGATGGAATGGTCCGATTCAAAAAATTCTTAGCCTATGTTTGTTCTGGAGATGAGATGAATTTTTGTGCCAAATTTCGTGACGATCTGTTGCGTGGTTATTAAGTTTTTGCGTCCTATACAGACAAACACACAAACAGAAGTCGCCTTTTATGTATATAGATAAACATACTAGTGAATTATTACAATTATTATACAAATATTGTTATTTTCAATTTGATCGCACTAAAATCATCTTTTTTTTTAATTGAAGGTTATGAAGAGAACTATTCTATTGGTATCAATTATTGTTGATAGTCATAACTACCAAAGATTTAATTAATTTCGGGAGCTTTATAAAATATTACGCATACTAGTGAGTTGCTTATTATTATACAAATATTCTTAATTAAAATTCGCTTGCCTAAATCATTGTTTTACAATTATTCTACAGCATAGTTGAAATAGTTGACTTATTTACATTGTTATGCAAATATTCGACAAATTGTCCACGACAAAACACAATTTATTGTGTACCAAAAAAGCAAATAAACATTATAACTGTTTATACACGAAAAAATTAATCAGATATTCAATAAAGGTTCTTTAATAGAAACCATTTTTACATATCTTTTTACAATATAACACAGCTGTACTCTTCCAAAGCTATTATTAGCTTTCCGTAATGTTTGTTTCTCCTTCATAAATGTATCAGCAAAGTAAAACAACATTTACAGAACGAATTGTTTTACTTTGCAGATACATTTATAAAGGAGAAACAAAAATTACGGAAATGCTATTCTTGTGGAAGAGCACCGTGTGTTATATTGTAGAAAGATGTGTGTAAAGATATGAAAGATATGGTAAAGCAACATTTACAGAACGAATTCGGGCTGAGGAGTCCAGACGGTTAGGCACTCGCCTAGCATGCGAAAGGTCCCTGGTTCAGTTCTGGGCATCGCCAAAATAACTGCCGATCTATAAAAGGCCCGTGCAGCAAAAATGTCTAACGAATAATATCCCGTGTAAGGGAGTGCACGTTAAATATTCTTCAAAGTCCGGTTGAGTTGGGTGCTTATTCAGGTGTCGGATCGTCACTTGACTGTAGTTCTAAAATACGACGCCCGTCGCCAATAGCCTTCGTGTAGCTCTGGTGCGCAGATATTCAAAACTAACCTAACCAGAATGAATTGAGGAAAGAACAGCCACGAGCATTTTGGTTTAACATTTGAAACACTTTTTTTTATGAACGCATATAAAACATTTGAAATAAAAAAAATAAGTATTTTTTAAAATTGATCAAAACTCTTAAAATATTTTTTAATTGGATTTATTATTTCATTTTTTATTATTATTTTTTTTTTGATGGGAGGTCATTCAGAGTGTAGATTTGCAAGGAAAGCATAAAAAGTGCAAATGCTTTAATGTATTGCATACGAATTCGGAATTTCCCACAATCCTAATAGATATATAAAGTACAGAACCATCGAATAGAATCATATCTTACTATATTTTGACCGGAATAGCATTATTAAAAGAACTCTCATCATTAAATACACAAACAACGGGGTTTTTTAATCAGTAGAGAACTGGCTAGTCAAGAAAAAAAGATTGCGAGGAAAGACTTTTTTTTGAAAAAAATTGCCAAGTAGCAAGATATTATGAATTGAAAGATTATATACTTTATCCAAAGTTGCCTTTCCTAATTCTCAAAGCTTCTAGGTCTAAGAAAAGAAAAGGAGGTCCAATGCAGAAGAAATCACTTGAAACTTAATATTTAAGAAAGTTTATGGTTTAAATAAAAGTTGTACAACATTTCCAAAAATCTGAAGTTACAAATCCGAATTCAGTTATTATGTTTTATGCAAATTCTAACCTTCTTTGTCTTGAGGCATATTGCAATATCATTTTTACTCAAATTATAATGCATTATCAAATTTTAGCAGAGTAAATCCTTCCACAAGAAATAAATTGATGTTTTGACTAAAAAAAAGAAGAAGACCCAGTAAAAGTTTAACAGATAAGAAATATTACAATAAATCTAGGATTATCGATAACAATATCTCTAAAGTTTATAAATGCATAGAACATAGATTTCATCTATGATAGAAAGAGAGAAAGAGAAAATGAGATAATGAATAAGAATTGCAAAGCAATAGCCTAATGCTCCTTTGAAATTAAGGAACTTTAGTGCTTTACATAAAAATGCTTACATATTTTAAGACAATGGACATTTGTTCTAGCATTCTTTCATCCCTGAAAGAGAAAATGATGTAAATAAAAGGAATCTAAAAGCAAAAACTAAGTGATCCTTTAAAATCAAAGGATTATCCATGTTTTAATGGTAAGGATAACATGTTAAAATATTTTTAGATCATAAAACTTTATTTTAGGGAACATCCTTTTAAATGGTGTTTAGTGCACTATTTTTATGTTCTGACTCAACAAAATCTTATTTTTTTGTCTACTTCATCGGTATACTCCAATCAAAGCACAAAATTTCACTCTAAATAAATCCTATTACGAAATCAAAAACAAGCCGATGGATTCTCTAAAAAAATAATAATAAAAACCCAGAATCAACAGTGGTTGCAACCCCCTACAAAAACTCAGCTATAAATGTAGAAAAATACAGTAGCATAAGAAGGGGGGGCTAGAAATTGCTTGTTATCCTATAAAGAGTAGACGCCGTGGCTCAAATTGCATTAAGGGGCAGCGAGGTAGGGGCCTAGCCCCATCTGCGCCCTAAGAATTTGATAGATGTTTATTTCGGAGGGGCCTTGTATAAAAGCCCGCATTATTTCAGACAGAGCCAGGGTTGGGAATTTTCGCCAACCATTATCGGCTTTCGATCCGGGGGAAAAAGCATAAGAATGAAATAAATAAATAGATATATAAAGACATGGAGGTAGGAATGTGATTGAGATGTTGGCGTGAAAAGAAATGAAGCCGCCGTTTAAAAGTCGCCAAATCGATGAGATAGGCTCAAATAGCTGCCGTATCAAAGAAATTTCAATGTGAAACGTATATACTTAATATTTTTTTTATCATTTCGTGAACAATCATATAGCCTCGAGTGTCTTCAAAACTGCCTCCGCTAGTTCCGATACATCTATGCTGCAGAGGATATCTACAAGTTCTGAAGCCAGTAGTGAAATATGACTGCATTCCTAATATTTGGGTATAGGTAATTTAAACTTTTAACCATTCCCACTCAATTTCACTTGCTACTATTGCAGAGTTTAACACGGGATCTGAATTAATGATAGGTTCAAATGGTTTTCATAAAAAAAAAAGCCTGAATGTTTAATTATTAATTATAATCTAAGAATAGCAGCGTTTCATATAGCCTATCTGCCAGATTCTATAGTATATAATTACATGGCCCAGTGGCTTAGTGGTAGTGCTTTGCATTGCCATGCCACAGGTCCGGGGATCGATCCCCGGATTGGGCGAGGTTAACCCATCCTTTCATCCCTTGAGTGGATCGATGAAATGGGTACCAAGCAAGCATGCTTGGAAACTACATACTGGGAGTTCCGCGAGAGGCTGACCACATTGCCGGTACATATGCCTTGCACCAAAGAGCATTTAGTCACTAAAGCTGAAATGAGCACGGCGGGCCTTGGCCCAGTAATGGGCTGTTGTGCCAAGGAGTTTAGTTTATAATTACATGGATAGTAGAAGAGGTCTTCTTTGAAAAAAGTTTGACACATAGTGATAATGGCTTGGTCTTTGCCAACTTATTTCGTGATACTTCTGTCCCATGTGATTTACCTGCTTAGAAAGTGCCAAATAATTTACTAAGCGTCTGTTTGGGGCTGGTCTGGGCCTGTTTCGGAAGCCAACAGCTTCACTTGGTAATTTTTATTTCATTGACTTCCTATCACCCATCACTTCGATCATATTCTCATCTCCAAGTCTAAGGGTTCTCCGTTGTGTTGTTAGCCCCGTTCTTTTTGCTAGCTAATAATCTTCGTTGATAAGTATACTTGAGACGGGGAGGGGTGGATTTGGCGAAGATTTGGATGATCGCCAAGTGCTGAGAAATTACTGTTTGGGTAAATGGACGAGCGCAGAATTTGTTGCGTTTTATATTCGAGATGTTTTTGTTCATCAGTAAAGAATTCTGTTACAGGCTTACATTGAAAACTGCAGCATCAGGATATTATTTTATTTATTAAAAAGTTTTTTTTTCTGAACCTATAAGAAAAGCATTGCTTATTTTTTTTTTAATATTTTTTTCCTGGTAAATATAGTTTTTGAAGTAGATATATTTGAAACTCCATATTCTTTTCCATTTAAGGTATACATACACACTTGGAAAGGTCAAAATTAGCCAAATTTGACATTTTTTGTTTTTAAGTAAATTGGAATCTCCAATTCTTCTTCTTTAAAATGATGTAAAGTTTGTACTGGTACTCCACTATAGTAAAAAGTTACAGAGGTTTTTCTAATGTTTAAATCATGAAAGTCAGTTAGCTTTTGCAACCTTTAAACTCAATTTTCTCAAAACTTCATTTTACTCATGTGTTACTTTGTTCAAACAGTGATAACTCTAGTTAAAATTAACATTTTGTCAAACGAATTGTTTATTTATATGTGGAATAAGTTGGGGGAGGGCCTGAACCGCCAAAAAAAGATTTGGTTTTAAAATAAATTTTTTATTGCATGTCAAAGTTATTTTTTTCTAAAAATTTAGATTTTTTTTCACGTTTCTTAACATAAAAAATTATTATTAAAAAACTGAAAGGGCCACAAACTTGATTTGAGGTTCATGCCCTTCAGAAGGAATTGGTGATTAATTTGCATGGTAATTTTATAGGTCTAAGTTAATTGGTTCTTGAGTTATGAGTGTTTAAAAAACATGCTAATTAATGCATAAAATGCTAATTAATTAATTATCATTTTAATTTTTTTCAAATATTTTTGCGCGCACCCTCATGCACCTATGATTTATATCAAATATAAAAATATTGGATTTTTAAGTGAAATATTAAGAAAAAAATTTCAAGTGTGTACGTACACCTTAAAAAAAATGAAGAAGAACTAGAAATAAACGAAAATGTAGTACACAAAGCTACAAGTCTTGTTATAGCTCTGACATTAGAATCTAATTTTAAAACAGAAAATAGATTGAAACAACAGCTTTATTTATATCTCCTCTTTCGATAAGTTCGTATTATGTTATATAACCCAAGTTATTTTACAATTATATTAAATTTGCTTTAGCTTTCGAAAAAACTTAACAAAAGATTTCAAATACTAATGAAATTGTTAGAAAATAATGAAATAATATTCTTAACTTGGCATTTTTTAAAGTTCAAATTATATTTGAAGAAATTTTGTTCTGGTAATGTATGAATTTTGAATAGATGTGATGAACCGTTTACTTACTTTATGAAAACATAGACTAAGTTAAATTAGCTTCGAAACTTCTTGAAACTTCTTCTAGTTCGTAATGATACAAGTATATCAGTAATATCACTACTAAAATGTCTGATAACTCCTTTTCATCGATTCAAACACCAGATTCCACTATGATCCTCTTCACCCGTACAACAACTGACCCTTTAGGTCCCTAATGCCCCTATTATTCAGCTAATGTAACTTTGATCTCATCGTTCGAGTCATTTAGTCCCTCAAAACTAGTTAATGTACAAGCATGTTTCCCCCAAAGAACAGTTTAAAACAATTTTAGATTACGATTGTAACGGGTTGGGGAGGATGCTATCAGTTAATCATGATTTTTTTACTCAGGTTAGTTAAGATTTTTTTTAATACCACAGCTTTTTATCATGCAAATACTTAAAAAAAAAGTCAATTAATGCAACTTTTCATTTCAAGCTCGTTTTAAGTCTGTAAATATATACTAGGTTGTATTGAGAATATAATATAACAGATTACTGTATTGTAAAACACTGGTTATCATTGGATTACCGATACCCAACAAAATGAGTTAGGTTTTTTTTAGATTACCAAATAGAACGCTACGTCTTTTTGTTCGAACTCGTGAATATACGAGACTGGTGCAAATAAAATCCGTGGCTACTCACGGCCTACTCAACTACTAAGGCCAAAGAAGCTCTCCCTAACACCCTTGGGGACGGAAATTTTGGCGTCATAGTTCCGAGTACCGTTGTTCCCAAGATGAAGATAACCAGTCTCGAAACCTGTTCGGAACCACTCGTTCACGGCTGACCACATTTTTAGGGAGTTCCGAATGCGCCTGAACAAGATCCTCTATCTTCGGCACTCGGAATAGTGACGTCAAAAATTCCGTCTACGCTCATGTTTGGGAAAGCTTCTCTGGCCTTGTTATTGAAGTTGGCCGTGGGTCAGTCCAATATCCCGACACCGCAAACGATTTTTACTTCCCTTGAGCATTCCTTGGTAATTCATTGTGATTCCAAATTGCAAGGCGTACGTGGTTGTGATAAACCTTTTTGAAAAGTCAATAAATATACACATGAAAGCTTTACCACATCAAAGGCGCGTTTACATGAGCCATTGAATCCATGGAATGAAGAGCTAACCCCGCAATTTTTCTCTCTTGGGAATTTTCGCCCAGACAGAACCGCAATTGCATAGTTCATTGGGGGTTACGCAAACCCTCCTATAAAGGAGGGTTTGGCGTTTCATTAAATGGATTAGACCACAGACGGCCACATTGGGTTGAAAATCCTGCTCGACCACTTTTTCCCCTAACGGAGTGTTTGGCATTCCATGGATTCGATGACTCATGTAAACGCTCCTCAAGAGGTATATCAATAGAATTGACAGCAATTCTATGGTCTAATCGCTAACAAATTTGACCACAATTTTGAACAATCTTTCTCTGTTAATGCTTTAAAGAACAATTAATGAAAAACTCCGTGTTCCTTTCCTTCACATCTGTACCTCCAAACAGCAACAGTTTCCATTGAAATGTCCAACTTCAGATTACTATTCTCCATCGCATTGTCGCTTCGGTCTTCTGAGAGACGCCTAATTGCTTTGATAAGCGTGTTTAATGAGCTACGCAATCGGAGAGGCCAACTGTTGGAAATATGAGCACAGAAACTCACTGAGCGGCCGCCAAACCGTCGCAATTACCATTGGAGTCGTTGAGGGAGCTTATCTTAGACAATGGATCCAATGTATAATTGTAGTTAGTAGTTTGATGTAATAGTAACTGAGATATTTCAATGTATTTATGGATTATATGCAGTTCATTTTTTGCAAATTCAATGATTTTGTATAGATAAAAATGGTCTGGTAGTAAAATATTAGGCCTCAAAAATTTAATAGTCCTTAAATAATTCAATTTATGTTTATTTGTCCTTTTGTCGAATCTTCTTAAAAATAAAATAAAAATTTCAAAAAATCACGTTAAATATAAAATAAAAATAACATTTCAAAAAATTCCGTTAAAATAAAATACAAATAATATGTAATAGAATCTATTTTAAAATATTTTTTTTAGAATCTCTTTTAAACTAAAATTTTCAGGAATAAATTTCAAAATAAATTTTCTAATCTGTCTTTGAAATATTTTTTCACCAATCTCAAAGAATTCCGGATTCCGAATACGAGCTAAGAAACTAAAACAGGACACTAAACGTTGGCCATCCTGATTTCTCACTTAACGGCTTAATAATCAGAGAACCTAATGTAAGATTTAGTTTTCTAAAAAGCACATGAGTGGAAATTTTCTTTTTTAATTATCTCAAAGCGTCTGCGCTGTGAATTGTGGAATACATGGATTTCATATGAACGTTACTCAAACAACTGACAGTGTAAAGTCCTAATACAAAAAAAACTAGCGTCTGCGCTAATCTTACCGAATTTCATATCAGGAGTTCAGATCAGGAAACCAAACGCGTAAGGCCCGCCTTAGCCACTTGATCACGGAGGGGCCCTGTTAAGTTAAATTAATATTGGATTTTTGAACCCATTTCAATAAAATAAAGAATTTAGTTGAATTGCTGATCGATTCATTTAGGGTTGTTTCAGCTGAGCAATCAAAAAAGTTACTACGTATTATTTCAGTCGAATAGATCCAGTAATGATTATGCCAAGATTGAATGTCAAAATTTTTATGAACATTAAAATTATGAGTACATTATATTATGAATATAAGTATCATTGGATTTTAAAGAAATAATGAAAAAATAGTTTAGTATCATACAAATCTTTATTGGAAAGCTCTAATAATTTAAAATTAATTTAAATGAATGCAAGCTAGTTTTATGATTTGTGTCGCTTTTTACAATATGGAGCATTATTTCTATTTCTAATACCATCCAATTTCATGCTTCTTTATCTTTTCGCAGAAATAAACTTCTAAGATACGCTAACATCTATTTCAATCTATCCTGGTGTTAAAAATTCATCAGCGGACAGGCCATAACATTTCTTTAACAACCAGTAATGAGCCCAAACACTTATAAACATCAACAGCAGAAACAATCTCCAGACTGCCATCAAAGTTGTGTATCGAAGGCCTAATAAATAACCCACCATTTCAGTTTACCCAAGTTTTAGTTGGTAAAAACCTTCCGCATGGGGTCTCGTAAATCACGGCTTTCCAGAGTTAAAAGTGTTCTCTTTTTCTCAAATAATTTTTCAAGAAACACAAGGGTTACATTTCGTCGCGCTGTTTGAACAAAGTTTTATCTAACTCTTTATTGATTTTGAATAAAATATCGTAGAAAATATAAACTGAAAGGAGATAGAATATTTTAAGAATGTGTTTGACTGGGATTTTTACGTATCGCCCAGCTAGTATAGTGGTTTCGACCCTCGCTTGCCAAGCCAGTGGGCCCGGGTTCGAATCCCGGGTAAGGTATAGATATTTGTGTTGTCCTGGGTACATGCGGACAACGTGTTCGTTAAATCTGTGTGTCCGAAGGTCCTGTGGTCGTTCATAGCGCAGTTTACTATGGGTGCAGGTCGTCCGGGGAAAATTGCCCCCCCCCCATAGCGACATGTCTAAATTAAAGAGGTAACGCCATCTCGGAGTAGAAGTCAGAAATCCACCCTCTCATGGGTAGTCAAAGCCTTGTGCCAAGCTACTGCATCCCTCTTGACCATAACAACACGACAACAACAAAAACAGTTAGATTTAAAGTTGTGATTTAAATGGTCACAAAACTCATGTTTAGAGTGACGTATGGTTGGAAGTTTGACATAGAAATTTGCAGATCAAGAGAATTCGGTTTGGAGAAATACATTGGAATTACAGAATAAAAATTGAAGAAATGGCCAAATATCACCGATTGATGAAGAGTTCTGAAATACAGAATATTTCGAATAAAAGGTTAATGAAAAGTAAACCCGATTATCATACATTTGGCACAAAGCAATGGAACTAGAAGATAATTGGAATAAAGGCGAATACTCAATTAGTAAGAAAATGGAACCACTGAATGTAATGAATTGAAATAATGTATTAAACCCAAAATTCTATCCTGGTCAGGTGTTCAGAATTGCTTCACGAGTATGCAGTTTAATAAAATCACACTAAACGCAGTTGCTTTACCTTAATGTCAACTTTTCAAAGAAAAATAGCTCTTAACTTAATAAAAACTTTTGTTTAATTTCACAAAATTATGATCAGAAGTTCTAATTTACTGCTATTTTAAATTTAAACAAAATATATTAAGAACATGGAGGTTGCAGAAGGTTATACTAATATTGAGATGATGTAAGATATCAAAAAATAGTTTCCGGCATGAAGCAAGGATTGTTCCCGTGATAAGCCCAAACAAACCCTTTTCGAAATATCTGGCCCCAAAATTAAAATTAATAAAAATTTCAACATTTTAAAAATTATAAATATAAAAACCTTTGTAAGTTCAGAAGTTTCAAAACAATCTACAACTTCAGATATTGTTATTTTAAAATTTTATTTACATAAGCAATTTTAATTGCAGACATTTTTGTAAAAGCTACTATTTATTGATTTGATAAAGTCGAACTAGAGCTACGGTTTGACTTAAAATTTATAAATATAAGAACCTTTGTAAGTTCATAAGTTTCAAAACAATCTACAACTTCAGATATTGTTATTTTAAAATTTTATTTACACAAGCAATTTTAATTGCAGACATTTTTGTAAAAGCTACTATTTATTGATTTGATAAAGTCGAACTAGAGCTACGGTTTGACTTAAGAATTATAAATACAAGAACTTTTGTAAGTTCAGAAGTTTCAAAACAATCTACAACTTCAGATATTGTTATTTTAAAATTTTATTTACGTAAGCAATTTTAATTGCAGACATTTTTGTAAAAGCTACTATTTATTGATTTGATAAATTCGAACTAGAGCTACGGTTTGACTATTGGTAATCGACCTCGTTATTTCTATTATCGTTTAGGTAGAGTAACACAATCTAATAGAACCATCGTACTTGAGCAGTGTCAGTTATTAACCCTCTGATGCATACTGTTGCCATATGGCAACAAGTAACACATAATCCACTTTATTCTATTAAAGTAGAGCTCCGTCTCGACAAATCTGTTTTTTTTTCATATATACATTCTATTTTGAAGTTTTAGTTACTAATAACCCCCATAGATGACAGTAGTAAAAGTGTACTAAATTAAAGAGTGAGGTTATTAACTGTTGTGGAATTTCGTTTTTGGCAGTATTCAAAGTATAATAATATAAGTACTATGAACAAATGACAGTGATTGGGGCCTATAGAAGGGAGAGTGTAGGCTTTATAGCCCATTACCCAGCCCGCCAGAAGAGACAGTCACAAGAGACACACAAAGAAGGACGACACAAGCACATACACAATTAACAACATTTATTGACAAGCACAAACATCCATGCCTTTACCGGGAATCGAACCAGGGCCCAGCAGCTCCAGAGGCTAGAACACTAACCACTGCGCCGTCTGACCGGCAATATTTTTTGAATTGTAATTACAAATAATTTTTTTTGAAAAATTAATTATAGTTAAAGAGGGTTATTTTGAAGTATATTTAATAGTTTTATAGTCATTATTATCAAAATTGGAGAATTGTAGTTGGTTTTTGTCATATGAAAAAAATATAAAAAATTGAAATTATTTCAATTTTAATGCAGTTAATTTTTTTCAGTATTTTTCCCATAATGTAGGAGCATCAAAGATACAAATGTATTTTTTCGGGATGAAAAAAAATTCATAATAACAGGGTAATACCAAGACATATTTTCCAAGAACCACCCTACTCCTCTGCACAATGCGTTTTTTGCGTAAATCTATCAGTTTAAATTATGGAGGGTTGTAAAATACCATTGTACCAAACCAGAAGGGTACATTCTTTTTTGCCGAAACTTGAACTTTTATTTATCGCAGCGAGATACAGGAACTAATAAGTTTCCAGAAATCGACGCTAGAGTCACAGGGGACCGTTTTTGAAACTCTTTCTTGTGAGGGTTTTTTATGTATTTCCCAAAGGGAACATTTATCCAGAGAAAGAAATGATAAAACATAATTCATCTTGCTTCTACAGCGCAATTGTGAGGTCTTCATATTTAGGAAAAGAAAGGGGTATATTATGTCACGTTAGTAGGTGAAGTTACTTTTTATTTATTGTGTCTAGGGTACTGATCTGGTTTCGATGTTGGAGTGTGTATCACTATACAAGTTTTAATTACAGCTTAATGAACCAATAAACACATTTAAATGTAAATAAATACTTTATAAGGTACTTTTAATAATTTTAAGACTTAAAAATTCAACGGCAGCCACACTCTTAAAACAAAAGAGTGAAATCCACTCCAGTTGGAGAAGTGCATTTTCGACACCCTAAAGGCATGCATATTTACTCAGACTGAGTTAAAATCACTCGTTTGGAGTGATCTTGTCGGAGGTTTAACACACAAGGGATCCACTCCAAAAGGAGAAGTGCATTTTCCAGTCTGGAGGAGTGAAATCCACTCAGACTGAGGTAAATTGGGAATGTTTGTTTTAAGAGTGCACAATTGGGGCATGCGCGATTTTCACGATACCTTGTTATGACGTCCAACATCAACACGTGTACCAAATTTGAATTCTGTGCCTCTTTTTGTTTTCAGCACTATCTTTAAAACCAAAAGAAAGTACTATGGCAGTTTCTTATCAACATGCAAATAAACTTCAGTTTCGAAATTTTTACCAGAGAAGTCTCTAGAAAATAAAGTAACTGTGCAAATAATGCTCACTAAAGTCAATTTTCCTGAAAAAAAAAAACCCAAACAATATCCTATTTATTCTTCAATCTTAGAACTATTTAATTATATAATGAACTTCCAGAACCCAAAAATTATGTATAACTCTCTTGCAACTATTTGTTAATTCATAGCATAGTCAATTACAAAAATAACAGGCTTATGTAATTCTCTTTGAATAATACATGATTTTCAAAATGAAACTCGATTCCTGAGGGGCTACCCTAACAAGCAATTTCTAGTTGAAGCATAAAGTTCCGCGTGAAATTTTAATATAGTATGAAATTAATGTTGGCTGACATACTTTGTCAAAAATGATTACTATATTCGTTATTCATAAGTGATGGCAATAATATAGCTAACAATGCACAGAAATGGGAGCACGAATTCCAAAGTTTTGGTTTAAATCTTCGTTATAAAAGTAGTGTTTATAATTAAGAGAATAATAATAGTAATATAGTAAAGTAATAAAATTAATAATAATTATGATTATAATATTAATATGATATTAATGATAGTGATACTAACAATATAGTAAATAATAATAATAACAAAAACAATATAATAATAATGATAATCACAACAATAATAATAATAATAAAATAACAATAGTAGTAGTAATAATAATATAGGACTATATCATTCTCCTGGTCATCCTTGCGATTGTATATAACTAATTATCCGCCAATATATACGTAAAGATTAAAATCAAGTAAGGATAAGTTGGAAAAGCGAATTGTTATGGTTCCTGAATGTTGAGTAGTCCCTCAGGTACATATTTTTAAATCTTTAGGTTAGGTTGTACGGTTACTTGACAATGGTTAGCAAGAAAAATTGCACGCGAAATAAATTTATTCACCATTAGAGTTTACCTTAATTAAAAATTTATAACATAAATAAAGACCATAGTCCTGAACAATTCCTACAGGACAAATTAAGGTATGCAAAAAATGATAGTGAAGATCTTATAGTTAAAGTATATATGGTAATTCGGAAATGCAGATGTCTATGGTATGTAGGTTGGTACATGTTTATTCCGGCAGGTGCTTATGGTATTCAGTAAGTAGTAGTAAATTGGTTAAGAGCACGGTGGTTTACGCAATACATTTTGCGTTTTATATAAACCAAGATACACAAAATTTGGAAACCTGTAGCTTCTTCCTAAGCCAATATAATAGAGTAAAAAAAAAGCATTTCCTTAAGTAAGCACAAACATTTCCCCCGTCGCTGATGGGGTTTACCTTTAACGTTTGTTTATGGGCGCTTTCAATCTCCTCGCATCGTTCATTTTCTTCTTCGCCATCAATAGAATTGTACAGAGAAAGAAAGAAAGAATGTGGCATGGAGCTTGAAAGAAAAAGACTTCTGGGACAGTTGATTTGAAAAATGGTCCCATCCAGTCAAAGAGCTCGTTCCGTGTCGCGTGATCTTTGAGTGGCCAATCAATCACCGGCTTGATGGACGTATCGTTTCTATTCGCGGAAGGTTACAGAAAACAATTTTTGGATTGGAGTTCTATTTCGTAGGATTGCAATTTTTGAAGATTAAAATTTTTTTTACAGTAATATTGTGGCGGTTGTCACACTGTAATGTTTAATTTGAGATTTTTTTACATTGTAGTTAGTCTGATCTGGATTTGGAAACCAGGAACCTCAATATCCAATCCCCAGATTGTTTGGACGCTTTGGAGATAAGAATTGTTTTTTTGGGAGGATGGAGGTTGACTCACTAAACTGAACTGAAACTCTGGAAGAAGCATCCCCTGATTAGCTGGTGAAGCCGATTTTTGGGTCACTTGGCGACAGCTTTAGGGAGAATATGTGCCACTTTTGGCATAAATTCGCCGATCACAATTGACACTTGTCGTGGCAGTTTGCATTGGATGGCAAAATCGAATAGTACTCCAAGGAATTTAAGTCTTAAAAGTTGTTCCTGCAATTATATTTTTTAACGTACATGTTTCCGAAACGAAGCAATAACATATCAATTTTCTGTTTAAAAAAATTATTAAAATAATTGGTTTAAATTGCCTATTTTAACAGGTAAAGTATAGGATTGGCAGCAAAAGTTGGGTTGCTCTTGCAGGGTTGCCGGGCTTAACCGACCCGATTGGTGAGAGTTTTCGATGCTCCTTCCAGAGTTCCAGTTCAGTTCAGTGGATTGACTAGAACTAAGAAGTTAAGGGTAATAGTAATGCGGCTCTGAACTGTTTTTTGCCTTTAAAGCTTTTGCGAAACAGTTCGTCGAGAAAAGATGGCCTCCAGCAATGACGTTTCATTACAGATTCTGATTGGAAAAGAAGAAAATAGGAATAAACGAGTTTCAAGAAATACTTGGGCATTGTTAAAATTAGGAAGCAGTATGAAGCAATCAAAATATGAGAGTGAACCAGAAATGACAACAAAATACGAAATGAGAAAGTCGTTGTTCGAAATAACAATGCGCAAAATACAATTATAATTAAAGAGAAGTTTGATTAATTTTGAATGCATCGTTGAACTAATTCTTCATGACACTTACATTCTTATAACAAGTAAAAATGCAAATAGGCATTGTTGTCACCTATGATAAAAACACAATTTCATTAATTTCCGAATTATAATAATAACTTTCTAATAATTAATTTCGAATTCTAATAATAATTTTCGAATAATTAATTTCTAATTCTAATAATAATTTCCAACAATTAATTTATGATTCTAATTTTCTAATTCTAACAATAATTTTCGAATAATTAAATTCTAATTCCAATAATAATTTTCAAATAATTAATTTCTAATTCTAATAATAATTTTCTAATTCTAATAGTAATTTTCTAATTATAATATTAATTTTCTAATTCTAATAATAATTTTCTAATTCTAATAATAATTTTCTAATTCTAATAATAATTTTTTAATAATTAATTTCTCATTCTTATTTTCTAATTCTTATAATCTCAGTACATAATACATATACTTTTATAAAAATATCGTACAAAAATTATTCCCCATGACCAACTTTATTTCAACATCAACAAGCAGAAGAATAAAAAAAAACGGAATAAAAAGAATGATTTACTTCCCCCGCTATGAGTGGGAGTACGAATTCGATCCACCGGAACCCTCGAACATTAATTAACGCCTTCGAGGACGTTCGAGTGAGATTTATGGGCGAATTTTCACGACCTTACCTGCCCAAAAACAAGGATTCCGCGCATTTTTCTCATCACTTGTCCAACGACGGATAAAAGATGGCTATGGAAGCTCAGAAGAAAAAAAAAGCTTTCATGCCTATGTTAAAGAAGATACAAGGTAAAGTTGTTAAGAAGTTTACAACCTGCGAATTTGTAATTACATTTTTTGGAAATGGGGAAAAAATATTTTTTTTTTGTATAATAAAAATATAGCTATAAATATAGACGATGGACAGCAATTTGATATCCCAACAAGAAGGTGCGTATCATTGTCTGGTTTACATCGTGTCCATTTAACAGATAAGAAATGAATATGTACAAAGGCCCTCGCCAGATAAGACGGTGAAAAATGCCCCCATTCCAATCGGGCTAATTTTTTTTCTGAAAATACCTCATAGTATGGACAACTTCTCAGCCAAGTTTCAGCTCAAAAATGTGACGCATTTTTGAGTAAAAAATTAAAGTTTTTTTCTTTTTAAATTGATTATTCCCTGAATATATTTGATAAATCCAAAAAACTACTCATGAGTTTTTAGATATTATTGAGTAGTATTCTCAGAAAAATCCGCTCATAAATCTGATCGAGCGATCATTCTTAAAAATGCATTTTTATTTTTCAAAAAAAAATTTCATGCCAAAATCGTTTGGTCACAACTTAGGATTTTGTCTCTACATATTCCTCTATTATCAATCTATAATATATATTTTTTTCAGATTTTTAAAATTATTGGACGATAGTTTAAAAAAAAATAAAATATTCTTAAAACCTGACTTTTCGCACTACTTACTCGGCAGATGGCACTCCTAACAAAGGCGGGGAAATTCAATCTGGGAAAATTTCTTTCGGACTAAAGAATTTAGCATAGATTTAGAAAGTAGCAGATCTGCCTCTAGGGGGAAAGGTGAAGCCATTTGTTAACCATTATCCCATAAGGCAGTTCGCAAGCTCTTGCACATGGCATGCCATACGCCACCAGATGGCACCATGAGATAATTCGACTAATAAAAGATATATATTCAATATTAACTAATTAAAACTTTTTACAAGTTTCGCTAGCATCATTTTATAGCTGCATGCGTATTGATAATTTCTGTAAGGCATGAGGTATATTCACAAAAGAAGCAAGTTAAAAATGCAGTTTTTATTGTATGTAACTCTTCGGAAAAACCATTTTTGCGAATCAGTATCCCGTGATGCATTGCGAAAACGACGAAATGTGGATTCATCACGCATCATTGCGTTGTACGGGATTGCGCAATCGGTGGGCATGCTTTTTCTAAATCTATGGATTTTAGAGCAAAAAAATCAGGCTTTAAGAATTATTTTTTTAAACTATCGTCCAATAATTTTAAAAATCTGAAAAAAATATGTATTATAGATTGATAATAGAGGAATATGTAGAGACAAAATCCTAAGTTGTGACCAAACGATTTTGGCATGAAATTTTTTTTTGAAAAATAAAATTGCATTTTTAAGAATGATCGCTCGATCAGATTTATGAGCGGATTTTTCTGAGAATACTACTCAATGATATCTAAAAACTCATGAGTAGTTTTTTGGATTTATCAAATATATTCAGGGAATAATCAATTTAAAAAGAAAAAAAACTTTAATTTTTTACTCAAAAATGCGTCATATTTTTGAGCTGAAACTTGGCTGAGAAGTTGTCCATACTATGAGGTATTTTCAGAAAAAAAATTAGCCCGATTGGAATGGGGGCATTTTTCACCGTCTTATCTGGCGAGGGCCTTTATTTGGAAATCATTTAAATTTTATAAAAATGTATTCATTATGCTTTGATATCATCTCGTGAAATGAATAAGTACAAGAAATACAAATATACCGAATATGCAATTTTTTTAACTTTTGTGAGATTGGTCAACATATGCTAATTAAAATTAAACTCACCATTTAACTCATTATAAAAATTACAACTTATTATAAAAATGGACTTCGTTTCCTTATCAGCATTTTTTACCATGTGAGCACATAAATGGTTAAAATTTGTATAAAAAATCAAATTAAGGACAAAAGACTTAACTTTTTGCCATTTTCCATTCAATGGTTTTTCTTTCCATTACATTTTAAATGACTTAATCGTTGTTCAATGATTTAAAATAATGTTAAAAGATTCTGTTATGTTAGCCAAAACAAATTCTTATTACTTTTAGAAAGCATTCAACAAACAGCTGTTGATTGAAAAAAAAGAGAAAGTCATTATTATACTTTTCTTTATTTTTAAGAAGGAAAAGAATTATTTTAAATTATAGTTCACTTTATATAGTGCTAGTTTTATCAAAATATGAGAATGGCACTTTATCATTGCATTATCTTAATAACGCAATAGTTCCGTTTTAAAAACTCCATCTTATACATTTCATAACGGAAAAAGCTCCCATTTCTTTTCTTATTCCAGAAATATAGCCGAAAATGATGCCAAAAAATAATAATAAAGTTGCCAAGTCAGGCAGTTTCTTTCCAATACATTCCAAATGGAAAGACATTTGCGGAAGAATTGCCTCAGTGGAAAAAGTGGAAATCCTATGATCGCTTGCATTATCTTTAACGGCACATACCTTAGCTCATCCGTATCACCCTTTTCTATCACATTTACGTTATTTTATTTAAAAACTTAAAAAGACAATTTTCCAAAGTTACATTTTTTTTCTGATTGAAATAATTGAATTCATGGATACTCAGTTGTAATACGGTATTTTAAAATACTCATTAGAATTAATGACTATCAATGGTTTGTTCACAATAATAAAATGTATCAAATTATGACATGACAGTGATTGCGCCCTCTAGAAGGGAAGGACGTAGGCTATATAGCCCATCAACCCGCTCGTCAGAAGAGACAGTCACAAGAGACACACAAAGAAGGACGCCACAAACACATAGACAAATACCAACATTTATTGACAAACACAAACATCCATACCTTAACCGGGATTCGAACCTGTGCCCAGCAGCTCCAAAAGCTAGTACACTAACCATTGCGCCAGTGGACCGGCATGTATCAAATTAACTAGTTGTTTTTCTTCAAATTCTGTCTACTTATAAGTTTGAAGACTAAAAAATGATTACCGGGTTGAGTCAAAAGTTTTTTCGTATTTTCGACTGCAAAAGAATGCACAACAATCACACAATACTAAAGATTTATTCCTCGAAGTACAATTTATTATGAAGCATGATTTTTTGCCATATCTCTACCAAAAGTTCAATGCATCTCTATATAATATAAAATTGTAATTGTCGTACGCTTGAAAGCCACGTGACTTACGCGGCTTCTGCCAATCAGAAACGTCAGAAACGTTGAAAGTAAGTGTGGTGGGGTGCTTGTTTTGTGCCGGGGCTGCATCAGGTTGCGTCCCGTGGCTTGGTAGAGATTGTTGCTTAGCTCTAGAGCTACGTGATGCCCTGGAGCAGTCCCACGGAAACTAGCTTATTTTTCGACTCTTGGCATCGGTCTTGAGTTTGCGGCCACGGATCGTAAAAACCATAGAGTTAGGCAAGAGAATAGAGCGGTCTATATGTATGTGTGCAGTTTCGCACAAAAGAAGCAGGCTAGAGCTCTACATCTTGGGATACTCAGTGTCAGTTTCCATAGTTTCGGCTACTATGTTATGCGGGGTAGCTGAAAAAAATGCTAAAGCGGTGCATCTTGGGAAACCTCAGTGCCAGTTTGTTATGAACAGTAGCTCGAAAAATCAGACAGCCCTGATTCAATAAATTTGAACTGATAGACCCATAGACATTAAATAGAATGGACTGCGCTTCAATAGTAAAGCAGCTTAGGGAGGGAAAACTGAAATCGGTTTTTTGAAAAACTGGTGTTTTGGCCCCGGTTTTGACAGAAAAAAACGCTTTTTATGAGGCTGGTCTGAACCGGAGACGTTTTTTTTATGGAAAAAAACCGACATCCCTTGCAAATTGCATTATGTCTTAAACATCACAAATCGCCAAGAGGAGAAAGGTTGCTACATATTTCAACTTAACGCTACCGTTTCGTTACGAACTATTTCAAATTGTCACCAGACCTGAATATCAGCTGGCAAGCCGAAGTGGTGACTTGCATCTATTTCCAAGTCACGTGGATTTATTCTAATCACAGCCGCTTGGTGTTTTTGCAGACGATTTTTTGCGCATAGTTCTTATTTTTCTCTTCTGGTTTTTATAATAAATATTTATTTATGTTCTTTTAATCTCTGAGCATGTTAACACTCGTGAATGTTATACTCTTAATTCAGTAACGTTTTGTGCAATATGCCAAATGCTTGTGCAATTCCTAATTGTAAAGATAGGTATAAAAAAAAGATTTGTCACACTTCACAGGTAAAATTAGTTCTGCATACTTTTAGAAATTGTGTTCTTTATAAACTATACTTTCTATCGCGAAATAATTAAGAAGCTCTTTTATACTGAGGAATCATATTCATGATTAAGTCAACGTTGTTAGAATTCTAATTATAATTAATCTTTTGGGCCAAGTAAATTAAATTAATGGTCTGAAAATTGACAGCTTAGATGTAGAATAGTTTTGGTACAATTTGGTAAAAAAATAACCTGTTTTTGCAATCGTAGTTTTTGAGTTCTTTATATTTAAAAAGTCGAGCATTCGTTGATTTGGAATATATTGATGCGTTTTAGAAAGCTGGTTTATTCCAGGTGAAATAAAGGTATAAGCAAATTTCAAACAACCTATTCGAATTTCTTTTCTTAAATCGGACTATTAGAACGAAAGTTATAGAGACGGCTGAAAATCTTCAGCATGTCAATCATCAACTTATATTTCAGCAACACTCGACAAAAACCTATTTAAACTTCTTTTAAATTAATTTTTAATAAAGAGTCCACGTGATTCTATTGTTCAAGCAATCTTAAAAAGACGTACAAAAGCAAAGGAATAATCTGATATCCAGGGCCCAACTTAGGGACCCAGGGCACAAGCAAATTTGGGGCCCCGGAACATACACCGATAAAATATTTGCGTGTATTTTCCTATCTTACACTGTTAAAAAAATAGCCGAAGTAATTAGATTGGAAAGCATGCTTAATTCCCCCCCTCTCCCCCTCCAAAAAATAATAATTATTATTATCTTTTGTGAATTGATCAATTCAGAGTTTAAACACAATTTCATAGTAAACTTTTGTTCGTGAATTTAATTTTTTTTTGTTTACTCCAAATTAAAAAAATTTGGGGCAGTTTTATTGATCATAAATGATAAATGTCCTGTCCATGCAGAAAATTTAAAGGCCCCCTTTAAGGGAGCCCTGGGCACGTGCCCCATTTGCCCTGCCGGAAATCAGGTCCTGCTGATATCTATTAAGAATATTTTAAAAAACTAGCGATTCATTTTTGTTCCTTTCCAAGTTTTTTTATCATACCATTACATTGTCGGCGCCATGTGTTGTGGAAAAACTCGCCAAAAGGTAAACTCGCCATACAGGCGAGCCAAACGCGACACAGTCACGTGACTGTGTAAGTTTGATTATGAGGACACTTTAGGATTGCCAATGCTCAGTCAACTCTATTTAATGTCTCTGGAAAGACCCCTCTGCTCCTCCTTCCTAACTCTATAGTAAAAACAGCCGAAGCCGATGCATCTTCCCTTTTTCGTCTTTTGCACTCCCCAAGCTGGTCGGGACCTTTTAATTAAAATTCTTCCTGATTGTTCTAATTAATTTTTGCAGTATGAAATTAAAAATATTGAATTAGTAAACAGTGAATAAATCACCAATTCAGTTCTTCAAATGATTTTGGGGAGGATTAAACGCACTGAGCCAAACGTGGTAACTAAATAAGGTTAAGAGTTTGACGTCATCGCATCAACCAATCAAATCGTTTTTCACTGAGGATGACTAATTTATGTTTAATGAGCAGGAAGCATGCTTTATTCAATGCAGATTGCATAGATGAGCATTCCTACATTGGCAGTACCCACTTATTAGTCTTTAATGTTTGTTGCGGAGCAAACAAAGAGGAATTGCGCAGCAATTCAAGGGGGTTGGCGAGCGGTAGCGAGCAGGGGGCGGAGCCCCCTAGTTGTTTATAAAATTCGACCGGATTCGGCGCAAAGAACTCGCGACACCCCATCTCGACATCACTCATATTAGGGAACTAACTGAAAGGAAGGCATACAAAGGAGTTTACAACGAATCCGGCAATGATCGCTGTACTGCGCCAGATGAACAAATTTTTAATGTTAAGTCAATAGGATCTTTCCCACAAACTTAAAGCAAAAATCGTAATTATGAGTTTATCTGCGGTTTTCAATTAAGTACAGTTTAATAGATGTTAAGAAAGTAGGAAGTGCAGATAAACTTGCTTTTACAATTATACATATATGTATAAACATATGCATATTGTAATGCCACTACATCAGCAATATGTGTATTGCCACTGCATCAGCGATTGATATTGTCATTATTTGATTGAAAACTACAGGTCTAATAGGATTTTTATTTTAGAAGATCCAATTGTGACTTAACATTGAGATCATCTAACATCTTCATAATCTCATCTTATTAATACGACGGACGTTTAACGTGAAATAACACAAAATACACAAAGTAGAATCAAGCATGTACTAATCTCCTTGCCAACCTAACTTGGGTAAAAACAAAGAGTAAAAAGGCAGAGGGGAAAGTGCGGTTAGTTCGTTAGTTGGAAACTATTGTAAGGAAATATTTACATACAAAATTATCTGAATACAATTTAACCAAAATACATTTTTCTTTCTGATAAAATTGCCAAATTTTCTCAAATAATATTCAAATCTGTTAGACCTTAAAAGAAATTAATGTTTTGAACATGTTTTCTGGATGGATTCACAAATAATTTATTCAACTCTTTACTTCCTCTTAAGGATCTTCTCCTAAACATATTTCTATTTACCCAACTTAGGTTGGTAAGGAGTTTAGAATCCGTTCCTACCGCATCAAGAAAAAGTTTTAATTTATGAGCTAAAAACTTAGCCAAAACAAACATTTAGAAAGCAATACATAAAACAACTTTTTTGTAAAAAAAAAAGCTAACTCTATAAATATAAATATGGAGGAGCGTTTATCCAAGCCGCTCATAAAAAATCCCAGATAGCTCCGTAACTTAAAAAAGCAACTAAATTTCTATTTAATGAGACATTTTAACACATTAAGTGGATGAACTCCAACTGCTTTCAAATGCTGACACCGTAAATCCCCCTCAGACCGCCACAAATTTCCCTTTTAAAAAATAAAAACCCCTAAACTGCATTTGCTGAATTTATTGCACCGTCCGTTTTCAAGATGCGGTGGAAGAGGAGCAGAAAAACCGCATTTCTCACTTTTATTTTGTGGTGGAAAAGAAAAGATCGTTTTGTTGTTATCACCTACTTTTGGATGTAGGTAATCTGACTTAAGGGGTCACAGGTGTCTTAAAAATGTGCAAAGAAGGTACAACAAAACATAGTTTGATCTTTCATGTCATTTTTGAACTACTGAATGTATAAGTATAATTTTTTTGTATGTAATTCTACAAGATTTATTTATTATAAAACAAGTTTTAAAATTTATGAAACTTTAGCCAAAACTAAAATAAATGATATTAAACATGAAGGTACTGGAACACACTGTGATTAGGCTTGCGCGGCAAATTGTGAAGTCAAAATTGAACAAAAGACCAAGAAAATGACTTTATATTGTACAAATATGTACAAACTAGGACTTATACCTAAATTCTCAGCTCAATTTTAATTAGAAATTATTTTAAGAACTTTTTTCTAACAAAATTAATAAAAATTTAAAAATTTTGATTTTATATTTTTTTAAAAATAATTTCTAATTAAAATTGAGCTGAGAATTTAGGTATAAGTCTTTGTTTGTACATATTTGTACAATATAAAGTCATTTTCTTATTCATTTTTTCAATTTTGACCTCACAATTTGCCGCGCAAGCCTAATCACAGTGTGTTCAAGTACCTTCATGTTTAATATCCTTTATTTTAGTTTTTGCTAAAGTTTCATGAATTTTAAAACTTGTTTTATAATAAATAAATCTTGTAGAATTACATACAAAAAAATTATACTTATACATTCAGTAGTTCAAAAATGACATGAAAGATCAAACTATGTTTTGTAGTACCTTCTTTGCACATTTTTAAGACTCCTGTGACCCCTTAAGTTAAGAAGATTGTTTGTTTTGTAAAGTATCTATATAAATCTACATGGTGGCTATTGTTGACAGGCTTCATGATCGTTCACCGTTGTCAACGAAGATTTTTGTTTTTATATATTGTTTGCGTTTTGGTTTGGCATAGTTAATATGAGTATCTGTGAGTTTTTTTGTAAGTCAACTGAAAAATGAAAATCGGCTTTGGAAAATAGTTTTAGTTTTACAATATTAATTAAATACCTAACGGGAAATTCATGTTTTATAAAATAATTCTACATTTTTGTTATTAGACTATGTTTTTTATTTCAATGGCTTTCTAATTCCTAAAATTTTACCTTCAGGTTGGCATATGCATTCATATGTACTGGGCAATTTTCTTACATTTTAAAATGAGGAAATTAGCCATTCCCTTACTTTTTTGAAAGAATGTTAAGGGGACGCATTGCCTGAAATTTACGGCTGCCCAGAAAATAACTAAACATGTTCGAATTCTGTGATCTAAGGATATAGCAGAAAAAAAGGAATCCTTTATAAAGGTGGAGGTTTGTTGACAATTATATAGTGTTTTTTAAATTGTTTTTGAAATTTTATGGTGTGATTTTTTTAATTTTTTAACTTTTTCAGCTTATAAATGGTTAAAACACTGAGGCTTATATTTAAACTAATGTAGAGCTCCAATATTTTCCCTGTGTTGAAACATATGCGTTTAATAAAAGTTGGTATGGGATATGGTCTAGTGTAAATAGATTTTTTTTATAACCATACCAACTTTTTTTAATAGATATTGTTGGAACATTTTGAAAAAAAAATCAATTAAAAATTCTTTAAATTGTAAGAGGAGTAGCATTTAAAAAAAAGTTTTAAAAAAAATATGTAAAAAAACTTACATTTTAATGTATATAATTTTTCTTATATGTTTATTAAATGTTTGTTCTTTGTAAAAATAGTCCCATTTGAATGCTAGCAGTGAAAATACTGGATTTAATTTTTTGGGTACCGCGTCCCCCTAATGCCTTGCCGATTAGTTTGAATAAGTCGTAGCAATGAAAGTTTGAATTGAAAAGTGCATCATCCATTACTTTCTTCGTATTTAAAAAGCTTTAAAAAAAAACCATAACAAACAATACCAGTTCTTTTAAATCAACAATTCATTCCGAAAATCCGCCTGTAAACCAACATTTAAAACTTATTTCTTGGTTAATATTTTTATTTGTCGACCTTTCCTTATGCTTCGTTTCTCCCTTTCAAAAGTAGTGAAGCATTTTTAGGTTCAAAAGCGGGGACGCTGAATTTTTTTTAAACGTCCTTTTCTCCTCATTATTTGTGTTGTCGGCTCTTCTTTTTAATGGAGTTCTTAAATTCCTGTCGGAAGCTGTGTATTTCCGCGGCACATGTTTACACTTTTGCGGCATAAATACTATCTTTGCTTAGGGATCGAGAAGTGTTTGATATTTGTAGGTCGGGATATACTGATAAATAAATTTTTGTTAATTTTTTAGATTAACTTGATCAGGAATAAGATATTTAAGAAAAAGAATATAAATCTATTTGAATAGTTTGTAATTTAATGGGCAATTCCGAATACTATACTGAAACATTAGTAATATCCAGAGTTTAGTACAAATTATGACTAATGCTGATACGCTGGCACGTTAATAAAAAATAAAGTTATTTATCTACATTCTAACTACTACTATCCGATAAGATAAAATATTTATCTTTTTTCTTGAGTTTTATATCGATGAAGAAAATATTGCAAACTGTTATAATGTACATAAAAAAGTGGTTATTAGAATTTTGCATACTATAAAATTGCCAAACGTGCACTATAATAGTAAAATTATGATTATAATAAATAAACTCAACTGTTTATAATAAATTTTACACTTCCAAAAAGTAAGTGTTTTATAAATATCCAAAGTAAAAAAAAATCTCTTTAAACTAGCATTAAAACAGCATGTGAATTATCCCATCTTTTAATGAAATCGTACAATTTGCAGATGGTCCTCTCACCCTAAATTACAGAATGTCAACTATAACGTGATGAATATCTCTTTCCCAGCCTGACAAAAACAAAATAAAAGGCAGACGAGAAAAAAAAATAAGATAAAAGCATTTCCACTCATCTGACATCCAGACTCATCTACCCCACCCCCACTGATATCTCTGTCTGCACCCTATTAACGAAGACGCCCCCTTGAAACATAGAGAATAGATACAAACCACTCTTTACGGACAATAAGAGAAATGTATCTCTGGTAAAAATAGTTCTTTCTGGACTGAAAAAGAATCACAAAGAAAATGAAACATTTGAAAAAGCACCAGCAACCGATGGAAAAGCTCTACAGGGAGCGTGATGTCATACGAAATATTGCATTAAAATTTAGTTGAGGAAATCTGACCCATCATAAACAAATAAAAATATTTCAAATCAATGAATAAAATAAAATACTGATATTCAAACAACTAATCTAAAAAATTAAACAAACGTGCTTTTTTTCTTTTTAATTTTCGTTCCCGCTGAATGCGCTGAAACTTCTTTTAAATTGAAATAAAAAGTATAAATTGTAATCTTACAATGCTATTCCTATTCGGCTCACGTTTTGCACTCCTACACCCGCTTGCGTCCGAATTATGAAAAATCGCTTCTTAAATGACGCTTACGATACATAAAGTATATTTTCCTAAAAATTAGTAGCTCTACCAACAGTAGTTTTGGCTGGGCGTTGATACGTGAGTGAGTCAAACAGGACTTAGCCTTTAATATGTATAGATTGAAAGTTGAGTTTTTTAACAGTCACTAATCGGCAAAATATTGGCAACAGAAACCACTTTTCAAATTCCTATCTTACTTAGCCATCACTATACAAAGTTATGGAATTTAACATATAAGCTATGGAGAGACAAAGCTATTTAATTTAATATAGTTTTACACAATATCGAATGTTATCCATCTGATGTCAGTTCTCTATAATTTTAACATTGAGATTGCGAGTCAAT
Source organism: Hylyphantes graminicola (assembly GCA_023701765.1). Lineage (NCBI taxonomy): Eukaryota > Metazoa > Arthropoda > Arachnida > Araneae > Linyphiidae > Hylyphantes > Hylyphantes graminicola. The sequence goes on along the minus strand of CM043117.1, from coordinate 49,957,144 downwards.
ATCGAAAGTAGATCATGATATATCCTCTGCTAGTAGGGCAAAGTAACAGCATAAAACACTCACAAACTAATATTTAAAAATTAGCTTACCATTTCACCAATATAACATTCAAAGTTGACATATTAACATACGCTAAATGGGTGATAACGACATTTCATGTGTACATAACGTAATTGGTCATTGGTACATAAATACCACTCGGACTTCAAAATCAAATTACTTAGGGACATAAATGAGCTACATAACAAATCTCCTAAATCAATTACTGAATATTTGAAAGAGTTTGATATAATATTAAATGACTCCATTGACATACAAAATCCCCCATCTCGATTATTTGCAAAGCAAAACTAACTCCAGCCCATAACGACGCTGGTCATTTCAAAAGCCTACGTCATCAAATGGCGTCGTTTAGCTGCCTGTTTGTGACGCTGCGTTAGCATTTCCCCGTGCAAACAAGTAATATGGCAGTCGTTAAGAGAAGTTCTGAGATAGAAATATGGATTTCTGTGGTTTGACTGCATTGTAAAGAATAATTAATTTTGTACTAGTAAAATCATAAAAATTAAAGATTCTTTGATTCTTTAAGAGCGCTCATATTGGTTTTTCTCATAGATATCATAGTTAAAGTATTAGATTGGCAGATCACGTGACAACCAATGCTAACGACGTTACGCGCATGGAGACCAAAATTGGAGGGCTATGGGGCCAGTGTTGCCACCACTTTAAAAAAGTACTACAGAAAAATAGAAACTAATTTTAAAATTACTAAAAAAATATTATAAAAATACTAGAAAAAACATCTAAATTTTTTTTTTCAAAGTCACTTAAATTATTCCAAAATGCAGCTAGTATTTTTATGGTATTTTTTTGAAATTTTAGAATTAAATTTTATTTTTTCGTAGCACTTTTCTCCTTAAAGTAGTGGCAACACTGGCTCCTTAACCCTCCAATTTTGGTCCCTATGCGCATCTCGTCGTTAACATTGGAGGTCGCGTGATCTGCCCATCTAATACTTTAACTGGTTTTTCTGCATTAAAACAAACCTACTGATTAACACTACCTGATGTCCAGACTACTTCAGCAACTGGAATATCTGAGCACCTCTTGTATCTACAAATGGTTACGGCTGTTCAAAACCTTTTTATGGTGAAATCAAGAATTTTACGCTACAAAAGTTTTGAGTGTTTATTTACTGGGTTTGGATATTATCTTGGACATTATTGTTATCCTTCTGAAGAAAAGTGAAGAATTTTATCTCTCTTACAGAATGATGCAAGCTTCCTTCCAGTGTTTTGCCATTTGGCAACGTAAACTGTAACCTACTTTACAAATTAAAAATATTGCTGATGTTCTTGAACTTTAGCTAAATGTCATTTTATGGAAGCTATGTTGAAGTTTCAGAATGGAAAAAGTAAAATGTTTTAAGGAAATATAATTTGACAATGAAAGTGATTTAACTTTCCTGAAATTTATGCATAATTTCTAATGCTAAGTCAAGGCGATGTCATTATTTTACAATTTGAAATAATTAAGTTGTTAAAAAATGTTTTTCAATAAATGGCCATCAAAGATCGAAAAGCTTTTTGAGTGAAAAAAAAAGTCATTCATTATCGGGTTAAGAGAGATATAGTCAGTCCCATAGAGCAAATACGTTAGCCCCATTTTATTTTGCCATTATGAAGATTCTAATACCAGGTGAAAAAAATGCTTACAAAACAAAGCAATACCTTTGCTGAGGTTGCGATTTCGGAAGTTAATGCATTAGCTCTATGTGACTGACCACGAATCTTAGTACACCGTGTTCCATTGTTCTGATTCAGCAATCTTGGACATAATCGCTAAACGATTGCTTAGGTGATACTCCCTCGTATGTCGCAAATAACGGGATTTTTAGTAGACGAAATGAATGTTGGCTGTTCCTTTGTAAATTCCTATGTAGTTATAATCGGATTTAGGTTGATCCATTTTTGACGTATTTTGGAACCTATGTTAAGCCAGCACGAGCCAGCAAAAAAAAACTTTTTTTACTTTTCATGCAACAAATTGTGCTTTTCCCAGTGACTACCAGTTGTATTGATACAATGCAGAAATTGTATTTCAACCAAATAATGGAGAATTAGCTAATAATAGAATCAATAAATTAATAATTGAGCAAGCTAGCACCAAAATTATGTAAAATTACGCAGCTCGACTGTATTCTTCGGAAGTGTAGTTCAGCACCTTGCTTCGGATAAATAGCTGTACAAAAGCTTAAAAATATATATTACGGCAAATAAATGTTACAATTTTGTTACAGATATATTTGAAAAAATATAGTTTACAGTTTTTTTTACCAATCACACAAGGATAAAATAATCGTCTTCCCTTTTGATCGGCAGTTGTAGTGGAACAACTGAAATTTGTGTCCGCATGCCATTAACTTAAATCTGGTATTGAAAGATCGTAGTTTCTATATTTGTACAATGCTTGTGTTCTACTTGTACACTCTTAAAACAAACGAGTGAAATCCACTCCAGTTGAAAAAGTGCATTTTTGACACTGGAAAGGAGTGAATATTAAATCGGACTGAGTTAAAATCACTCACGTTTGGAGTGATCCTGTCGGAGGTTTAACACACAAAGGATCCAATCCAAGAGGAGAAGTGCATTTTCCAGACATGAGAAGTGAAAATTACTCAGACTGAGTTAAAATCGCTCGTTCGTTTTAAGAATGTACTGTTGGAATACAAGTTTTTGTTCTGATTTTAACTCATTATGCCAACAAAACCACCGTCAGGACTTTAAACTGCACAGCTTTAAACCGCTTTCATACACACTGATGGTGCTCATTTGTTTTTTAAAAGTGATGTAGTTATTAGTAGGATAACCTGTACTAGTAATTATGACACTTGCGTAAAACGTAATACTCATAATATATTAAAATCTGAGTTTCAACTTTGTCACACCATGGCGGCAATATGTCGAGTGGTTGTAATTATCACAAGGCATTTCCAGGGAAATGGAATACTGCTACTCGAAATGGGTCACATTAGAAGGAAAAATGGAGTATTAGTTGCATATTTATTCGATTTAGGGAATTCTGAGGTTTGCTGTTAGTGCTGAACACTTGATAAAGATTCCTTATGGAAATGTTATTTTAAGAATGTTTATGTTGACATTACTTACTTGTTAGCTATGTAACTTAATTTTTATGAAAGAAAGTTTTATCATTCAAATTGCGACCAAACACCATCTTTAGTAAACGATATTACATTAAATGCTTCAAGCACGACATTTTCACGGTATTCATACATATTTTTATGTGGGACATTTTGTTTAATTCTTATGTTAAGGATTAATTAACTTTACTAGTTGATAGTATTTTCAGAATTTTTTTTTTATTTAGATTTATAGTTCACATAAAACATTAGTAGTTTCATTTGCTAATTGATATTCTCTGAGAGAATGGAGCACTCTCCAGAACCGAATGGTAATCGAAATTAATTATTCTGATTTTACCATTTTTAGTATTAGAAAAGTACGCTGTCAAAAACAAATACTACATACATGCATAGCAGAAAATTTCGGGCAACAAAGTTCCTATTAAATTTTATGTGCTGCTGACAAAATTTGTTGAAATTTTGTTTTTTGTTATCAAGCAATACAGAAAATATACGTACCTACACTCCTTGCCAACCTAAGTTGGGTAAATAGAAATATGCTATGTAGAAGATCCTTCCGCGGATGTAAAGAGTTCCATAATTTTTTTGTGAATCTATCCAGAAAACATGTTTAAAATATAAATTTCGTTTAAGGTCTAACATATTTGTATATTATTTGAGAAAATTTGGCAATTTTATCAGAATGAAAAGTGAATTTGGTTAAATTGTATCTAGATAATTTTATATGTAAATATTACCTTACAAGAGCTTCCAACTAACGGAGCAACCGCACTTTTCCCTCAACCTTTTTGCTCTTTGTTTTTACCCAAGTTAGGTTGGCAATGAGTTTAAGAGATATTTTCTGCATTGCTTTATACGTCAAAAAAGAAAAATAAATAAACGTCCTGCCATAACACATATGCGAACCTTTGTTCATGGCACAGGAGCCGCGACACACGGACCACTAAACCATAGCAGCCACGGAAGATCTTGCCTCAAGTTTATTTTTCGTAATCAAACACAAAAACCTTTCGTAATCACAACAGAACTGCACCTTCTTACCATTTGCAATCTGTATCAGGGGTTACAGATTTTATCTGTTTACAGAGAAAATACGTCTTTTGATAAATTGAGAAGTAATTTTAAATGTAAATTTCTGTACTTTTAGAAAACAGAAATTTTCTTTTAGAAAATAACACAAATATTTTGTCTTTTAACAGATTTTTCTGCAGAGTATATATGCTACCAAGTTATCCATACTGCTTCCCCTTTTACAGTGTATTTATACCTCGAAACAAGTTTTTTCAATTTAAAAAATTATTTTTATGGCTAATTTATTTTTTAAGCTATAGATAAATATTGTTTTCCTAAAACAGTTTTATTTCGATTTTCTCTCTGCAATTGCATTGATTTTTTTCTTTTAAAAATATGAAATGGTTATTGTAAATTATTTCACGGAAAAAAGTAAATTTGTTCTTCTAAGAGTAAATATTAGAATTCCATTTCAAAGTCAATAAAAACTAATGTTGACTTTCCCGGTTTATTGATTCTTTCTTCAGTACACTTTAAAAATTCATAAATGGATTTTGTGTCTTACTTAAATATACTTACAAAAGTCTGTAAAGCAGGATGTTTTAAAAAAGTAAAAAAAAAACCCGCAAAAATGCATGAAAATAAAAGTCTAAATATTAGTAAGTCGTCGCATAAAAACAAATTCTATAACTACAAAACTTGCATCTTCCATGATGCAGCTAACATATAGGAGTCAGTTAATTCATTGCAGCTATTTGTAATCGTGAAAAAGTAAATTTTTGCAATACTTATTTAAGTTGAATTGAACAGGGATGTTTTCAAAATTGTTAGTATACAGGAAATGGCAAATTCATTCCAGCTATGCACGGTTAAAAATTTTGTGTTTGCTTTCACCATAATAAGGGTTCCTAGTAGCTGCAACGGATGTGTGGTGAAATGTTTCACCATATTTTCGGTATTCAGTCGAACCATTTATCAAGTTTTGGAAACAACAACCTGAGAAACGGTTTAACCCAATACCAAAAATAGGGTGAAACATTTCACCGCACTGCCGTTGCAGCTAGTAGAGACCCTTATTATGGTGAAAGCAAACAAAAATTTTCAACAGTGTATGAAATCATGAAAAAGTAAGTTTTTTCTATACTTATCAAATTCAAATTGAACTGGGATGCTTACAAAATTCACTCATTTTTGTGGCTGGCAACATAATAAATCGAAACTAGACCCGATGTCACAGCTTTACATTGAAATATAGGTTTGCAATAAGTCCCCGTGTACACTGTACAACCTATTTTAAGAGTTTTGGAATACCAGATTAAAATGTCGATTATATCCTAAACTAAAACCAATAGACAACTGAAACGGCCACGTCTAGTACAATTAGCACCATGTTTATGCTTGTAAATATAACCGTTCGATAATTATAGGTTAAGAGTACCACAATTGAAAAATATCTAATGAAAGATATTCAAATGTCAATTCCAGAACTATATGTTTACCTTTGTTAGAAGATTAGAAAATGAAAAGACAGAGATTTTCCATTAATAAACATAAACCCCTTTGAGATTCACTATGGATTATTAATACCTTTTCAAAATAAAACGACGTGGCCATTCTAAAGGAAAGCGAGTCAAGTCATGTGCAAGATAATTGGAACAATTGCAAATGGCAGAATCATAGTCTTTAATTAACATTGTTTATTTAAACAGGTGTATATGCAACAATCATTTGAACAACTTTATACAGAAATAGTTGGCTTCGTTCTTTTCTTCGAAATTATTGTAGCAGGAACTTAATCCTTTCGCTACAAAGGATTTTTGCTTCCTCTTTATTTGAAAAGAATAACATTATATAGAATCCTTAGTTGTTCGGGCGGTTTGGGGCGCTTCAGTAAGGAAAGGGTTAAAGCATTCTATCATTGCATGTGCACTGTTAAGAATACGGCGCTTGGTTACACCACAATAATATTTGGTTACGCCGCAATAATACTTGGTTACACCACAATAATATTTGGTTACACCATAATAACGGTCCCTAGAAGTTGCAGCGGCTGCGTGGTGAAATGTTTCAGTTTATTTTGACATGAGATTGAACTAGTTTTCAGGTTTTGAAAATAAAAAATTTGGAAAATGGTTCAATTGAATACCTTAAAATATGGTTATACATTACACCACCCGGACCTGTCAGCTACTGGTATACATATTTTTGTTGAAACCAAGCGCCAGATTTTGAGATTGTATAAAACAACAATATTCACTGTTAAATATTGTTCGAATTAAGAACCACAGTTTGGGGCTCCTTGGCGAAACAACCACGGGGAATAATGTATATGCCTTGGGCAGGTAAACTGCAGTAACCACAATATTGAATTAAACCGTTTATGCTCTGAAAAAAATCGGTCTGCAGTATACTTTCTTATAGGTTGAAGTTATCGACTGCGTACAACAATGGTTCTAGAAATTAGCCGAGATACTGCAGAGCTACATAATAAGACGAGTCTGATTATTTCATATTGGGTGGGTGGGTTGGGGTAGATACATATATATTCCGGCTTGTGTGCTTCATCATAGACCCGCTTATAAGCATTCGTCAAGTAAGACAGACACAGAAAGATTTTTTACTGTCACATAGAAATGAAGTACACCCAAGGCGAAGGCGTTAATTGAACCCGCGCAAGTTACAGCTCGCAGACTGCTGGCCTGCGATACTAACCACTCGGCCATCCGGGCCCTATTTCCATATTACCCTTTTCCATTCAGTTTCTTTATATTCAGTTTGGACCAAAGAGTTCTTTAGTAGGGTAGAGGAACGATTTGTACTGAGTTGCCATTGGCAGCCATGACTCGCTACGGAGCCCAAATAAAGGGGCAGTTAAGCCTAATAAGTGCTCGTTAATTTAGAATTTTGATACTGAGAAAGGAAGTACACCCAGGGCAGATGCAAAAATCGAGCCCGCTACCGTTACAACGCGCTGACTGCAAGGGTTTATGAAGTGCGATCCAAACCACTGGGCCATCGGAGACAATATCGAGGGGCATTTGGGGCCGTGTTGGTCTATGATGCGGTTGGTAGGTTCAGTCTCTACCCTACTATAGAGCTCTTTTGTTTGGACTTTCAATTTGGAATTCAAATGCGTACCGAAGAATATGTATTCATGTGCAAGCCTTTACAATAGAATATGAAACAGTGAAATTTATATTACCATTCCTTTATATTCAGTTTAATTGACTTAGTTCAATTGCATACTTAACCATTCCTGTCTTATGCCAACGTGTCTCAAGAGTTCTTTAGCAAATCCTGGCTCGTAGTTCAAGACTGTTTGCAATTCATATTTCTCGCTCTTTTCAAAACGAGGTAATCGCCAGAGACGAGACTTAAAATGGAAATATGCGAAACTTTCGTGGAACTGTTGCGCTGCTAAGCCGACTTATAAGGCAAAATAATTGTTCATTTCCTTGACAAAATGTTTTAATTCGGGGAATAATTTATTTGAAGGTTAAAATTAAAACGAAAGTTAGAACTAATTGTTGCTTTGAATAATGGTGCTCAAGAAATAAGTCTCTCTCCTGTTCTGTGAATGTTAACACTGTAAAATAAGTGTTAGATATTAGAATATTTCTGTTGTTATCCTATGCCGTAATGCGTTAATATTTTAACAATAATGCATCACTTCCTTTTTTTTAAAAGGTTCCATTCACATGGGTCTGAAATGGATTTAAAATTTGTTTAAGATGCACGCTTTGGAATATTCAGATTACAGGTTCATAAATTGATTGCTTTTGGACCAAAGAGACACTTTAAGTGCTATCTCAGTGTGTGGCCCGATTAAATTGATGGAAAAAATTTATCACTTCTTGTAAAACCGATCTAACAAGAAGTTTTCCCAAAATTTTTGATAGGACACGGTAAACCCATATAAGGAACTTTGAGCCCATCGCAATATTGGGGAAAATCCCATGGTACACGGCCCCTTACTTGCGTGAACCGATAGAACAGCAAGCTGCGCCTACGATGGAGATGGGATGATGAGGATTTTGTTTCAGAAGCACTTTATTTTACTTCATTCCACGCACAAGATGTGTAACTAAATGCAATAAAATAAACTGTAACGCTCCCTCGAGATTTTTTCGCCGGCAATCAAATTGAGCACCAAAATGCCTGCCACAAATAAAGGCATTTCTCCAAGCACAGAATCTCAACTGACCTCCTGCATAGTCCCAGACTCTGACGACTCAGCAGCTCCCAGCCTCTGATGTCTCAGCCGCTCCCAGACTCTAGCCTCTGATGACACAGCCGCTCCCAGTTTCTGATCTGAGTCATCTGAGCTCCCTGCCGCTATGCGCCCGACGTCTCTGAGTGCCAGACGCGACGTGCTAGCCAGCCCGCAGACTCAATCGCTGAAGTCTCCTTGATCTACAGACCCTAGATCACAGCCTCGGGATCCCAACGCAAGCCGGCCTCCCGCCACGGACCTCCCGCATCTACAAGGTGCAAAGTACTCCTCCATTGGACATCCAAGTATGTTGTCTGATCTTCAACCCGTGAGTCCATTTTTTTCACATAGTTACAAAGGGACAATTTTACGATCTCTTTTGCCACAACTTCTTATTTAGGGTTTTTTGCCCAATAATATTATTATCCTAAAACAGTGCATTCTTTCCCAACCAAGATGACTTATGACTTTCTTGGTGGGGGGGGGGCAAGTTCGCCAAGCACTGTGACCTCAAGTCTATTGTACTCAACCCCAGAAATGACACAGGCACAAGAGACACACATAGAAAGAGACGACACAAACTTATAGACAAATAACATTATTTATTGATGGACACAAACACCCATGCCTTACCGGGATTCGAATCCGAACCCTATTAAGCTCCAAAGGCTAGCTCTCTAACCGTTGGGCTACCGGGTCAGCTCCCAACCAAGATAAAATTGTCTATAACCAATGATACAGGTATCACTTGTTGAGATCATAGTAATATAAAAAAAATTGTTTGCGAATGTGTGAAGCTGTTTAAAGAGTTTAATTATAAATGAAGTTAAATTCTGCCCCTTACAATTAATTATCTTATTTTTTTTATAAAATTTAAAAAATGTAATATTATCTTAGATCACATACCAATCGCAACAAAACTATCACAAGAAACAACTGCTAAAATATATTTTTTTAAAAAGCATACGTGATTATATGTGACAGATATTGTAAAAGTAATTTAAGTCTGTTTTGAAGCCATGAGAAGTACAAAAAAAAGAGACTGTTTAAAAATGTATTTACACACATACTCTTTTGAATGATAGTTATATTTAGCTGTGAAACACATTTCTACCTTTTAATCTTTATTTATATCAAGAAAATATTTTATAAAAAAATATTAGGAACTGAAATATACATATCTTAAATGAGACCCAACATCCAACAAATATAACTCAGTCTGAAACTCTGTATAGCTTTTGCGTCGTCTTCGAAAAATACTCGTGTCTAGAATGCTTAAAACTATCTCTTTTGAATAGAGTTCAAAAGCAGTATCTCTTAAGCTCCACTGCTGTTCAATAATTTATAAAGTCTAATGGCGTCTCTGCTTTGAGAAATTTCCAGTCTTCCTTAACAAAGGCATACACTCTATGCTATTTTTAACAGTGCAGCTGATTTGTTCATGAAACGCCAAAGATATCGATGCATCGTTTGTATTGCACGAATAATTCTGTAATTCAGTTTTAGATATTTCGTCTTGTTAATTTTCAAAAGGTATGAAAGAAGAAAGTTTTCGGAACGTTTTTATAAAAAATAGAATTTTGTTTCTCTATTTGATTTTTTAATGTTTAGTATTTGAAATGTATTTTGTAAGAAATGAGAAAATCGTAAACAAATGATTTTTTTTTTGTCTTTTACTTTAAAGGTACAAATAAGGAGGTTAAAAAGGATTATCTATTTTTTTTAATTTGAAGGTTGTCTCAACTCTATTATTGTTTTACATTTAAGCAAAAAAAATCAATGCTTCTAATCATTTTTAGCTATAGTTTTATTTAAGAAGTTATAAAAAATAAATACATAGTATTTGCGAAATACAAAGTATTTGTAAACATTTATTAAGTTTTAAAATAAATTATTTCTTTAACCATATGTATCCTGTTTTCGTAAACTATTCTAAATTCATCGTAAGACTATTAATTGTGTTCTTAAAACATTTAAATTCTAGCAAACGAGTTAGCATGTAATAAAACTATCACGTACAACCACTTTCACACACGATTTAAATATCTCTGTAGCCAAATTTTCAGAAAATGTTGTTCAAATAGAATTACGAATTTTAGAGGCAAAGTTAGTTATAGAAGTTTATTACTTCCGGAAAAATTAATGACTATTTGATTTTTAATATATACAAATACATTTGTATTTTGAATGATAAATATTAAACGTTAACTAGTACACTATTTTTGCACCGAATTTTTAGTTTGCATTTCAATAATACGTGACGAATGAGACAAGTTCCAGTTGAATGTTAGTTCTTCAATATTCTCCATTTAAAAAAGTAATAACACTGAAATTTTCCCATGATTTTGCTTTCAAATTAATCATTCAGGAGATTAAATTCCAGTCGCTTCCGTTTTTGTTCATTTTAAGCTCAACACTGCCTGAATGAATGAATCACATTTTTTCAAAAATATGTACAGTAAAAATTCGTCAAACTCTCAGCTTTTTTCGTATTTTATGCACATAGCAATGTTCCGGCTCGCCGCATTGATAATGTTCAAGCTCTTCAAAAATATCGAGCTCAACAAAAATGACCGACTCGAAGCGCGATACTTGTAATCGTTATTTGTTTAAAAAAAAACTGACTTTGATTTTAGGAGATGCTTTGATTGATTGTGTCTTATTTTTTTTTTTTTTTAAAATAAAAACTTTTTAGTCTCATAATTTTAATCAGCGCCACCTGACCGCCCGTCGAAAAAGGGATAACAACAAATCTCTAAATTTTATAGAAATTGAATTTTGATTTTCTATAATTATTATTACTTTTTTTTGGAAATGACTTTTTAACTAAGAGACCTTCGTTTCAAAATACAAAAATTCCGTTTTTCCAAACTAAAAATTTATTTTTTTAAATTTCATTTCGCCAAGGAAAAGAACATTTTCGCAAATTTCCAGGCCGTTCGACAGGTAAACGTCTTACTTATCACGTGTTTCCTGAACCCGCTAAATTCGCTAAAGTTAACCCCACCAAAGCCAAAACATCCTTTCCTCATAAGACAATTCCATTGTTCCTAATGCAAATCCGTCCATCCCAGTGTCCACTCTCAGCATCCCTACAACTCAACTCCGAGCTATCACTCAACTTAATCACACACTTCATTGTGTGCCCCTCGTTTGAACCCCTTAAAGCGTTTTCTCATTGAGTGTATCCGGAGCAGGGTTAATTTATGCGAATCGTGTTAGGCCGAGTACTATACCAGGGAAGATAAAGATTAAACATGATACTGCTTCTCTTCTGTTTTGTAAGAATAGGTCCACTCCCACACTTGACAGCCTGATTGTTTTAAACACGCATTCGTAAGACTTAGTGTATCCCATACGTCGCCTTCGACTTAAGATGTGAAGAGAACAGGGGGAAAACAACTTCGTTGACTGGGGAATTTTCCCGTATTCTGGTGTGCTTGGCAGACATTGACGACAGGAAACCAGTTTACTTTTTTGATTTACATAAATAATATGGATTTAACGTTTAACCCTTTCAGTCCCAAAAATTTACTACACTACAGAAACATCTGATATTCACAAAATAAGCTTATTTTAGGTCAAATATACGAATTCCATAAGAAAAAAAAATTCATTAAAATTTTTATATGGTTTTTGAAACAATGCCACAATTTTTTAACTGTGGAAAACAACAAAATAAAAAATATATATATTACCTAAAAACACTTCGAGTTATATATTTTAAGGTATTTGACCATATTATTAAAAAAAAATTAGTAATTATTTTAACCGAAATAGTTTAAATTGTGTTTTAAATATGTGGAACTGAAGTGAACTTATTAAAAATCAGGAGAAACGCTGGTTGACTATTTTCTAACTAAAAAAAACAGTAGTTCTGACTTCTATTGAGATTAATGTAAAATATTGTCTGATAGAACAAAGTGTGAAGAATCGAATGATGTGTGTTTGGATGTCATAACGGGACAAACATTTTGAAAAAAATATTGAAAGTTATGATGCCAAATGGCATCACTGGGACTGAAAGGGTTAAAGATCTAAATATGCAACATCGAAAGATTTGTGGAGTATCACTTAGTATACACACATATTATTTAATAAAAGAAAATGCAAGTAATATTTAACATAGAAATCGAAAGCTTCTTTTTTATGAAACAATTTATTTAATAAGGAAATTAGATTGGTTTGTGTTTGGTATGATTGTTGTTAACTTTAAAGATGACACAGTTGTAAGAGGCAATATTATAATTTTTATTTTATTATTTAGGCCAAACCAGCTCCAAATTATCCAAAAAATTAGCCAAATATGTATTCCTCATAATTTAATTTTAATGAAAATAGTAGTATTTAACAATTATGCACCAACTAGCTTCACTGGAGTTGCTTGAACAATGAACAATTTATGTTGAAAAGAGAAATTACGATAGAAATTCTCAAAAATTATCGGTGGAAACTTAATTTTCTCTTCAAATTAGTTTTTTATGTCATTAAAATAACCAAAAAGACAAGCCAAATGAGACAATTCATTTTTTGTCGTATAACTGAGATTTCGATTTCAAATAAAATTATATTTTCAAGCCATATATACATCTAGCTAGACTAGATGTTATGTAAAAAAAAAATTATGAACATGGCATTAACTACGATAAAAAAAAACTTCTCAAAACTTCTATGATTAGAATATAATTTGAACTGCACATATGCAGTTTTCTAACTGGACTAAATCGACAAGCAACGATTCAAAAGGGCTAAATGTCTTTTGGGGCTTAAAATTTCTGTTATCAAATTGCTGACCTTAAATACAAGTACTTGACTTCAGAGTGAGCTCAACATTGTTGTTCTGAGGCAAGAACGGGTGTTAAATTGTTAATTACTATACAAATGTCAGTTCTCTTACAAAATTTTAGATTTTTTTTATGTAAATATTTCTTTGTAAAAAGCACTAATCTTTTTAAGGATTTTTATTGTCAAGACGCTTTAAAATATTCTTTCTTTGGATCAATTCTGTTTACTACATAATTACAATAGAGATTGTATTTTCACAGCGTTAATGTGGCCCTCAAAACGTGTTATATACATATTACGTAGTTGTTTATGAAAATTGTGAAAAAAAATTTTAATTGCAAAGTGTGTCTTGTCAAGCCTCAGTTAATAAAATTTCAAAACCAAGCAAAAAAATCTAACTGGTTCTCTTTAAAAATGGATTCATGAACAGATTTTGCATTTAATAGTTATTTAAGCAACTAGTGCCGAAATTAATACTTTATTAAGCGAGTGGCTTTTATTTCGCGAGACCGTAGGTAGAGTGAAATAATGACACCGATCAGATACTCTTATTTACTTTACAGCACTAGTGCCGAAAGTACTACTTTCGGCACTGTCTGTGACGTAAGCACATAAAGTGTCATTTTCGCAACGATTTATGAATGAATATGATATAAAAAAAAGTGAACGCTTTTGCACGTAGTTATAAAAAAAAAACTAAAACTGCATACAAAAGTTTCTTTAAATGAGCATATGTTATGCATCTCTACAGCCAACCCAGCTATTCCCTTCCCTAAAGTGCACAGCCGTGTTTGGACGTGCTTCCTAAACGCATTTGACTTCAGTGCGTGGATTGAACGTGTATTCCCGCTTCAAGCCGTGTTTATACGTTTGCGGTCAGCGGGCCTGAAGGTGACTCGTTGTAGGATTGTAATTGTTCAGATTATTTATACGCCGTTCGGGATGATTCGATGGAACATGCCTGTGGCTTGGAACGTGTATGGGTGGACTAGTGGTTAAGATAGCTACCTACGCTAATAGAACGCTCACTGTACCGGCCTGTAACCTCACGATTCCCGCCTTCACCTTGGTACAATTTCTCTCTGTGTGTCAGTAAAAATTCTGTCTGTATCTGGATAACTTGATGAAGATTTATAAGCGGGTCTTGAACTAGTAACACTTTTAAAGATATCATTTGGTTTTGTGTTCAGCACTTGTTTTCTCTATGGTTCCATGTTTCAATTATTCTGTTCAGTTGTAATTTACTAATTGTTCTTGTTTTTGCATATTTCTCTTGTTAATGCTTCTGTTATACTTATTTGTCTTACCTTATATCACGTGGGTTGCCTGTATTATTTATGGATTTAATTTCCTAATAAATGTGATATGTAACAGCAACATAAGCGGGTCTCTGAATACCCACCGGAATATATATAATATATGTACCAACCAACTAACATGTATGGTTTCAGCATTTAGCTGTTTTAATCAAGGAAAAAGTGTCAGTTTAGTTCTACAACTGCCTGGGTAGTTTAGCAATTGTAATGGCACTATAATTCAATGTACAGTAGTATAAATGTCGGTTAAGCCAAGCCCCGTTTACACCGGGCAAGTTTAAATAAAGTTTTAGATCAAGTCAGGTAAGCTGCAGTAAAATAATCTGCAATAACCACAATCAACAGTGATTTTGGCTACTTTTTGTTGTAAAATTCAATATTTTATTATATTTTCTCCAAGTTACAGTTATGGAGTGCTTACAACGATGGTCCAAACCATTAGTTGAGATACTGCAGTTTACCTGCTAGTCAGACCTTAAGCGAGCTTCACTTTTTGCGAAAAAAAAACATTTCCAACTTTTTAAAAGCCTCTGTGGGTGTACTAAAATGTCGCAGGTTTGAAAGTCCTAAAATACACGGTTGGTTGGTTGGTCAATATTTTCAAGCTTGTGGGCTTAGTCAGAGACCCTCTTATAAACCTTTGTCAATAAGACAGACACAACACACACACGCGCGACGGATGCTGCCATCTATCGTGCACCACCTCCACAATTTAGACATGTCCCTGTAGGGGAGGGAAATAGTCCCCAGGGACCTGCACCCATGGGAAGCTGCGCAATAACCGCCTACTGGACTTTCGATCACCAGATTTAATGAGCCCGTATTCCGCATATACTCGACAAAAATAAACATCCATGCCTCATCGGGATTCGAGCCCGGGGCCAGAAGACCCAAAGGCTAACACCTCAATCATTGCGCCGCCGGGTCGGCCCAATACACGGTGAAAGACAGCTTTGTCTGACGACACCCTTCTCAGATGAATATGCTAATGCATGGAAGAGGTTCCTTCTGAAAAGGACGTGTTGAGACTGATACCAGGATTTATCAGTTTATCCAGTCCGAATTGCCATTATTCATCCATAGAGGTCAGAAATCTCCCTTTCCTCTCTTTGAAGGTTATATTGGTATCTGTAGTTGTGTTAATCGTGTTAATAAGTCAGTTGAGTCAATGTCTTCATTAGAGAAAGCCTTTGTAGATAATGCATTTAATTGATGACATCATTGAAGCAGTCAAATGAAAACAAATAAAATAAATAAGCCTCCATATTTAGTTTATTATTGTTTTCATTTCACTACCCAATACCTTCATTAGAGAAGGCATTTGTACATATTTCACTTAAAGCATGACATAGTTAAATTAATAACAGGAAAAATGCTGATGCCTCTATCGCCTTTGATTTTATAGTACTTTAAATAATAATTGTTTTTGCTATTGTCAGTCTATCACACGTAAAACGATTATATTACATTAAAAAAGCATGTTTGTTCCCATTATAATAAATTCCTACGTTTACAAAAACCAATTTAATCGAAAACAAAATTCAGTAAAAAATATATTAAATTCAAAACAATATTTTAAATATTTATTCTTTTCCACTAAAATAACAATTTATGTTTAAATAAAAGTCTCACTTCATTTTTTTAACTATATATTTTTAAAACCATTGTTATTTTCTCCTAGCTACTTACTCATTATCCAATAAACCGATCCTTTAAGCAAATTACAGCACCTACAACTATCCAATATTCTCCAAAGTTATCAGGTAGCCATGCATTTAGCCATCGGAAATACTAAACTCCTTGTTAAATCGGGCTCGTCTAAATTTGGCTGAGTGGTGTGTCCAACGACCGGCCTCTTTTGCGGACGGTAATGCTAATGAAGAAGTGAGGTGAAGAGATGCTGTTGGGCTTAAACAGTATTTAAATATGCTAAATAACAGAATGGTAAAATCCAAGTTTGACTTACATAGATATGAATAATTTATACCTTTGAAATTAAATAAATGCCGTAAAGGCCATGAAAATTAAGAACTGGAAAACGAAGACCAGAAACAGGCACCTTTGGAACCATGTTGTTAGGGAGGCCATGGTCCAGCATGGCCATGCACTGTAGTACCATGGGAATAGTTGAAACAAGATAAATAAATGCATATTTTATAAGAAAATTTCTCGTACTTTGGACAGATTAAAAACGTTTCGTTACTTTACGGTTGCAAACCATTTCTTTAAATTCGTTTACGGTTTTAAGTGATTTTTGTTCTAAAATTGTTCACAATAACGTGACTTCCTTAACGAATATTTCTATTCCTATTTCATCCAATGTGTTACCTATTACTTTACAGATTTCGTAAATCAAAATTGCGAAAAATTTATATTCAGATTTCACCCAAAGTGTATCTATTACTACACAGATTTCGTTAATCAAAAAAAAAAAAAATCCGCGTGAAAAAATTTCGTGTTTTGATTATTGTAATAGACATCGTAAATGCTTCAATTTTTCTTACAGAGCAATAAAAATAAAACAATAAAATGCTGCAATGAAACCTGCGTTAATTTATTCAAAGGTATTGTCTATAATATAATTACTGATATTTATAATAAAAAATTAAGAGCAGATAATATCATACAATTTAAAATATAATTGTTCATTCAAATGCAGACGTAACCATATTAAATCAAATGAAAACGTTATTAACTTGATCATTTTTTAGCGCACTCATTTGATGGAAATTATCTCAAATATTTTTTTAATTAAGAAGTAATTTAAATGACAGTTAATTTTATCCCTTAAAAAATACACCAATTCTTTACTGATATAAAAAAAAAGTGCAAACTTAATCGTGCAAATGTATTGAGATTTTATTTTAATACTTTAATCCTATTACATATTTTCTTAATTGAATTGTTTAATAACTGGAGCTTTTGTTTGCCAGATTTTTTTCTGTTTTTTTTTAATTATCTAATATGAAATTAGTGAACGTTTAAAAATGCGACTGTTATTAAGGAAAGGAATAAAAAAATACATTTTCAAATATAATTTCTGGAAACAAATGATGAAGCAATACCATTTAGGTAAATTTTATAACAAGATGTAGATTTTTTACTAAAAAGTAATGATTGTTGTAAAAAAAATGATTATGTAAGCAACATAAATATTTTTCTCTTTAATTTATTATCTTTGTAAAGAGTTTTAAATGGTTTATCCTATTATGTTACTATCCTTGGTAAGTATTCTTTTGTCCCCTTATTATAACCTTAATAATTGATATTAAGCATTTTTTGTTAACTAACTAACATTTTTTTAATAATAAAAGTGCCGCCTCGGTGGCTGAATGGTTAGTGTACTGGTCTTTGGAGCTGCTGAGGTCGGGTTCGAATCCCGGTCAGGCATGGATATTTGTACTTGTCAATAAATGTTGTTATTTGTCTATGTGTTTGTGTCATCCTTTCTTTGTGTGTCTCCTGTGACTGTCCCTTCTGGCGAGCGGGGTAATGCGCTACATAGCCTACGCCCTTCCCTTCTAGAGGGCGCATTTGCATTCCATTCCAATAATAAAGTTGTGGATTTCGTTTTATTTTTAAGTGTCAAACCATGGATCTCAGCTTACTGGCATATTATTTTTAATTTTACACGACACTTATTTTCAAGCGCATGTCATTTAGGTATTTCATTAATTTATATTTTAAAATTATATTTTATACACTGTAAAAATTTAATGTAACATTTCTGCTAAAGGAGTAACATTTCGCTAAATTTAAAAAGGGCAGTAATTTTGCAAAGTAAACCCAATAGTTATTTTGATCCCCTATGTTTTCATATCGTGATTAAAAGCAGATAATTAATTAAATTTTCCCGATTAAAAATTAAATTATCTTTTTTAAAAATGGAATATTATTTTAGATTTCAAAACAGCATAACTTTCTTAAATTATATTAGGCAGCATTAATACTGCAGATACTGTGCTAACGAATATTTTATAATGAATAATTAACTAACTTTCATTATGAAAACAACACAATAACGGGGAAACTCGTTTACTAAATGATATTTCGCATTCACTCAACGTTACTTAAACACCCTTCATAACTTCCCTCATATAAGTAACGACCATTGAATATATAAATTTGTACCGCATATTTAACGAATATGCCAAAATTATTCATCATTTTCCATTATTAAAGTTTCCAAGCGGTTTCCACGGTTAATGGTGATTTTATTCATTATTTCCTATGGACGGAATTATGCTGATAGTTATTGGTCTAGCGAAAATCTTGAAATTACAAAGTCCCGTTAACTTTAGCTATTTGGAAGAGACTTTCCAAAAATGTAGTTTACCATGGTGCTTGTGCGTTAAATTTCTTTTCTAGTTAAACTTTAAATGTACTTTCGTTAGAAATTTAAATTCTTTGCATTAAATTTCATTGTACTTCTAAAGTTTAAGTTTTCATGCAGTCAATAGTTTATATTATATACTTTAGATATAAATGCGAAAGAGTTGTTTTTAACAAGTTTGAAAATATAGCCAACAAAATTAGTTGCATGTGTATTTTAGAAAAAAATTCCTTTCTCATGGCATGTGCTCTTTAAAATCTAGATAAATTTCTTCTTTTCTATAAATCTCTAACTCCTTTAACTATCTTTTGGCAAAGTAAAAACAAGGAAGCTTTTGGCTAAATTGTAAACTTGTTTTCTTTGCATTCGATTTCCTTTAAAATATCTAACTTGTTTTTTTATATGTTTAAAATATAATTTATGTTCATCAGTTTTGAATGCTTCTTCAAAACTTTAAATTTTTAATTTTAATTGCATAAAAATAAATAAAAATTTATTTGTACAAATAAAAAATTGTCTGAAAGAAACTAACAGTTTGACTCTGGCGTCTGTTATCCCTAAAGTCAAGTCAAGTTACTGAAATAATGTCTTTATTGAATCCTGAATTAAAAAATATATATTTTCGGAAAAATACAATAACGGCCGTTTAAGCAGTCAGAAGTTAGCTAATTATGTTTGTGCAGATTCCACATTATCCTGTTCTACGAATCTTAAAACAAAGTACGCTTGCTACCAATGACTGAATTTTGCGCATTCGGCGCGCATTTAAGTAAACATTATAAATACAAAAAATATTCCTGGTCAAATTCACTAAAAAGAACATTATCGATGAGAAAGTTACAAAAAAGTAAAGCTTTAATATGAATTAAAATAAACTATAAAGAACCTGCTTAGGTTCCTCCACATGGAGACGTTATAGTTAAGAAAAATGTGCATCACTTAAACTTATGAATTAACTTTTTAACTTGATAAACTTTTTAAAAAAAAACTTTTTAACATACTAAACTAAATTTATTAGAAACTTTTAAGAAAAATGTGCATCACTTAAACTTATGAATTCACTTTTTACTTGCACATACTAAACTAAATTTATTAGAAACTTTTTTTAAAAAAATAGTTCATCTAAAATATTTTTGAACGGTCACTTTATGTAACCAGCAAATTATTTAACAAATTATGTACAATGACCAAACCATAAGGATTCCTTTTATGGTCTTTCTCTTAAACAAGCGCAAAGGGATATTTTATGTAACAAAAAAAATATTTAATTCAATTTCTTGTATATTTCCTATTTATTCAAAGTCCTATAACAAGCTATAAGGTTTACCTTAAGGGGGGAGGGGAGAATTTGCATATATATTCCAGCTTGAGTGCTTTATTAAAGACCCGATTATATAAGCCGTCTTCAATTAAAATAGACAAAAAAAGAATTTTCCAGGACATAGCCTTTATAACGGTTGTGTTGGGTATCTACTCAGGTGTCATCCCGTCATTTGACTATGGTTCTAAACTACGACGCACATCGGCAATAGCTCTCGCGCAGCTCTAGTGCGACGATAATTAAAACTAACGTTACCAGGCCAAAGTCTAGAAAATAAGAGGGTGCAGTAGGGGGACACTTTATTTAACAAAAATATTTTAACTGCCTCATGTTCTATGATTGAACCCTAACAAATTACAAAAGAAACATCTCAGACACTGGTGAATGCACACTATTTGTAACAAACTTATTTGAACGCTAGTTCACAAACAAATTATAAGTTTTTGTACAACAGAAAATACCATGATATTAAAATATTTTTAAGTGATCGTATAACGAAGATCCCTAACAATCAAGGCAATGAATCTGTGCAGAAAAAAAAACCTCAATAACAACTCCAATAAACAGCCCAGCATCAATGATCAGTACCCCTAAACCACAGCGCAAAAGAGTCTATTGATGAGCCATAGACTAGAAAGAGATAATGTGGCCATCGCTCATCGCACTTGCACCGTTCCCCGGGAATTAACGGATAAGGCGGAAGCTGATAAGGGGATTATCATCATCTTGCATTGTGTTGTTGCCGGTATAATGGAGGAGGATAAGGGTTGGGTGGTGGGCAGCATGTCTGGAAACATGGGATGGCTTTGTTGGGCAGATTATAGGAAAGAAAGCTAAAATTTTAAGAAAGGATGCTCAAAAATTAAATGTTTTTGTGATATTTATTTTGAAAAGGATTTTTTTTTCTCAACGGGGCTGGCTTTCTGTCTGATCAAATATTCTGCAGACTCGGCATATTTCACAGAACAGAGAACCATTTTTTTTTTTTTTTGTAAAAATCTGAGAGGCTCTCGCTACCGATTTTGACGCTCAGATTTCAATGAATCTGATGTCTCTGTGGCTGTTAAAGTATTCCAAGACTTAATTTTGACCAGAAAAACCCAAGTCAAATGGATACTTAATGGCTCTTTTTTATTCCACATAATCATATGACATGCTTGCCAATAATTTTGCAATGACATATGTACTATATTGTGGGTTGAATTTGAACTCTACCATCTCAGGGGACCACCATTGAGTGTTACAATCGGTTATTGCAAATGGGACAACTTCCGGAGACTACCCCTTGCTCCACATTCTCGCTACAAAGTAAGCATAGGTGTCAGCATATGAAGAGTACAGGCGAAAAACCGCTTGATTTCGCATCAATAGGCCTCTTTGGCGATGACAGCGAGAAATCGCCTAACTGGTGTAAAGAAACCGGTGACTCGGTTTGTTTGTTTTTTTCGCGGCAACCCTGATTTACGCCAAGTGGACGTGGGTCACACCGAAGAACCGCGAATGAAGAACCGAACGAAAAACTGGTTTCCTGTTGCCAATGTCCGCTAAGCACACACAATTACGGGAAGACTCCTAATAAATCAAGCAGTTCTTCCCCTGTACTCTTCATATGTAATCTTTTATAATGAATAAAGTGTGATGTAGAATAAGAGACCACCGTAGTTTGCCGGTCGCATATACACAGGTACAGCTGCGCAAAAAACATTTGCCTCCAGCTATTACTTCGGCAGCTACTCAGCCTGGGGAATCAAAACTATATATTTTTGATGATATTAACTTTTAAATTTCAAATAGCAACACCTAATTTTTGTATCTTAGAAAGATATAGCTATTACGAACTTTTTATATTTGCCAGATATATTTTTTAAAAAAGCTACTGATCTCAAGTACCTGGTGGTCAGAATTATCCGAACTCCTTTACATCGTAAAAAATATTCTGTACAAATAAAAAAAATTTAATGTAGGAAATAAATCTTTGAAAAAAAACTTGTTTATCTGACCAGACTCCGCTCTCTTAAAAAAAAAATTATAAAACAAATTTAAAAAAAAACTACATTTAGTTATTTGGATAAACTTTAAAAATATTCCCTATTAAGTTTTAATATTTGTCTTCAATTTTAATACGAATTTACAAAACAAAAAAAAAATTGTTGAAACGATATCAACTATGAAACTATGCCAATTCAATTTTTTAAAAGTTATTTAATCAAAGGGTTAAAAATATTAATAAAAAGTTTACGCAGTCGGCAGGATTCGAACCTACGCGGGGAAACCCCAATGGATTTCAAGTCCATCGCCTTAACCACTCGGCCACGACTGCTATGCTAAAAGAATACTGCTTTCGTCAAATAACATAAACAATATAGTATCTGAATAAACACAGGTGTCTCAGTCATAATATAACCTCTGTAATTTAATCGGATCAGTTTTTTATGAAGAAATGTTTGCACTATATTCCTTAATATTGCGTTATTCTTTTCTTAAGCTAAGTTTCACTGCTATTTTTAAAAGCACCTGCCCCCAAAATTCAATTTGATGTAATTTAGTCAGTAAAAAATGAAGCAAATTGGTTTCAATGGTTTTGAGATTTAATTTTCACCTGAAATTAAATCCGTAAGTCATTGAAACGAAATTTTTCTTTAATTTCTAGAAAGTCACAAGACAGTTGATTGGAATAAAAAAAAGTCTTTAGATACATCGTTGCCAATTTCATTTAAAAAATTCACTTTCAAATTAGTTTCAGTTCCACTTTAGGCTTTTTATGTTCTTTGTTTGAAACTATCGCTGATAAATTGTAAAAGTTTTTCCTTAATTATTTTTCAGTTCGGGTTTTTTTTTCCCCCAAAAATGATGTCTTAAAAAAGTAGCTAAATTCACCACAGTAAATATGAACAATTTTAAGCATGTTTCTGAAGTATTTTTTGGTGAGTTTTGTGTGTATTATTAAAACTTTATCGCTTACAATGATCGTTTGTAAAAAATAAAATTAACTCAGAATTATTTAATAATTTGAATTAGGTGTTTTAAGAGAAATAATAATATTTGTAAGAATGTTGGCATATCCTACAATATAAATTTAACTTTAAAGCTAGTTAAGTAAATAGCAGTTGCAGTAAAATTAATTAGCATAAGTTGTAGATGTATCTTACAGCAAGTAATTTGCACCTCTAACTCTCTGCAAACTGCGAAATTTGGCTAAAGTTTTAACTTGCTATAACTTTGTATACTATTTAATTTAAATTTTGGACTGAACATTTAATTTTAAACAGTATTACATTTATGTAGCGGATAATTATAAATGACTCCTGAACACTTCAACGTTAAATGCATATAATTAATAATATGTAATATGTTAAAGATATGTAACTTAAAAATTTATAAATTACAAAAATATGAGTTTTGCTGTAAAACCTGATAGAAAGGTGACGAGTTTATATCATGGAGGAAGATCGCTCTGTGGGTAAACATAATTATTTTTCTGTTAATCAGCATTGCAATACGCAACTTTTGAGCACTGTTTGAAGTTGATACTCGAAAATTTTGTTTTTTCGAACCACCCTTGAACACGTGGTTGCTGTTATAATTTGAAATAGTATGTAGAAGTAAATGCAACCATTGAGTTTCAGTTAATTTCTTATCCACTACATACTTACTTTAAACACACTGTAAAAAAACTGTTGTTTTTACAGTTAAAAACTGTCAACTTTGAAGCCAGTTAATAACTGATTTTTTTACGGTTTAAGACTAGATTTTTTACTGGAAATCTCTAATTTTAACTGGGAGAAACTGTTAATTTAACATTTTCTTCCTGCTGAAATAAAACACTGAATAGCTAGTATTGGGTATTTGTGCTTAACGATTATCTCAATCACGTGACTATTTGCACGTCTAATTCAACAGTTTCTCATTACTAAAGTAACAGAGTTTCTCCCTGTTAAAATTACAGTTTTCCGTGTAAAAAAATTACAGTTTTCCGTTTAAAAAAAATCAGTTTTAAACTGTAAAAAAACAGTTATTAACTGGCGTCAAAGTTGACAGTTTTTAACTGTAAAAACAACAGGTTTATTTTACACTGCATAGTTACGTTGCATTACTCACTCTGCCAAAAAAATATTTCTAAACCGCATCAATGGTAAACATTTTTCAAATTAATCATCCCAACCAACTGTTCAAATAAACCATACACAACAACGACTTCATATCAAAACCATATTTTCTCCTTTTGTACAGATGAAGCACTTTTTAAAAAATACACCAAAACCCATTTATTTCCCCCAGTCAAGCAACAATGTTTGAAATGAGCCATCTTTTATGGTGTAAAAAAGGATGGGGTAAACCAGTAAACAACCAGGAAATTATAGTCCCAAATTCCTGGCCAATTTTTCTCCCTTAACAAGCTGGGAGATAAATGAACTTTTTGCGTCGCATATGTCAACTGAAAAGAACTTCATGGCAGAGAAAAAAAATAGTGTGTCTTTCGCGTTTGCACTTGAGTTCAACAAAGAAGACAAAAAGCATTGTAGTTTATAGTGTTAAAAAGAAACCCTTTTGGAAGAAAAGGACGTCTGATGGTTCTTGGCTGGAATTACGATATCACATTTATGGTTTTGTAAGGAATAGTTATTATGTGTTCTGGTTACTTTTGAAAAAATTTTATTAATAAAATTCAAATTATTCTTTTACTACCATTCATTCACTTACAAAATTCATTTTCTTATATTTCAGCATTGGTATGTTTCATGTTTTAATCCCTGATTGGGAGAGGTTGACCCACCCTTTTATCCCTTGAGTGGGTCGATAAAATGGGCACCAAGTATGCTTGGGAACTAAACACTGGGAGTTCCGCGTGAGACTGAATACCTTACCGGGACATATGCCTAGCACCTCAGAGCTAGCCCTAGGTCATGAAAGCTGAAATTTGCATGGCAGGCCTCCTCCCAGTACTGGGCTATTGCGCCGAGGAGTTTATGTTTCACGTCCTAAGAGGAAAAACTTCCATAGGAATTGAAATAAGGAATTGATTGGTAAATGAATGTTGTGGACGCAGCTTACCGTGCTATGCCACCAATGACCAAAACCACAAATGAAATCTTGGAAAGAAAGCAGAAATGATAAATCACTTGAAACAAGCCGATGGTAACCATTCTGCAAGCACATGTCCTATCCAAGATCTGTAACGATCTTTAAGTTGCTAAAAGTTATTTATGTTTCGTAACGAATACCACAAATGATTTTGATTCGTTTGTTCGTTTGTTGCCAATTAACCTTGCTGGGCCTCTCGTCTGTTGTGGGTCGACAAATTTTGTACTTGTAAAGTACAACCTTTCTGCTGATGTCTCTTTGACCATACATTAAAATGGCCTGTTGTATATTTGCTGTGCTGAATTTATAAGCATAGAACGGGGGGGGGGGGGGGGCACAAACGAGCAGACATATTGTACAGACGCAGTATACTAATAATACCGTTTTATGGGTATACATTTTTTAAAGGTGTACTTTCTCTATTGAAGCTTTTTACAGGAAAAGATACAGACAGACATATTTTAGCAAAGTCCAAAGAATTGAGCAGAGCCATTGATGAGCCAAATTAGTGAGAAACGATATGTTTTGATGGTAGTTGACGAGCACGAAATGCATTAAAAATTTATTATTTATTAAATTTTTATTATTTATTTTACATTAAATACGAAACTTGAGCTATATGATATCTTAGTCAGTAAACCAAAATTTCGTTAAACACATCGTCAGTAAAATAATATAATGTTTTCCAAAGATACCATACTCTCTTTTTCTTGTAATAACTTAAAAATTAAATGGAACCTTTTTTCACACACGAATTTAATAAAAATGTTCCTTTAAACATAGATTAATAAAAAAACAATGTGGTCGAATTTACGGATGGAAAAACTATTTAAAAAATATTAGTTACCTGGTCATTAATTATAAATTATATTAAATCGGGAATAATAGTAGATAGGGAAAAAATAAGTATATCAGATTGCTCCTATTTGAAAGAACAGCTGTTACAGCAACACTTATTAATTCTTCTTCGTCTACAGTTTAAAAGAGCGGTGAGAAGTAATTGTCAACTAGACAGTTTGTTGCCTGTGGTAGAAGAAGTTTCCTGTTGATTTGATTAAGTGAACCCGCTCAGTTCGATCTTAAAAAGTTTGTGGAAAACAAAAAAGTTTTTTTTTTCAATACCTTCTTCTCTTTGTTACTGATAATAGTAACAAGTTTGTTGAAGGCATTAAATGCTTCTCTGTCTGTTTGTTTTTGAAGTGAATTGCAGTAATTGCTTGTTTCGTGTCTAACTTTTCGAACTTGGAACTGTGAAACTTTTTAGGTGGACCGCTGAGACGGTTGAGTGTTTTCTCGTTAAAATGTTGCATAACACCCAACAAATAAAAAGATATTTACTTTAACAGTGTTTAAATTATTTTCTAAGTATCTGAATGTATTTGTTTTTAAATAAAACTAAATCTTCAGTTGTCCATACACAGTTTAAAAATTTGGTGCTTCACTAGAAATGTGGTATCTACTAGCTGCAAAAGTTTATGGGGTGAAAAGTTTCATAAAATTTGTCATTCGGCCATTCTCGAGCTTTTTTGTTTCCCATACCTGAAAAATGGTTCAACCTGATACTAAATAAGGTGTAACATTTCACACCAGTTATTGCAGCTATAAGGAACCATTATTATGGTGTAAAAGCAAGCACAAAATTATAGTTTAAACACAAATTATATTAGCATTATACTTAAATTAAATATATAATTGCTGAAATAACATGTAAGATAATAAAAAAAAAATTAAAATTAACCCATTACTTTGAAAACATTAACAAGCATTCATTAACAAAAGAAATGAACGCAATAGTAAATAAAAATAATAATTTCATTAACCACTTTCACTAAGCCACAGCATGCCAATTACAATGCTTAAACACTTTCCGTTGTTTGCATTGCTAATTCCATACGCAATTATCTCCCCAACGCAACTATTACCACAGTTGTCCATTTCGCCCGTCTACAATTCCGAACTTATGCATCTTTAATCCGTGATCCATAACGCTAGGAAATGCCACTGAAAGGTAAACTGACCACTTCGTGTGCCCTGCGACTGGCTAGTTTGAGCCTCGATAATTGAATACGCCACTGGGTTCGAATCCACTGTAATTGTTTGAGGTACATTAATTATTAATGGGGTGTTCTCCCATAGGCGTCCTTCATTAGTTAGGAATTGATACTTGAAGATAAATAGTTTGTGCTAATGAGCTGTTTGAAATGTGAAGTTTAAGTCAGTTTTTTGAATTATTGGTTGTTTTGATTCATTAGTTAAGAATTGATAATTGAAGACAAATCGTTTGTGCTAATGAGCTGCTTGAAATGTGAAGTTTAAGTCAGTTTTTTTTCAATTATTGGTTGCTTTGATTCATTAGTTAAGAATTGATACTTGAAGATAAATAGTTTGTGCTAATGAGCTGCTTGAAATGTGAAGTTTAAGTCAGTTTTTTGAATTATTGGTTGTTTTGATTCATTAGTTAAGAATTGATAATTGAAGACAAATCGTTTGTGCTAATGAGCTGCTTGAAATGTGAAGTTTAAGTCAGTTTTTTTTCAATTATTGGTTGCTTTGATTCATTAGTTAAGAATTGATACTTGAAGATAAATAGTTTGTGCTAATGAGCTGTTTGAAATGTGAAGTTTAAGTCAGTTTTTTGAATTATTGGTTGTTTTGATTCATTAGTTAAGAATTGATAATTGAAGACAAATCGTTTGTGCTAATGAGCTGCTTGAAATGTGAAGTTTAAGTCAGTTTTTTTTTTCAATTATTGGTTGCTTTGATTCATTAGTTAAGAATTGATACTTGAAGATAAATAGTTTGTGCTAATGAGCTGCTTGAAATGTGAAGTTTAAGTCAGTGTTTTCAATTATTGGTTGCTTTGATTCATTAGTTAATAATTGATACTTGAAGATAAATAATTTGTGCTAACGAGCGAAGTTTAAGTCAGTTTTTTAAATTATTGGTTGTTTTGAACATATTTTACTTTACTAAATAGGTATCCTGACGATAGTGTCCACATTGTTTAGATTATTATACGCATACATAATTTTAATCCGTTTGATGTTGGTTAGATCGGACAAATGTGTATGTTGATCAATTGATAATGTATGCATGAACAAATTTTACTTATTTATATTTGCTGTCTATTATTTACGATTCTGAAATATTACTATCTTAGTAGTATCCGAGCCTTCTACCAATATATATTAGTTTCTTCTTCAACTTCTCCATATTTATAAATACAATGTCGCATGTTAAATAGTTTAAATTTCATTAAAACCATTTTACAAATTAATCTAGTAAATTAAACACATTACATTAAATTTTATTAATAACCTATATTAAACAGCTGTTCATGCATGTCTTTTTATATAAAAACATCAATATTCTCCAGCTAACAATCTTCCATAATTGGCGTCTTTTCCCCGATCCATCAAACATCAGTCGCCAACTTCATCCGCTTCCATCCATAACAAAATGACTGTCCGAATAACAAAGAAGACCAACTTATCCGGACACTGAATGAGCAAGCTGTCCCATTAACAGGGACATGACGAATGCCCCGTCCCATGAAGGCACGTACGTAATTCTGTTCCTACAACGGATTAGAATTCCTTATGCCCCTAATAGAATTGCGTCTGTTCTATCCTTTAGGACTCTGCGAATGCATTTATATGTTTTCTATTTGCTCATTGTTTTTTTGTACCTAGTATTTGGAGTAAGCAATTTAAGTATATTCAATATGTGAGGCGATCCATTTTGTTTTAAGATATCTTCAATGTATATATCTACATATTCAGATTCTTAGAAAATACATTAAAATACACTGATGTACTTTTTTATTAACCCCTTCTTTCTGGTTCCCGTAAAAAAAAAAAAAACTGGGTGGGGTTTCCCCCACCGTTTATGACCGTGTTCTGGAAACTATCGAACCTTTAAGGGGTTCGTGTAAACTTACTAAGAAAGATTGAAATTACAAGGAGTACCTTATAACGTTGTGTGAAAAAATAAGCTGTTCTCAAAATTACTTTTCATACTTTTTGTTATGATTTAGCATTCCAAATGCAGTATCTCTAAACATAGTTCTTCCTGCTAACTTTTTTTAAACATTGAACGACTCAACATAAAAAAGGCTAAGCTTTAAAAAAAAAAAAAAACATCTGGGTTAAGAATATGTGTCGTTCACTTGAGAAATAAAAGAATAGCAATTCCTCAGAAATAATCATACCGAAATATTTTTCTATACTTCACCTTCCAAACAACTCCTTCAGATGTTAGGAAGGACTTATTCTCAATAGTTCTTAAAAATCCGGGAAAACTCTTTCGCAAAAATAAACTGCAGCTCAAACCTTACAACAGGTAGATCTTTTTTAAAGAAGTGGGATTTACGTAAGCAGAGACGAACTGAAAAAGTTTTGCATAAAAACCTACTCGAAAATATTCTTTGGTCCTGCAAACATTTTTCTTTCTTAAAAAAATTCAATTCCTTATTTATATAAGTTTTCATTCGGCATACAAAACATACAAGCGGCGAATTTCTAAGACTTCTTGGTGTAATCATGACGCAGACTATTTTTTCCATTCATCTCAGTTTATTTATAACAGAAAAAGTAGGCGCAATTTCTTCTCAGAATCTTACATTGACAAAATATATATATATGAAAAAAAAGATGGCAGGCAAGAAATTTGGGCTTCCTTAACAGCACGCATTCCTGGTAATACACTTGAGTGGATTCCTTTTCAAATTTTCGTTTGCCAGAGCAATTTGTTCAAAAATGAACGAGATCTAACCTCATTTTTTCCTCTTCTTCCAACGTCCTAAATGCTTGTCTTACAGGCAGATAACGTGCGGCGTCGCAAGATAAGCCCTCACAAAATATTCAACAAAAGTTCTTGTCGAACAATAAACCCATAATGAAAATATATTTATAACTCGGGAAGATGAAAATGCAAAAAGAAGAAGAAAGCCTGCATGTTATCGAAGGTATTGATCTTAAGGGGGTTTATATCACCCTGTTATTTTCTGTAGGGAGGAATTTTCGTGACGTCATTGTTTTAAGAGTTGGGATATGGAACATAATATTGCACCTTAGTATAAAAATGGTCTTTGTCCGTCTTCACAAGAACGTTTGAACCTTGAAAATTCTGGTTTATATCCACTGTGATCCGTCAGACAAAATTATTAGTTATGGAGCTACAATTTATTCAATTTTAATTAATATATATTCTGATATTTTTTTTAAAATAAGAATGGTTATTTATTTAATTTAATGTATTTATTTCAATTCAAAAATTTCAGGGAACACGTGAAACTCTTTTTATTAAAAAATGTTTTTTTACCCTTTCAGTCCCAGTGATGCCATTTGGCATCATCACTTTCAAAAAAAAATTTCAAATTTTTTATGTCCCGTTATGACATCCAAACACACATCATTCGATTCTTCACACTTTGTTCTATCAGACAATATTTTACATTAATCTCAATAGAAGTCAGAACTACTATTTTTTTTATTTAGAAAATAGTCAACAAGCGTTTCTCCTGATTTTTGATATGTTCACTTCAGTTCCACATATTTAAAACACAATTTAAACTATTTCGGTAAAAATAATTACTAATTTTTTTCAATAATATGGTCAGATACCTTAAAATATATACCTCGAAGCGTTTTTTAGGTTAAATATATATTTTTATTTTGTTGTTTTCCACAGTTAAAAAATTTTGGCATTGTTTCAAAAACCATATAAAAAATTTTAATGAATCTTTTTTCTTATGAAATTCGTATATTTGACCTAAAATAAGCTTATTTTGTGAATATCAGATGTTTTTGTAGTGTAGTAAATTTTTGGGACTGAAAGGGTTAAATATACGTAGAAAAGATACCGAAAATTCAATTTAACCTATTAGATATTTTTAAAAAGTAACAAAGAGTAGCTCAAACTTTTTTTCGTTGAAATGGGTCACCGATTAACATGGAAGTTTCACAGAGATATTTACCTGAAGACTGATCTATTTTCAATCAACCAATAAATAACCAATAACCCCTTAAATGTTATTATTATTAGTTTGTATCAATAATTATCCTTAAACAAGTCCCAATGTTCACGGAAAAAGTGACTCATCTCCCATCGAGTTAACATAGCAGAATCATCTCTTTCCATTGCAAAATGCCACCTCTCTCTTTAAATTCCCATCAACGCTTCTTCAATTCCAGTGTCAATACATCTTTAATTAATTCCGAACGGAGAAAAATCCCACTGGTAACCTGGGATCGGCGTATTTGAGAACTTAATCCTGCTGAGGGAATGCTACCAGCCAAAGGCCACTTGCGAAGACGTCTACTTTAATCTACGAAGAAGGTCTATTGGTCGAGAGTATAGAAAGAATAAAGTGTTATTTTTAAAGAATATAAGTAATGCATTTTTGTTAAGTTGGTTTGATTGAATGAAAGTCGTAAGACAGTAGAGCTAAACAGGTTGCGATTAGTGTTATGATTAAATTATCATTGCACTATAGCCTAAAATGCCTATCTAACAAAGTAGGCTCTTGCCGCTTATACACCAAAATATATTAATTTCAGAAAACACACGTTCTTGCTATAACTAGTGTGATGACTAAAAAGGATAAAACTTTGAAATAACTAGGTTATTTTAATGGTGGCAAGCTTGATGAAAGTTTTTGGGGCACTAAATGAACAGCAGTTAACAATGTTAGTAATAATGGAAAATTGTTGACAATGTAAATTATCAATAAACAACAGTTGCAATTACCAAAAGTTTACAATGTAAGTTAACAAATAACAATATTTACAATCAGCAAAAGTCAACAATAAATAATAGGTAACAATAGTGTTGACAATGAAATTTCACACATCTAACTGTTGTACGTTAAAGTCGTTCTCGAACTTAAACTTAGCGAATTTATTAAAACTTGATATTTAAAAATAAAAACAAAACTAAAATCAAATAGTAGAAGACAGAACGAAGAATCTTTTGAATAGCGACAAATGAAATCATATTTTTTGGAATAAACTAATTGTTTTGTTTCAGGTGAAGTATTTTCTTCTAGTTTTTATTCCTGAACTTCTATCGTGTGCTCTGTTCGCACGCGACATTTATTTGCCAATCGAAGCTCGAGACATAATTTATTTTCGTTCAAAATTTCTGCTGTCACTCAAGACCTTAAACATGCCCTTTAAACCATAAACCAGCAATTTAGTGGATTAAAAAGCGCACTGACTCTATCAATAATATCAATGAAAAAAGCAAGTTTAAATATCATAATAATGTAGATAATATCATGATCTGGGATATCATGCTCTGCGTCAACAGCATTATTTATTTTCAAAGTTTATGTCGTCACTCAACACCTTAAAAATGCCCTCTAAACCATAAACCAGCAATTTTATGGATTGAAAAAAGCACTGACTCTATCATAATATCAATGTGAAAAACGTTGTTATTTGTCTAAGTGTTTATGTTGTCTTTTCTATGTGTGTCTCTTTCTCTGTGTGCTTGTAAAAACTCTTTCTGTGTGTCTGTCCCACTTGACGAAAGTTTATAAGCGGTTCTCTGAACAAGCACACAAGCTGGAATATATATGCACCATACCAATATCAATGAAAAACAGCAGGTTTAAAGATCACGATGATGTTTTGTTGCAGATCCCTGGTGGAAGAGGAAAAGGGACTTGCTGAGTTTGGACAAACACTTGATGCCGAGGAGTGCTTCCGATGGCCCGGGATCAACATCTTATTGATTCAGTGCAAATTGATGGAGAATCCCAAATCAAACACTGCAGAATCCGGATAATTGCCGGATATCACAGTCTCGAGAGGGTCCGGTTATTCGGATATAGGGCTTAGTTTGCTTTGGATATCCTGCTTTCTGTGGAAGGTATTGATGAGAAAGAAATCCCTCCATGGTTGGTTATTTGGGATGTCTTGGAATAGTAGTACTTGGCAAGTAGTCCGCACTGACTAGACGCGATAATATAATAATTGTGGGGTTTAAAAATGTTTGCTGTATATCTGAGAACTATGAGTCATTCTCAAAATTAATTTGTAATTGTAACTTTTACAATAAATGAAGGTAATTTTTTTTTGTATGTTTGTTACTATTTTCTAAAGAACTTTGCAATCTCATGAAATGCAACGAAATCGATACACATCTGATTGTTCAGTGCCCTGATTTAAATTTTTGTGGATGAAGATGTGAAAAATTTCCACTCTGTAACCACCTGTAATTATTTTTATTTGTAGAAAATAAAGGCTAATAAAAACAATTTATTCCTTGTGTTCATAATTTATAAAGTTGTATTTATTAATATACGTAAATATGATTAATTTTTTTTCTCTAATGGGGCAGCAAAATTGGCGGTCAAGCCTTGGAAGGCTCGACATATTCCCAAGAGCTGAGAGCCATGTTTTATGGGTTTTTTTTGGCACCATCTAGGCGACTCTCACTACCAATTTTGATGCATAGATTACAATGAATCTGAGATCTCTGTGAATGTTTAAGTAAGTGTATAAATAAAATTCTATTCTAACATACCCCAGCATCACAGAACTAATTACACAATATATAAATAAATGAAACATAAAACCTCATAAAACTGCCCTCGTCAGTAAAAAAGAAAACAATTGACGGAAAAAGATATTTTACTACAGACACACACAAATAATCTCTTCACTTGAAACATACGTGGAGTAAGCATTTTATATCAGTCAAAATTACACTTACATATGCAAATTTTTGAATCGAACCTTAAATAACCAAACCCTGATAACCAAAACCTCAAAACTTTTACCTTAACCACTGTTCTACCACAGCCCTAACTAAAAATAACTAATTTTTATCTGGTAGAAAAAAGTTTACTCAACATAAAAACTAATTACTTCACTTAAAAACACGCGCGGGGTAAGACACGGAGAGGTCAAGCCTCCTCATATCTATGTCAGCAGCACTGAGAAAGCCCATATCTGTGATAGATGGGAACAGCAGCATCCTTTGGATTTCCAACATTATCCCCAGCTGTTAGCAAGGAGTGTAATACGAAAAAACGGAATCCAATGATTATTTTTTGTCGTGTGCCGCTTACGCGACCTAATTTTGTTTTCGTTAGGAGAGGCTGCAAGAAAGACAATAATGCTGTTTTGTGTTGGATGCGTTCTTTTGAAAAGATACGTTATACAATATATAATATACGTTATACAATATACAATATATAAAGCTTGTAACCTAAAATAATTTTGTTTAAAGTTAAAAAGTGTTGGCCTTAACTGTTAAACTCCGTAATCTTACAGAGTCAACACTTACAGTTTAGTTAGTGCTTCGGGTTTCCTTGTTTTTCTTATAAGGAACAAGTAAAGATACACCGTAAAAAACTGTTGTTTTAGCAGTTAAAAACTGTCAACTTTGACGCCACTTAATAACTGTTTTTTTTAGTTAAAAACTGTAATTTCTTGCAGGAAAACTGTAATTTCTAAATACATAGCAGAGGCAAGACACTTAAATTAATGAAATACAGACAACAAACACTGAATTCGAATGAAATACAAACATTAAAAGCAATAAAATTGAATAAAATAGAAGTATTTTATTTGAATAAAACAAATAATTTATACTGAAGAACTAAACAAAAAGGAATTATAAGGTCACTGATATAATAATTTTTTTTTAATTTAGTAAGGTTGTCAAAAAATAAATTAATGTTTATATAGAGTTTGTTCACCAGTTCAATGAATTGTAAATATGGCTGAGACTTTATCTCAACAAAAATGCTTTGGAAAATCGTTTAACTTATGTTACGAGTCATAAGTACAAACGAGTCGTTACAAAATGTTACGAGTCATAAGTACATGAATATAAGCTCACTGTTTGCATAAAAGAACCATCCTTTCAAATCCCTAGTATGAAATGCCTCAGAAGAGATTATTACTAGTGTTTCTTATTTTTTTTATTTTCTTTCTCTTCTCGAGGGCCTGGCAGAGAGGAATTATGGTTTCCTGTGCCTTATTTCCCTATGGAAAAGTCCATATCTGGAGTTTTCTTAATACCGCGTACAATGTCATTCACAGGTTGCGTTACGTTACAGGCTAATGTTTTTTACCAATATTTACTTTATTATTTATCTGTTTTAGTTAAAAGTTAATCGGCAATGGAAATAAAATTGTATTTATATGTATATAACAATATTTCTCAAATAATGTGACCGAAATTAAACATGTTAATTTAATCAACAGATTTTAAGTGAAATTTATTTTATCTTTTTAATTTAATTTTATCTTTTAAGTGAAATTTATTTATCAGACTTATCAGACCCTTGAAAGCCAATTAATACAAAATGTTTATGATGTGCGTATTGGTTTAAGCCATTAAAACTCTTTATTTTTGGAAAGTCACACTACCTTTTAAGAAACTGGATTGCCATGTTTTGCAAAACTGTACAACTATAACATCTCTGTTACATATTTCATGTGTGTTTCTCTTATTTTAAACATGCGTTTATTATGATGTGCAAAACAAATTTTGACCTATGCATTAATTTTTCTTACGTGAACAAAATGTTATGTTATGTTTGCATCCAGACTAAGAAAAATTATATATTTTATGTAACGTTTTCTAAATTAGTTAACTTGTATCTTTCAATTTTTGTTCAAAACACTTCAAACAGGAATAAAAATCTAAATTAAAGTATTTTTATAATTGATGTTCTTAACAAGCTAACTAATTTGTGCATACAATACAATTTTTTTAAAATGGTGTTAAGTCTGTGTTTCAACGAAATACTGACTGCGTTTCGTGGACTTTTAAAATTACCACCCAGTACATACACTGTTAAAAAAAACTGTTGTTTTTACAGTTTAAATCTGTCAACTTTGACGCTAGTTAATAACTGTTTTTTCACAGTTTAAAACTGTTATTTTTTGCAGGAAAACTGTAATTTTTTTTCAGGAAAACTGTATTTTTAACAGGGAAAATCTGTTAATTTAACAGTTTCTCCCGACTAAAATAAAAATACCCAGTACTAGCCTCGCGACCGAGTAATTACCTTGTCGCAGACGGTTCAGTACTGGGCTCGCATGCAAGAGGTTCCTGGAAGAGGTATTGACCTAGCCCAGTTTTGATCCAGGAACCTCTTGCATACGAGCCCAATACTGAACCGTCTGCTACAAAGTAATTACTCGGCCGCTAGGGTATTTATGCTTAAGGATGATCTCAATTACGTGACTCTTTGCACGTCGAATTTAACAGTTTATCCCTGCTAAAATAACAGTTTATTCCCTGCTTAAATAACAGTTTCTCCCTGTTAAAATTGCAGTTTTCTTGTTAAAGAAAATTACAGTTTTCTTGTTAAAGAAAATTCCAGTTTTCCTTTAAAAAAATACAGTTTTAAACTGTAAAAAAACAGTTATTAAGTGGCGTCAAAGTCAACAGTTTTTTAACTGTAAAAACAACCATTTTTTACAGTGTATCATTATAATGTATAACCAATACTAAACTTATCAGTCAACAAAGAACCAGCTTATTAGAGTTAAGTTAAGAATTAGGAGCATTAATTATTCTCCACTACAAAAATTCCCAATTTAGGTTTAACAAAGCCCCACTTAAAAAACACACAATGAAAAGACAATTAAATAGCAATTTGTTACAAAGCTTCTTAAAGATATTTATTATTGCACCTTAAAGTCATGGCGTATATTAAAATAAAGGAAAGAGTCAGCCTAATTTAGGGAAAGAAGACACGAAATATCTGGGATAAAAAAAATCCTGAAACACTAAAAAAAACCCTTCTTTTTGCTCTAGAAAAATGAGAGCACGTCATGGCAGAATAAAATTGCGATTTTTCTGCAGAATGCTATTAATTATCATAATAATGAGTAGTTAGTTGTAATTGCTATGATAAAAAATATTTTTGGTTGATGTAAGCTTATTCTAGCACTTTTTTACGGTTTCGTAAATTTCCATCTATTCATGGAGCGTTATTTCAGTAGGATGTTAACGGAATTAATCTCGAAAATAAGGCTGATGTCTTTGTTCTGTAATTTTGAAGGTGAGCCTCTCTTCTTCTAAACTGCAGTAAAAGAAAATTGCTTTCTTGAAAAGTATATGAGTAAGGTAATTTGAAAGCTTTTTTGAGAGTAGATTGTGTTTATCCGTTTTCTTGTAACATGTGTAATATTTTAGTTGAAGGCAATTATAAGTTTTATTTTCACAGTACATTTAAAGAGCTTTTTGATTTTTTTTCTCATAAGGGATATTTAGTTTGTGAGTGAAATAAGTCTATTCGTTTGTGGTTAAGTCTGAAAATAACATTTACTCTGTAAAAAAAATTAAAGTACATTTTAGAAAATTACAACCCTTGGCAAAAAGTATCCGATCACCGAAAGCAGTGCCTACGATACGTTCATATTAGGCGTCATATTTTTACAATTTTAATATTTTTTCAAACATTTGAAGTTTTTTTGTGAAATATGACTAAATAAGTCAAAGAATAATACACATAAACATAATATAAAATTATAGTTAAAAATTTTCAGGAGAAAATACATTGAACCGTGAGGGAAAAAAGTTTCCGATCATCCCTTTGTGGGGAAAAAAGTATTCGATCAAGTCACTTTAATATTTTGTGGGTCCTCTTTTTGCCGTGATTACTGTATTTAAACGCCGAGGCATGAATGTGACAAACTCGTGGCATAAATTTTATGGAATTTAACCTCAGCTTACCTTAATGGCTAGGCCTAGTTCTTCCATATTTGTTGGTCTTCTCTTATCATTGTTTCTTTTCATAGCATTCCAAACATTTTCTATTGGATTGAGTTCCAGACTATTTGCAGCCAAATAAATTATCTTTATTGGAGATTTCCATATCGATTTAGGAAATTCTTGACCAGTTTACTTCAACCAAACCATCAAAAATAACCATCTTCCAATCATCAGAAGGCTAGCTTTTATGCTTCTTGCACCAGTGCAGAAGACTCTTGTTATGGTTTTAGTCATATATGGTTTCGTTTTGGCTTTGCAGAAGTTAAATCCTTTATCGTTTAAACGATTTCGCACTGTACATGCACATACCTATACCCGATATTTCGACCACCCAGAATTAAGTTGTTTCAACGTACAACCTCTCATAGATTTGGCAATATCAACCAATATTCTGTCCGCCTACTTGATGTTGCTTGTGGGCTAACGCTTAGAGGAAGAGTTTGACATCATTAGTAGAGCGATATTTTTTTTCCAAATTTCCCCGCAAACAGTATCTTCAATAAAGATTATTTATTGGGCTGCAAATAGTCCGGAACTCAATCCAATAGAAAATGTTTGGAATGTTATGAAAAGAAACAATGATAAGAGATGACCAACAAATATGGAACAACCATGACAAGCCATTAATGTAAGCTGAGGTTAAATTCCACAAAATTTATACAACGAGTTTGTCGCATCCATGCCTCGGCGCTTAAATGCAGTAATCAAGGCAAAAAGAGGACCCACAAAATATTAAAGTGGCTTGATCGAATACTTTTTTCCCAACAAAGGGATGATCGGAAACTTTTTTCCTTCACGGTTCAATGTATTTTCTCCTGAAAATTGTTAACTATAATTTTATTTTCCGTTTATATTTATTATTCTTTGAATAATTTAGTCATATTTCACAAAAAACCTTTAAAGGTTTGAAAAAATAATAAAATTGTAGAAAAATGACAACTGATATGAACGTATCGTAGGCACTGTTTTCGTTGATCGGATACTTTTTGCCAGGGGTTGTATGTAGTTCCTTTTAAAAATTTATCTTTCAAAAATTTATTTTTTAAAATGCCTCCAGTAAAGTACAGTTAAACATCCATGTAATAACTAGTAAAAGTTTCATTCAAGTGTATCAAATAGATTCTGAAAAAAAGGTACATAAAGAGTCATTTTAACATGGGCTTAAATGGAGGGCTCCGGTCCCCCTTAAAAATAATTTTCCTTTCGCGTTTTTAACTTACTTTTTAGGTTAATTGCTTTAAGTTAAGAGGAGGAAGTGAGGGAAGAATGTATAATTTTTAGAGTAATTTGGGGTGTAATTTTGCTAACTGTAAATGCAATAATACTACTCCTTAGCCCTTTTCAAACTATATACAAATTTAATTTATTGTGTCTACATTCAAAGAAAATGATACCCCACCCCCTCTTTCTGGAAACTGAAAAATATTGAACTTATCTTTCAAACATCGCTCACACATTCTAGAAAAATGGTATATATAAAGCATTGTCCCAATTTAAATCAGGTAAAAAATGCATATCTTACAACACCACATGGTGTTTTTATACCATAACCATGTCATCGAAATATCAAAACACAGCGTAGTATAAAAAAATAATCTAAAGAACTTTTTAAAAAAATCCTCAGTTGTTTTGGTGTGACAAAACAGCAATGGTATTATAGTGTCAAAAGTGGTAATAATATCAAAAAGTTAGTTTAAATCTTTTAAAATATATTTAGTGTGCCGTTTTTCAATTGAATTTATATAAAGTGTTTATAATACATGAAGATTGAAAAATGATTTGTAATAACTACACTCTTAAAACAAAAGAGTGAAATCCACTCATATAGAGGAAGTGCATTTTCGACACTGGAGAAGTGAAAATTAACTCAGACTGAATTGAAATCACTCGTTTTTTTTAAGAGTGTAGGTAGATACTAGGAGTTAAGTAGATATTAGTGTCGGGGTGGGGAAAATGGGGATAATTATTAGAAAATAATAACACTTAAATAGGATGGATTTGGCTCGTGAAATCGTATAGTTTTAATGGAAGTACTTCCCTGGATTGAAATCATGAAAGTCAGAAGCAATGAATAGAACACAAATAAAATAAACAATCATTTAATATATCTAAAAGCATACAGGTGTGTGAATTGCAAGGTAATATCATAGATGAATTAAAAGAGTTATATCTTGGCAAAAATTCATGAAATTCGTATTACACAAGATTGGTAATAAAATAATAGTCAAAGACAGATAAATATAATGAGGGTTAAATCAGTGAGATCTTAGGTAGATAAGCAAATTGTGTATTAAAATTTAGGCAAACCAATTCTTACAGTAAATATCATGGCAAAGAAATATAGTCTGATTTTAAAATCCGACAGATTGAATAGAGTTATGCAATTTGGATCCAGAGGGGCTCAAACTCAATAAAACCTAATTAAACCTATATTGCTAGATCTTGTGGAATGTATGCGAAGTTTTAAATAAACTTACCCCTTTTCGGGATGGGATATCTGAATTGAAGAAAGGAGAATATCTATCGAACTCTAGAAATAACTAAGCAGTTATTCCAATGCTTGGAGTCAATGACTTGTGTGTAACACCAATCACAAATCAGGGAACGTCCGGGCACAGTTTATATCCTTGATAGTTCAATCCGAGGAATAGGTATGTGTTTGAATGTCCGGGAATTCGTGGAGTGGTCGAGTCCGGTGGCTAGTGATGGGGTCCTTCGCTGGCTCGTAGTGGGGCTGGCAAGGGGCTTCCTGTCCGTGGCCGGTATCCGGGGATGACATCCTTCGCTGGCTTGTAGTGGGGCTGGTCAGGGGCTTTCTATCCGTGGCCGGTATCCGGGGATGACATCCTTCGCTGGCTTGTAGTGGAGCTGGTCAGGGGCTGCCTGTCCGTGTCCGGTATCCGGGGATGACGACTGAGACTTTATCTGTCTCGTCGGGGTTCCGGGCACTTGCTTCTCTGGTTCTACCTGGTCGGGAGTCCGGACGCTTGCTTCTCTGGCTCGTAGTAAATTCGGGAACGAATGGGGTAGACTTTATCTGTCTGGTCCATTGTCCGAACGCTTCTCTGGCTCGTAGTGGGGCTGGTAAGGGGCTTCCTGTCCGTGTCCGGTATCCGGGGATGACATCCTTCGCTGGCTTGTAGTGGAGCTGGTCAGGGGCTTCCTGTCCGTGTCCGGTATCCGGGGATGACATCCTTCGCTGGCTTGTAGTGGAGCTGGTCAGGGGCTTCCTGTCCGTGTCCGGTATCCGGGATGACGACTGAGACTTTATCTGTCTCGTCGGGGTTCCGGGCACTTGCTTCTCTGGTTCTACCTGGTCGGGAGTCCGGACGCTTGCTTCTCTGGCTCGTAGTAAATTCGGGAACGAATGGGGTAGACTTTATCTGTCTGGTCCATTGTCCGAACGCTTGCTTCTCTGGCTCGTAGTGAATTCGGGAACAGTTGATGCAAAATCCGACATCTGATGAGGAATCGTGTCTTGCGGAAATGAGTGAAGTATGGACGGTGACAAGTATTCTTTTCGTCATGCGGAGAAGAATGCTCAGGACCCGTGTCTGTGTCCTAAGTATGTTCACTAAATGTCCAAGTCTTCAGCTTTGCGCAGTACACCTTCTTCTCCTCTCCGAGTCTCGTTTCTTTCTTTCGGAACAGTTGACGAAAAATACGGCATCTGATGAGGTATCGGCGTCTTGTGGAATGGATGAATTATGGTCGAAGCAGCAATTGTTCTCTTCATATTGCAGGAGAGAGGTTCTCAGCAAACGTGTCTGTTTACTAAGTATGCTACCTCTTCATAGTCCACGTCTTCCTTTCTCGCCGTATCCGCCGAACTCCCTCTCCGTCGGACCGAGGTCCGTTTTTCTCTCTCTTTCTTACATCCTTTTTCTTTCAAGTCCAGCTCCTTAATGATCTCCTCACACCTAAAACTCCCACCGTTTTCTATCTCTAGCTCCGCCTTCGTAATCAAAAAACCTCTTACCATTCGTTGGAACCAGCCATGACGTACATCCGTCTTCTAAAACCCTCGAGAACTTTCTGGACTTCAAAACACCTAATTAATTAGTAGATCCAGTTCGACATCCTGAATTCACCTTCCGAAAGGCAACCTAATCGTATCCTTCCAAAAATCGCTGATCACCTACATCCGTAGTAAATCACTCCCTCCAGGTTCGAAGTGTGTCCCTCAAAATTACCTTCCTTGGAAGAACCGCTCAGTAATCGAAGATCGAAAAGCACCGCAAATGTCCACTTCCTGTTTTCTAAGAAGAGTCCTAATCAGTAACTTCACCTCTATTTCCAAAGTATAAACATCTGTTGGTTGACCGTCAGACCGTCGCATGACATATTGCTTCTTCCCCCTTTAAAAAAAAGAGTTCGCAATGTCCAAAAAACATGAGAAGGCTTTTTTTTCCTCAAAATGTCACCAAAACAAAATGCTATAAGTGTCTCCCTTCGCTCTCTCGAAAAAATGAAGAAATTTGAACCTCTCTGAACCCGAACTGCCCTCCACCTAACAAATAACAGTATCATAAATATATACCCCTTGTCAAACACAAATTTTTTTCAGTATATTGAAAATGAACATACTTTCTTCAATCGAAGTTTCGAGATTTAAACCTATAGTCATATTAATCCTGTAAGGAAACTTTACTTCATAATATGCATTGTAAATTCATGGTCTAAATATTACTCAAAGGGTTATATTTGACAAATCCTGTTCTTGGATAAAATAGCAATTAAATATATACAATATATATAAAATTATGTACAGCAAATACCATCAATGTTTAAATCAACAAGTTCAAACAAAGCTTCATTCTCAGCTTAAAATCAATTATTCACACAATTATTCAAGTAAATTGTCAACATGCATTTGAACCTTAATATGTATATAATAATTTGTACTAGTTTTAATATAACCTCCACAACAGTTCACACACGAAAAATTAATCAAAATTAAACCAAAAAACTATCTATCAAATAGTCATATAACTCTCAGCTCTCAGATTGCTTAAAAAAAAATTTCCACAGAGATTTTCTCTCCCTCCATTTTCATCAAAAAAAAAAAAACCTATCCAATTAAGAAACAAAGCAAATTGAATATACTTCAAACAGGTTGATCATTCTTAATTGATGTGATTCCTTGTCTAAAAACAAACTATAAGAAAAATTTTACTCTTAACCAAGCGCAATTTTAATTAAAAAAAACAAAAAAAAACAACGTTACTTTACTAACGCAAGAATTGCCAAAAAAGTTAAATTCATCCGAAAAAAAAAAGGAAGAAGAAACTGGTGTTAAGGACATCTCTCTAGCAATATGACCTGACGGGTTGAACTCACTCTATTGTGGAAATTTTCTCCAAAGTAAATCAGTAAATCACCCTTGCTATACCGCAATTAGTCTCCAGAAAATGTACAAAAAAAAGTCTAATACCCGTGAAATTGTGGTCACTTTGACCTATTGTGAGAGTCGTCCTCAAAGCATGTGTGGTGTGCATGTCTTCCATCATTGTGCTTTCTGCTGTGTGTATAGAAATGGGCGTGTCTGTCCATTGTGTTGTGTTGGTGTCTTGTATTGTGAAACTCTGTGCTGGGGGGTATTTCTGCGACTCTGTAAATTGGGTCTGGATATTGGGTGTATGCTGAGTGAGGGATTGTCTGTGGCCGTTGGCATGGTTTGTATGTTCCCTGCAAAAACAATTGAAGTGGTAATTGAACTTCAAACTCGTCAAGATGCTCGTAATGATTTGTGTCTACAGATGGGGTAACGATATGGGTATTCATGTTTGTAACTTGTGAACAGCACCTTAAATCAACAGAATAACCAAAAAAAGATTAATCTGGCCTATCCCTCTAATCAAATCACCGCTAAATATTCACCGCTTCTAAACTTCCAAAATTTCAATCCATAAATTCACTGGTTTTAGGCACCACGTGTCGGGTGTGGGGAATTGGGGTGAATTATTAGAAAATAATAACACTTAAATAGGATGGATTTGGCTCGTGAAATCGTATAGTTTTAATGGAAGTACTTCCCTGGATTGAAATCATGAAAGTCAGAAGCAATGAATAGAACACAAATAAAATAAACAATCATTTAATATATCTAAAAGCATACAGGTGTGTGAATTGCAAGGTAATATCATAGATGAATTAAAAGAGTTATATCTTGGCAAAAATTCATGAAATTCGTATTACACAAGATTGGTAATAAAATAATAGTCAAAGACAGATAAATATAATGAGGGTTAAATCAGTGAGATCTTAGGTAGATAAGCAAATTGTGTATTAAAATTTAGGCAAACCAATTCTTACAGTAAATATCATGGCAAAGAAATATAGTCTGATTTTAAAATCCGACAGATTGAATAGAGTTATGCAATTTGGATCCAGAGGGGCTCAAACTCAATAAAACCTAATTAAACCTATATTGCTAGATCTTGTGGAATGTATGCGAAGTTTTAAATAAACTTACCCCTTTTCGGGATGGGATATCTGAATTGAAGAAAGGAGAATATCTATCGAACTCTAGAAATAACTAAGCAGTTATTCCAATGCTTGGAGTCAATGACTTGTGTGTAACACCAATCACAAATCAGGGAACGTCCGGGCACAGTTTATATCCTTGATAGTTCAATCCGAGGAATAGGTATGTGTTTGAATGTCCGGGAATTCGTGGAGTGGTCGAGTCCGGTGGCTAGTGATGGGGTCCTTCGCTGGCTCGTAGTGGGGCTGGCAAGGGGCTTCCTGTCCGTGGCC
This sequence comes from Hylyphantes graminicola, assembly GCA_023701765.1. Taxonomy (NCBI): domain Eukaryota; kingdom Metazoa; phylum Arthropoda; class Arachnida; order Araneae; family Linyphiidae; genus Hylyphantes; species Hylyphantes graminicola. Next base: position 49,912,414 of record CM043117.1, on the reverse strand, counting down.
GGTATCCGGGGATGACATCCTTCGCTGGCTTGTAGTGGGGCTGGTCAGGGGCTTTCTATCCGTGGCCGGTATCCGGGGATGACATCCTTCGCTGGCTTGTAGTGGAGCTGGTCAGGGGCTGCCTGTCCGTGTCCGGTATCCGGGGATGACGACTGAGACTTTATCTGTCTCGTCGGGGTTCCGGGCACTTGCTTCTCTGGTTCTACCTGGTCGGGAGTCCGGACGCTTGCTTCTCTGGCTCGTAGTAAATTCGGGAACGAATGGGGTAGACTTTATCTGTCTGGTCCATTGTCCGAACGCTTCTCTGGCTCGTAGTGGGGCTGGTAAGGGGCTTCCTGTCCGTGTCCGGTATCCGGGGATGACATCCTTCGCTGGCTTGTAGTGGAGCTGGTCAGGGGCTTCCTGTCCGTGTCCGGTATCCGGGGATGACATCCTTCGCTGGCTTGTAGTGGAGCTGGTCAGGGGCTTCCTGTCCGTGTCCGGTATCCGGGGATGACGACTGAGACTTTATCTGTCTCGTCGGGGTTCCGGGCACTTGCTTCTCTGGTTCTACCTGGTCGGGAGTCCGGACGCTTGCTTCTCTGGCTCGTAGTAAATTCGGGAACGAATGGGGTAGACTTTATCTGTCTGGTCCATTGTCCGAACGCTTGCTTCTCTGGCTCGTAGTGAATTCGGGAACAGTTGATGCAAAATCCGACATCTGATGAGGAATCGTGTCTTGCGGAAATGAGTGAAGTATGGACGGTGACAAGTATTCTTTTCGTCATGCGGAGAAGAATGCTCAGGACCCGTGTCTGTGTCCTAAGTATGTTCACTAAATGTCCAAGTCTTCAGCTTTGCGCAGTACACCTTCTTCTCCTCTCCGAGTCTCGTTTCTTTCTTTCGGAACAGTTGACGAAAAATACGGCATCTGATGAGGTATCGGCGTCTTGTGGAATGGATGAATTATGGTCGAAGCAGCAATTGTTCTCTTCATATTGCAGGAGAGAGGTTCTCAGCAAACGTGTCTGTTTACTAAGTATGCTACCTCTTCATAGTCCACGTCTTCCTTTCTCGCCGTATCCGCCGAACTCCCTCTCCGTCGGACCGAGGTCCGTTTTTCTCTCTCTTTCTTACATCCTTTTTCTTTCAAGTCCAGCTCCTTAATGATCTCCTCACACCTAAAACTCCCACCGTTTTCTATCTCTAGCTCCGCCTTCGTAATCAAAAAACCTCTTACCATTCGTTGGAACCAGCCATGACGTACATCCGTCTTCTAAAACCCTCGAGAACTTTCTGGACTTCAAAACACCTAATTAATTAGTAGATCCAGTTCGACATCCTGAATTCACCTTCCGAAAGGCAACCTAATCGTATCCTTCCAAAAATCGCTGATCACCTACATCCGTAGTAAATCACTCCCTCCAGGTTCGAAGTGTGTCCCTCAAAATTACCTTCCTTGGAAGAACCGCTCAGTAATCGAAGATCGAAAAGCACCGCAAATGTCCACTTCCTGTTTTCTAAGAAGAGTCCTAATCAGTAACTTCACCTCTATTTCCAAAGTATAAACATCTGTTGGTTGACCGTCAGACCGTCGCATGACATTAGGAACTGCATAATCTCAAAAAATATATATTTAAAATAAAATTGGCTTATGTTGCAGCAAACTCATTTCTGCTTAATATAAGATATCACACGTACCGAAACGCGATCTATTTTTGAAATGGTATTGAAAAAAACCCCATAATGATATAACTAATGATTTCGAATCACTCTCTACGTTTAAATTGCCTGTTTCACAATAACAAGGTTTTGAAATTGTGAGTATCACAACTCTATTTCTATTTAACCAAATCATTTGAAATTTGCAGCAGATGTCAACCATGCTTATATAATTAACATAACTAAAATATTACAATAATTGCCCAGTTTTTCTCGACTTTAAATTTTGTTTTTAAAATTGTGACAGAAAATTATAATTTTATTTTTGTGTATTATACTTTTACAAATATTTAGTTAGGATAACCTATTATGCTGCCGAAAATTTGTTTATAATATGTATGATTGTAACTGATTAGATGTTATTTTGTATGTTGCTTGCGCAATAAATTATAAAGGGTGCAACACTAAAGTGAATATTCTCAATTTGAAAACAAGACTTTGTTAATGTATTTTTATTGGAGAAAATATTTTGCTATTCATTTGAAACAAATATATTATATCTCAAAACTGTTTTACAAATACACGGTAAAATTTTTTTTATGAATATACTTGAACTTTATGATAAAATTAACCTTAAGATTTTTGACTGTTTTATAATTTTTCAAGATTATGTTTCCTCATGAAGCTCTACTAGTGTTTTCAAACGAATTTACTAAAAATCGTTTGTTTTATAGTACATTCTCTTCAACCCAGCTTAGAGAAGCACGGATTTTTCGAGCTTAGCCGCGTAGGTTTTTCGTAAGGTAGAACAGAAAATGCACCCAAGCCCTAAGGGCGCCAGTGAGGGAATTGCAATTTTTTAACCTCTGTTATATGGTATTTGTTATTGTTATTTGGGTTGTGTATGGCCAGGAATAAAAAAGAAAATATTTATTTTTGAGTTTGTTGAATGCGAATGTAGAATTGTATTTTTTCTTATATTCTTCCATATCGCCTTCAGTTTACAGTTTGGAATCTCAATCTTTTTTTGAGGGCATAAGATCGATTTTTACCTCTGCATTGTTTGTGTCAGATGCAAAAAAGTATATCTGTTTACTATCTATACATTGAAATATTTTTTAAGGGACGAGATAGAGGATATAAGTATTCTTTTTTGCTGACTTTCATAACAATACTAGTAGTGGAAAAGCATTGAAGTACTTCCATTAACAACACAAAAAGTTAGCTATGCGTTTATACCATTGTTTCAAATGATATGGTATGGTATGGTACATATATATTCCAGCTTGTGTGTTTATTCAGAGAACCGCTTATAAGCTTTCTCAAATGGCTTTGGTCATGCTTTTCAGTCAGTTAAACGTGTTCTTTGAAAAAAAAAGCTTTGAGAAACAAATTAAGTGTTGTTTTATTATCTCAATTTTCGACTAGTGTTAAAGTGAAAGGGGAAAAAATGTGAAAATAATTTGAAACTCATTTACTGCGTGTATTTCCTCAATACTAACCTATCAATATCCTTATTTATGAAACCAATTTTTCCCTTACTTTTTCATAGTTAAAATTCGAATCACTTTTATATTAGCTTTGTAGATCAAGAGACATAGAGTTAGACACCTTAGCAACGGCCGACTCAATTTATAAGGCCGGAAAAGCTCTCAGTAAACTTCCCGTGCAGCCAAAAATGTCCGACAAATAATACCCCGTGTAGAGGAAGTGCATGTTAAATATCCTTCAGGGCGCTAACGCTGCGTACGATGTCGCCCTTAACGGTTGCGTTGGGTGCCTACTCAGATGTCGGCTCGTCACTTGACTGTGCTTCTAAAAAAAAGCCCTAGTGCGATGATAATTATAACTAAACTTAACTAAAGCTCTCAGTGACGTCATGAACTTTTAAAAGTTTTGTTCTTGCTTTCACCATAATAATGGTTTTTAGAAGCTGCAAGGGCTGTGTTGTGAAATGTTTCACCATATTTCCGGTATTCAGTCGAACAATTTTTCAAGTTTTGGAAACAAAAACCTGAGAAACGGTTCACCCCAATACCGAAAATATGGTGAAACACTTCACCACACATCCATTGTAACAACTTGGAACCATTATTATGGTGAAAGCAAGCACACACTTTTTAACAGTGTGCTTTCCATCCGATCGGAGTGTCGGATGTTCCGAAGAAAAGAACACAGCGCAAACCGAACGAGTTTTGCTGGTTTCAATTCTTCCGTACTGCAGATTTCTTCCTCTTGTTCGGACCATCCGACATTTTCAACCTGACGGAAAACGTGACGACACGGCGATCTTCTCTGGTCATAAAGTTGGTTAAAATTGCATTAAGTGGAGCAACACGCAACTCTTTGTAATAACTACTTACGTATACACAACGTCAAGACATTGAACTACAATAGGCGCGCTTACATGAACCACCGAATTCATTGATTGAAGAGCAAACTCAGCAATTTTTCCCTCTTGTTGATTTTCTCCCAGACAGAATCGGAATTGCATGAATTGCAGGGTTCAATGGATGGTCTCCCAAACCCTCCAATAAAGGAGGGTTTGATGTTTCATACCATGGATTCGGCCACAGACTATCATTTGGTTTAGAAATTCTGCTCGACCTCTTTTTAATCTAATGGTGATTTTGACATTCCGTGGATTCTATGGCTGATGTAAACGAAATTAAAATGGTTATCGAGCATGGTTAACTTGCACTCCCTCTATTTCTATTATTCGTAAAACTTTTTAGCTGTTTTCAAAGAAGTAACCATATATTATATTATTATAAGATATCCACTTATCCTCCCCAAATTAAAGATCTCCCACGAATGCATGGAAATATCTAAAAATATCATTCCACGCTAGCCGCTAACTATTCTTTGGCACGCTTTCCTTTAAAACTATTGCACTATCTGTCTCTAGGCTCTTAGGACCTGGGCTCCAAGTTTCAAAGGATTTCTTTGTGTTCTCATGAGGCCCCTCTTGCGAAAATCTATTGAAGTAACCTGCTTAAATATTTAAGGGACAAAAGGTTCGAATAGCAGGGCTTTTAAAATTGTAGGCTGCGTCTAAAGGTAGGATCTTCCGGGTCTTAATCTGGTTTGTTGTTGCGCAATTCTGTGAATTTCGTGAATATTTTAGGTTGTTCCTGAATTCCTAAAATTTTATTCTGTGGAAGTACATTGAAATACGTCGTATGAATTCCTGAGGGAGATTTGATATTTACGGTATTTGAAATATTAACGAATTACTAGAAGTTGTTTAGGACTAAAATTTTTGTTCGAATTAAGGCTATTTAAGTAATTTCAAGAATATAGAAAAATGTGCTTTGATTATTTAAAAGCATGACACGATTGGTTCATTTGAACTTAATTATGCACCTCCACAAAATCATTATTAATTTAGTTTTGAAAAATATTCTAAGTATGTTAGCTTAAATATAGAAGCATTATGAAAATTGAAACAATGAGAATAAATTAAACTAATATACGTGAAATACGCCAGTTGAAAATGTAAATAGATTCACATACCCTTGGCGCAACAATCAATGAAAACTTTGGAACTGATCTCGAGATAAAAAGAATCACTAAAGGATAAAATTGTTTTTTTAACTAGTATTTGGCGATCAAATAATTTAAAGTTGAAAACAAGAATTGGTGTCTTTAACTCTTTGGTTAAAGCAACACACTTCTTGTAACAATCACACATATGGTGCATACAATCGCTGAAGACTTTGGAACTGATCTAGAGATAAAAAGAATCACTAAAGGATAGTTTTTTTAACTAATATTTGGCGATCATATAATTTAAAGTTGAAAACAAGAGTTGGTGTCTTTAACTCTTTGGTGAAAGCAACACACACTTGGTGTATCAATCACACATATGGTGCATACAATCGATGAAGACTTTGGAACTGATCTAGAGATAAAAATAATCACTAAAGATAAAATTGTTTTTTATGAAGCTAATATTTGGCGATCAAATAATTTAAAATTAAAAACAAGAATTGGTCTCTTTAAGTCTTTGGAGTAAGCAAAAGCTCTGCACAAACTCACTGGAATGGTTGTAATAAACTAAAGACTTTATGTGGGCAAAAAGAGGACTAAGTAAGTACAATAATTTTACTATTACCTAACATTGCTTTTCATTACTTTATATTCTTTTTATGTAAATGTTTTATAATTTGAAAAGGCGAGAACAAAAAAAAAAGACTTCAAACCTCTGTTAGGAAAAAATTAATGCAATATTTAATTTTACATCATCATCTTGTTTTCTTTTTCATGCTACTGATTCAATTAAATTAAATACTTCCCAATTCAATAACCATTATACAATTTCATCAACAGCATGCATTTATAAAACATTAAAGCCCTTCATAATTTTATCCGTTGATTATTTAAAATTTTTTAATACAACTCCTTAACTCGATTTAAAATAAGTAGTATTAAGACACATTCTATTACGTTTAGTTTTTTCTGTTCCCTTATCACATGAATGAACCTTTTAATCTCACGGAAATTTCACGTTTTGCTTCCGTATCTACCAAATGGAAAAGACATTTCCTTCAAACATCCAAAATAAAATAAAGCACAAACTCAAGCGAAATTTAATGAACGAAATACGACGAGAAACTGTTTTAAAATGAAACTCCATTCCATTGAATGGAAGAAGCTTGTGCCGTCTCTTATTCGAATTGGAATGAGAGAGAAGATAAAATGTAGAAATTTTTACCTGTTATTCCATGCGGAAAGAAAAATATATTTCCCGACTTTAAAATTAATTTTTTATATGCTAAGAGACAAAGGATCATTAAAAAAACTGTTACTTTGTTTTTACATAAGACCCTAGCCAGCTTTTTACGTATTTTGTGCACCTAGTATTACGAGCAATAAATATAAATTTCGAAATTTTATTTGTGAGATTTTTTAGTGAGTTTCTACGTTTTGCATTTGGAACTATTTTAAGGTTATCTCTTCAAAGCTAAACCTAATTCTTATTTTTTAAAACAGATATGTGATTGAAAGAAAATTACAAAGAAAACAACCCTAAATTTTTGTCCCTTTCCATGCCGTTCGGAAAGTTCTCAAAAGAATTTTGATTGCACTTTTCTTTGATTAAATATGTAAACTATATTTTGGAGCTGTGGTTGTTTTTCATGATTAAAATAAAAATAAATATTTTTATCTAGAACGTTTAAAGACAAACTTTCGTCATGAAACGAGAAGCTGGAACGCGAAGATGAATTTTGAATCTAAGGTTAGCATGCATGCTAGACGTGTTTGTTTGCCTAACGTGAATAAAGCTATTAACGTTATTTAAGCGCTAGTTTAACGTTAAATGTCATTGAAGCTTTGTATTTATGTTTCTTTTGTTCCAAAATTTTAATTTTAATGTTTATTACATCTATACCTTTAACTAAAAAAGAGTTTACTCTAGTTGCATCAGACAAAAAAAATTAATCAGATACTTAAAAATCTTAAACCCAAAAATGTAGCTATATCATACAAAAACTGTTCTACAAAGAGAGCAAACGTCACAACATATTCTACGGTATAACGTGCATGAATAAATTACATCCCAGGTTTAAAAAAAAGCTCATCCCGCTTTTGTAAGTGATAACTTCGAGAATAGAAATTCGTCTTGGAACCTTTTGAACGTTTTCTCTCCCAAAAAAGAAAGTTTCTGTGAACGATTTATGTGATAAAAGTTTAATTGGAAAGATAAGGATGTGATTTTTATTCCAGTTGGGGCAAAGGAAGTTTAAAAGCAGAGATATTTATTTGAGAAGCAATGTTTGGACACATAGGTAATTTTGAGAAATAATTTTTAGATAGGCTTAAAAAAATTGTATATTTAACAGGTATTGTTGTAATTAAAATTATTTATTCGATGATTTTCAATTCTAAGGGTACCCCAAAATTGTTTTTAAAAAATATTGATTTTGTGTGTCTTAAAACACTATTTAAACCCTTTAGTATGTTTTACCAAAGTTTCAAAACAATTGACGAAATATTTTTACTTGTTATTTTTTACTTCACCTTAGTTTCTTTTTTTTAAAAAAAACTTTTCATTGAATGTTCCACTACCATTTAATTCTTTGAAATGATTTAAGGTTACTGAATTCAAAGAGATAAAAAACGAGATGATTTAATTACCAAACGTGTATATAATTACACTATTTCCGTGGTATGCTTTCATAACATTAGCTTCATAAATACCAAATTGTAATCAAATTAATCAAATAGTTTTAATAATATTTGCCGTTTTAAGTATATTCGTTAATAAAGTAATTCGTATCCGCGTAGGATTGGTGTCCCTGTAAAACTCTTTTTCCCTTTGATATAGTCAGGTAGCAGAGAAACTGGTGCTGAATTATTCTGTAGAATGTTGCGCATTTTGTTCTGTGGATGATTATTTATTACTTTTTTTAAATCAATTATTATTAACAAATATAGACTTAATATTTTATTTTAACATATATTTTTTAAATGTTCTAAAGTCTCACATTTTAACAAATGGATATTGTCTTGTTTCTTATTTATAATAGTTTTAAATTTAAATTCACATCATCTATAATAATAAAAGAAAGAGTCTGTTTGTGTGTCTGTATGTCTGTATCGTGAAAGACCTACTTACACTGCCCTCAGAAATTCGAAATATTTAACACAGGTTCCCTTCAATACCAACGTGTGCACATGCGGCTTAGTTTTTTCATATTTGTTCTATTTTTTGAGAAAATTCGAATTTTCTGAAAAAGTACACCACTTTCGCTCGAATTCGATAACTTTTTTCTGTTTCCAGTTGCCATCGGCTGAAAAAATTAAGATAAACTTTTACGAAAATAAATAATATTAAAATAATATATTTGTTTATTTGATAAATTCTTCATTGATGGTTCTATTGATTGTATGTATGAGTATTTTTTAAACAATAAATGCATAGTTAAGCTATTACTGAACTATGACGGTTTTTTAAGGTCATCGCAGTAGAGCTGCATATTAGGGATTTTATGTCTTCATTTTTTTTGCCAAGTACTTTGCCAAACTCGCCAAGTTATTACAAAAGACGAGCCATATGAGAACAAAAAAAAATTGTAAACTGGCTTTTTGCGCAAAGGTTATCGCACTACAGCTGATTCGGTGTGTTTGTAGCTGTATCTTTTTCTCGCAAAATAACCAAAAACGCAACAAATGAGCTAAAAAGGATTTTGTGCGGGAAATTACGATGGCATTTATCCGTGAATTTTATAGCATATTTATACTTTTGAATTTTAAGGTAATATAAGTAACGGGATTCCATACTCGAGCGGGAACAATAAACATATGCTTAATGTTCTATTACGGATTAAATATTGTACATGCATATACTAGGATCGATTTGAATTTTTTTTAGTCCGTGCGAAGAAAGGGTATTTATTTGCGAGAAATAAAATAAGGCCATGCATGATGCAAAATAATTAAGGCACTTTGCAAAGTTTACATTTTTCGCTTTTCTCTTAAACTACTCTTTAAGTATGAGTATAAAGTAAGTGAGTTAAAAGTATTTTCGTTATTTTATGAGTATTTCGTTTCCGCGTAGGATTAGTGTCCCTGTAAAACTCTTTTCCCCTTTGATATAGTCAGGTAGCAGAGAAGCTGGAGCTGAATTATTCAGTAGATGTTGCACATTTTTTGCTGTGGGTGATGATTACTTATTACTTTTTTAAACTAAATTATATTATGAAATATAATCTATAAAATATGTAAAATTAGATGATTTATACTTGAATGCAGAATGAATCCAAAGGTAAAAAGTCTTAAGAAGCTTATCTCATTTCTTATCTGAAAAATCTGTAAAAAAGATAGTCGCTGAAAAAGAATATTTTCCTAATTTTATGCTAATTATTTTGTTAAAATTATATTATATGCGATCTTATGATAATTAGATACGAAAACCCCGCTGCATTATTGTCAGGCTATTCAAAATTAGGTGGTTCAACGTCCACGTGTAGGTAGTGTGACCACAATAATACCAAAACAATCTTAACTAGAACGATATGATAATGCAGATGCTAAGGAGAAAATTTCATGGATTTCTCTTCTAAAATTAATGGGCGCGCTGAACCACTTGTCTCCAGACTCAAGTGCCTCAGTGTTAATTCAAAGGGAAAGACTATTTTTTCTGCCACATTTCTCCGGCTGTAGTGAATAATTATACAAGCGGTTTCTTTTAAGTAATAAATGTAGGTAACTTACAGGTACCCACATAATGCCACTTTTTAAAATTGCTTTGAATAGTTTTTGTAAAATTATTTATTGGAAATTTTAAAAAAAATATTCGAACCTCTTTAAAAAAAAGTAGGATTGTCGGGAGTTATAAGTCAGTTAGATTTATCACATAAAAATACGGTTTGTAAAAATTTTCAATAGAGCCGGAGAAATCTGTCAGAGAAAATATTTTTTTTCTCAATTGGATTAACGTTGATGCACTTTGTTTTGGAGACCCGCCATCCAGCACGCCCATTCCCAATTAAGTATTGTCCATCTTATAGAAATACACTGCTTAAAATTTGGAGCTTTTTTCACAAAAAAATATGGTCCCAAGTTGCCGCAACAGCTATCGGTTGAAATGTTTCACCATATTTTCGGTATTAGGATGTACCATTCATCAGGTTTTTGCCTTAAAAATCTGAAAAATGGTTCTACCCAACACTGAAAATTGGGTGAAACATTTTATCACACAGCCGTTGCAGCTACAGAACCAAAAATAAAGTAAAACGAAGTAAAAAAAATCGGTTGCGTTGTGTGACTACTCAGGTGTCGGCTCGTCACTTGACTGTGGTTCTAAAATAAGACGGCCCGTCGAAAATAGCCCTCGTGCAGCTCTAGTGCGACGATAAATTGAAGTAAACTAAACTAAGTACACAAATATTAACAATAAATAGCTTTTGTATTAACTCAAGCAAAAATCGGTGATTGAATCCTGAGTATGACATATACCTTGACGCCTATGATAGCTCCAGTTAACTTAACATTGTCATTATGATCACTAGGCACGGCTACCACAGCAACAAAAAATTACATTAACAAATGTGTGTTTTGCGACGATCATAATGAAATTCTTCAATTTCTTTTCAGAAAAATTCCAAAAGGAACGGAAATTCCATCCCACTAAGACTTTCCACTTATAAAAGCAGTCAATTGAAAGTCTAACTGCCCGGCGACTTGTTAATGAACTAAGACAATGCCAAAGAAATCTTATGAAAGCGAATCATTCTTTCTAATTTTGTTGCCTGGTTACTTGGAATTTGAAAGCGCGAAATTGAGTTTTATATTTATAGCGAAAAAGACCTAACTTCCACTTAAGGTTGTATTAGACGTTAACGACATCAAGAATTCTTACCATCATAGTTCTTAAATTGCTTGCAATCATTTATGTAAAACTAGAGGAAAAAACTCAATTCGCCATTTCTGGTTTAAAAGTTTTCATTAGTAACTTTTAGTCAAACGACTTCTTTAGGAAATTACTGAATAAAAGAGAAAGCATGTAATAAAAAACGTCGTCCTATAATAAAAAAGTTTTTTTTTTTCACGAGCAACGCAAAATTTTGCATTCCTTTGCTCATAAGATAACACATTAACACAAGTTAGAGTAGATTACCTGACTTTGAATTGATTTTTTTAGATATTTGTTGTGTTTCAACACAAACAGTTACCATAATGAATATAAAACTGCTTCTTCCCCTTTTAGATAGCCTTGAATAGATTAGCTTTAGTAAATAACTTTTCGATTGTAAAATCATCATTAAATTTTTATCGGCCACATTTTATACACGTTGTTTTGGTTTTAAAAAAACTGTTAAAAACCATTCGTAAGTTTTTAAACGGTACTTCAAAGTGGTCCCCATGCATTTAGTACTCAGCAATAATCCGAAGAAAATTCCAACATTTTTGTGAAGCGCATGATAATTAATTCTCAAATAATTTTGAGAAATGGCCCGTTAGAGTTTACCCCTTTACCTTAACACCTACTTAACTTTAAAAAATCTGACGCAAATCTCAAAATTTTGAAAGTGATGAAGCGCTTGATGTTAAATGTTTAAAGGTTAAATTATCTCTTAAAAGTTATACCTCTCTGCCTCTGAGGCAAAAGAGGCAGTCATACTTTTGTCATCCAAGGAACAAAAATTCATTGTGGAGAAGCGACATACACTTTTATTTTAACGAATTCACTTTATTCCTCTTCAATTAATTGTGAGTCCTCCATGAATGCCTGATAATTGCTGAAAGTTAAAAATAAAACTGTTAAGTTATTGTCTCGTGTCATTTTGTGTTAGCTTATTTTTATAGTATGCGTATTGTACTATTATTCCATTATAGTGCAAATGAAATAAATTTGAGCTCCTTCAATGAATAATATTGATTTCTTAAAGGTATTTCAGTTTGAATGGTAAATTTTATTATTGGTATTTTTTTTAAATATTTTTTTTGCATGCTTCCATTACAAAGACAAAAATTGGGAATTTATTGAAAAACTGTCCCAATTAATAAAACAGTAAATAATTTTAACTTATTTACTTTGATGTGATTCGTAGCTGAACTGACGAGGCTGCGTAGGCCCCAATTTTGCAGTATCATAGCTCATGAGATATGAAAAATTTAAGTGAGTGTGTTTTGCAGTATATAGGGAGCCAAAATGTCAAGAGGTACAAGTGACTACAGATTGATAATGTGAAAAATAAGTTTAGCACAGGCTACTTGGCATATACCGCGTTTACATACCTCGAGCATTTGCTTCTAGCAGCGGCCTTGAGAATCTCAAGGAACCGCTTTACACGTATTTATTCGAACATCCGCTGAAGCCGGCTCTCAAGGCCACCAACCCATCTTTTTTCGGTTTTCTGTCTGAGATCAAAGGAAATGGTTACCATAAGGTAAATGGCAACTATCTTGGCGGTTTCTCTCTTTTTTAATTGATCCTACATCGTGAATTCAATTTAGTCACATCATCAAATCGCCGCGCTATACAATCTCACTCGCCAATTTCTCGCCAACCAAAGGTCGAATCGATGAAGGTCAAAGCGCGACGTATGTAAACCTAGTATTATAGGAGCAGACTAGCCGTCGATTGTTCCGAAGAAGAAACTTGCCTTCGAACAACTATCTGTAAATTTCCGGTTTCGAACAGGTTTCGAGAGAGGTTTCGAAGCATCCGACCTGCGCCCTCAAAGAAAGTCTAGCGAAAAGTCATATAGGCTTCTCTGGCTTTTTAAAATTAGTATAAGCTGTGCTCCTGTTACAATAAGAAATGATAATAAAATAGGGGGAAATGTATGGTTGGTACTCTTGTAACTTTTAAGAACTTTTTTAGCTTTAAGTTCCGAATTAAAAAAACCACTTTCTTCAATTCATGTTTTATCAGGAACACGACTAAGAAAATTTAAAAAAAAAACTAATCAAACTTCCACAGTAAAATTTTCAATTGTCCCTTTGTTAATACGGAACCTTTACTTTCTAATTGATGGGATCTAATAATAGAAAAAATATAAAGAAGTTTTCGCTAATAAAGGGGAGAGAAGAAACGAAATCGGCACGAACACGGAGAAATAAAAAAATACTATTTGATTGAAGAATAAAAAGTGTAAGGGTATTTTTTTTTCTTTGTGCTCAAGTGACCTTCATTATTAGTCTGATGAATCACAGGTTGTCTTAACAACTATTTAAAACAAGAAAAAACGTGCTTTAGTGGAAATTGAAAATTAACAAAAGACCACCTTTTGACATTGTTGAGTAAGCCTAAGGAATTCAAATTTGCAAATGTCTTTTGACTTAATAAGTGTATTCTTTTAAACTCTCAAAATTTCGCAATAATTAAAGATCAAGTTTGGATTTTTTTTTATTTATCGACCATAATTTATATTTTAAAATATCAAGAATAGCTTTCGTAGAAAATACGATTCGTTTAAAATATGATTCGAAAAATTGCAATGCACTAAAATACTATTCGAAACATTACTTTTTTTAAGCTACAAATCAACTGGTTAAAATGATGCCTCCCGAAAGAAATGTTATTTTGTTTAGATAGTTACAAATGATTTTTATTTAGTCATTTACAAATGAAAGTAAAGTGAATTTTAATTATTTATGCTTACTCAAGAATGTCAAAAGTTGTATCTTTTTTGTTAATTTTCAATTTCCACTAAATAATTTAAAAAAAAAACATAATAATAAAATTTAATCAAATGATTAAATTATATTCTACTATGTTATTTAGCTTCAAATGGTTCTTTAGTACATTGTTAAAAAAATTATTACATATTTTTCTCAGCAAATCAAAATTTCATTCGTAATTTTTCATGAAGCATCTGAGATTCTTAAGATAAGTGCCTTTTATTTCTCTCTTTCCCCAAAAAGGATTCTCCAAACAAACCACAGATTTATGTCGTCAGGAAATATTTCTTCCGAAATAAAACAGATCGTTGCTTTACAAAATTGAATGTTTCAGCCGAAATGAGATTTAGTTTTGCTTTTTTTTCTTTGGTATTCTTATGTTTTTCCAAAACAAAATACTGCCCAAAAATGACGAGAAAAGATAGTTTATTGAGCGAAAACTTAACCTGAAGTGAAGATGGGGAAACTGAAGATATAAATGTTTACGCTCGTATTTTCCAATCCATTTCAGACATTTTTAGTTTTTACTCTTATTATTTTTTTAAGGTTTAAGTTAAACAGACAAGTGGATTTGAGATTCGTTCATTTTCGAATTCGAAAACATGTGTTTAATTGTAAACATATTCCTAGGGAAAATATGTTTTCTTGAAAGGGTTCTGTTTTGATAAAAATTAAATAGTTGAAAAATTGCTTTTATACATGGATTTTTTTTTTGGATTTCGTTTGAAGCATGGAATTTCAAGTAAGTTCTAAAATTAACGAAATATTTTTGCTTTCAATAGGTTTATTCAGGAACCTGACGATTAAATTAAAATCATAAGAATAAATACAGGACTGAAATAAAATCGCGAATTCCCGATGATGAGAAGAGACCCTTTACGAATTCATCCTGGAATAAGTAACTTCATTTATATGGGCCTGATTCACTTTTAATCAGTCGTCCTGACGAAGTTGTTGCTGCGTTTAATAGCTCAGGTGTTTTGGCCTCGTCTCTGACACTGGGATCAAAATTATGAGGTTGTACCAAAGAGTTCTATAGAAGGGTAGAGACTGAACTGGCAACAGAACCATGGACCAACACGGAGACACTATAGGGTGGCATGTGGGGCCCGATTTGCCAAGTGGTTTGGATCACAGTCCATAATGCTAGCAGTCCACGCGCTGTATCGGCTGCAGATTCGATTCCTGCCTTTGCCCTGGGTGTAATTCCTTTCTAAGTATCAAAATTCTAAATTAACTAGCACTTTTGGCACTCTATTTGTGCTCCATAGTGAGCCATGGCTGTCGATGGCAGCTCAGTACGAGTCGTTCCTCTACCCATATATAGAACTCTTTGAGTTCGACGCCGCAGTATCCCTCATATAACTCTAGCGCGATGTTCATTCACATAATCGACACCAGCCCACTACAGCGAATCTGTTGGATTGCTGAATAACGCCATCAAGATATAAAGAGGGAGAGAGAGCAAGAAAGAAAAGCTTCTTACTGTCGATGCACTACATCGTCATAACGGTCTGCTATCCATAATCTGCCATTCATGGTTCGACAATTTTTAAGACACCCCCTCTAGCCCCCCCCCCCCTCCCCCATTTTCACTTCAGACTCCTCGTTCCATAAACCATAAGACCCAAGAAGTGATTGATAGCCCAAGGAATTTTCCTTTTTACAAAAAGAAAAATATAACGCAAAAATGAAAAAACCCGAGGCTAGGGGCTCAAAAAATATCACGAAACCATGCACTTTTCAAAAAGCCATCGAAAAATGTTCCGCGATGAAAAAAAGAGAAGTAAGAAGGACCATTTGACCCTTTAACCAACTTCTGAAAATTCTGCAGTTTTTGGAAAATTTTCCGAGAAGAATATCGTTTTGTTGGCTTGACAAAATTTCAATCGATATTTAATAAGTATAACAAATAATTATCTAAAAAAATGGATGTTATTATTCATTGGCATTATGGTGGCCAGACGTACTTTATTTCTCTGTACCAGCTTAGTTACTTATTGAATTATCTATGTGTACAAAAATATGCAAATAGTTTAAGTGTACTATTTTATATTTGCAAGCAAAAACAATGTAAATAAAATATGATTTATGAAAATTTAATGAGGATTGCATAGTCGAAAAGTATGTAAATAACTGAGAGAAATCTAGTCAGGCTAGTTGAAATGGGGATAATGCTTTTAATTATAGGTGTTTCATATTTTATATAAGATTTTTAATGGTTCCTCCTTGTATTAAAAAGTATTTATCATACTTCAAAACTAATACTTTTGTGAGGTATTTTTTAACAAGATTTCTAATTTGACACACAATATACTTTTAAAGTCCCTTATATAAAGTCCAGTTGCTGACATTTTACATTGTGTACAAACATGCAATTATGTATCGTAAGTTCGATAAAATGAGTACCAAGTATGTTAACTAAACGCTGTTCTTACTGGAACGTATGCATAGGTATTTTTTTAAATTAAAGATAAACACTTTAACCATCAAGAAATACATTTCTCATCTAATTATTCTCCATTTGGATTCTTACTTCTACATTATTAAAGAAATGCGCATAAAAATATATATTTTAACTTTATAACCCCGACGTCATTTGAAGCTTTTTCAAATCAACCAAACAAAATGTCAAGAGTCGAATAAAAAAATCTCCCAAAATAGTTTTAATACGTCCTCTTAAACACGTTTCCTTTTGTGAAAAGTAAAATCCATTAGGAAAATCCCCTTTTTTTTTCATCCCTTTACGGAGCTAATAGGGATAAAACATAAACAAAGCTAGGCGTGCATTATAATTAGAAAGCCTTAAAAATCCCTTAATAGCCCCCTGTTTAATCCGGGGATTCTATGAGTTAGAAACCTTGTAATCCGCCTTTTTCAAGGTAGATATAATGAGCTATATATTTAAAGTTAGTGAAGGAAGTTTATCAAAGGTTTATTTTTCTTTCATTTAAAGTTTTTATCTGTAAAATATTTCCTTATTTTGATATTTTTTTAGAGAAATAATTAGACGTGTTCATTATGGGGAAAGTTTGGGGAAATTTCTTCTTAGTTATTAATTTAAAAAACAAAAATACTATACGCTGCTTTATTAGGTTTATTTAGTCAGTGTACCACATTTTATCTGTATTACTAGAATGTAACCAAAGGATTCAATTTTTTGTGTTCCAATAAAGGTAATTTTATATTATTGGATTTTTGTAAATGTTTCATTGTTTATCAATGAAAAGAAATTATAATGATTTTCAATAGTTATGATAAAACTTTAATAATTTGTTTAGGTTAGTATTAGTTAGTCTTCTGAAATATCTATAAACTGATATCATTTCTAGAATCTGTAAGACATTTAAATTTTTACTCGTGTTTTATTAAAACTTTGAATGAAAGAAAATTTGACTCAATATTCTTAAATTTAAAAATAGGTAACAAAAAAAAAGAGCTATAGTACAAAGCAGAATTTGCTTGAAATTTTCAAGCATAAATACAAAATGAATAACAGTTCTAAGTGTTCAGTATTCATTTTTTTCACTTGGGAAATTTATAATTAACTTAGAAGGAAGAGAGAGCAAAACAAAAAATAAAAGCACTTTCTTTATGTATACAAAAGTAAAGTTACTTATTTATTTGTATTTTAATGAATGAAATCAAGGCTCTAAAATAAAAAATAAAGGTAAAAAAATACAAAATAAGGGTAACAAACATCAAAAAATTTAATGGTTACTTGTTCGAACAAAAAAACGTGTCAAAACTTTGGCACACAACCAAAGCAGTTTATAATACCACTGATCTTCGCTTTTTCTTGTAATCGTATTTTTTATGAAATAGTATTTTTCATTAATCATTGAAGCTTTACAAACTCGATGGTTGGAGTTAAAAAACCATGCAAGTCGATTCGTAAAAATAATTTACAAATTAAATTAGTTATTCATGCAAAATATACGTTATAATGAATTAATCATATTTTTCGTATATATATATTCCCCTTCTTCTGCATTTTAAGTTTATATTTTAGTTTTAACTATTATTGACTAAATTAGACATTTATGATAATATTTGGCACAAAGAATTTTTGGTTTCATACACATAGAATATTTAGGACTAAAAAAGTTTCTTGCAGCTTGCAACTGTATGTGATTTTTAAATGATGAATATTTAAAGTTAATTTTAGTAGCTTAGATTAAAAATCTGTTCAAAAACTTACTAGAAAAATAGAGTTCTGTCAATTAAATATTTTGTTAATCATTTTATTTTTCAATATAAGTCTACCATTTTTTCAAACAATTGTTTTTACCGTGAACTTTCAATCCAAATTTTGTAAAATTTTATTTTGCATTACAAAAATAGCCTTAAGTTACTAAAAACACGTAAAAGCAATGTCATAAAATAGCAATGTAAAAGCAATTTCATTCATAAATTTTTAATTAAATTTAAAAGCACTGCGGCTATTTAAAATATATTTCCATCTCATTCCAACTTCGTGTTACTAACTATATTAAACGCGTTTCGTCTAATGTATATTAGCACTGCCTTCTCTTCATAGATAGCAAAAGAGATCGTGTAAGCACTCTTTAACTATTTCAATTACTGCATTTTGAGCATTAAACAACGCGTGTGAACTAATTTGCTGAGATGATTCGCTGAGGAGGTGGTTTTAAACAGATGTAACTGGTGCTGTTTTCAATGGTTAGGGTGCTAGCCTTTGGAGCTGCTGGGTTCGGGTTCGAATCGCGGTAAGGCATGGATTTTTGTGTTTGTCAATAAATGTTGTTATTTGTCTATGTGTTGTTGTTGTCTCTTGTGAATGTCACTTCTGGCGAGCGGGGTAACGGGCTATAAAGCCTATGTTCTTCGTTTCTAGAGGGCGCACTCACTGTCAACTGGTACTGTTTATAAAAACTGGTTATGGTTAAGTCTTAATGTGTAAAAGGGTGAGCTACCATACATTCTTTCGAACATTCTTCTTTTTTCGTTCAAGTCAAAAAAAGTTTTTTGCTGAAAAATTATTCAATGGGTATGGTAATTTTTTATTGCATATATTCACTTAAAAAGATATAGCACTTTTGTATATATATTTGTATGAGCGTTATAATCTTGGATTTATATACATGCTTAGATATTGCACCTGGATTTCATACAGAAAGAGATATTTGCACTGATGGATTTAAATATTTATTGACGGTTTTATTTTGGTTTAATACTCGTTTAGATAGGGCACTTAGGAATTCATATTAGGAACGATATTGCAACTGGATTTCATATTGGAAGAGATATTTGTCCTGCTGGATTTAAATTTTTATAGACTGGAAAATTATGTTTTCTTACTCGTTTAGGTAGTGCACTTAGGAATTCATATTAGGAAATATTGTTGGACTTAGATTTACATTGACATTATAATTTAAGTTGTAAGCTTGTTTAGATGTTCCCATATTGGATCTATATTTGAAAATATTTTGAACTCTTGGATTTATATTTGTACAAATGTTTCAAATGTTTGCTCCCCTTAATTTATTTCACTTTATTTTTTTGGGAGCCAGACGTAGCTACGAAAATTTAAGCTTCGTGACTTTTTTCCGTTCTTCAAATAAAAAATAGAACATTTTCACACTTTCTTTACATCTTTTTCCCCTATAATGATTAATTGAATACTATTCAACTATTTATTGATTTAAAAAAATAATACATATAAATTAATTTTTTCCAGATTGTTTGAAGAATTTCAAATAATCTATTGTTTGCCTGAACACCGTTGAATATGCTCACCAGCCAAGAATCACAATTTTCACAAAAAACCTTACAATGAGGTCCGACAGATACTGTGAACTAATGAACAAAATGTGAAAGTCCATAGGTCTTTTAGTTCGAGGTGTTCACTCTTAAAACAAAAGAGTGAAATCCACTCCAGTTGGAGAAGTGCATTTTCGACACCCTAAAGGCATGCATATTTTCTCAGACTGAGTTAAAATCACTCGTTTGTGTGTCGGAGGTTTAACACAAAAAGGATCCACTCCAAAAGGAGAAGTGCATTTTCCAGTCTGGAGGAGTGAAAACAATAATTCAATTGCCTTAATTTCATTAAAAATGATTGAAAGTAAAAAAAATTCAGGCGGATTTTTTATTTTTTTATTTTTTTGAATTGATAAATTATTAATTTTGCTTTCAAACTCGCTTTTCTAAATACTAGTTACATGTTTGTTTCACCACTTTATTGGCTCCAAAACCTGAAGTTTCATTCCGTCAAGCGAGCCTCGTCACATGAACTTGATAAGGAGTTGTAATTACACTGATTTAATTTTAATTATCTCTACTAATTTGCATCATTTTGACGGGCTCTATTATGCATCATGCTCATGCATAATCAAGTTATAAAGTAGTTACTAAGGAGCAACTGTTTGGGAAATTAGTGATATTACTTTTCCTTGTTGCTTTCTTCGCCCGGATATCAAGACTAAACACAGCTAAAAATTTTGGAGTAATATTGCATCAGAATCGTAGAACTATTTAGCTGCTGCTTCTACTATTTGGAACATTCATTTACCACATTTTCGGTGCATCAAACTATGATTGCACCACAAAATTTATAAATGTATACCCAAAATAGTGGTGACAGCTAAAAAATCAAAAGAATCCGGTTCAATCTTGCACCAAACATTTTAACAGAGAAACGTAGTTGCTGTAGAAATACTTGAAATAGTTATCGAGGATCTTAAAAATCTTAAAAATCGATCATAAAAATCTTAAATATATTGTGTTTTAATGTAGGAATATTTATTTTTAATGTAGGAATATTTATTTCTTGCAAGTTAATTTGTTTTAAGGTGAATTGTTAAACAGCAGTTAATATACGCCCATGGTTATGCAGTAATGATATGAAAGAAAATAATTAAAATACGTTACGTCTGCAGTAAAGTAAATCCTGAATTGCAGTGGAAATCCTTCAAAATTAAAATGAATGTATGTTAAGTAATATAACGTTTTAAATGGTATGTAGATTGAAGCGTAAATAATAATAAAAAATCATTTGTTTTGAACAATGCGTTAGAACCAGGCACAACCTGAAAAACTTTTAATAAAACAAGCTATAATTAAATAACTTAAATAATTTATGAGTGCTAACTCTAATCGGAATATTTTTTAACTAACCAACCGAAGAATAAATGCAATAACTAGATTTCTCATTTAACTAATGTTGAAATGTTATGAAGAACTTTCAAATTAAAACGGAGACACGCGAAAGTTAAAATGACATTCAAATCCCAAAACTAATTAACTTTTAGCAGACAATTATATTATTCGAAAATAGCAATGAGAACTGTTCAGATTTTAAGGAAATTTACGCTATTTACTAAGCTAGTTCTTAAATGATTATATCTTTAACTACTGCATTTGCACCAAATAATCCTGCTTACGTTTAGAATGTAATAAAAAATTAAATCGACATCCGAAATTAAATTTTGCCAGCTTATTTTCAATTTCAAAATTGATAGGATAAATGCATCAGACGCGTCACCCACTAAAAAGGTCAATTTTATTGGGTTAAAGAAAACTCCAATATTTTCAGGTTTCAAAGATCATTGTAATGCTATAAAATAGTTATACAGGGCTGTTCACACATTTTTTAGACGATATATATTGTACTCACAAAACTAAATTAAATAAAAAATTTGTGTTTTAAATGTTCTATTTGATAGCCTTTATTCTGAACTATCTTTCTACACCGTAATTTCCAGGATAATAATGCCTTTTGGAGTGTTGGAAGAGGTATTCTATCACATACCTCCTGAACAGCTTTCCAGAGTCATGTAAGGGCTGTGGGGCGACGTCTGGATAATGCAGATTTTAGATGTCCAAAAGTACAAAAATCCATTGGTGATACATCGGGAGATTTAGTAGGGATATCAGTGAAGGGTACGGCCTTGATACCGTTTTTTTTTTTTTTGTTCCATTTATTTTAGAAATTTTACTGTGGATTTTGACGTGTGACTGCCAGCTTTGTCGTGATGGAGTTTTACAGATTGATGGCACTGTGGGTAAAGCGATGGTATTTCATTCAGAAAAATTGGTGATAAAATATGTTCCTGATAGTATTTGGAGTTAATCTAGACATTTTTTTAACCCTCCTTATTTTTAACTTGCCATTATATGAAAAACCAGCAACAATCATGAATCCCTCAGAAAAACTTTCTTTCGATTCTTTGAACCACGTATTTAAATTTTTTCTCCTCTTTTATGATAACAAATGGCTCTTTTTTTGCCGCAATCATTTAAATACACCCATGATTCAACTATTGTGACAATTCTTTCCCACTTTTCTTTGTGGATAAGTGTTTCTCATACAGATTTCTGCAGCGTGTCCTGCCTTCAGCGATATGTTTTGGAGAAAGACGATGCACATTGGGTTTTTTCGCTTTCTTAAGACTTAAATCAGTGTTTATCATTTTGTTTACAGTGGACACAGAGCATTTAATGATTTTGCAACTGTCCTTTAACTAGGGGGATTTTCTTTTAACATTAAACAACGTACCTTTGCAATAGTCGAAGATATCCGTTTTTTTCTTGGGTACTTGTTTGGAATTTTTGTCAAACTTGAGGCTCAAATTTGACGTTTTTTCCTTTCTTGTTTACGATATTACCTATCGACGCTTTAGATATCACAAAACTATGACTCTCACATCGTTTTTGAATAACGGAATAGGAATGCTTCCCTTCGGAAAGAGCATAAATATAGCCTTCGAACCGCTGCTTCATTAAAAACGCCATATTGAATAAAAATAAAATTTTCAAGCCGCAGATGATAATTTTGACTTTTAAAAACATAATACAATTTCAATTATTTCTTTTGAAGCAATCGATTTTTTATTACGGCCAAACAAAATCGTCTAAAAAATGTGCGAACAGCCTCTGTATATAGTGTCAAAAACTTGATTTGTATTTTTTTAAAATTACAATTTCTTGCAATTTAGAAGTATTCACCTCTATTGTGATACCCTTTGCATGGTCTATTATCCTCTAAGCTAGATTAAACTTTATGTCATTAAATTCTGTGTAGATATTTTATATCATAATTTTGTAAAAATATCTCGCTTTATGGTGCCAAGTTTTCGATTTTTGATTTTTTAAAATTATTTAAGCTATATTAAAATTTATATCATTAAATTGTGTGTAGATATTTTATGTTATAATTTTGTAATTATAACTCTCTTTACGGTGCCAAAAATTTTATATTTTTTAATTACTTTTACATTTTTCTAGTAATGATATGCTTCCTCTATCTAAACATACGGCTCGTTTTCTTTACAAGAAGTGTTTTTCCAACAAAACTGATTTGTTGCTCTACATAGAGAAAAAAAGTTCCACAACTTTTCATTTTGCATTCCAGTCGGAAAAGTGATGAAATTCTGAAGACAAAATAAAATCACAATAACTTAAAACCATTTTCGCCAAATATAACCTACAAAAAGCAGATTTATAGGGAAGAGCGATGCGCGGGCTTTTCTTGTGAATTTCAAAACTGCATTTTAGGAAGGTTTTATTTTAATAATGGTCTAACGATATCCTAGTTCCAGTATCTAATACAAGGTGATCTACTAGTATATGAAACTCGTTGTTGTAATGGGAATATTTAATTCAAAACTACTCAGTAAAAAATCACATTCTTAAGACTTTTCAATGTGTTTGATTTTTGTAAGACTATAAACTTTGGTGTGATTTTAAACGAACTTCTAAACGATAGATTGCCGGAAAAAAATTCCTTCAAATATATTCTTTACTTAAACATATTTTAAAACTATTATACATTGAATAATGTTTTACAAGTACCGGGACATATGCCTAGCACCCTAGAGCCCTATAGGTCACAAAAGCTGAAATGGTCACGGATGGCTTTGGCCAAGTAAAGGGCTGTTGCACCGAGGAGTTTAGTTTTAACTTGAATTTAGTGGAATTTGATGTTTTGAGTGGTAAATATACACATTTCCTGTGTGCTATGAATAAACAAACAAGCGCTGTCAGTTTTTTGTTATCAATAATCCATTCTAACTTTTGTTTCAATCCCAAATATTTTGTAATCTAATAGCTGAAAAAGCTTTTATTGCTAGACCTCTGCTTGACCCATTTTGATGCACAATTGAGCTACTTCTGTACTGGAGTTTTTAAAATCTTAAACATTTTAGTTTAGAATATAAAAATTAGTACTAAGAAACATTGTAAAATGAAGTGTACGCTCTTGGAGTAAAAAGGATAAATTTTATTTCGACTTTGATGATTGACCTAAGGGTTTGTTGGAGGTGATCTGAAATTCACGAATATTACGTAAATAGCTTTTTGATCCCTCATATTTTTCTATTATCCTCTCTTTGAAAGCAATGGCGTTTAAACTATCTGCATAGACCCCCAAATTTCTTTAATTAGGTAGAGTGGTTTACCATAGTAAAGTGTTATGTATGGTACGAATGACTGTATAAACCTACTTGATTTTTATTGAGTTAGACCACTCTCCAAAAAAAGGCCCCCTTACATAGTTCCATGTATTTTTGGAGCGCGTTCAAGAGGAGACCAAAGCATAATAAATAAAGAATCTCCGTCATAAATAGCATCACGCTCCTATTTCCATTCCGTATATTATTGCTATCAGAGGCATTCCATTCCAGATATGCGAATGTTAGAATGCATTACAAAACATATTGAGCATGCATTGAGGTCGGGAAAATAATCGGGCTCGCTCTTCAGTATATTGCTACTTGGGAGAATTTGTGATAAGAGAAAATAAAAATTGAACGAGGAACACCAGAAGTTCTATAAGAAATGGAATAACCAACTTCCCTGATATTTTCAATATTAACAGAAATTCTTTTGTACTGACAAAGGCGGAAGGTTAAAAATGGTGAGAGATAGTTTTCTCTAAAGTCATAACTTTAAAACACTAAATAAAAGTTAAAATCTTATGGTTGGAAAGAAGTCGAAAGGGAGAGCAGACAGACGGACGGGAAAAAGTATAAAATATAGGTCTCTCATGTTGTATTTTTCATGCAAAAATAATTGAGTTTTTGTTTTAAAAAAAATTCTACGATTTCAACACCCCACTTTCCCATATTATTTTTTTTGTAGGCCTTCGATTTGAAGAGGGGCGTTTTTAAAGGCCATATTTGCCAATTGTAAAAGTTCTCTATGATAGCACTATTTTAATGTTTTATGACTTATGACTTTCTTGGTGGGGGGCAAAATCGCCAAGCACTGCGACATAAAGTATTTCAATGCCTTAATTCTCTTTTAAACAATTTAGGGAAAAAATGTGCTTTGATCCTTTAGTTTATATTAAAGAAACTTGTAACTGTTTTAAACTTTCAAGAGTATATTTTTAAAAAAAAATCTACTGGCTATCAGAGAATCTCCTTAGGATAAGGTTTCTGGACTCTAAAGAGTACCAGATCTGGGGAGAAGCCATGCTGAATTCTGACCACTATATTGATTGTCGTGGACTAAACCGTGATGCCCATATGAGAGGTTATGTTAGGTTAGGGCTGAATTATCGTCGCACTAGAGCTACACGAGTGCTATTGGCTACGTTCGTCGAATTTTAGAACCTCAGTCAAGTGATGAGCGGACACCTGAATAGGAACCCAACGCAACCGCCCACATGAGAGGTAATCTGTGCCAGCTCTACTGGGAAGCCAGGGCTCACCTTCTCGACCTCTAATTTACTGTCCCTAACCTGAACAATCTTTTGTAGCCCTGTTCCTATGATGTCCTTTTCTTTTGTTTTTCTACTTGTATTATTCATATTCAATAGATTATTTTTTCACAATAAGGCCAAATTGAAAAAATATATATAACAAGATGTCTGATTAATGAAACACTGAATTGTTTTGTGCTCTCTCTGTTACTTTAGTTTAGCCAAGACAATAATTGAAAATCTTTGAGGACGAAAAATAGTTATCAAGAATCAAACACAAATAATTAATTGAAGTTATTGCGACCAATAACTTAAAATGTAAGGATTAAATATTGAAACTAAAACGTCTTTTCACTTTATTACACCATCGGCAAAAGAGTACTGTTTTTTTTTGGAAATTACATTATTTTTTATCATTTAAAAGAAATCGATTTATCGTATATGTACACACGCCGATAATTATCAATTGTGGTTACTTTTTGTGTAATTATCATTTGAGTGTATAATCATCATTTGACAAACAGGTTTTTACTGATGTCTAGTATTTTGTTAAAAACTCATTGTGTTTTTGTATAAGAAAGGAATACAGAAGATTGACAATGATCATGCTATTTTTATTTATTCAAGCAAATGTACAGTGAAATAGCATTTTCCTTGTTAACAATAACGCATACATACACCGGCCTTCGTGTGATTACATTGTTTATTGATGACGGAAAAAAACATTTACATTACAGAAAAGCTCAAATAGAAATAGATTTTTTTTTCAGTTGAAGGCGTTGGAAATATTTAAATATGAAACACCAATCACGGTTATTCAGTAACCAGCAGTGACTTAGGTCTGAATACATTAGGAAAAGCAACAAAATGTATACATTCACCATGCAAAAATTAAAAATTCATGTTCGCGCAAAGAAGCGAACACAAAGTTCACACCGAATACACGTCACACACACATACATAAAACGAAGAGTATGTTCACATATCAAGCATATATAATACTTTTCGAAGTTCGGATCACATTAAATGTTCGTGGAGAAAAAACGTCAAAGGCATGTTTGGACAATGAAGATGCCCTGAAAGAAGCTGGGGTTGGGGGAAGGAACAAAGAAACACCGATTAAAAAATGGCAGCCACAAAATAGTTCTTTCGAATATCTGTAGCTCGGATATGAATGATCGGCAAGTTACAAGTACTGTCTTGTCGTTGACGTGGCAAGTTGTCCTCTTTTTGAGTTCTGTATTATTGTCAATTGTTCCCTGGCTTGTCCTCAGAGTCTAGGATCCCGAACACGCCCTTGTGTATGAATCACAGAGTAAAACGTAAGTGCGTTTAAGTTCATCGCAACTCGAATAGATTTCGATAATTTTCCAGTCCACAGATTCACAAATAGTCGAAGCTCTTATATGGCATGAGCGGGGAAAGGAAAACGTGCTTGTGGTCTGATGATTATGTTTGTGAAAATTCATCAACCTCACGGGTCACAGTACATGAAGTGGACAACATAAATTTAAACAAAAGCTTAAAAAGGCTTGGCGTGGACAACAATTGTCATCCTAAGCTGATGTTTAACTTATTAAACAGTTCACAACTAAGTTTTGTTTTTCTCAGTTATGTAATCAGAAAACTTAAAAAAAAAAAACAGTATACCTATTGTTGTACCAAAGTATATGAAGGTTGAAAAATCATTGTTGTTGTTTTTTTGTTAAATTGAAGGACACAAAATAGGCCTGTATTTCGATTGAGATGCTAAGTCATGCACTATCCACTCTTACGCATAACTTGAATTAAGTCCTGCCGCTATAAGTTTACCGCTCTTGACTCGATGACTTGATAGGCAAATTGTAAAAAGCAGTCTCCATCCCCGCCATGTAAGAAGCAGCTAGTCCTTTCCAAAAAAAGCTCTTTGCACAAACCTTTTAACTCAACAGTGGGAAAGCCGGTCAGTCCTGACCCATTGCAAACTCGTCGTCCATTTTCACGTTCCCGCCGTAGAATAAATAAATAGTCCGACGATGCATCCACCAAAAAAAGTCAAAATCACAATATGCTCGTTCATCTTCACCACAAACTCATTTTTTTACACTTCATCTTCCAACAGAAAACCTTAAAGATTTCAATACGTTAAAGAGGCCGGCAGTGAGGACTGTCCTCCAGACCTCCTGTCCATCAAGTTGGGCAGGCTGTCCGTCAGTTCGTTCTCCGGCGAACTAGGACTCATCCTGGTGACCTGATGATCGATGAAACTGCTGTCCGAGTCTGTCGGGCTCTGTATGCCACAGTATGCCACGTGGCAGGGCGAACCTCCGGCAGCGACAGGCGGACCAGCCATGTTCAGGACCGCTGCCAGAGAGCTGAAAAGGGGTCTCGGTGGTCCCTCCAGGGGCTCCAGAGTTTCGTAGTGGGGCTCTTGCTGGTGGTGGTGGGGCTCGTACTGGTGGTGTTTAGGGTGGTTAAGGGTATGCCGGTCCTGGTGGTGGTAGCAGTGGTAGATGGGGCTTCGGTTGAGGGTGGTGGGGGGTTCGGGCGGGGGAGGTAGGCCCCACTGGAGGCCGCCGTTGCCGGTTGGGTCGGACGATCGCAGCAGATATTGCAGTGGGTGCTCTTCACAGCTCCTGCTTCCAAAGTGACGATCTGGAATGTAAATAAGTCCAACTTTAAATGGAGTCCAGCATTTTACAAAAAGTTCTTTAAAAGCATTTTTATTCAATATTTTAATATAAGAAATTCAACAATGTTGAATATTCTAATATCAACTATTCAAGCTTTTTTAAATATCTGAACCCATTAGCCACAACGGGTTTGTGAATGCCATTAACACCTTCATTTGAGAATAAAACCTTAACTTCAGTTGTTTTGTTTTTTAAATTTTCGTGTCGTGTAACTTTATTTATCCTACATAAATTGCTCCGGATTCTGATTTTTGTTTTTCATATATTGGGGTGAACTTAAGACGAAAAATCAAATTTTACACAATGATTCACTATTATTATATCAGCTATTCACCATGCTAATATCAGTTACTCTACATATTTTTAGGATCTTAATTTCAAGAATCAATCAAAATCAATAACACGAATCAATCATTACCGATATTATTATTAACTATCTTGAGAATTACAGAAATATTCCTTGCATTAAAGGGGTTTCATATATAATTTTATTGTAGTCAAAATCCTTGCAAAAATAACGAATCTTTTCAATATTTACTTAACAATAGGTTGAAGGAAATACTACAGTTAAGTTTAAAATGTTGCATTATCATGTAAAATAATTTAACTCAAAGCAAACATTGAGCAAACACAGTTTAGGTTTAGCTTGTTAAAGGAAAATTACATTGCGGTTTCGCAAACAAATAAACCAGCGTAGAGCAAACTCAAGCAATGCCACTATCTCTTGATGCACACGCTAAAAATTATTACTTAGCTTTCATCCACTTTACTGGGCGCCACATACTTGATCTTTGTAACTAATTTAAAGCAATTAAGCCCCGACTTAAACATAACAAACATAAATTTTAACCATCATCGGGAAGACACACCATTAAAACTAACAAGAACGGTCGAGCGTGTCTAAGATACACTAGTATAAAGTGTAAGTGTTAAGTTTTATTAGTAAATTTTGTTTCATTAGTTAAATGTTAAAACATATACACAGCTCAAAACAATTAGGGGAATGCATGGTTTAAACCATTCGCCCCCAATGATCTCATTTGGTATCATCAGCTTCCGATTCTTTTCTCACTAAGTTGAACTCTTACTTATTTATCGTTAGATGGAAGAATCATGCCTTTTGAAGAAATAAATAATGTTTGTTTTAATTTAATGAAAATATGAAAAACAAGGTAAAATAAAATTCACTACCAAAACCTTTCATGAAATAAATTGACCCTAAATTCTTCACGCTTGCATTCTGAGAAGTCTAAAATTTGATTTTGTCATTTTTTACAATTAAAATTTTGAAAAAATCATTGTTATAATTTATTCAAAAGTTATGATTCCATTTTTTTCCCCTTAAATTTTAGTTAAAAGATTAAAATTTGTTTTCCTGTTTTTTACCATTTCAATCTGGATATATAAGGAAAATCTAGTTCATAAATTATGGATATTTATAATAAAAAATAAGAAGTTGGAACTGGACGGATAAACAAACGTACGAAAAGTGCTCCCCTAATTGTTTTGAGCAGTGTAGTTTCTAAGAAAGAAAGGGAAAGAAAATATATTATTTGTATTAAAATAATGAAATGAAGGTAATTATGCTGCGACCATAAAATAAATATAGTTATAATATGGCGGAAAAGTTACTTGGCTCTGGAGGTGCAAGAATAAAATCCATATTTTATATTTATTCAATTTGTCATGATATGTGTTTCAAATAGTCATACATATTTGATAATTAAGAATTACTTATGTCAAATTCGCTTTTTTAACACATCTGCGAACTACAAACAGAAATTCTAGAATTTTAATTTTACAATTTAAGCTGAAAAAGGTTTTTGTAGGACACAAATCAAAGTAAGATAAGAGAATAGATAAAAGTTCCGAATTCACGAAATGTTCTGCCTTTGCGCATTTAAAAAAAAATTCTCTCGCGTTGTTTTTTCCGCAAAGGGTTCGGGTTAGTTTAGCTTAATGTATGGTATTGTTTCCTGCATCTTGCAAACACAAAACTTATATTGAACAAAATAACCAGTTACATTTGTGTCAAAGCAGGCTTTCTCTGCCGATTTGGTGGACCATGCACCAAACAGGTCGCATGCAAAATAATTGCAGATAGCATGGCGTTGTAAGGTGTCACGAAATACCATCATTAATCAAGTGGGCGTTAACTTGAGGCGTGGCCAGGGCGTGACGTAATTTGATTGAGGAGACGTCATTCAAGCTCTTAAAATCAAAACACGGCATTCTTTACGTTGCTTTAAAAGAAAACAACGCATGGGGCTTCATTAAATTAATTTTAGGGTCCGGTTTAATCGCTTTCGTGGCTAAAGAGTTTTACTCAATTTAAAAGAGGTTCTTGAAGCATGGTAAATGAAGTATCGTATTTCAATTAATCGATTTACGAACAGTTTGATGAATGGACCAAAGAAGGGTTTATTCGCTTTTAAAATTAACCTTCCTTAACAGTGACATTTGGATTGACATTTTGAAAAATTATGTTATGCGGATAAATTGATTTGTCTTCCTTCGGGATTATTAAAAGTGGAGATCTTAATTAAATTAGAACCATTAAGATTTATTTGGTTTTTAGAGAGAGTTTTTAGTACCCTCTTACAGTTTTTAGGCAAATATTACATTGCAATAATAAATAGAAATTTAATAAACTTCTGTTTGAAATTAAGGAAACTAAACCTATGTTTCTAGTTTTATCAATAACAATAAAAAAAAAACTTTGACAACATTAACTTTTGAAAACTTTAAGGAACATAAATTAAAACCATTATGTATCCATTTACTTATTCAAAAGTAAGAAAATCGATAAAAATGTTAGAGCAGAAAAGCTGTAAGGACATAAAGGAGAAAATTATATGTTTAAAGGTTAAAAGGGTATACTTAAGGGCGATTTCTTAGCATTAATGATCCTTAACAATTAACGCTTCTTTCATACTTGAATGCATTTTATGGTAAGATAACAAGGGGCGATGAAAGAAAATATCTTTTTACCGCGACTTAACAAAATTAACGCCGAATCGAGGCGATATAATTCACGCAAAGTGCACTCCTAAAAGACCCCCTCCGGCGTTTTAATTGCGCCAAAATATTTACCAAGTTTCGAAGAAGGCAAAATTGCTTGGTTGATTTGTTGGAATGGGCTTCCTTTCAATTCATCACAAACAATTGAATAGTTACATACAATAATGGGCCAAGTCTACTGGAATATTTCCTTTCACTCTTCTTCTTCAACTGAAATGTTGAAGTTAGAAGTTCATTGGGAAATTTTCCAATCAACATGAATCTTTTTAACATCTAACGATTGAATTGGGGCGCCATAAAAACCCGATACGGCTTCGGAGGCGATTGCAAAAGTTCTTGGTGACAGCGAATTGCATTTGGGCCCTTGCAATTTCCGCCCCGGGAGCTATTACTTTTATTTACCCTTAAATATTGGAAGTCTAACTTTTATGACGCCCTGAAACCAGGAAATTGTCTGAAACAATCAGGCTCGATAGGAGCTCAATCTTTGTAACGAATTGGGACCTGCCATGGGTAAGTGCCGAAAAACTAGTATAATATTGCACAGTATCCTATACAGGTTTTGTGAAATTAAATAGAAAAAAGTAAGATTATTTCAATACCTAAGCAAATACCTCATTGGAATTATTGACTTAAAACGAATGTTAAACCTAACCGTCTTAATACTATTGATAAGTTGGAAAGTCATATAAACATAATTAATAAAGTTAATGCTAAGCTCAAAATAACAATTGGAAGCACAGATAGAATGGGGGAAATGTATGATTTCAAATGAAGATTCCCTGCTCATATCAAAGTCAAAAAACTATCTCAATCTCATTAACAACGTTAAGAAAAAACTTTTGCCAAGTACATGTATCCATATTTTTTAAAAAAAATCTCTCATACATTTCAACACAAACTTGTACTTCAAAAAAGAAAAGCTCAACTTAAAAATCCAATTACATAAAAAAAATCCATACACCCCAAAACTACCATAAAAATCTGCCCTACGCATCCCCATATCTTTGGAATTACGAGCTATCCTCCACTCATCGGCCCTCTCCAACAAGTAATTCAAATGCGATCCGGGTATAAATAACGGCTTATCTCCGCCTGGTTCCGTAACAACATGCACCCCCGCCCGTTTTGGTCCATCGCGCCGGTCCTGGGCTGAAGACGAGTTTCCTGATGGTCTTTTGAGAGAATATGGGACTGTTGTTATGGTTATTATCTAGTATTTTAAACCTTATGACATCCAACATGTTATGCTGTTGTTAAGTTAAAACTTCAGACATTGGACAGCTTAAGTTCACTAGGACGACGAATTAAAAAGGCATATATCGACGATGAATCGATAATTGAAGAATACATCAATTGTGGACCAATTACCATAAACTGTACAAGCTGACAATTAAGTCAAACGGAGAGACTGACCAACATAAACTGCGGATATTGGCGATGAGACAATTATAGACCATATAGTAAATAAACACAACCTGTAGATCCTAACAATCAAATCTTACGGTTAGAAAATGTAATTCCATTTCAGATTAGTCTTTAAATAAAGACAACTTGGTGCTATTTGATTAAACAAATATAATAACTTGTATTCTAAGAGGACAGTTGTAGTAAATTTTGTGTAACCAAAAAAAATCTTAATTTGGAATTCAAATTATCTAACCAGAGAACAGTCAAACTGTAATTTAACTTTTCAAGAAATTCAAGTTATCAATGCCTCATGGACATTTGCAAAAATGAATAAAAAAATGAAGGGGGATACACACTCTTAAAACAAACGAGCGATTTTAACTCAGTCTGAGTTAATTTTCACGCCTCCAGTGTCGAAAATGCACTTCCCCTATAGGAGTGGATCCCTTGTGTGTTCATCCTCCGACAGGATCACTCCAAACGAGTGATTTTAACTCAGTCTGAGTTAATATTCACGCCTTTCCAGTGTCGAAAATGCACTTCTCTTACAGGAGCGGATTTCACTCTTTTGGTATAAGAGAGCAGCTTGTTGTCTATTCAAAAGAACAGATTCAAACTACCAGATCGACACATCTTCCACATCTGGACCCCCTCGGACTTAGAATATCAGACTTAGGACTCTAGTCCTGTGCCGGACGCTGAAATTGCTTAATGAATCCTGAATAACGACCAGTGGCATCGACAATGTGGGCATCGCACCGTAAAAGACGCGCTCTCCGTTTAATGGACTAGTGTCAATGGACTACCATGAAAAGGGGGGGGGGGGCTTGTATAAAATGATAGGGGGGCTTAAAATGGGGGGGGGGTAGTAGATAAGGGGGTGCGTCGCCCTAATCGGACTTTTCACGAGTATAGATTGTTACATGCCCTAGGATGGATGATGATGTCATTTGGGAAGATTGGAGAGTGAAGCTTTTAAAAGTGTTTGGAGGAATGGCTAATTATGGAGATGAGGTGATAGTCTGGGACGAACTCACATGTAAGGAATGTATTATACGATATATTTTGGGGAAATATTAGTGGTCTGTTGTCGATTATTCTACGCGAAATGTTTTATTTCGTTTGAGACCTATAATTTCCCAGTAATATTGTAATTAATTGTGAAATTAAAGCAATATGTTAATGTTTTCATCCTTTATCATTTAACTTCTTCATGAGTGCAACAGCCCCTTGAAGGTCTACCTCTGGAGCGTGACCCCTGTGGATTCTTGAAGGTGGCAATTTTTACGGGGTTTTCTTCAGGGCCTCACCAGATATGGCCGAGCCATCTTATCGCTTAACTATGGCCATATAATTAAATGTACATTTATTGGAAGAATAGTTTAAATAAGTTAAGTTTGGGTGTGTGTATTAACTCCAACAATTGGAATTTTTGAAATTGATTACGATAGGTAAAGCTTTTCGAGTGCCAGAGATACAAGCCCATTTTCTGCACTAAACTGATTGTAAACTTTTGAATGTTCAGTTTTCTTTGAATACATGCTAAAAGATAATTAAATATTGTATGAAGCCATATGCATAACTTGGTACCTTTTTCGGAAAAGATTTTTAATCTAAACTCACGTACAAATATTTACTACAAAGCTAAACAAGAGAAATCTAAGAGTCAGAGCTGGAACTTATTACACACAAGAAATATTAGCATTACTTACAACAACGTTCATTAAATTTAAATTGTTATAAAAATATAATCACATAATTATAAAACAGTTTTAGCAGGAATTCAGGAATCAATATAAATTTCGGAAACTTCCTTTGGCCAAGCGACGACTGAAGCCTAGACCAAAAGTCAACTGATGAAGCATGACAAGCGACGATATTTATTTCGAACGCGAAGTTAGTGTCCCACCACCCTTTTACGGAATAATGCACGCAATGAGCCATCCATCCGCTGATGACTTGCTGAGTGAAATCGTCTGCTCAGGATATCCGAATCTGGCAACACGTTGGGGAGAAATTCCCGCTTGGTGCACTTCGATGTTATTTAGAAGTTTGGTTGATGGAATATTAATGGCCACCAATTTAAATGAAAGGAGAGATTTTGGTTTTAAATGTTCTACTTCGGAAACATGAGTGTCAACGATTGTGGTTGTTGTTCATGCAGAATATTCAAATTGCGATGTGGTCATAATGTTTGAGTGTGCGTAAATATTTAATAAACAAAGATTGTAGTAATTGTTTATACAGAATATTTGAATTGTCATGTGGTTGGATGGTAA
Organism: Hylyphantes graminicola; assembly: GCA_023701765.1. Classification (NCBI taxonomy): domain Eukaryota; kingdom Metazoa; phylum Arthropoda; class Arachnida; order Araneae; family Linyphiidae; genus Hylyphantes; species Hylyphantes graminicola. The sequence goes on along the minus strand of CM043117.1, from coordinate 49,877,588 downwards.
AATCTTTAATAAACAGCTATTGTGGTTATTGTTAATGTAGAATATTTAAAATGCGATGTAACAATGTTAAATCTCTAAAAATAACGATTCCTATCTATTGATTCTTAAAAAAAGGAGGAATACAAATTGCCTCAAATGAATTCCTTTTTTACAGTTTGCCGCTACCTTTGTTTTGATAAGCAATTACCTACCAGGTGTCAACTCAAAAACTTTGACATTCAAAGATTTACTTGCCTAATTTTACCAAGCAAACTTACAAATTTTAGAAAACATGACACTATACAATGAATTGAAAAAAAAAAAACCTACGGAAAAAAACTAGTAGCATAAACAAGAGGTAAGCTTTGCAAAACGGATAAGGTGTGATGCGGAGGATAGAGGACATTCGGAATGGATTATGAGCTATCGGCGACTAGCAAAGGGATGTTGGTTAGTTGGATTGCAATAAGAACGTCCTAGTGGGTGGTGTTGGGCTCTCGGGGATTGGAATCATCAGTTAGGATTAACATTTCAGAAGAGGGTGCTGTTGAAATATTAGATACATGCTGACATATTGGTTAGTTGGGCAGTACTAACATCACACTATAGGGTCCTGCTGTTGGGCTACTATTGAGGGGCAACGAGGATTGAAGTTGTAAAAAATCGCTTGGGGTTGTTGTTTGGCTATTAGAGACGGTATGAGGGACTTATTGGTTAGTAGGATAGTACTAACTTGATACTAAAGGGTATTGTTCGGGTACTAATGAGGGACTTGAGGGCTGAAGTTGTAATAAAATCGCTTGGGGTTGTTGTTTTTCTATTAGAGACGGGTATGAGGGATAATGGTTAGTTGGGTAGTACTAACTTCATACTAAAGGGTACTGTTGGGCATGGGTACGATTGGTCATATACAATAGCATGAAGGTTCAAGTTGCAATAAAATCGCTTGGGGTTGCTGTTTGGCTATTAGTGGTGGAATGAGGAACATTGTTTGGTTGGGTTGCAATAAATTCAGGCGGGAGCATGGAGTGGGGGCTATTAGCGACGGACCGGAGGTGACTAGGGGCTAAGGGGTTGTGCGGGGTGAGGGGGGGGGGACATCGAACTTACCGGGCGTGGCAGAATGAAGGATAGGGGCTTCTCCTCGATCCAGGAAACTCCTCCTCATTTCCGGATACTGAAAGGAGAACATATTGTACTTCATACCAAACGCCCGGGATTCGCTTTCAATGCATTGCTTTTAGCCTGTCAGTTGATGCATTATTAGAAGTCTTAGGTTTGGCCCCCCCAAATTTTTTTATCGTCAGTTTCCTCATTTTTGAACTTTCATCCTACCCATCGACTTATTATTCGGTTCTGTATTTTAAGATGCGGTTGGTTTATTTTTATCATTCCTAAATCTAACCTGTTTGATTGATTGTTATTCAGTTTATCCTTCTATCAGCCGGCCAATTGATTTGAAATCGAGATAATTTCTTTTAGAATGAATGGCCAAATGATGAGCTCTGTTTATACGGCACCTTAATATAAGCCTGTCATTTGGTTTTTTTTAGGCTCTTTAAATTACCCTTCCCACATTGATTTTTATTGTTTCCTTTCTATTAGTTTTTTTTAACTAGTTAGGTACTTAGTTTCTCCGTGAGAATGATTATATAATGTTTATCTACAGCTTTTACCTTCCAATTTGATTTATAATCAGATCTCTTACTTTTAGATTATCAATTGAATTTCAAATGATTTTCCCGTTCTTTTGCAGTTCCAAATCGTACTTTTGGGGGTTGATGAATATACTGCCCTTTCATTTTCATTAGGTATCTTCTAGAATGTTATAGTTGTTGCAGTTTCCTTCCTTTTAGTCTGCCAATGGGTTTATAATTAAGTTCCCAATTTTAAACATGCCTCTTGATTTGCTATTAAGTTGCATATTACCCAATGTCTGATTGGTGTAATGAAGTATCAATTTCTTCATTGCTCCGCCCCACTATTAAACATTAAATCCTCAACAGTCCTTATTAACCCTCGTACACTATATAAATGACACAAATTGAAACTCTTCACAAAAAATATTGTGTAATGGTTGAGTAATAATATGGATAAACATTTAATTTAACATTTAAATGTTTTAGTTTGTTTTGGGTTCTAGTTAAGATTTAAAAAAAAAAAAAAAACTATTAACTATTAGAATGATGCGAGAAAAAATTCTTCGTTGGTCTAAAGAAAAGCGATGCATAAAAAAACTTTAACGCCAAGGGATCTTAAAGAGCATAGTTCAGATCAAAATAAGCCAGCTAATACTAGTTATAAATACACGTAGAGTGAGAAAAATAAAGCTTTAAGGTAATTTTTAATTAGTTTTCCAACAAACTAATTTGCATTAGACAATTTCAATAAACTGCTTTTTAAAATTTATTTAAAAGTGTATTTGAAGTTTACTCTCCAATGAATTCTTTCATTATAATTGAATTTTCTAAATTCAAACGAGCACCTTTTTAATTAGAATAACAACAGGATTTTCATGTTATATTAGTACAAAAAACTTTAAATCCAATTATTTTCAAAAATAGTTATCACAAGTTTATTTCGTTTCAAAGAAAAAAACTTGCTGGGACAGCTTAACAGTTAGCCATATCCCTTAGAGACTTGTCTAGACATAAGAAATAATGAATTTTAAGCTTTCATAGAACAATAAATCTGGCAAACAAAGACTTATTCGGTTCAATTGAAACACAAAAAAATAGGGGAAAATATCTGAAATACTTGCATAAAAACAAATCATTAAAATTTTTCATATTTTAACCTTATTAGAATCACAGCTACTCAACCGCAAATTAGTCAACCAGAAACAGAAAAAAAAACATGGCAGCTGTCTCAGAAGATTTTAGGAAGAATAATAATAGAAAAAGTTCTTTCACGAAGTGAAGTGAAATAAAGAAGAGTAAATGTCGACGACAACAAAGGGCTAGTTAAATAGTTTTGGAGGCGGTTGAATAAGCGTGAATATAAGAGAAAGACAAGTACGTAGCCAAAATTTCTTAAACAAAAACAACATTAATTACCTTAGAACTCCAGTTCGCACTTAGATAGTTCTCAATTTCATTTTTTAAATATTTAAATAGTAAAAAACTTTATCTCATTGCTAATATTATAAATGCTCGAATAAATTTATTTTGAAGTGGGGGTTTTTACCCATTGAAATTTAGCACTTTTCTTCGAAGATAAGGCCTTAAATTTAATTAATATCTTTGACGCTTTCTGTTTGAGAACAAACGAAAATAAGAATAGAAAAAAAGATAGAAAATTTTGACAATTGTCAAAAGCTATCCCAAAATCTAACTTAGCAGAAATAGCTATAAATCAAGAAATTCAAATTTGAAAGCTTAAGATTGCAGGCTATTTACACTATTTGGGATTTATTTAATGAAGGATTATTCGTAAACAAGGTCTAATCATCTTAATTCAACAAAGCTGATTCATTTTTAAACAGAACAAAATAAGCAATTACAGCAATAATAAACATTTAAAACTACTACAGGACTATGAGGTACAAGAAAATTCTGCTAATAACAAATTATATAAATATATTAAATTTAAGTTCGTCAGAATACATTTACTATAAGTGCTGTTTTTCATTTTTTTTTTCAACTGCATATTCATATTACTTTTTCCTCTAATTCAATATTGATAGTCAAATAATATTTTCTTTTATTCTATAACAAATAATTTTATTTTAAATATTCTTGGTTAATGTTTCGGTAAGCGCATTTGTGCAAAATTAAGTGAAAAAATATACATTAAAAAAAGTTATTTGTTTACAAGATCAATCGCTTCATCCAGAGAGTATATTTTAAACCCAATTTATTTTTCAATTCTGTGTAAATAACTTTTTCTATTGTAATTACCCCTTTTTAGGCATTTTTCATGTTCAATAATCCGAAAACACAAATTAGTTTATTGAATCCCATTAGGTATTGCAAAAATGTCAAAAAGCTAAACTATATTATTTTTATAATGGCAAAATAGGGAACTTAACAGGACAATCATACCAATGCCATTACTTGACTTTAAAATAATTCTGGTAAGTTTAATATTAAAAACAGAAAAAAGCAACGGAATTGCCACCCAAATGCGAAGTTTAAATGTTATTTTTCTAGATATTAATAAAACATAAATGTTGTAATTATAAAATGTCAAAAGAAAACGAGAAACACCGAACTAATTTCCGTTCTAGTTGACACCGAAAATTATAATTAACTTCTGTAATTATTTTGCGAAATTCTTTCGTACGAAACTAATTCCAATTCTAGTATTTCTCAGTTTAATTTGATTCTTATTTAGTTTAATAATTAAAGTGATGTTTTTTGTTACTTATGCAAACAGAGGAAGGCTCAAAGGTTAAAAAATGCAATATTCGGAAAGGACTGAAGGCATTTGCATTTTCGAAATTATTTCGCATTTTCTATTAAACACGGGAATTAAATGCAAATGAAATTAAGAGAAAGATAAGGAAAATATTTATTTATACAAATAATTTTTTTAAAAGTAAATAAGATTAAAAGGTGACTCGAATATAAAAAGCGAAATTTCAAATAAAAGTGGTTATTCTTAAGTGCAATTCGTTAGAAAGAAATAGCCATGTTAAATGAAAGCATAAACTTGAAATAAATTAGTTAAAAGCATTAAAATTACTGCATGCCATTGTTTTACAAATATAAGCATTATTAAACAAGCATGGTCCGCTTGGCGAAACTATGATTACTTATTCACTATGAAAACTAAACAAATAAGCTAACTGTAAGCTATAATAAAGTTCAATAACTTGATTAAGTCGGCTTTTCAGACTTTCTTGGCTTTCTTAAACCTGTATTTTGTCGACTTTCGATTCCAAAAAACCAATATCGTCATATGATCATTATTATCAGTGAATTTCAAATAAGTATTTGATATTATCATTAAATTAATACATAAAATTGTAAAGCATTTTTAATAGAATATATACTCAATTAACTTATATTTGACAAACTGACCATTTTGTACAGAATTGCCCCAAAACCATAACCAACACAAATACCAACCAAACCCCCAAAAATTATTCCATAACCATTAAACCAATTATAACAAATCACAATAATCCTGACCCAGGTAGCACTCATACACAGAAAACAGTCACAAACGTCGTAAATTGAAATTTTCCGCTGCATCGAATTATCGATTTAATAAATTAAACAGGTTAGAATTTTATCCAAATATAACATCTGTTACACCAATATACTATTAGACTTCAAAATCGGAATATCGGAAAAGTCGTGAAGAAGGTATTTTTAAAGATTGAACGCAAGAATTTGTAGAAATAGGCGGATTATGGGCTGTTATTCTGTTATTTAGACGACATCATAATATCGTCAATATCGTCATATGATCACGTCACGAACGTCGTAAATTGAAATTTTCCACTGCACCTAATTATCGGTGAAAAATCAGTTCGAACTTTATTCAAATGACATCGGTTATATCAATACACTATTAGACGTCCTAATCCGAATATTTCACAGAAAAGACGTGAAGAAGGTATTTTAAAGATTGAGAGAACGCCAGAATTTTTAGAAATAGACGGCACATGTCTGTACTGTTATTCTGTTATTTAGACGACATCATAATAACAGAGAAGACGTATATAAAGCCTTGTGTAAGTTTTATGGCCCTTTATTATTCACATATCTAGCAATAAAAACTCTGTAAATACCCTCCGCTTCATGGTTTTCTCAAACTAAATTAACGTAAATAGGACATGATTTATGAAAATTCAATGACGATATCATAGTAGGAAAGTTAGCCACTTAAACAAATCTGACTACTGATAGGGTTTTTTTCGGGCTATTTTATTCGAAAATTGTTCAGTCAGCAAATGGCTGGAGCTACTACGTCACCCATAAAAACAAAATTAAGATGCTTCAGGTTTAATGAGTGCTACCTGTGTCATAAAAAAGCCAAATAGACCCTTGTTAAAAAAGCAGGGGTGTGTTAAGAGAAGCAAGTAAGTACCTGGATAGTGGTTATTGATATGTGGATTTGACATTGGGTTACTGACGTTGTGGGGGCAGCTGCCAGGGGGGCTGTAGAGGGAGCGCCGGCGAGGGGGGTCCCTCAGGCACGAGCACAGCCAATCAGGTCCCGGGGGCTCGTCCGTGTTCTGGGACTGGAAAGACATGAAATCAAGTCAGCTAATTCATCAGAAACAGTTCAATTAAATGAGTCTTCTATAAAAAGTTTCTATTTGAAGCATAAAGAGTAAAAAGTAGAACAAAGTCCCACCTTTCCAGCATTGAGGCAGAAGAAGAGAAACACGAGGGCCCCCTGCAGGATGTTGAGTGCGAGGAAGAAATAGGCTGTGAGGGGTTTCTCGTCGTGCAGGAAAAGCGGCAACAAGGTCCAAGTGGAGCACATCACCAGAAGCACCACGGTCGCCTCTCCACTCCATATGCTGAAACGCAACACTTACGTTAATATAAAAACAAATACTTCTGGGAAGGTTATTCTAGAGCTATGGTTTTCAAAGAATTATAATCGCAAAGTTGATCACGATCAACACACTACTTCGTGAAAAAAATAGTTATATGGGCAGTTCTACCAAAATTTTTAATTTCAGGTTTTAAAAATTTGCAAATTTTTTTTTTCAAAATCACTTTGAATGTTTATCAAAAGGTTGATAAGGGTTCTAGAATTACGAAAAAAAGTTTAGCAAAGCTCATTTGTAAAAAACAAAAAAATATATTAAGGGACGGCAGTTTTTCTAAAAACACCGATTCTAAAGGAACCGGTCTAAACCGGCCTTACGAAACTAACTGTTTTTCAATGAAACCGAAATCGTAAAAAACCTGTTAGTCTTAAAACTGGTTTCGGTTTTCCATCCCTAGATCATTACGACGGTAAGGATCGGAAGGTCAGGAACGGAAGGAAAGGACATTCACGCTGTTTTCTGGTCTTTTTTGCGTTGAAACTAACTCCAGTTTAATAAAAATTGATTTTTTTACTTCTTGTACTCCACTTAAACATATTTATAGAAAAAAAAATTCAATTATCAAGCAAAAATTAACCTTAAATCTGGGAGACTGTAAGGAAAGCAATAAAGCCTCGCAGCCAATTTCACTGCGTTTTTTTAAATTTTGGGCTTATTGGTGAATTTTAGCAAAGATATGTGGCTACTAATTGAAATATCAGTTTTCTGCAATACAGTTTGCATGCTTGAAGAATCACTGTAGCTCAATCCAGGGCCTCTCTTCACCACTTTAGGAATGAGATCAGTGAATGTACCAAAACCCAGGGACAAAGTTACGAGACGAGAAAAACGCATTATAAATGTTAAAAGCCAAAATTCAATGGAAAGAAATCGTTAAGATACAGTATTAGTTCAATTTAAAATCCAAATGAATGTAATTTTTAGCTAAAAAAAAGTATTAGATTGAGCCCTAAACTAAAAATTTGACATTCGGGACACACGATGGTAAGGACTTTTCTGCATTGTTTTGTGTTATAAAATTTTTTTGGAGGTTCTTTTCTTTAAAATTACGTTTTGCAATTATGAAAGGACCAGTCTTTTAGCATAATAAGAAAAAATGGTTAAGAAATTTTAATTTCTTAAAAAGTTATGCCCAAGGGACATAAAATTAAAAATTATGGTAGAATTGCCCATATATTTATGTGATACTTTTTCTGAGAAGTAGGATGTTAATGACGTTCGTTAGATTATGAAACTTTTGATTTAGCTTTGGTTAGAGTCACTGTATATTGGTTATGCTAACGCAGGCAGAATCTCGGCAACCTTAGCGGTGTGTCAACTAGTGTTCACCCAGGTGGTTCCTGTTTGCTCCCAGCGTTAACCTGCTAGCTTGGTGAGAGCAGGGAGGGTAACTGTTGACCTAAAGGACACAGAATTACCTCGAGTGGTGAAAAAACCATTCACCAATAACCAAAACTGCAGGTTGCCAGGACTATGTATGCATAAGCATAAGAAGATATTAGAATACTCTAGGATATGTTGCGCATTATAAATACCCAAGTAATGTGTATTTGGAGCTAGTTTTGAGTTATGTTTTAACACTTAGGCAGAAATACAGGTGGTCCAGCTACAATATATGACTGTACCTTCCTCCAAACGCATCATTATTAAGGCCATCGATTTTGTATTCTACCTATAATTATTAAATATTTGGCAAACTATATATATCCATCAAAGTTAAAACTTCATAATATCAGAGTTAAAACTTCATAATATCAGAGTTAAAACTTCATAATATCAAGGACAATCTTACTAGAAAAACACATTCCTTGAAAATTGTTCCCTAATTCATATTAATTCCAAAAACAGACCAATTACAACAAATGCATGCACAAGATAGGAAATTTTATAGCAATTCCACAAGAGCAATCCAAATTATATTTATTTTGATGGTAAAACAAATCTAAATGCGAATGGCTTTGATATAGCCAACAATCAGTTATCCTCAGCTGATAATTTGATATAAAAAAGGGGGTTGAAATTGATTTACAAAAGCATGTATTATGAGAAAAAGTATTATTTATGATTTTTTTTCAGTCTTTATCTTTTCCGATTCAAAGTTAGCGTGCTCCATTAATATGCGTTTCAAAACTCAAAAAGCTGTTATTTGAACATCGAATGTTCAAATTAAATTCCAATCATAGAAGTAAAGGTAAATACATTCTTTTATCGGAACTAAGCGAAATGATGAAACATATAATATAAATCAGAATTCCAAAAAGGAAAAAAAATCTACTTAGTTCATCCCACTTAGGAAATTAATATCCTCCTGAAGTACACGGAAAAACGGAGTAGAATTAATGATAGAAATTGAATCGCGCATTAAAATAAAAACAGTTTGCTTCCTATGATGTAGAAATTTTATAAGAACCCCAACCATTATACAACCGCGAGCAAAAATAAAAATCTGTTGATCTGAAATTCCGATAATCATAATTGCCGAAGAACACAGAACATGGGGAAAAAATCAGAAGGGGAAGGGGGGATAAAATGTTGAAGAAACGCCCCCAAAATTGAAATCACCCTCCTCGGAAAATTATGATATATTAGAAGGTTATTAGTATCACGTAATACAGATCGATCTCTTCACTTCAGATTCCGATCTAGAAGCATGATAATAAATATGAAATAATAAAATAAAAAAAATGGTGGAAATAGAATTTCCAATATGTTTCTTTTATTTCAGGTTTTCTTCCAGTAGAAGTAAAGATTGGGTTGCGAAACGAATGCGAAATGATGAATCGTCAGTTGTAGGAATGAAAACTGAGTTTTATATGCTTGAATTGGGGGGAGGGGGGAGCTTAAGCGAGTTGAATAAATGGAAAACTGAAACACTAAACGCTTTTTTCGCCGTAATGATAATGTTTGAGCGATTAGGGAAAATTGCCCAAATTGGATGAAACGGAAAATGGTTGCGAGTAATGGTGAGGAATAGAGATCTTCTAGAAAACATCGCTTTGGTCTCTGTATACCTGGTATTTTATACCGGAGAACATGTTCCTCATTTAAAAAAAATTAAAAAAAATTTTGTCCAAGGCTTGTATGTTTGGTAATTGATAAAATTGAGATTGAAAATTTTAAAAAATATGTACTTGTCATTTTTCGAACCTGTAGTATTTGAAAACGTTGAATAACTTAAAGGAAAGGTTGAAAGCCAGCAACAACAGTTTAAAAATATTATCGGCATACTTACATTCAAATTGTATCATTTTGTTAATCAATAACATAATAAACATACTTCATTATTGTCAATAAATATGCAATACATTTTGTTGCATAAATACTAAGAAAGAGACATTTTGTTGAACATTTGAAGAAAAAAAACACAAATACCGACATACTATGCGTCAAAAAACCCACATACCTTATTGAAAAATCGATTTAATCTCTCGGGTAGTTTGGAAAGTGCTTTCAACGTGTATCGTGTTATTGCACCACCCAAAACAGCAAAAGCCCCGGTTTTCAACGATGTCGGGACATGATTTATCGAGATGAGAGGATTTGAACTGCGAATCAATATGATCGGATCGAAAGGCCTACAATTTGGAGGTGTTTGGCTAATGTGGCTCAATCGGATGATGTTAAGTCCACATCGTTTTTTTTAACTGCTGCCAGTCATTTTTATAAAGGTTTTTTGCTTTCATTTTTTTTACACGTTTTGCTTCGAAGTTTTATTTGTGTTCGAATTGAATCAATCTTTTGAGCTTTGCTATTCAGAAGAGTGAACTGATTAGACATGGGTGATCTTTCTTCCTGTTACTTTTAGCGACACATCTATATTTCGAAAAATTTGCGAAAAATTTTGTAACTAACACTTGCATTAAAAATTACATGCAAGTAACCAAACAAAAAACCTATTGTTCCACTTCATTTTCAAAAAGTTTTTGAAAATGTCAGCTTCTTTTCTTTATCAACTATTGGCACTCCAAAACGACTAAAGTTAAATCATTAGATGCAACACACTCTAATTTACTTATTAACACATACTCATATTCAAAAGACCCGTCTTTATAAAGTAGAGAGCATTTACATAAAAACTTTAGCGAACTCACAAGTTTGCAGAAGCAATCAACAGCGAACTTAATAACTTATCTGTAAGCTTTCAAAATGAATTAAAGAAAATAAATTTTTGAGGCAAGATTCAAAACTTCCAAAAACCGAACGCTTTTGCCTGCATTTAAACTACAGCTAAAAACATTATTCTTTGAAGGAAAGGCATATCAACCGAAAATGTTCACAAAACAATTTTTTTAAAGAAATCTACAATGGTTTCTCTTCTCAGAAAAGCTAACTGAACAAGATCACAGCACACATCAATTTACATACACGTCACATACTCATATTCAAAAGACCCATCTTCATCTCTTAAGTAAGAGCATTTACATAAAAACTATCGGCGAACTCAATGTTTACCGATGAAATTAAAAACGGGCATTCTAATTTGTCTGTAAGTTTTCAATGGAAACTTTAAAAGAAAATACACTTTTGAGGTAAGAGGCAAAAAACTGCCAAAAGCAGTACATCATTATTGTGCTTCTGAACAGCAGCTATTTCGTTTTCGAAAAATATATTAGCACATCAATTTACATTCGCGACACATATTCATATTCAAAGACCCGTCTTCATCTCTTAAGTAAGAGCATTTATATAAAAACTATCGTCGAACTCAATGTTTACCTCTGAAATTAACAACGGGCATTCTAATTTGACTGTAAGTTTTCAATGGGAACTTTAAAAGAAAATACACTTTTGAGGTAAGATGCAAAAAACTGCCAAAAACAGTACATCATTATTGTGCCTCTGAACTGCAGCTATTTCGTTTTCTAAAAATATATTTCTTTTGAAGGAAAACCAACGCAACCGAAAACGTTCACAACATACATTTTTAGAAACTCAGCTACAGAATGCATGCATATAAAATTGACTTTGAATAAATAGACGGCGCTGCATATTTTTACGGTGAAAATAAAAGACGAGGCACGTTAAATAGGCGTTTCTCTTTAATCAAATTTCTTTTCGCGAGTTCAAAGGGGCATCATCTAATCGAATTATTGCTCAGCTAATTGTGTTGTCTGGCTTCGCTGATTTTGATGCCGAAAATTGAGAAACTGCCTCGACTAAGAGCTCACAAGAGCGTTTAGTGTGAAGATGAAAATAGTAAAACTTAATTTCGTTATGCCTTGCAGTTCGGGGAAATATTCAAATTCACTTTAGTTTGGAGGTAAAGAAAGTATGTGGGTATTAAAAGCTTTTATTAATAGCTATTTGAAAAGTACTTTCTTTTTTAAAAAAGTTATTTTTCATGAATAAGGGAATTGCGTTGACCTACGTGTAGGTAAGAAATAAATTTAATTTAAACTATTCCATTTTTATTGAGTACTTAATGCGGATATTTTTTTACGAAACTAGAAAAAGACTAGTATACCACTTTTATCTCAATTTTAAATTAAGAATTAGTTATTTTAAATTATTAAAGTTTTTTAAAAAAGTTATTTGAAGAGTTCTTTGGGTTTTATATAGAATACGTATTTGAGTAAATTTTTTAATTTGGAAAATAATATTCAAGCGCTGAAGCTTTATTCTTTTGAGTTTTACTAAAAATGCTTGCACATAATTTGCGTAAAAACTGTGTCCTATGAGTCTATAAATGCACAATATAAACAACAACAATTACTTCGAAATGAATTTAAAAATTCGCTTTTAATGAAATAATATAAGAGGCTTATATCAAATAAAAGAAAAATTTCGAATAACTTTCATTCTAAAATGTTTCTTAAAATCTAATTTCAAATTTCGTTCCATCGATGAGCATATAATTTTTTCCCCTAAACTTCTCAGTATTTAATCAAAATGTCTTTTTTAAAAATAATATTCCACCCGCAAAAAACATCATTCCTCGTCGCTTCCAGCAGTCCCCGAGCAACTCAACCCCAGTACGTTTTCCCGCCCAAAAAAAAACATTCCATGTCGCACTCCATCTTGTCCGACCAAACGCAGAAATAAAAAAAGGGGTCTCCCTCCTGAAAACACGGAACAGTGTGAAGTTCCCGTCGGTCCCCTGAGCACCTAAATATACGTCCAAGGTGACGGTACGGACAACACTTCTGGAATGAGAATGAACGTTTTAGTATTCTTGCGACGTTCTTTTTTTATTCGAAGCGGCAGAGGAACTTCTTTTTGCTGCTGCCTTTTATTGTTGGAGACCCCCTTCTTGTTCATTCCGGAGGGTCGTCTGTGATTTGCACGCCTGGGCTTCGCTGGCTAATCACTAGTTATAAGCCAAACTTCTTTCTGGTATCTATAACTGTCGTTGAAATAACACCTAGAAGTCGTTAGGCGGTGCATGTGACGTACATGGCAATCGGTGTCTCGGTTCACGCCCGTTTGCGTTTGAAGAATGGGTTTGTTAAGCCGCGGAAGCTATTGGATTAGATATATAATATCGCATAAATAATTCACATACTTTTAATGGGTAATAAAATAATACATGTTATCCCATAAACATAATACATAAGAAGTTTCGATATTATACAAGTCTAAAAAGATAGGTTCATTTATTCTTCTTTGATTGAAGATTTCTTCGAATCCATTAAGGTGGTTTGTTTAGGGGATAGAAGACAAATGTCTGAAATAGCTGTGACGACACCATAGGCGTAACCGTTCTAGTTTAGACGAATTATCTCTCGGGTGGTTTGTTTGTGGGGTTTATGACAACTTTTGACATAGCTGTGACTTCACGGCAGGTGTGGCCTTCCAGAATTGTGTGTTACTCTTTGTTTTGTTTTAAATATGGCTAAATTACACTAGTAAAAGATTTCTCAATTATTTGCAGTGGTAATCCCTATTTTGTTTTGATTTAGAAAAAATCGTTCATACGCCATTGCCAGTCAAAATAATCCATCAATTACCTTACAACTCTATTTCGTCTCATGACATTTGGATATAAAGAAAATTCGCGTTCAACAAAATATGACATTTAAATATGATTGATATCCTTTCAAAAATAGATTTATACGGATGTCTGAATAAGTAATTGTGGGGAAGCCAACTTGAATAATATAAAAATATTCATCTACTTTGGAGAAGTAATATGAAGTTAATCAAATTCACTAAAAAGGAACTTGGAAGTGAAAAATTGTACCGTAATACACACAACAAAAGTACATTTTTTGCTCATAAATAGTCTATATAACATGAAAATCTTATGATTTATTACCTGCACGAAACTTTTTTTAACATTATAATGGTAAATGAATTGAATGGGATCGAGTTGGTATTTTAATAAGGTCTTCAATAAATGGAACATGCAATGTTGCCATTTGGGAATACAGTAACCCTCGCTATATCGCACCTCGTTATAACGCGCATTCGGATATATCTCGCCTTGTATCATGTCTCCCATTTTTTTCAATATAATTAGTATAATATTTATCAAGTCGCTCGTTATATCGCGCATTCGGTTATATCGAGGTTTTTTGCTTGTCTCTCGGGAAGCGCGATATAGCGAGGGGTTGCGATATAGCGAGGGGTTGCGATATAGCAAGGGGTCGCGATATAGCGAGGGGATATAGCGAGGGGTTGCTATTGTCATTCGGAATAATTATTTATAATTATTTGAAATTATTTAAATTTAAAATGAAATCGATCAATCTTACAGGGGTTTTAGCCGATTGCTGGTAGCCAAAACTAGAAAATTACAGTCGTAGAGTTCTCTGAACACAGTAGAACTCGAATTTCTCATAAAGCTCTCGTGTAGCTCAAGTATGACTATAATTCAACCAAAACTAAACAATTTATGCAAGCATTCCCATACGAAAAATTAAAAAAATTAATGATTGGAATCGCATGACAGCCGATAATAGAGCTGAAATTTGAGACGAAGGGCCATCATTCCAATAATGTTTTCTCTCTGCAAAAAGATATTCCGAAAATCAACTATTCGAATAGTCGGAATTCGAATAGCTATAATTAGAACACTCGGTAATCTGTTATAATTCGGACCATTGGATTTCTACTGCACCAAGATCTTGCCAACAATGGCAGAAGTTACATAACTGTTAAATTAAGACTTCTCTTGTTCAATGTGTATCGAGGCACAGATGGAATTCCAAAGTCAGAAGTCCAATTGGTTGGCAAAATATGACAAGCAATGTTCTTTGGTTTGATTGATGAAGCGTCCATTACAACTGCGGTCCACGTGACAATTTCCTCCTATCCAGACGTGACTGAAATATGCCAAACGGCCAATTCCGCCATTTTTCTTTTATTAGTGTTATTCTTTTTCTTGGTAGAAATTGGAACTGCCGAAAAGAGTTACCGAAGGAGAGAAGATTTATTTCTCCTTTTTCTCCTGGTAGGAAAAGAGTTTCCGAACTTTTTGGGGACGAATTTCTTTTTATTAAAAAGTTCGGGGCGGTTGAATTTCAAGAGATCGAGAAAATTGAGGGGGTGCAGAATTTCTAAGCAGGTATACCGCCGAGGTGTTCGAGTTTCGAAGATTTTTTGTCAAAGTCTTAACGGTTGGTTTCTTTTATTGGAAATGGCTACAGTAATAAACTAAACACTTATTTCGATAAAATAGTTTAACTCCTATATTGCTCCTTTATACCGCCAGTACTATTAGGCTATTAGTTTAAATCTCAATTAATAAACAATAACATTCGTTATGGCACAATAAAAGAATTTGTCACAATCGAATTCCACTCATACATTGTTAAAAAATTAGTGCTAGGTTTCACCATTATAATCGTTTCTATGTTTAATTTTTAAGCTAGCTTTGCCCCACCGATGGGAATAAAGCCCCAGAGAAATGTGTGCAATCTGATATTCAAACCGTACCTGTGGCATAGTAGTACGAAGAAGTGATGCCACTGGGCCCGAAAAACACATATTTCACCGTCTTCAAATTAATACCTCTGACAGCAAAGCGAACCTACTCTCCTACTAAATAATAAAAAAAGCACATACTCTATGCCGGACCCACCCGGATACTAAGTCCGGCAATCAATCGAAGTCCTGGTCCCTGAGAAATCGGAAACGATAGGGGATCAGGGGCTCTGATTTCGGCGGGATTCGCCTGATAGATTTGCAGGGGGATCCTTAAATCTCACGGATCGACTTAAGGTTTTTCCTTTTTTTTTCTCTCTCTGGGATTTTCCCGTGATGTTGTGCAAAAAGGAAAAGGTAAAAAAGGATTGGTGAAGAAGGTGTGCTTACCAATTTTTGTTTTTATGGAAATGTTCTGTAGCGGAAAAATTGGATCGTAGAACTGCGAGATGCAGATGGTGGCTTTTTGGAAATATTTTGAGGAATTCGAAAAACACTTTGTTCGAAGCAAAAAAAAGCTTGTATTTTTGATAGATGAATATTCCTTTCGGAAAATAGAATAAAAAATGGCTATTTTCTTTTATTGAGCTCTTCCAAAGCTTTATGTTTTGCATGCTACCCTATATTGGCTGGTTTTTGCTTCTGTCTAAAGCATAGGGACAACCAACAAATAATAATGCCAACTATTTCAATCCAAAAATTTTAAATCATTTGAAACTCTGAAGAACATTTGTATCAATTCAAATGATTACGTCAAATTTAAAGGTGGGCAACAAGTATAATTTCTTAGGCTTTAAATACTCTTAAAAGTATTTATATAAATCTGCAATAAAATACAAATGTATAAAATTTAATAATTAAAAAATAATAACCACATTATTAAGAATACACCTAATAAATTATTTCAAATAGTAAGAAACTTTTTGACATAAATCTCCTGCTTTTACGCTTAAAAAGAGGTACTTTAGGAAAAGACTAACTTAAGAATTCAAAATTCATACACTATGTCCTTGTGGTATCGTAGCCTATACAAAACTTTAAAACAAAGCGAACTTATGAATAATAGGCTATGTTAATTTTCATCAAGCAGCTGGTTTCAATGCACACTTCAAGTGAATATCTTATATTTAAGATAAATGATGCAAGCTTGCCCACAATTTATTTCACCTTAGATTAAAACATGAGATTGGAAAGAACCTAGGATTTAACTCAAAACGCATTGAAATACGAAACATTTTTTCGATGTCCACAAGAGTAATTGCCCGATCGCGTGACTGCAACTGTATCCGATCTTTAAAGTATAGAGAATGACGAACTTAAACAATGCATTTGGTAACGTTATAGGGAATGAGCTGTTTCAGAAACTATTTTAGAGTATTTGAATGTAACTCCCTTTTCTTCGAATTCATAATAACCGTTTTAGGCCGATTTAAAATATTCTACGATTTCTTTCAAAACCATTATTATAAAACATAATAGGTAATTTGCAAAGGAATTTATATATAATTTAATTTTTAAACCGACCTATGTTTATGTAATACCCTAAAGTAACGCAAGTGAAAGCTTTGAAACCAAAATAAAAATTCTCGGCAATATATGCAGAATATAATATTAGAAAAAATGATAATGGTTAATGGCACAGACGCACTTAAATTTGAATGCTAACAATTTTCGTTTTGTGTGTGTGGAAAATTTCGTTCAACAAAATACCTTAAAAAACAACTAAAAAACTGTGGATCATCCAATATCTACTTCATTTTGATTGATTGATGAAATGAAATTAAACATTTAACTGGTTAAAAATCAATAATTACTTGAATATCAAATGGATCTAGGATAATAAATTACAAATATATCTCGAATAATTAATTAAACATTCAAATATAGTTTTGTTTTTCATAAATTTGGAAAATAAAGCCAATAAAGTTTAATAACAAAATTATGGTTGAAGCGGAATGCATCAGAGTAGGAAAACACTTACTTTATAGCAGACAGTTTCGTCTGGTCCTTGCTCTTAATTGGAACAGTGCTGTTTCGCTGGGCACAGATCCTACCAACAGTCATGCACAAGAACAATATCGAGGCCTGAAACAAAATACAAAAAAAAAAAATTCATGAAATATATCGCCAGAACTTAAAAATAGTTTTTATTTCACTTCGGACGATCAATTAATTACACATTCGAATAAAAGTACACCGCCATAGGGTGATCAATAACTAGTTCTGCCATTTCTTTTCCAAGCAATCCGTGTTCAGGAATATTTAATTAAGTTTAAGGTTTGATTAATGAAGCTAGCAGCGAATGCCTTAACGACTTTAAAATGCGTGGCTGCTTTTCCGGTTACACAAAATGGCGGAGATTTATACCTAAAGGCTTCGTGTTTAGGGATTAGGTTTGGTGGCTCTAGTGACATGTCCTTCGGTGAACATTGGTTAAGTTGGGAATTAGGTAACTAATTGAGTTACAATGGAAATCTTTTAAGCATTTAAATGTTGGTTAAAGTAGTTTTTTATGAATACATGAAAGTATAGTTTGAAACACGGTAAAAAATATTTTTTTGTATACCGTCTCTAATGTGATTGGACGGTTTGTTTGTGATTTAACACCTTTAACCGGCGCGAACTTCTAAGCAATTTTTTAATGTTTGAAAATCATTACTTTTGACCTTATTTTCTTTAGCATAGCACCAGCTAAGTCCCGTGCTGTATAAAATAGGGCGAATTCAATCTGATGTAATGGTATTTTAACCAAATAGTTTGTTAGCATTTACATCTTTAACAAGTTTTTTTTTTTTTTTAAAGAAGTGTGTAGTTTAGTTGTCAAACTTATCTTCTCTAAAGTATGACTAAAATGTATGGGGACTCTTCTGTCTATTAGCAACTTTTGTTAAGAGGCACTGCCAGTCCCATAGAGCTCATGCATTAGTTTTGAAATCACAACTTTTGCTGAAGGATAGCTTTGCCATGTTACAACATTTTCACCAGGTATTGGAATCATCATAACATCAATTTAAAACAAAATTGAAATAACATCCGGTTGTTTAATTACCAATTCATATAGTTTTACATCAGCTGGATATTTTGGACTTTTTAAACCTTCAAAAATATATAATCAAATAACTAGGTAAAATTTTCGTTTCAAATTTGTCTGTTCAATTTAGATGTTCTATTGATTCCCATACCTGAGGAAAAAGGGCCTAACATGGCATAGCAATACTTCTGCGGAAGTTGTGATTCCAAAACCAAAGCATTAGCTTTATGGGACTGACAATCCCTTTTAATCATAAATTCAATTGGACGCAGTCACCAATAAAGGGACTACCTTAGTCATACTTTGTAGAAGGGGAGTTTCGCAACTACAACTATTAAAATATTTTAACTCACCAAAGCACAGGCAATGGCAGGACCGCCGAAACTGAACACATAGTAGTTGTCCACCCGCAACCAGCAGTAGTTCTCCGTGCCATAACTTGCGGGATCGATGAGAGCCGAGATAGCAACCACGATAATAGGCACGCCATACGCCACACACGAGTACCACTTAACCCTCCAACGGTCGGGGTGGATGTCCGTCTCGCCCAGCAAAATGTACAGGTGGAAGCTGTCCAGGAAGGCCCATGCGAAAGCTGCCAGCAATAGGTAGTGCAGGAAGCCGGCCAGCACTGAACAAGCTTTAGGTTCTTCTGTCTGTTCCAGGCCTCCGACTAATGCTGCCTCGGCCAGAAGTAGACATAGGCATAGATGTTTGTGGATGGTTACTCGTTCTGTACGGAGGCATCTGCAAAAGAATAAGGCTATATGAAGTTTCGTTTTACTTTATAATTACAGATTAATTCGAAAAGATTACTTGTTGAAAAGTGTTATTTTTTTCGTTGGATGGTTATTGTAGAATAAGCAGGCATAAGAATCAAATATTTATATTTATAAGCATATAACAAGCAAAGATAAAAGCATGCAAAGATAAAAAATAATAATAAAGGTGTAAAAATACTATCTTTTTCTAAACAAATACTGTCTCGTCTCAGAAGCCCATTGTATTCCTTAGTTTTTAATTTTTAACAAAATGTTAAAGTCAGGCAGACGAAATGATAGATATGATTAGCTAAGAACTCAAACTCTTAAATTAGAACTATTAGCAAATAAGAAAAGAGGTCTTATATTCGATGAAAATAACACGTTTATGAAGTGAATTTATAATTTATAAATTTTAGATGAAAAACTCGAGCTCATACAGCCAAAAGTCTGAGCTAGCCTTCACTGAGAAAAAAAAAACGTGACGGAAAACAGTTGTTTTAATCCAGCATAAAATTTACAATAAAAAAAAACTTATGAAATATTATGTATTTAATTAAGGTAAACACATTAGTGATAAATTACTTAAGGAATAGTAACACTTAAACACGGTGTAATTTATCATCTGTTCATTAAATATTTTGGGAAAAAACGAGTTATATTTCAAGCCTTAAGTACAAATAAGGACTATTTTATCAGAGTCTTTAATAAGAACGAGATTATTAGTTGGATAATTATATAGATGATAAATCGCCCTTTTTTAAGATTGCTTCACCAAGCATTATGTCTTAAATACTTACGTTATTAACCAGTCTCATAAAATAAGGCAATTTTTAAGAAGTGTAAGCAATTTTAAAATGGGGTTCATTAGTCGATGTATTACTAATTAAAAGGAAGAATTCCGCCCAAAATAGCGATAACGATAAAGCAAAGTCAACATACTTCAAAAAGAAATGTTACTTGGATGCTCTAATTGACACGGCTTTGTGCTAATTTTTTCATGTCATTTTTTATATAGTTTAATACTTTGGTTTAGATTAATTGTAACTGACGCTCGACAGTGATATAGTTTCGGTTGGAATAAAATTGTCTTCGAGCTACACGAGGGTTAGGGAAGTGGTCAACAGGACTTCGTAATTTTGAACTGTGGTCAATTGGCCTGTTTCAAGCTACAAAGAATCTCCAGATTTCATTCCTGCATTTCCTTCCATTGATGATCTGTTCCTACCTGACAAAAATTCACCAATCGAGGCCCGCGAAAGAACAAGTTTTTGACCATACAACGATGTCAAGCCAACGAAGCTAGTTGTGAAACTTTTGAATTACATTTCCTAACAAGACTCCTTTGTTTTATAACGAGGCATAAAAAAGAGATGTCGAATGAAGACTTTTAAAAAATCTTGAAGACGTTTAAGTGCTCCAAAACTTTCTTCTAAAATGTTGAACAATGCACGGATGAATGGTTAAATTAACGAGAATAGCTTATGCTAACAATATCTCGTTTAATTTATTGCTTGCTTTAATTTTGATTTTTTTTTTAACACAAGAGGTATAAAGTGATCACATAAAAAGTTTATATTTAAAACACCATTATTTTTCATAAGAGTTATTAAAAGTAAAGATCGATAAAAATTGAAAGGATAGAAAAAAAACTTAAAAGAATAACTTGAACTGTAAATAAAAAAACCCAGAAGACATGTAAATTAAGAATATTTTTCGTTTAAATTATTTATTAAAGAAATCGTTTTTGTTTTATTTTCTAGATGGAATATTGCTTAGCCCTTGGCGTTATATATTTTCTTTTGCCTTCGTGTGTTTTCTTAAAGTTAATAACGAGTTATTATTATCATTTAATAATCAGTATTATCATTGCTTAAACTAATGCTTTTATTCTTAAAATTTAATAATTATGTTAGACCATGTGCATCTAATCAACTCTGCATTTATTTAAAGAAAGTATTGTAGCATTTTACTATTATATAATATTAAAAATAAATATATATTGTAAAAAGGACGGTAATATAACAAAAGCATCTTTAAAATTATGTGACACATTCTTATGTAGTAAACTTTTCGTATATTGTAAAACACAATTAAAAAATTGTTAGATCTTGAAACTTTAGAACTCTCACATAAGAGCACCTCATATAAAAGATTATTTTACTAAAGTTCTTCGAACATTTTCCGATAATTATTTTTCGAAAGCAATAAAAATAATTTTTCTCTAGTTATTTTAAAAATAACATTCATAAAACCAGTTTTTTTATTAGATTTCTGAGTCTGATTTTAAAGATTATCAAACTATTCTTTCCCTTCAGATTTAAGTTTTTAAGGAAAAGGATAACCATGTTAAAAACTGAAAAAAAAAAGTCTAATCTAATGCAATATTTTTACATGTGAATTTTTATTCAACTTTAGCAAGAATTATTGAAAATGTTAACTCAAAAAATCTAAAATAGACAAAAGTTTTAGAGAAAAATAAAACGTTGGACGATATTTAACTTTTTATTTCAGTTGGTTTACATAACTTATTTGACTTTATTTGATTTCATTTTTGGATGTTCTATTTTTCTGCAAAGATGTTCTAAGAGGATGGTTTTATTTTTTGAATTCAAAATATATTTTTTAAAATATTGTGAAAACTTATGTAACTGAAATTTTTTTTAAAAAATATATATATTATTGAGTTTTCGCCTTCAATTCATGTGACGTACTTTTTTTTGTTTCTTCTTATATTAGTTTTATGAAATTATCTTCGATAGCTAGACATAGATAGTAGACATAGTAGCAGATAGTAGGTAGACTTAAATGCGGTAGACTTATGCGGAGTACGTGCTCGTTAAATCGGTTGGGTCCAAAAGTCCTGTGGGCGGTTATGCGCAGTTTCCCACGGGTACAGGTCCCTGGAGACTATTCTTCTTTCTCCTTCAGGAACATGTCTAAATTGTGGAGGTGGCGCGTGATAGATGCATCTGTCACGAATATGTGTGCATGTGAGTGTGTGTTGTGACTGTCTTACTTGACGAAGGTTTATAAGCGGCTCTCTGACCAAAGCGTCCTTGATTGAGAGAAAAATTCTACTACCAAGCGTGTCATGCGGGAGGAAAAAGCATTAGGCTGATAGAATCCAGACAGTTTGCTAGATGGCGCTTATTCCAACCCCTCCGTCGTTTCTTTACCTGTGTGTTTTCGATTGATAGTACGTTCCTTGTCATCAAAAAACGTTGTTAACTCAGTTAATTTTATAAATTTCGACGCTGTTTTTTTTTTTTTAGAGAATATGGTTTACTGTTGTGTGCCTTGGGGCAAAGAAAAAAAGAAAGCTAAAGGCTTTTCTTTTCACGAATTCCCGTCAAACGCAGATTTGAGATCGAGATGGCTTGCCAGTAATTGAAAATATTGCCCGTAAATATACTGATAGGTTTGAAAATATAAGGAAGCTTACCATGAAGCCCACAAATCGTAAACTTTTCAAACTCAGGGTAGGCGAATACCCAAAATTCTAAAATTTTTACTATTACTTTAATCTTTTCCAAATTTGACATAGTGATTTCAAATATAATGAGCAATGCTTTTTAGGCATTTTTTTTAAAATTTAAATATAATTGATTTATTTTACACGGTGTTTTTCACCTAAAAAAAGGGGTTTGCGCCAACACATCTAGTAAAAAAAGTTTTACATTAACTTACCTGAAATTTTTACAGATGCTATTTCAATATATATTTGTGCCATGAACCTCTAACATCCGGTGTAAATACATAATTTTTTTTAAAAAAATGTCCAAGTGTAAGTTAATCGAAAAAAATCCTTTTTTTGTGGTTAATTTATAAAATTTTTCTTAATAACTTCTTTTCTTGTAATTTGTATGCAAGTCTAGAGGTTCATTGCATGCATCCGTTTAAAACGAAGAATTTAACACATAATTAATGTTTATAGGATGAAAATGCAATGTGGTAGACTTGTTACCGTAAATCTCCTTTTTTAGTAGAAAAACACCGTTTAAAATAAATAAATTATATTTAAATTTTAAAAAATGCCTAAATAGTATTATTCATTATATTTGAAATCAGTATGCCAAATTTGGAAAAGATTAAACCAATAGTAAAAAATTTAGAATTTTGGTGAATTTTGGGTATTCGCCTACCTTAATGCTTTCTTTTATAATTATGATAAGTATACTTTATAAATTTTGTTTTGTAAAAATGTAATTTTGAATGTTTTCCTAGCTACAAAATATTTTATTTTGTAATTTCTATTCTTCATATGTGCATAAAACATTTGACTATTTGCTCTTAATTCTATTAAAATTATGATAAATATACTTTATAAATTTAGTTTTGTAAAAATGTAATTTTGAATGTTTTCCCAGCTACAAAATATTTTATTTTGTAATTTCTATTCCTCATATGTGTATAGAACATTTGAGTGTTTGCTCTTAATTCTTTTATAATATGATAAATATACCTTATAAATTTTGTTTCGTAAAAATACAAGTTTAATTTCTTTTCATCATATGTGTTTAAAAAAATAAATGTATTAAAATGGCCTGATTTCTGAATTTATATTTCACATAAATTTTACATGGTTCATTGTCAGATTTAAAGTACTTTATTTTGATTTTTTTTTCATGAGTTTGTGAAAGTAAATGAAATATAGATTGTTTTCTGAATAAAAACGAATTGCTGAAAAATAAGTAAATGATAAAGAACAAATTTAAAATTGAATATTTCACACTTGCATGTGGTTGATTCCACGAAAATGCGCCATGAACATCATTTTTTAAATTTCAATTTTTTTATTTTAAACAAAATCTACTCGGCAAAAGTTCTTGACACTTTATATTCTCTTTTTATACCTCAAAATAAGCAGTTTGTAAAAAATTCGAACATTAAATTTGAAATTTGAGTTAAATATAGATCATCAAAACTTTGTCGTGTATGTCCCATTTGTCATGTCAGTCACGCTGATAAATATTTGTAATATTTTACTATTTATAAATTTCTTAATTTCTTTTCTTTCTGATTGGCACATCAGATCAGAATCTTATATTGATTCCAAAAAAAGTCTAGACTTGAAATGCATACCAGTTAAGAACAAATGGTAGTATTATAAGGTCACTTAAAATATGTGTCTCAATTTTGTCATGTCTGTCACGGTATGTTTTAACCCAATTAATTTTAAGTATTTTCTCTTGAATGAAAATTTCAGAGTTTTTTATAATCAAGACCTTTATTTGCATCAACCCATGGTAATTTTTTAACAGTCAATTAATATTTAGTACTTTTTAAGAGATAAGAAAGTTAGTCTTATGTCATGTCTGTCACGAATGGAATTAGCCATGTGTGTGTGTGCATATCTACATTATGGATACATCATACATGCATTACTAGTAATCCCAGTCTTTTATTCTCCCTTTTTTCTTCAACATTCGTCATTCCAATCCGTTTTTATATGATTATCAATTTTAAATTAGTCAAAAAAAAAAAGTGCTATCGCAGTATGTAATAGCATCGAGGGGTTGGAATACGCGCCCTCTGGCGGCAGCCGTTGATTCCGAAACTAACCCCCGTGTGACACGCTTGACAGTATAAATTTTCCCTCTCAATCAAGGACGCTTTGCTCTGACCAAGCACACAAGCCTGAAAACATATGTCTACCAACCAACCATTACTTTAAATTCGACATAGTTAAACTGCCAACATGAAATTACATTAAATAAGCCTATTAAAAATTGTTCAGTCATCTCTGATACTATCACAAAAGCAGCTACGTCTAAAGTTTTAACATACAATACATACCCAATAATGAGGATGGAATATTAAAAGGTCTAATCATTCCTATTTAAGCAGAAGAAATACACTATTAAATATCAAATACCAGTGTATTTTCTTTCTTTTATGATTCTACATACCTATAATGAGATGAGTTATAATTTAAATACATATCATTTCAACTACCGAATTACTAATCATACAAAAGTTTTCGGCATGTTATTATTTTTTCTGCAATGATGGATAGATAGATAGACGGACAGAAATTAAAGAGATGCTAGCAAGACGTTCAAAAATGTCAAATTATTGGTCAGTCGCTATTGGGAGGCTCGGCGTCAACTGGCCAAGAGGCCAAGAATGGGCGTTGGATAAAGTAAAGTAATTATTGGTTGGGAGCAAAGCCATGTTTGATAATTCAGTTGGGTGGTCTTAAGAACGGGTTGATAAGAGAAAAACAAAATGTCAACAAGCTTCAATGCATTTAGAACCTTCGAAATACTTGAATGAACAATGAATCTCGACCTTCAAAGTACTTTTCTAAGCGGGCTGTTGCTTAAAATAATTCGAAAACCAATTTCAATCAAAAGCCAAACGACATTAAATAGTTAAGCATAAAAAATGTAGTACTGATTAACGGAATAAGAGAGAATTAACGACGTACCCAATAAAGAATAAAATTACTAATACAAAATATATAAAAAATGGTCAATGGTTTAGAAAAGTACTAAGAAATAAATATTCTCCGAATCTTCTCAAATAAGCATCATAGTTTGGAACTACAATAAATTTTATTGCCGCATTTCTAGAAGTTATGATATCAATATTCCGTACATGCTCGTTCTAAGATGTTCTAAATTCAGAACAAAGTTCCGCCATTACCTTAACAAACACCTTGCGCACCTTTTGATACATTTCGCGTCGTCGCCACCCGACATCTTAAGACATTAGAAGCCCCATTGCACCCCTGATTCATTGCGAGAGGGGAAAATTCTTTATTCCAAACCCTTTTCTCGCCAAAAAGGAAAAGGCCGTCCAAGACATTTTTGTGGTCAATTAACTCTTGGCGTCTTGGCGAAGATGGAGAAGCAACATTCGTGGCCCGGTAATTGCTAGACAGGTAACTAAACTGTGTTCCCACTGTTTTAAGAAAACTATTATACGTAACGTTTAAACTAATGTATTACTTGTCCAAATAAGTTGAGAAGAAATAAAAATAATAATTTGTATTTATGAGAGATCGAATAAACTTTTTAATTTTTCTTTTTCAACGATAGTATTAGGATGGCCAAATAAATAAGTTGTGCATCATAGCCAACTGTGAATGTGTTCAGGTGGATGAACAAAATAAAAACTTATAATTTTAAACTAATACCTAGGTGGGAAGGTTTACAATTAGGATTTGGCATGTGCCTTATTTAACTTACAAAGATCCTGATGTGTTCTTCTAAGCCCTGGTTCGCACGGTCCAAAGCGATCATAATTCCTCAGAGGGAAAAACGGTGGGTAAAATAGACAGTCATGTCATACGTTAACCGTGTCGCAACTATAGGGTGAAATTAGGATTCCCTTATTTCAGCTTACTTATTCCTCAAATGAAAGATGAAAATAAACTGAGGTCAGTCAGGACTGGCCAGGACTAAAAATTTACTAACTCCGTCATTAACTGATCGAAATATTGCTCGTCAACACAGCCCATGAGAAATGAGTAGTTTAGAGTGGAATCGTCAACTAAGCCAGCACCGAAACGCGACAAGAAAAGAGAAGTTGCGACAAAAGCAATTGGTGGCTCCTTCTAATTGCGCGGGAAGAATGTGTTCCACGTGCCTTTAATCGCACCCGTTTGATTGGACGGAACGATGTTTACGCCGGAACGTGTCGAGGGTTTCGAATTCCATTTTCGAATGAGCCCCTAGGGAACAAGTGGTCATGGAGCTTCCTTCCCTTCACACGAGATGGAGACCTCATCAAGAGTTTTAAAAGTCCAAAAACAGAATTTTTAAGAAGTCTCTCTTCTCAGACGTGCTTTGCAAGTGGAGAAGAATTAAAGAGAAGGTGCAGTGAATGGGTTAATGTGACCTTTTAAGAAGGAAGGGGCAATCAAGGAAGGGTTTCACAAATTTGAATTAAATTCGAGTAGTACCTTGGGTGATGGGCTGAGTTCTATAAATTGGATTGAGCCCCCTGGAGCCTTTTTAAAAGTTTGCTCAATTACCTTTAATGGTACTTTTAAAATTCCTGATGAAATTTTTTATTTAACTGCTTTCTTCATGGTTGGTCTTCAAGAATTAGCGGTTTCAAAATCAATTCTTTATAGTTCTATCTAAAATCAATCTCTAACCCTAAAGCCAGTAATACATTCACGCTGTAGCTATGCTGTAGCTGGATTTTGTGACGTAACTGTCACTAGTACGCATGCGCGCGTGGTCAAAGCTGTATTTCAGAAGCTGGATTTTTGAATCGTTTTCCAAGCGATATCAAAGCTGTAAATTGGTTTCGGGCATGAGCAGTCATAAGAATCATTTAGTTTTTAATTGTCCGTGGTTTTTAACCTAATATTCTTGCTTGTTTACTTTTTATTGAGAAATAACAAATAACCCATAAGTCAAGAAACTTCCATCCACGCTAGATACAGCAAATGACGTCACAAAATCCAGCTACAGCATAGCAACAGCGTGAATGGATTACTGGCCTAACATGGCAGTGCTGTATGTTGAAAAAGTGTAAATACAATGCTTTTTCCTTATTTTAGAAATGTAGTAACTCATATAAATATGTGTTAAGCGAAACTTTCTTTACAGATTGTAATACAGTCATTCTGAATGATTATACTAGTTAAAGATATAAGAAATATAAGATAACCACACCATTAAAACCAATTACCAAACAGAACACCTTTCAACGCAGGGTTTTCTTTAAAATAATGATCTTATCTTTTATCTAAGATGAAGAAAAGAAAAAAAAAGTAATTCCAAGGAAAATATATCTCCATTTTAACTGCTAAGCCCTCCCTTCAACGAAACTAAACGTGGTCTTTAACAAAGAATAATAGCGATCGGCCACATTGGAAGGCGTGGACCAGAGAAGATATCTGCGGAAAATTCAGGGGGGCTTAAATATTCATCGTCTGCCATTAGAGGGGGAGATTTGGAAGCCGATCGTCTGCTGGTTCAGAAGTTATCGATGGAACTGATGGCGGAACCTCCTCCGGTACGGTTACAGATATTGCCCCTGGGGTACAGTTACAGTGCGAAGATTACAGCTTTTACCTTTTGCTGGAAAGTTCTTTTTGTGGGGAAGGGATTTATAGGAATTTAACACATGGGAAAAGCCTGGAATTGCCCAGGAGAAAGTTCTCAACTTGCCGAGTCTGGGCTATTTGGGGAGATGTATGGGGGGGGCGAAGTCGAATCTTCGAAATGATCAAAGTTTGTTTTTTGTTTGTTTCTTTCAATGGAGGAGATATTTTTCTAGTGTAAGAATTCGCAGTCATTTACGCTTGTCAGTAGTTTATTTATATAGTTTTTTTACTATATGGTTTATGTTGTGTTGATTTATTAGTAAGCCACGTTCATTCTTTGATGAAGGGAACTATAGAAATAGAAATACACTTTGCCTATTTGGAGTTTTAAAAAAATGAACTGAATTGTACATTAATAATTGGGCCATTTTAAAACAATGCCTGTTAGATTTTAACTGTTGTAGTGAAGAAGTTAACATTCCATAGTGAATTTTTTTTTACTTTAATATGCAACAAAGTTATATTTATTAGCTATTGAAATAAATTTGGAAAAAAAATACAGAAAAAAAATCGTCGATGCCCAATTATTTGGAAGATTAAGATGAATCAATACGAGATAGAAATGTGTTCACAAAATGCACAATTGAATGATAACAATAATGTTTTTCTTTTAAATAATATGCTAAAATAAAATGCATCCTTTTTGAACAAGACAAAAAAAAAGGAATTTATTGAAGCGTTTGCACCCATTTCAATTCTAACGAGCTATTTTCATTATTTAAATCTTTTAAATAGCTCCCATAAATGTTCAAAATCCCGCATTTCACCACTTTCCCTAACAATATACAATGCTTTTCTCCCTAGGCCATTCAAATACCTTTAAAATGCGATTGTTTTGCCATAACTACGGCCGCTTTTGTCATGCAGAGGGAAAAAACAAGGCATAAAACAAACAATGGAACCTTTTTTTCCCTTTTTTCCCCTAAAATTCTTTTGTGGCTCCGCTCTTGCTGGAAAGCGTATTTTTGCATTAAAATGGAGAAAAACAATAACTCTACTGCACTTCCATTTTCTTTTGGAACCCCGCTTATCTAAATTATTGTATTTTTTGTTGTTTATGTTCGTTTTTTTTTCCTTTTTAATCACTTAAGCGTTCCCCATTAAAATACGAAATAGAAATCTTTCTCTTTAAAAACAAAAAAAGGGAAAAAAAAGAATTCAAACCAAAATGTCTTCTTTCGTTTCTTTCTCTACACGTTGCTATTTTACCTAACGCTTTCTATCAAATTTAGTTTGCTCTCAAAAGTTCTTCGGGGAACGCTTCCTTTGTGTTTCTTTTTATTTGTGTCATTTTCGAGAAAATAAAATTAAAAAAAAAAAAACTTTTGAGGTGCAACAAATAGAAAAACGGCACACATTTATATGAGAAAAAACAATCCATTGTATTCTCTAGATAAAAACTTAACCATAATTCCGCAGAACAAAAAATCAAGCGAAAAACTGCCACAAAATCTAAACAAAAACAAATTATTTATCAAGAAATGAAATTAATTTCTAATGCAAAAAGCAATGCAATTATGATTTGCATAATCAAAGATAATGAAGAAAAATAACGACTTCTTAGAAAGTTTTTTTCATTGTTGGCAAAATACCAAAACTGCTGTTGGCTAAGAAATTCGATTTGCGAAAACAGAATTTTCTGTCTACAATTAAGCATACTAATGCAGTTTGGAGAAAAAGCCTAGAACACTATGGATACAAAAAGGCTAATTGAAAATAACTTAATTAATAATTTTAGCTATAAATTCCCTAAAAATGTAGCAAAACCCTAAGAAATTTATTCTAAATATGAATCAATGAATGCTGAAAGGGGTCGAATATCCACTGAAATATTTCGACACACGCTTCTTTTTTCACTAAAACATTGAAAGAAAAGGATGTGTGGGGAAATTCCCCAATTTACAAAGGGCTTGGCTCTTTTTTTATATATATTTCGAATTATCATCTATTACCAATCTTTTCTATCCATATTCTAATGATATTCCAATGAATTGTGCAGACTCTTTACAAATGCAAACTATCATACACTGTTAAAGATTTTGTGCTTGGTTTCAAAATAACAATGGTTTTTAGTATTTGCAACAGCTGTGTGGTGAAATGTTTAACCATACTTCCAGCATTATATTTCGCAAAACCTGAAAATGTTCAACCGAATTTATGCTGAAGCATTTCATCACACAGACGTTACAGTTAGTAGGAACCATAGTTTTAGTAAAACCAAGGGGCAAATTTTAATTAATGTAGGATTTTTAGAGTTTTCACATGTCTTTGATTGGTAATATTTTTTTTTCAAACCATCTCCTGAGATCATTTAAAGAGTACAAGGGAAAAAACACTTGATTTCGTAGAAGGCTTTCCTGAATAGGCCTCTTTGGCAATGATAGCGAGAAAGCGCCTAAGCTGGTTTAAAGAAACCGGTTACTCGCTTTGTTTTTCTTTCGCGGCAACCCTGAATCGCGCCAGAGATCAGTAGACACGAGTAACACATTTGTATCGCAAATGAAGAACTGAAAGAAAAACCGGTTTCCTGTCTCCAATGTCCACCAAGCAGGCACATAAGGTAAGACTCCTAAAAAATCAAGTGGTTCTTCCCATGTACTCTTCATTTTTGTTCATTTATACAAATGCAATAAAAATATATTAGGAGCATTAAATCAAATAAATAAAAAAGGTACACCTAGTTAGCCATTCATATAGCATGTAAAGAACGCCAGAGAAACTTTTAATGCTGTCAGTTTTATTTTGAAACCAAATTTTTATAAAGTCGAACACAAAAGCGAAAGTTCGAAAAATATTTTTAGTTACAAATGTAACTCTTCTATCACAGGAAATACAAATCTTACCACTAGATTTTTCAGCACACATTTTACCTGTACATATTCATAGTTACAGTGATGCTCCTATACTGTCGAGATTTGCAGGAAAGTGCGCTTCAAAGGCGAATGCAAAAACATATTTCAACTGCGTAAAATTGCTTCGAAAATGTTTACCATTTTTTAAATTTCTTCTTCTCTATTTCCGTTCGGAACATTTCGATAACGTATGTCACGAGAAAAGATGACATCGTTAAAAACTAGCTCCTGAGAGGTTTTTGAATATTTTCAACAACTTTCTCATAAAAAGTTTTCTGTTGACGAAATAGTACTTTTTACCTACATGTATTTTTGTTTTTAGTATGTAAAAAATTAGAATAATTTTCAGCTAAAATAGGGAAAGAATGCGCTGAATATGAGACAATCTTCTTGACAACTTTCTCATATATGTAAAGTTTTCTGCTGACAAAATAGTACCTGTTACTTACTTGTATTTGAGTTTTTAGTATTTAAAAAATTAGAATATTTTTCAGCAAAAATAACGAAAGAATGCGCTGAATATGAGATAAGTTTTTTTTTAATACTTTTTGCCTGCGTTGATGTTTTTGCAGTAATTTAAGGTGTTTCATAATTAGAGGGGTGGGGGGTTTAATAGAGTTTGTCGCATATCTTAATCGAATTGGATTAACTATTTTCATATTTTCTACATTGTTGATTTCCCATGGAATTTTTTAATGCTAATTTTAATTTGTATTTAAAAAAAGAACAGAAATCATCATTTTAATGCATACTGAAATTGAGTTCTATGAGCATAAGAATCTTGCTTTTTTCTCCTTAATTTTGCTAATATTTGGAATTATTGTAAGACTTACGATTTCATTTCTCCTACTTTACAGATTACTGTCAAACCTTAGATGTATGGTGAAAAGGGAAGGCAATGTAGTTATTCCACATAGAAATCCAATAATTTCCCAAGATGAGAGGTAATAGAAAAGGAATAAATAAAGAATAACTTATTATGGAGAGTGAGAAATGATTAAATCCCCCGAAGCTTTTACCGTTAACATGCAATTAACTTTTGAGCTGCTTTATTGGATTATTAATGGAAGTTGTTCTTGTTCAACAACAAGCACTTAAAGAGACGGTGTATGAACAGCTTTCAGAAATGGCAGAGTTGAAAAATAAATTGGATAACCATGTCACAATTGATGGGGGGGGGGGTGAGATTCTTTTTTTAGGAAATAAAATTTTTTCCAGAAATATATTAATTTATACTATATAATAATATAATTCATTTTGCTGAATACGTGTTTAAAGCCATGATATTCATCTAAAAATATAAATATTTACCGAATATTTAACACAAATCGTAAACCTTTCATATTAAATTTCCTAGATTCAAACTGAAATTCAATTTTAGAGAGTATTTCTTGAATCTTAAAATGTAATAATTCACACAAAAGTGTGAAAGAAAATATATATCAAATTACGTGGATATAGCAAAGATACACATCAAAAGTGGATTAAATTCGTATTGTCTAACCCTTTATAGCTAAGAAGGAAAAATTCAGCCAGCACCAGGTAGTTTTAGGGGTAGAGAAGATGGAGTTTAGAGCTTCGTCCAAAGGCTGAATCAACAACCAAACGATAAAGGCGAGTCTAGTTGAGATTTAGGTCTGGGATTCATGGCTAAGTAACTTAAAAAAATTCTTTCATGAAAAACATAAATGAGGGGTCCGGATGGCCGAGTGGTTAGCATCGCAGGCCAGCAGTCTGCACGCTGTAACGGGTTCGATTCCGCCTTCGCCCTGGATGCACTTTCCTTTCTCTGTGATAGTAAAACTCTTTATGTGTCTGTCTTACTTGACGAAGGCTTATAGGAGGGTCTCTGACCAAGCAACACAAGCCGGAATATATATGTACCCTACCCTACCCAACATAAATGAAAGTAAAAAAGACGAATATTTGTACTTAAAACCCGGATACACATTTAGAAATTCAATAAAAACCTTACCCACGCGAAAAATGACGCAATGAATTACACCCCTTATCAACCGCACCTCAAATAATTCTCAAGATAGGGCACCTGCGAACGAAACCCAAGGTCCGGAAAAATGAAAAAAAAAAGTTCTTTTTAAATAATGTCAACGTTCGTTTGCAGCCAGCAGGCGAATAACTATAACTTTCTCACATTTTTCTGGTCACAAGAAAAGAGATAAAAATGAAGAGTGCTCCGATAAATTTTCCGAGGCTTTTGTCGAAAAAGTTGCTGCAACATATGTAGGGAGGATAACGGAGGAGTTTAAAGAGGTTTCGGGAGTTGTGGTGATTTATAGAAGATAGTATATCGTTGTCTCTGTTTATTCTAGTGCACGAATTAGGGATCACTTTGTCCCATTGGACCTTTTTTTTCAACGGGGCTACATAATGGGCAGCTAATAAGCCTTTGCAGACAGTTAAAATTTAAAGAACTGAGACCATATGTGGCACCATCAAGGCGACTCTAATTTTGAAGATAAGATTACAATGAATATGAGCTCTCTGTGGATGTTAAAGTATGTTGAGTTTTAATTTTAAAGAGATAACCCAAGCCAAATACGTAACCAAGGTGTTTTTTTACATGCCACATAATCATATGGCATACGTACCCAAGATTTTCCCATCCAGAAAATTGTGAGATTATGAGGCGGACAAGTAATACCTCTCAGCCACTAAACCGCTTCTCATGGTACTGGTGGAGGTTGTTTGTTCCAGCTTTATTAAGAATCCCTGCACCACGAATTAGGAGTATGCTTAAGAACTCGATTTAGTGTAAACTTATTAATATTTTATGGAATAATGTTACTTCATAAAAGTGGAAACAGAAAACACCTGGAGAGCTGCCAACAGTTTATGCCATGAAGTAACGTTACACAATAACGTTATTACATTGTTTGCTCCCTATGACTATTAAAGAATAGTTCGTAGCGTAAAGTTGCAATTGGAACAAATTTTACAATTAAAAAATGGTTTTTAATGGAGGTTTTCTCCAAGGGTTTTGGCAATATTAAATGCTTCTGGGCGGAGAACATATTGACATTCAAAGATTAAGTGCAAAGTAAGAATGCATTATTTTCTTAACATCTAAAAGTCCAGAGCCCTTCGAAGAGAGCGATTTTTTAAATGTCTGGAATGGGCTATTTTTATTGTTGAAGAGAGTGGTATTTATCAAAAAAAAGTTTGTAATGTATCGAAATCGACGAAAAATTGCCTAACATCCACAACTCGATAGTGGTTGTTTAGAAATTTATAAATTTCAGGAAATCGTCAAAATTTTTGCCATTTTGTACCTTATCAGAAGAGTATAAAAACGGAAAGATAAATAGATTCAGAAATATTTTAACAAGGAATGATAAGTATTATCTTCTTTCATAAAAATAAATGAAGCTATTTCTATTTTATAAAAATAAAACGAAGTGCATGTTTAACTTTCCTATTTAAATTATGTATTATTTCGCCTTTTCTTAATAAGTTATAACCATTACTTTGCATAAATATACAAACGTTTATTAAAATTTTTATAACTTAATACATTTTTGCTTTTGAAAACTTCTACTTTCAATGAGATTATTGCAGTTCCATAATAAACAACAACATATAAAACATTTTCGGGAAAAAATGCAGAAAAAAAAATAATGATTTTCCACAACCGGGGTTCCCTCTCTACCTTAGGAGGACAACGCCTGAGCGGGCACCCCACTCTTAACACCTATTCCTTTAATCACCACCATTCTTTTTCTGCTTGCATCCGCAGAAAAGTGGCAACTGAGTTATGGACGCAGGGAAATAGGGTTACTTATAGGAAGGGTGCGCTCCGGGGTGAGAAAGTTTGGGTCTGATTAGGTTGATGTTTTTTTATTATTTTTTTTATGGGTCGGTTGGGGTAGGAAACGACCAAAAGGTAGTTCCGATATTATTGTTACCTCTTTCAGTCCCAATGACAATTTAGCATCATCATTTTAGCAATTTTTTCCTGATTGTTTATATCCATTTATAAGGCTAGGATATTTGTGTTGTCCTGAGTACATGCGGGGAACGTGCCCGCTAAATCGGTGGGTCTGAAAGTTCTGTGGTCGGTCATTGCTCCGTTTACCAAGGGTGCAGGTCGTCTGGAGAAAATTGTCCCTCCCCTCCAGCGACATGCCTAAATTAAGAAGGTGGCGCCATCTCGGAGTAGAAGTCAGACATCTACCCTCTCATGGGTACTCAAAGCCCTGTGCTAACGGAAAATTCCTGCAACCCTCTTGCCTTCCAGGACACGGCCTGGAGGCACACGACTGCAACATTGAAACGGGCAAAAATCTGCAAGACATTCGTCTTATGTTGTGACGCTCATAAAGAAACTAGGTAATGAAAGATGAAAAAGTTGAAAACTGCTAAATAATGTGTAAATAGCAGTAAAACGTTAAACATGAAAAATAGGTATTCTTTTTTAAAAGCTGGGGCTTTCACATTATTATTTCACAAAAGTACTTTTCATTACATATACAATGTTTCAGGTTACAGACGTAACACTGTGTTAAAAAAGTTCCACCATAACTATTATTGCATATATAAAGGCCTGAAGCATATTGTTCCCTTAATCTTTTTTTCCCTATCCAATACGAAAATAATGGAGTCCACATTCAAAAACCTCATATTGAAATACGTGAAAAGGTTGAAATCAATAAATATCGAAATTCTATATCCTGCAGCACATAAAAATTGCGGACACTTCTAACAATAAAAAATTTCTCTAGTTTTATTTCCCGTGCACCCCTTCGATTTTTCAGAGGGAAAAAACTGGACTTCCCCTTTTTTACTAGGGGGACATTTTTCGCCACTTTTCAGCGACCACTTTTCCCGGGAGTGAGGTTGATGGGTACGAATCCCTTCTAGGAATGTCTTTCCAGGAAGTTTTTAGTTTCTTTCGAAAGTCGTTAATTTCGCGGATTTTTCTCTTTTTTTTACTTTCATTTTGGGTAGTTTGGTGTTGTTCGTACTTTTTGGGAGATTTCTTCCGTGATTTGTCTTAAAAAGTTCCAGGGCCGCGACAGAAATACGACTGCTTAACGGTGACACCTAGAAATTGGGTGGGACTGGCCATCGAATAATAGTTTATTTGAAAGTTTAATTTCGAAGGAATTAAAATTTGGCTTTAGTTATCTTATCTTCAAAGAATGTTATTTAACAAGCACTGTTGTATGCGCGACAGTTTTTGTTGTGTAACAAGATACATTATTAAAAATTGAAAGTAATTCATTTGCAAAATCAGCTCTTTTTCGAGTTAGTTCGTGAAGAGACAATTTTATTTCGGTAAAAAAATTTAATTAACTTGTAATGACTTCATTTTTTAAATCCCGAGATAAGGAATGGGAAATAATGATAAATTTGCTAAAAGTGAAAATGCTTAATGGAATTTCTATATTAAGAAGTGTCAGTAAAAAAAATGCATACCTGATAAACTGAAGAATCAGCAATGTAATTAGCAAGAAAACCATTGTTATGGCACACCCGATGTAGACGATCATTCTTAAGGTTTCTTGATCTGTAACCAGGGGTTGATCCTACAAAAAAAAATCATAGTTTATTCAAATATTCACAATTAAATACATTTTAATGATTAGTTTTGATATCTAAGTGATGTCATTGAAAACAAGTTTAGAAAGAAGGGTTTACAGGTGTAAGGAATTTGATAAAGTGATTCAAGACCGTAAGCGGAACGGTTTTAAAGCGTTAAAAGTGCGAACAATATTGGTAAAAAAAAGACTGTACTTTTACAGTTCATAACTGAAAAAAGTGCAAAAAAGACAATTGCAATACAAATGGCCCATTAACGATACAAAAATGTCCCATCTCAAAAACGTACAAACGCCTTATAAAAGTTACATTATCAACAACCCTTCGTCGATTCTCTTACGAAACCGAAAACAAAATATTTTACAAAACACAACAATAGGTATTACTTCAATCGCATTAGCTTATCAAATAACTCTTTTTAAAGCAAACTAAGCACGTACCCTCTAGACACACTTTACGACGGGACCTACCATATAGAGAATATACCAATAATGTTTAAACAACAAACAATAAAAAGATACTTTTTTTTTCTCCATGGAACCCTAAGGGCATCGAAGAAACTAACCTCTTACCAATGTAAGAGAAACAGAGGGATGCATTGGCTTGGTACAATTCTAAAACAATTTTTCAATTCGACTTAATTTGTATAGACTTTATTTGCACTGTACGGATTTTATCAAGCAATCCCATTTTTAACGATAAAGTTATGCAATCAAATGCAAGTAAAATCTTCTTTCAAAAAATATTTTTCTTTCCTACACTCTTAAAACGAACGAGCTATTTTAACTCAGTCTGAGTAATTTTCACTCCTCCAGTCTGGAAAATGCACTTCTCCTCATGGAGTGGATCCTTTGTGTGTTAAACCTCCGACAGGATCACTCCAAACGAGTGATTTTAACTCCGTCTGATTTAATATTCACTCCTTTCCAGTGTCGAAAATGCACTTCTCCTACAGGAATGGATTTCAATCGCTTGTATTAAGAGTGTAGTTTTTTTTTATAAATTCTAATTTTCTAAACAAATTACCAATTAAAGCTACTTTTAACCCTTTCAGTCTCAGTGATGCCATTTGGCATCATCATGTTTCTGATCATAATTTTAAAAAAATAATAGTTCTGACATCTATTGGGATTAATAAAAAATATTTCCGAAAAGGAAAAAGTTTGAAGAATCAAATTATATGCTTTTTGATATCACAAAAGGCTAGAGACGATCAGAAAAAAAATTCTAAAATGATGATGCCAAATTGTCATTGGGACTGAAAGAGTTAAAACCCATTCCACTCAAATTCAATTTTATAT
The DNA here is from genome assembly GCA_023701765.1 of Hylyphantes graminicola. Taxonomy (NCBI): domain Eukaryota; kingdom Metazoa; phylum Arthropoda; class Arachnida; order Araneae; family Linyphiidae; genus Hylyphantes; species Hylyphantes graminicola. The sequence goes on along the minus strand of CM043117.1, from coordinate 49,839,656 downwards.
TAGTTGCAACTGTATCAACCAAAGGCACCTTAGAGAACCTTATACCTAAATACGCACCTTAAGTGTACCGGGAATTCCCATTTATTTATTTTAAACCTCTTTATTTTTTTGATACTTTATTTATAAACAGTATACCGCTTTCAATTTCCTTTCCTATCCCAGGGAAATGCAAATAAACAAATGCTATAAAATAAATCTATCCTTCCTTATTTTAAGGAGGGATAGTTTAAGAAGGATAGTTTAAAGGGGTATCCTTTTCGGCGTGGAGGTCGGATTTCGAGGGGTATCGGATACGATTGACGTCATCATTTTGAATAAGGGGTGGCCATGATACGAAAGTGCTCGAATAGGCATATTTAGGATCTTTTTAGGGAACGTTTTTAGGTGGAATTTGTCTTCACGGTAATTGTCTTAATATATAAGCACTATTTGTAAACGAGGTTTTTTTTTATTTTAAAAACAAACATAAATAAATATGCGTGATTTTACCATTCAAAAGCGAAAATGTATAAAAAGGAGCTATTATTTGTTGTGGTTAAAACAATGCTCAACTTTAAGTTTAAGTGTTATTTTTAGTTTTAATGTTGTTTTTTTTTTGTAGGGAAAGGGAAGGGTGTAGGATATTAGCATACTAAAAGCTTTTCTTTGACATGTTCCTAAAAATATAACTCATAGCAAATTCGATTATTTTGCATAAAGATAAGTAAAACAAAAGATAAACCGACTAAATAAAATTACAATAATAAAGGAGCCACAAATATCAAAATATAATAAATTTATATATATTTTTTTTAATTTTTTGAACAGGTATATATTTTCAAGGCTTCCTTACTTAACTAACAAAATACTTTAGGAGACAAACTGATAGGGATATACTTCCAAGGAATATAACAATCAGGAGTTCGATTCCGATCCTTCAATTGATGTTTGCGATTATCGCAGTAGCTTAAGGGGTGTTGGAAAGTGCGTATGGGATATCCCATGGTAAAAGTCGTTTGGTTTTATTCTTGAGAACCCTATTTCCTTGAGTGGCTATCTCACCAACTCGATACAAATATTTAGGGTAAATGGCCATGGTGTAAAATGTGAACTGTGCGATATTTTACAGAACATTTGGTGATTGGTATTCTTGTGCGTAATGTATAGCAGCAAGAACAAATCGTAAGACTTCAAAAGTCAAGAACATTTACTAGATGGTTTCCTAAATTTGAAGCATTAAACAAAACAAAAGAGACCATTGTCAAATATTGAAGTCTTTAAATTTTTTGTAAATAATATAATTTTAACAAAATTTTGTCTTGAATGAAAAATTGGCACTGTAACATATTTTTGTAAGTATATTTAATCTACCTAGTTAATAGAAAAGTAATAGGACACCCTTCAATCTATGAATAATATTCTACAGTGGCACATACAAAAGTATCTTCACAAACTATACCAATATAAATGCTGAATTTAACAAAAACACCAAATATTAAAAAACCTCCAACTCTACTAACTAAATTAAAAACAATAAAACCCAGGCAATCCCACAACACCAAATTAGAACGCAGTAAGAACCCCACATAATATTCTTCTAAAATGCAAATAAGTATTTAAAAAATCACAAGCGTCGGTGTCAATTTGTACGGGTCTAATGGAGGACGCCATTAAATTGTCATTAAGGTAAAGAAAAGCGCGACAAAAAAAAATCTGCGTGATGACACCTTCCCCTTATTCAAACCACTGTGGTTCGGTCGGTGGGTGTTGCAAAGCTTTAAAAAAAGCAGTGGTAATTACCAACTTGGGAGTGTTGTCCCAGTAAAAAGAGCTTTGAAGTTTTTGTGTGATTTATTAGTAAAATTAGGAGACGGATATCATTTTTAAAAGTTAAATGTGGCGCCAAGATCGACAACACAGTTAGTTGATGTATCAAGGGTTAGGGTTGTTATCAAAGCAACCGTGATACAATTATTGCAACCAAATGAAGTAATCGGTTTTATTTAATTTGATTTTTTTTTCAAATTTGAAAGACGTATTTTAACTTGTGACTACTACTATGAAAAGTTTTCTGTTACAAAGAATTAGCCAGTTGTAGAAAACAGCGAAAGCTTCCTTTCATAGCCGGAGGAAATTTAGTGACAATTTAGTTCCCTTTATTTTTATAATGCAATGATGAATGCTGGTTGCAAGATCGGAAAGCGTGTCACGTCTCTGGGTCAAATTGAAGTTTTAAATAAACAATAATAAACTAAATTTAAATGTAATTTTTTGTATGTTACAAAGAAAAATTATTTAGTTTGAGAAACCAATATGCAACACGCTACAAAAAAAAAACTCTATTGCGAATTCTCTTTGACAAGTTACTTAAATTTTCTAAAACTTTATTTAAAAATGTGTCGATGAAGGTATACTTTAGGTACGAAATAAAACAAAAAAAATATTGAATGTTTTCAAAATATTCTGATGAAATATTTATTTCATTTCAGATAAATATTGATGCATTACAATGCAACATATTTCAAGGGATAAAAAAGGATATACAAACATGAACTTTAAATTTACAATGCTGAAGAAAAACAACACAACGCATAAACTTTTGACAAGAAATATTTTATAAGATTGATTGCGACAATATTGCGAAGGAACATAGCTATTTTAAAGTATTGAATTCGAAATCATCAAAAATGAAACATTGTCTGCTTTTAAAAAAACGTATACGAAAATGATGCGAGATTTTTAGAACGTTAATATCAAAATTAATATGCAACATAACAACATAAGCCGATTATTTTTTTATAAGTTGTAATAACTTTTCACGAAATGAGAACATGAATAAAGAAACGTTGTTAATGAAATTGCAGTTTCCGAGAAATCTCAAAGCAATCATAGATAGGGGAATACTTGGAGGCTAGAATAGCATGAAGTGGCTGCCGAATCATAACCAATGCGAATAAAATTTCGCCAAGTGAAGCCATAATCGCTTCCGCGATACTTCCAAACAAACGCTTGGCGAATTATTTGTCACTACGATGCGTTAGAGTAACGAGATACTTGTTGTATTTAAATCTACAGATTCATGACATTTTTGGCATGTTTTAGGTCTTGAGTGGCAACACAAATGCTGAATGAAAATTCTTTCTTGAGCATTATTTGGTGAATCAGTGTCATTTTTAAACAGAGCAAAATCGGATTACCGATCACAAGATGGACAGGAAAGAAAGCTGGAAATAATTGCGTCACATGAGAATAGCCAATTTCCAAAACGATAACATATTTTTCAGTTTGTTAGCATTTCTGGTGGACGTACGGCGTAGTACGTTTGGCCAACTTAGTTAGCACTGCAATTGCCTCGGATGATGAATGAATGCATACGCAAATTATCGCTTGTTGGCAAGATTCTTACATATAAGAACAAGACAATATTAGGTTACTCTTCGTTGCATATAATAAGTAATAAATAAAAACCATATCTTTTTCCGATGAAAGAAAAAATAGGAACTTGTACTATTTCAGATATTACTTTAAGCAACAAAAACACTCATTATTTGAGTTTTAATAACCAAATCTTAACAATAAAAATTGTGCGTTTTATCCTCATTGATTGAGTGATTTGTGTAAATGTAGTAAAACAATGGTCGTAATGCGCCGATCTCACATCATAAGGGCGATTTGTCTTAGGTTTTGTTTGGTCATCATCGACTTGGCGACTTTCAAGACAGGGCTTCGGTTACTTTTTCTCGCCAATCGTCTCCGTCTTGCTGTAACCTCCACATGGGAATACGAAGACATAAAGGCGGTCACCTCGTTGAGAATTCATAAACAAGAATAATAGAGACGCTTTGATCTTCTCCCATTGTTCCAAAATGAATCTTTTCTCTGACAAAAACAGTAATCGCGAAAGACACGTGTTGGCGCGATAAATTATTCATTAGGAAACACGGACTCGGAAATTCGATTTATTTCTGCGGTTTCCGGACTTTTTGAACGAAAGTGGGACGAGTTATATTTCAACAAGCTATTAAAAATAAATTTTTTGTCTTTTATAACAGTGAAGTTTCATTTATCCATGGATGTTCAAATTACAAGAAGACTTGGGATCAAAATTTTTTCATAATTGCCTTTCTTTTCTCGTAAAATATTTTTATCATAATTCTCATGCAGGGCCATGAGTTAATTATATACCGGAAAAATATAATATGCTATATTTTTCTGTATATGCTGATAAAAAAAATGGACCCAGCGGATTTTAAAGTTATATTCCATGCAGTCTGTTTAAAGTGGAAAATGAGGGTTGAAAATATTATGCTACTCCTATGGATAAAAATGGCAATCCTCATCAAACTTAGTTCGATAGCCATTGCTATCTTGCAATTAATTTTAATTACTAGTTAAGATTTAATTTTAATTGCGGTAAATTAAAATATATTTAAGTTTAAACCTTAAGGAAACACAAATATCAGATGAAAAAAGAACGTCAAATCAGAATTTTCCTTTTATACAAAAAGTAAATACTTGGCTATATTGCAAATCTAAAAGTCAAAACATAAAGTTTAACTAACTTGAAATTCCAAATAAAAAATCAAACATTTTATCAGCACTGACTTTTTTCAACTTTTCCAAGACGTAAGCAAAACTTATTCTTCCAAGAAGCAACAATACCGGCCACGTCTTACGTCACTCTCTCCGAAAGTTGCCAGAAATCAAAACCAAATATCATTATTTTCTCAGATAAAGTCTGAGAAAAGTTTTTTCACACTGTATTCTACAATTCTTGATGTCGAATCTCTGGGTACCATAACTAATTCAAAACGAAATATTGCCTTTAGTTGCGTCGCTCCTTTGAGCATAGAATATAAAAAAAAAAATCCGCAACTGTTCAAACGATTCGAAAATTCTTCTCGCTTGTTTACAGTTGTGGAAATATAAAATGGATTTTTTTTATTATTATTTCATAGATTTCGTTTATATTTATGAATAGCTACGTGTGATCTGTGTTTCAAATTATTGAGATTTATTTTATTCGAAGGACCGCAAGTTTTTGGGAAACAATTTTTATTGGAATCCAAATGATCTTATAAAACTTCAAACAAGGTTATTTATTTCGAGACATAAAAATGCACACGCTGAAAAAATAATGGTGGAGATTGAGAATAAATGAATAAACAATCAATGCTGAGTTCTGTAAAAAGTTTGTCGGATTTTATAGAACTTTCGACAAAAGAAAAATGCTTATTTATTATTTGCACACTGAATTATTTTAAAATTTGGGGAACAAATTCACAAAAAAATGTGTTATTTGAATTGCAACGAAATCCTATATCGAATTTTTTGTTTTGCATTTTTCTTTTGGATTAAATTGAAAGCACAAAAACTTAACAATGTAAACAACCTTTAAGGATAGGTTAAAAATGAACGAAAATAATTTATTCGATGGAAATTTATAGACAGAATAGTGTATTCTTATTCAATAACTTTCCTGAATATAAATTTACAATTGTTATAAAAATTAAATTTGCTATGTTATTTGGAGAACTGTATGTATGAGACCATTTTCACGTCGCTTTCTGGTAAGTTCGAGTATAAATAATCTCTAGAGAGAAAAAAAGATAATATTTTTAAAAAATGAATTTTAATATTTGCTTCTTATCAAAATAAATACTGACATTCACTATTTATAACTGCATGCTCTATTACTTTGAATAAATACTAACAATTTTCACTTCGATAAAAATCGCATTTTTACTACTTAACATAGATAACATTTTATTTCTTTTACACATTTTCGATCAAGATATTATACATATTTTCTATATAGCACAAACCCTCACCATTATGCTGGTTCCCTCCAAATTCAATTTTTACCTTCATTTTGGTAATCTTAATAACCATTACTACCTCTTTTATTTAACTTAATGTTAAGCTATAAACTGCTAATATAAACTTAATGGTTTATATATTTTTTTACTTGGAACGCTTTCAATTTTTATAATAATTATTTAAATTGAACAGTATTAATAAATGTTTATGAATAACAATAAAAAATTAAGAATGTAAAAAATACCTGTGTTTCGGTGACGTGCATTATGATCGCCAGATTAGTTAGATGACTGCACTGGCAAACGGTGTGGCTTCTGTTAGTATACTTCAACCAGCATCCATCTGTTGACCAACTCCTAAAAAATAATTAAAATATGGAAAGGAATGGAATGGAATGTTTCAGTGATGGAAATTAAGGAATGGAAATGTTTCAGATGATGTAACACTCTTGTTTTTATTTTTATCCGGACCACATTTCATTGGTTGCTGCGGTTTCACGTACTTTTTCGAGAGTATAACGAGTAGCACACAGTAATATTGAACACCGGTCTAGATACAAATATGTATTTTTTATTTATGCCATTATGTATACAAATGTAGTATACATACTTGCAGTATACATAATTACGAATACATTTGTTGTATACATAGTTACAAATGTAAGTATACAGAATAGTACTAAAATGGTATGTTATTTCGCTCCTCTTTCAGTTAGCAATTAAAGTTTACATTCATCAAAAGTTTGAGGTAGAAAAAAAAAGTCTTTTTTAAACAAAGTCTTATTTAAATGCAGTGAATTAACTATCTAAACTATTTAACTTAATTTAGTATCGAAACAGTACTTAGGAAACTAATACGATGTGATTTTTAGATTACTGTTAAAGAAGTTTAAAATTAAAATTATACATTTTAATTTCAAAGCATTTTACAACGTAGGATAAATTTATACACCCCAATAAAACAAGAGCCAATAACATATTTTATCGAAGAACGCAGACTCTTTTTCCTTTGAATAAAATATATAAAATTTTCTGTCCAAATATATAACACTTTCTTTAAAAGAGAAATTGACATTTCTGCGATATATAAGGTTATAGTTTTTGGAGATTTAACTAAACTTTTTATTTCGTGTATTTATTCTGCTAAATTTATATTTGAAATCAAATATAAAGGCAGTGTAAAAGCTTTAAAATTTTTTTTTACTCGTTATTCCAATATTTGAGCAGAAAAGATGTCTTCAAGTTGAAGTAGAATAAATATAATGGAATGATTTAGATGAAAGAATAAAAAAAATGGCGGTCTGAACATTCGTAATATCATTGAATGTATAAATGTCAAGAAAAGGACGATTCTATATTTCACATATGAGTTTCGAACCATTCAGGGATCTTTGGTAGAACATTTATTTCTTTAGAGAGAAACGTCAACTATTCGATTTTTTTATAGAGTAAAGTGATAAAAAAAATGGAGACCGAATATCGAAACAGACATATGGCAAATAAAAACGTGATTGCCATACCAATGTATTTTTATTTCGCGTACTATGAATATTATTTTGCATGTTTATGGAATAAAATAGAAATAAAACGACAATATAAAATAGTGTTCGGGAAATGAGTAGTTTCATTACAGTTCGAATTGTAGGAATGTTTTGAAAATAGATGAATGTTTAAGATAACATATTGGATTTTTGAATTATTTTTTAAACTAAGGAAGAAAATCATTCAAGTAATAACTTTCATCAAAAGTCGTCAGTACACTAAAAATATGAAATCCTTGAAAACTACTACAATAGTGATGGTAGTATGAAAATAAAAATAACAAAAGATCATTTTCGTTCTGTTTTTTTAGCAGATAAAAATTATAAATAAAGGCTAAAACTAATTGAAAACATTTAAATCTAAATATCATATAATATATAAATTACAATTTTATAAATCAAAATCTAAACCTTAATTTTGTACATTAAAAGTTCAAAATATATAATTTAATGCATCAAAATAAAAATCATATATTTTACAAATAAAATTAAAGAAAAAAGTAATTTTCTATTGAAATGCAAACTGTCCTTAAAACCAGAAAATAATAACAAATTGGGAAACATAAATTTAACATTTGTTTTCTTTCCTGTCTTTTAATAACCTGAATGGTGAAAACCGTTTTTCAGCGATACTGCAACTTAAAATGTAATTGAATCGAATTCATTTAAAGTAGCTAACTTTATGATATTAATTTTCGTAAATACATTTCCAGAATTTATCTGGCGATTCATAACAAAAAAATTGAAAATGCGCAGAAAGCACAAAAGCATTTCAAATTGAAAACTCTTCGTGGATCGCAATTTTAAGCAGACGAAAATAAAAATTCGATTTAGAAAAAAAAAACTACTAATACTCTGCTTTTATTTGAAGTGCATATATATGTTTATAAAATGTATTGGATATTTCATCGACAAATAAAAATCTTCAAACTTCATCCATGAGAAATAAAATTACCTTAATAACACAGAAATAAAATGCTATAAAAACCAATAGCAAGATACTTAATAAATCCCATATTATACCAATATCCAACAAGCATTACTGAAAAGAAATCGACTAGCATTCAACCGTCATCAAGTGAAAATATCAAAGCCCCCCTCCAACAACAACTAATAAACCTCTAAAAACGACAGAAAAACATCTCGAGGAAATAACATCGTAAAGAAATAATTTATTTGTGCTTTTAGAAACCATCCTTGGATGGCCGAGTGTTTAACAAAGAAATAATAGGACGCTTATTTTTATACGCCCATATCAACAAATACTTTCAGATTTATCTGTATTACTACTCAATAGCCAATATTTCATAATGAAATGGCTGTGGACATTAGTCCTTTATGTATACCAAGGGAAATGTTCATTTTTAATAGAGAATGAAATGAATGTAAGCCATTGGAGGGCTTTTGAAAAATGATGTATTGGTCTAGCAACAGTAAAATTGTTTAAAAGACATACATTTTGAATAATAATCTTACTATAGATATTTAAGGTGCAAGAAAAGTTTTTTTTTCTGGAGTAACAAGTACTTTAGATTTATCTGTATTACTACTAAATTGCCAATATTTCATAATGAAATGGCTGTGGACATTAGTCCTTTATGTATACCAATGAAATGTTCATTTAAAATAGAGAATGAAATGGATGTAAGCCATTGGAGGGCTTTTGAAAAATGATGTATTTGTCTAGCAACAATAAAATTGTTTAAAAGACGAACACATTGAATAATAATCTATAAATATAAACATTTAAGGTGCAATAAAAGTTTTTTCTGGAGTAACAATACTTTAGATTAATCTGTATTAATACTAAATTGCCAATATTTCATAATAAAATGGCTGTGGACATTTGTCCTTTATTATGTATAACCAAGGGAAATGTTCATTTACAATAGAGAATGTAAGCCATTGGAGGGCTTTTGAAAAATGATGTCTTGGTCTAGCAACAGTAAAATTGTTTAAAAGACGTACATTGAATAATAATCTTACTATATATATTTAAGGTGCAAGAAAAGTTTTTTTTTTTTTTTTGGAGTAACAAGTACTTTAGATTTATCTGTATTACTACTAAATTGCCAATATTTCATAATGAAATGGCTGTGGACATCAGTCCTTTATGTATACCAAAGGGAAATGTTCATTTACAATAGAGAATGAAATGAATGTAAGCAAATGGAGGGCTTTTGAACCAAGGGAAATGTTCATTTACAATCGAGAAGGAAATGGGTGTAAGCCATTGGAGGGCTTTTGAAAAATGATGTCTTGGTCTAGCAACAGTAAAATTGTTTAAGAGGCCCTATATATATATGTTGGATAATATATATTTTTAAGTTGTAAGAAAAGTTTAGTTTTTTTTTCTTGAATTAAAGCTGCATAACGCTGTAAAACGATTTTCACCGTACATTATTAAAAAGCAGGAAAGAAAACAAATATTGAATTTGTGTTTTCAAATTAGTAATTATTTTTCCACTATTTTTGTATACTGAGTTTTATAATTTTGTAAAGATAATATGTTATGGAAATGTCTAAAGCTTTAATTGCATTAAAAAAACACTTACTAAAAGAAAGTGTCTTTATCTACTATCATTTATCGCAACACACATTTAAAAATTATATTTTAACTTACCTCAATTGGTAGTCCCAAAACACACAGAGAGGATTTGACACATTTTCAACCTAAGAAAGAAAAATAAATGATTAATTACCTTTGTTTTAATAAAGTAAACATTTTATAAGCAGTTTAGTTACAAATATTCAATATCACAAGGCTTTTTAATCAAATATTAATATAACCAGGGTTTAAGCTGCATTATTTGTTCTCTTCAAACCAGTTAGCAGAGAAATACAATTAATTCAGAATACAAACTTAAATGAATTTTTATATATGTTCAATTGTATGCTTAACTATCTGCATGTTATATTGCATTGTTATTCGTAAATATTAATTAAATCATCTTTCATTGCTTGAATTCCCTTGTTGAATGTCTAAAGATAAGTGAAAAGAATAATAGAAAATTATTTACTAATAAATGAACTTAACATTAAATATCGATACGAATGATTTACGGCAGCGGTATTTGCTTACATGCGTAGTTTTCGAACTTATCTTGTTTAGATTTCTTACAATGTTTCCAAATGCATACACCAACTGCCATTGTCATTTTAATTAAATATATCACAGACTCAACATCAACAATCTTTTGCAAATTGTTTTTTAAAAAAAACCGACAAGGATTATCATCAGCTAACAAAGTAACCAAGAAATTTCCTCAACATTAATCTCCTAATTGGGTATCAATTTCAAAGGGTTTACCGTCGAGTGACGGAGGTATTTGCCTGCCTATTTCCAGCCCCTTTTCAGAGATTTAACACAGCCAAGGGTGGGGTGGATTAACACTCCCCTTACGTTTTTTTTTTCCTCCCCTGAGCCCAAGGGCCATTTCTGCCACCTCGTAGATCAGAAAAAGGGAGAAATTATTTTTTTCGCTCTCCCTTTCTTTTGACCCCGCCTTAATGCAAAAGAAAAGCAAGAATAGATTGATGCTTTTTACCTGTAGTCCGAAATGAATAAGGACGTTAATGTTGTTGCAACGGATTATTTTTAAGTTAGAAATTGCAAGACCAGTAGTCAATTAAACTCACGTAGCACTATTTTAACCTGAATTCAAAATGCAAATGTTGCACTAGAGCCACACATGCTATTGATAACGTAATTTTATAAAAAAAAGATCATATGGCGACTTCTGATTAGATACGTAACACAAGCCCGCAGAGGCATCGTGTAAGGAATACCGTGAGAACAATGAAACGGTATGGAATACGTGTATTAGATTTTTTTTCTCGCTTGATTGCGTGATCAACGAGCATTTAACACGTTCACGCCGGGGTAAATATCTACGCTTTTCAGCGTGAGGCGGGACTATCTTATATCGTTACGCTTCGTCAGGCGGGAAAACACTTTGCGAGTTCGAAAGCGCTTAATGCGAGAACACAACTAGTGATGATCAAAACTAGTGAAAATACAAGGCAGATTATATGCCGCGAAAAAAAGTTTAAATGTAACGACATATTGTAAGGGCCAGCCCACATTAAGTTTGGAATGTTTTGAAAAGTTGCATGGATATAAATAATTGACAGAATACGCACAATAACAGTCGCAATAATTCGTTTCGTCACTTAAAAAATGCGGTTACAGCTACCCTAATTTCGAATTTAAAACATCTGAAAAATCCAAAGAATTGTACAAAGACACATGGAACGTTGTATCTGTTCACCACCAAGAACCCGACAAAATGTTCTCACAAGAAAAATGCTTCGAACTTTTTCTGTCTTCGGAACTTTTTCCCCTGTCGCGTCATTACCATTTCTGTCTCAGTTAGCACAAAAACCTTTCCTGTTCCTTCCCGCTCTCAAACTTCCTTGCTTCTTCTTAAGTTGGTGGAAAATAAGTTATTTTTATATAGAAGGTTACAATTCCATGTATAGGAAAGTCAGTTAATAATGATCCAAGTCGATTTCCAACATGATCCTGCTATCGAATCGGCCCGGGTTTTAGCCTACGAAATTTCATGCGAACCCTAAGTCTGGTCCAGGCAATCTGCTTTTAAATATGGTGACACTATTTACATAAGGATAATATGTATTTTTTCAGTCGATCGGGTTTATTCATAATAGTTGGATATTCGATAAATACTAATTATCTGCTTGTCATGAAATGTAAGAAGGAAACCATATAAGTAGAACCACCAAACAGGAGTGCAAATATTTTAATGTATCTTTGAATTCATAAGAGACTCCGAAGACCTCAGCGAACCTCACCAATCACAATAAAGGACAATGCATTATTCTTCCTGAATAATCAACAACACTTGCACTCACAACAAAAATAGGGAAGTTTCACACCGTGCCACCTTAACTTGGGTAAAAACAATGAGTAAAAAGACAGGGGGAAAAGCGCTGTTGGAACGTTAGTTGGAAACTCTTGTAATGAAATATTTACATACAAAATGATCTGAATACAATTTAACCAAAATACACTTTTCAATTTGATAAAATTGCCAAATTTTCTCAAATAACATTGAAATCTGTTAGACCTTAAACGAAATTAATGCTTTAAACATGTTTTCTGGATGTATTCACAACTTATTTATGGAACTCTTTACATGCGCGGAAGGATCTTCTCCTGACATATTTCTATTTACCCATCTTAGGTCGGCAAGGAGTGTAGTTATGTTTTAGTCTGAAACTTTGTAAGAATTTTGTTATTTGTGAATCCGTCCAGAAAACATGTTAAAACACTAATTTCGTTTAAGGTCCAACATATTTGAATATTATTTGATAAAATTTCGCAATTTTATCAGAATGAAAAGTGCATTTTGGTTAAATTGTATTCAGATCATTTTGTATGTAAATATTACCTTACAAGAGTTTCCAATTACCGGGCCAATCGCGCTTTTCCCCCTGCCTTTTTACTATTTGTTTTTACCCAAGTTAGGTCAGCACGGAACATATACTTTTTTAACTATGGACATAAATGAATGGAGTCAGAGATCGACTTGGATCGTTGTTGCTCAGGAAAATCCAGATACTTCTTTCCCGACCCCGCAAATTTTAGCGCTATTTCGATTTGATCAATGGCTGGGGCGTTGAAGAAAAAGTTATAAAGACGCGGGTACTTTTTCCTTCGAGACCCTTTCCCTTGAAGTAAACTCTTTGAAATAAAGAAAAACTATCGCGAAATAGACATCTATGGAGTTTGAGGTCTACAGGAACGATGAATCATTGAAATAGACTTTTGGACGCGGACCATTTCGTTTGAAAGTAACTATTTCTAACTATCAAGAAAATGCAGTATGATGAGCAATAAAAAAAGTGTAGCAAGAGAAATGTAGAAATAACTATTTCACAAATTATGTGTTTAACATGTTGCTTAAGAAATACTGTCAATGCTGAATTGGTGACGATGAATCGTTGTAATACATTAACATTTTTGGCACGGACCATTTCTTTTAAAATAACTATTTCTAACTATTAAGAAATTGCAGTATGATGAGCAATCAAAAAATGGAGAAATAAAAAATATCTAGCTCAAAAATTAAACGCTTAGAATGTTGTTTAAAAAAAGACTGTCAATGCTGAATTGATGTTTGATTGAATTTGTAATAAACTTTTGGACGCTAAACCATTTCGTTCAAAGTAACTATTTCTAATTATTAAGAAAATGCAGCACAAGTAACTATTTCTAACTATCAAGAAAGAGCAGTATGATGAGAAATAAAAAATCGAGAGAAATGTAAAAATATCTAGCTCGAAAATTAAACGCTTAGAATGTTGTTTAAAAAAGATTATCAATGCTGAATTGAGGTTTGATGAATCTTTGTAATTACTTTTGGACGCTAACCATTTCGTTCAAAAGTAACTATTTCTAACCATTAAAAAATGCAGTATAATGAGTATTAAAAACAATAACGAAATGCATGCAAAAAATTACTATATCTCAGAACAATTACACATAAAGCACGTTGCTTTCAAAAGACTGTCTGTGCTGAATTGGGAAATGGGGAGTTATTGTAATAGTTTTTTTAAGAAAACCATTTTGTTCAAAAATAACAATTTCTATCTATTAAGAAAATGCTATACGATGAGTAAAAAAACGCTAAAACGAGAGAAATGTAAAACTAACTGCATCTCAAAAATTCCGTGTTTAGCATGCTTCTTAAAAATGAAAGTCCATGGCGGGATAAAGTGTTATCCCTCCCTTATCGATTCTCAATGCAAAAAATCTCGATATTACTAATTACGCTTTAAAATTAATTGATGAAATTACATCAATTTTATAAAAAAAACTCACGTTCTTTGTGCAATTTCAAATGATTCTAGTCATTACCATTTTCTAACATGTTTTGTAATTAAAATGAATAATTTAATTGTGGGAAACGATTAGGATGATGAAAAAACTGTTTTTTAATAATCTATCAAGAAAATAAATATTTTTACATAATTCCTAAATTAAAAACAATAACTTGCATCATTAAGTTGCATTACAAGAGTAAATAAATAACGGTAGAAAGGTAAAAGAGTACTAAAGAATCAAATAAATAGATTAATTATACACATCTTTAAAAAATAAAAGATAATCATTTCCCTTAATTCGATTAAACAAAACGATAAATTTAATTTGCAGAGCTAAACATAAATAGTTAAATACAAAAATGAATTCGCTTAGTTTTCAATTCCTTTGCCATCTTTAAAATTTAATGGCTAGTTTTTTTTCTGGCGAAGACGCCTTCAGAATCTTTATTAACTTACCATTTTCGAATTTCTATTACATGGAATTTAAAAAAAGAAATGCTGAAGAACTCGCGAAGTTTGGCAAACACAAATATTCCTGTTTTTAGCGCATTCATAGACAATTCATAATCAAATTTATTTAAAATAGAAGGAACGCTTATTTTATTTGATTATCATTAGTTCTTATAATAATTCCAAAACATGGAACGTATTTTGAGTAGTGGAAGAAACATTCTTTTCAAATAGGGAATTATTTTTAACTTTAACAGTTCTTTCGCTTAATTGCTTTAACAAGAAATTTGTGTTCTTAAAGTTGTTTTAGAAAAAAAAATTGTGACAGATTGATTTTAAATTGTTTCTGCTTTATCGTTGTGAATATATATCAAGTAATGTAAACATTAAACGTTTATGCAGCATTATGTTATTTCATTTTTATTTTTGTCGTTTTAAACAAGGACGGTACCAATGGAGAATACTTGCATGTTTTAGTACTCACATAAGTACTCTTGAAGAAAAAAAAATTGAAAATGATAAAAATTTTGGAATCAGACGGATGGTTTTGACTGGTGATTAACTGGACAACGGTTTAATTTATTTTCAGGTAATTAAATTAAATTACAATTTTTTCCTTAACTTAAATAATCTATGAGATTATTGGGGAAAACGATTTTATAAATTATTACAATCACCATGAATTCAAAATAATTACAATTTAAAATTACAAATATGCTCTTTCTTTATATCAACTAATTAAGTCTTACTAACATTACATCCGACAATATCGGAAAATCACGACAGATAGAAACACAAATTCCATCACAAAATTACTACTAAAGCGTAACCCCTAAAACGAACATTAATAACGATAATAAACCCACCAGAGAGGGAACAAAGAACATCAACTGTATGCATTGTGGTTAAAAGCATTTGCAACCAGAATTGAATGGCCAAATGGTTATATGTTTCAAGTCTACAGAGAGATATCCATAGGTGATTCTTCTCTCACTAAAATATTAAAAGGAAAAAGCGTAGTGGATAACTGTCCAATGAACTTGACCGCATCGTTAAGCTATTGAATTGAGATATAAACCTGTAGTATGTCCCTAGAGATTTCCCGGAGAGGCCGAAAGATATCCTTATAAGCTTTTTGTTTAACTAAAACGTGTAAAGGAAGAATAGTGGAGGGAATAACTCCAATGGACTTCGATCGTTTTTATATTTAGCGATTCAATTGAGATACAAACCTTTAGTTAGTCTCTACACTGTAAAAAATCTGGCTTGAATTTACTAACGATTACTTAGTAACTTTACAGATTTTCACCATTTACTAGAAAATCATCTGTAACCTAAAGAAACTACTGTAGTAATACTAAGGAATTCTAAGTAAATTGATGTAACGCTTACAGCGGCCCCTGGCTATCTTTTCTAGAGATTATGACGAATCGATATCGCAACAATAAAAAACCTAAAAACGTGGGTTTTTTTATTTTAGTATACAAAAATTACGTTAAATTATTTCGAAAACTTCACACACACCCCAAAAAAAATGAATCTTAAAATTTCTTAATCAATAACATAAAACTCCTTTAACGATCAAGATTTTAATCTCTTTATTTACACGCAATCAAAATGCAAGTCCCCGATAGCAGCGAGGACTAACGCGCAGTTCTACGTTGCGAGACATGCGGATACCGAGGATCTTGGGTTCGGTCCTTACTCCTTCTCTGGAAATTCGATATAAAACCTGACTAACAGAAAAAATAGTGGTGCCCTCTGGTTTTAAACTTTTGTAACCAGTTTACTACCAGTCTCTTTGTAAACATACAAGAAAATCCCTTGCAAATCTACTACAGTTTTCTTAGCATAGCTTACGAAGCTTTAATTAGTAATATATACACGTATTTCTTATGTAACATTACTAAAAAAACTTATGGAAGCTGAGTTTCCTAGATAATTCTTAGTAACCTTACAGATATTTTTTTAGAGTGTAGACAATTCGCGGAACAGAGGGGGAAAGTCCCTATGGTTTAATTAACCTCTGGTTTAGTCCCTAAACTGATAGTTTGCTTAATGTGTCCACAGTTCGTGACTGAAGGTTTTCGGTATTTTATCGAAAGAGTTTCTGGTTTGCTGCTAAACATGATAAATTAGACTCGATGCATGTGTCTCACGGTAATGAAAAGCAGGGTTGTAAGATAAGTTTTGCTGGTTGGAAGAATTAATAGGCGCGTTTACAGGAGGCATCGAATCCATGGATGAATGAGCAAACTTAGCAATTTTTCCCTCTTGGGGATTTTCTCCCAATCAGAACCGGAATTACAAGGTTCATTGACGGGTTTCGCAAACCCTAAAAATGAAGGAGGGTTTGGTGTTCGATACCATGGATTTGGCCACAGACAATCGTTTGGGTTAGAAATCCTGCTCGAATTCTTTTTCTCCTGTGGGGATTTTGGCATTCCATGGATTCGATGGCTCATGTAAACGCGCCTACTATTGATTTGGTTGCCGTAAAGACTGAAGCTAAACAATTGTATCATTTGACGTGGCATATATCAGCCCTGCTTTAATTTCTGAATTTCATTGGTAGTATGACACGGACATCTCCGCACACTACATTGATTAGCCAATCGAAACCTTACTGTGAAAAAATTACCACTTCGAGACATGAAACCTATCCATTATGTTTATCGCTTATTAACGCTTTCGGTTCCAGGGATGCCATTTGGCATCATCATGTTTCTGATCATAATTTTTTTTAAAAAAAAAATAATAGGGCTGACATCAATTGGGATTTTAAAAAAAATATTTTCAAATTGGGGAAAAAAGATTGAAGAATCGAATGATGAACTTTTTGAAGTTATAAATGGGTATAGATGATCAGATAAAAAAAAAATCTAAAATATGATGCCAAATTGTCTTTGGGACTGTAAGGGCTAATTTCTGTGTTTAATGTAGTGAAGAAAAAATTAACCGAAAATTAATGGGAAAACATTTACCACTAGTAACGACACGGGTAACGGAATGAATGTTCAATTGTTGGGCGTATTTTTTATCCCCCATAGAAATAAAATGCATGCTTAACCTTTAAATAAATGCGAACGGGGTGGAATATCAAGATATGTTTCGGAAGAAACAAGAAATACATACAAAAGAATATTTCCTTTTTAGAAAAGGTCCGTAAGGATATCTATTCGTGTTACTAATTCCCTCGCCTAATACCCCTTCTAGCGTGAAAAGAGAAATCTCATAAGAAACTTAGTTTCGGGCACCGCATTTCTTTTTGGCCCGTGTCTCTTTTCGATTTCCGGTCCACTCGCGCCACTGACGGAACTCGGAGAGAAATGTGTACAGCGGCAGAAAAAAGAATCAATCGCCGGATCGGTTTGGTAGTACTGTAACTAAAGGTAGGACTTAACTAAAGTCCCTCAACCGATAACTAGTAGATTTTCGATTTTTTCCCTCACCGCCCGATTCGATTAAGTATTAATTAGATGCTCATTAGGCTAATAGCTATCTAACGTGCGTTGACCAGAATTAAGACTATGATAGACCACGGCCTACTCAACTACTAAGGCCGAAGAAGCTCTCTCAAACACGCTCAGGGACGGAAATTTTTACTTCATAGTTTCGAGTGACGTTGTTCCGAAGATGAAGATAATCTGTCTCGAAACCTGTTCGGTACCATTTGTTAACGGCTGACCACATTTTTAGGGTTCCGTATACGTCCGGTTTCTAGATCTTCGGCACTCGGAACAGTGACGTCAAAAATTCCATCTTAGCTCATGTTTGAGGAAGCTTCTCTGGCCTTGTTATTGAAGTTGGCCGAGGAAATTCATATCGCCAAGGATGTTGGGACTGTGTCAACATATAGGCAGAGTCTTGTAGTACAGCCTACAGTAGAGCCAATATCCTGTGACCCTTCTCACGATGGACTTATTGGTTTTTGGACACACTTGCTAGTCTACGGTCTATTTTAAACGGACTATTGGAAGAGCCCCCTGACGCTGAAAGCCACCAAAAGAGCAACATTCATTCATGCAGGAAGGGGGATTTTAACCCACAGGCTTTGGATCCCTGAACAGAGATGGGTTAGGTTAGTTATTTTGAATCGTAGTAGAGAGGGCAATTCCTGAGGCAACCAGACGCGCTATTGCGAATCCATAAACAATCATCCAAATGTAAAGATACAATGCATTTTAATATGTAATAATACTCTATTGATTCTAAATGATAAGATTAAGTCAGTATTTAACGTTTTACCATCACAAGTTAAAGTTAGTTTTGAAGCCTTTCAAACACGTTATATATATATTTTTTAAGCTCAATTACAGGCATGTAGAAATGCAACCATGTTCAACAAAACTTAAAGTTACAGCTATGTCAAAGCACCAACCAATGACAAGGCGAGAAGAAAGAGAAATAAAATGTAGTTAGTAGAATTACGCCCGCTCTTGTCTAGGAAATTTTATAGGATTCGCTGAATGAGGTTTTTTGGGTTGAAATGTTACGACATTTTCCTTTTACACCTGGACAGGGGCTCTTTTGAAATTAATCCGATACATTTCGTTGGCTTTTTGAAGTGATATTTCTTTTGAACTGAAACTTTTCACAGAAAGCCAATTTTTTAGTTTGTGATTCAATCAAAAATACGAGGGTTTTGGGTTTTTTAAAGGTTTTTTTTCTATTTGGGAAAATTATTGCGTATGGCAGGAAAAGGAAAGTAAAAATTGTGTTTATTAGTAGAGTAATCAGTACTAAAGCAATGGAAGTATAGGAACGTTAGAGTTTCCTACTGTAGAACTGAAACAAAACTTTCTTTAGAATGTGGACATACCACAAGATATTTCGATTTAAACAAAAACTTTACTATTGTTAAATTCATACTATTCAACCTTATAAGCTCGTATTTTGACTGCATTTCGAAATTTTAATAAAACACCATAGTATTCAAAAAAAATTGTTACACTGTTTACAATAATAATACAAAATCAAAATCATAAAACAAAAAAAAGGGTAAATACTTTTCGATACCAACCATTACATTATCTAATAGTTAAATTCAGACAAAAATGTTTCCGTCACAAAGTAGTAATCACACCGCCCGCCAGGAGTATATTCCGATAAAGAATCTCAATCGATTAATTGTTACGCAACTCAAAGTGCATCGATAAAATGATCAGCATCGAGAAGAAAAAGAGAAATGTATTGACAGTAAACAGGCGTGGACTTGGGCGGGCCCACATCCCCAATTTTCCAATATCTTCTTGGAGGTGACAAAACTGTAACTCATACATTCTGTTAAAATTAGTTTTGTAATATTTATAAATAATTTTAAATATGCTGTATGCAACAAAAAAGTTGGTAACAGTGCATTTTAAAAACCTGAGATCATTCAAAACATATTTCGTAGTTCAACAGTTATAGTATAGCAGTTGGTAAGAAATAACAAGTCAATGGTAAAAGAAAGCCTGACAACAAAGCTTCAAGGATTGTGAGTGTTTTACCGGTGACGTATCTCTTACTAAAAAGTCATATATTCCGACTAATTTAATAATATTTTTACTAATGTAAACGATACGTAAATCGACGTGCATTTGAAAGGGTTATTTTACACATGTATTTAAAATTCCCGCATATCTCCATTGTTTATTTCGTATTTATTTACTGTTAATTCGGTGACGCTTGAAGCTTTGTCAAGCAAAGAAGACGATCCATGTCTTTTCTTTTCCACTGTAGGAGATAAGTTGTACCAGTGGTTGGTAATTGCCGTGTACTTTGTGTCCTTCGTGGTGAGTTAAACTGAAGAAATAGTTTGGGGGAGGGTTTTGTATTTGTATTTGTATAGGGGGTTCCCACTTAGCGGTTGTTTGTTGGCAGTCCTTTCTGACTATGCTAAGACGAATTAGTCGAGTTTTAGTTCTGCATCGTTTTGCAACTGCGGAATTTAAACAACTTAACAACTTAAAATATTATTTATTAAAAATTAATTATGATTTTGGAGTCGAAAAGTTAATCACTGAAACAAATATGGCCAGGTTGTCATTTTAAACAAAAACCTTCTGCTTGGAAATGCAGACGTACTGCATTTCGCAATACAGTTTAGTTCGTTATTCTACTAACTACAAAAACTGTACAAAAAGTCTCCGTTATATATTCTTAGAATTTTCCAAACAAAAGCAACTTAAATAAAATACTGATATTAAAATTAAATGAAGTTCAATTCAATGATTCAAAGATGAATTCAAGTTGGTCAGGCTACCGATATTCCAAACTAATGCTTTCTGCTTAGGGTAAGCAGCTGTATTTCGAAATACCAGTTTAGTTTGTTGTGTACAACCTTTAACTACAAAAAAATTTCACAAATATTTACTTATAATACAGACAACGTAAATAAGTTATGGTTTATTAAAAAATATCATGATTTCACCGCCTGAAAATTATTCATTGAAACAAATCTCTGGCCAGGCTACTTCTACAAACAACACACAAAAAAACCATGATATCTCCAATCCATCAAAGGCATCGCCAACGAAAATTAATCCCCCTCAGAATAAATCAGCGGCGTTAATAAATACACGGTGGATTAGTGCGTGAAAGCGAAGGGATGGCCATTAATCGCACACTACCCAATGCGGTACGCGACAACCCATATTAATAGTTATCAGCGTGTCGAGGGCACAGAGGCCTGTCAAGCGTATATTACACGGTGGCGGCCGAGTATTACTGGTTCAATCAGCTGGGGGGTTGTAATTGGAAATAACCATACTGGGACCAGCCAGAACCAGAGCGGTATGTTTTGTAAGTTTGATAGAAGGCGGGATGTACCGAATTTGGTATCGGATACAGAAGTGCGAGTGAGGAAGAATGATTTTGGTATGGTAAATCGGAGGTATAACTGAATATGATTTATGTAGTATAATTTTGGAACTGGGTTTTATTAACTGAAAGAAGAGATTTAATGATAGTTTTAACGGTTTATATAAAATTGAATTGCAGAATCAATCCGTTTTGCAATGGTAAAATAAAACATGGATTGGGGGTCAATTCGTCTTAGAAGGAATCGCTAATAAAACTCAACAAAGTTGCTGATGAAAGATGTTTCTGGATTGGCATATTGGCAATTAAAAGAACTCGTCGTGTTTATTATTAACGCTGAAATTTCCACGGAAGAGAGTCAAGTTCATTATGTATCATAAAAACCATCATTATGTATTATAAAAACCAATACAACTGTTCTTCTTTGTAACACATTAATAGTTAGGCACATGCTTTACTTCAAGATGGTATCTAAATTTAATATTTAAATTAACTTGAAAACGTTAGTTTTGATGCTTATTTTGTTTGCAGTCAGAGCTTTAAAATTAATAACATAAACTGCTTGGACAGTGCAACAAAAAATAGTTTCGAGAAATTGGACGATTCTGCAAAGATCCAACCCCCAAGAAACGCAAATCCATTGAAGTCAATGTTAAAACTTACACGAAATTAATTACTTCACAACTGTCAACTCAAAACGGATCTAAATATAACCCAATCCACAACACCATTCAACTCACCCATCCAGAAATAGATGCCCCAATATAATATCGCCATTCACAAAACCCCTTTAACTTGCCGCCTATCAAAATTCCTACGCAGAAACCGAATTTACAGGTCCTTTGAACACGTCACGCCGAATCAGACGCTTAGCGCTGCAGTGAGGCCTGAACTACAGGGAGAAGCGACACGTTAACTAGTAATCCGCACTTGGATACGACACATGTCCAATTACATACATTTCCCTTTGGGGGTGTTAAGTGGTCTGAAAGCAAGGATAGTTAATAAATAGTTAATAGTTTGAGGGTGATGGTGTGGTAGAAATGCGTTTTAATTATGGAAGTTAAGATAGTAAATAAAGAGTTGATAGTTTGTGGTGATGGTGTGGAGGGAAATGTGTTGGGGATATGGGAGATAACATAGCGAAATCCATAGAGATATGTTTTAAAAAGAGGAATTTTATTTACGACATGTTTAATTTTATTTACCTTTTCAAGGAAAATAAATGTGTAATGAGATTCAGTTTCTAAACGTCATTTAGTAAAATCATTCGGTGTAGTTATATTTTGAAGGTAATATGCAGTTGTATGTTGATTTCAAATGTTTCGATTTCTTTAAGAGCGAGGAATATTAAATATTTATTCCTAAAAACATTTAAAAAATTAGAATTTCCGAAAGAAAATTAATTAAACCTGTCAAATTTAGCGTATAAATGTTTAATATAAAATTAAATACTGCTACTATTTTTCCATGTTGAGCACGAATGTTGTGTAAGGAAGTGGTCTAACTGACAGATTCTGTTACAAATCTACTTGTATAATAAATAATATTAAATTTCAATTTAACTTAAATAAAAAAAATTAATTATATTGCTTCTAGCATACATAATTATTTTCCTCAATACTAATCAATACCTTATCTTATTTTCTCAACCTTACTAATCCGAAAAGGTCACCCCCAAACACTATCACAATATTAGTTCAAATGTGGATCCAACAGTTAGTCCAAGTTTCCGAAACCAATGACACCCTTCAATATTTACACAAACAGCATTTCCTCTATTGACTCAAACTCAATATTCCACCGAAATATTCACCAATCTTCTTAGATCAAAGCAAATTCTTTTCATCAATCAAAACCAACTTTGACCGAAAATAGATAAAGAGGTTAAAACATTCTCTCTCAGCCGGAAAAATAAAAACTAAAAAAACTCCTTATCCAAACATTTCTAGGAATATTGGGGTTAAATTGCATTAAGCGCGTCTTGTCTACTAATTCATAAACCGAATATTAACGGTCCTTCTATTTGTAGGGAGGCCTGCTTGGTTTTAATTCAATTTAACGCGGGAAGGCGGCAAACAGCAATCTGGAAAATTATGTTTAATCGAATTTTGAGGAGTCGGGGCAACACTTCTAATTGAGTTAGGAGACCGGGGTGGTGGGATTGGAGGATAGAGAAAAATAAGGGTTGTTTAGATAGATGATAGACGGGGAGCCCAGCTGATAAGACGCTGGAATCTTCGAATTGAATTCGGCTAAGTGTTGGAATTCCGTTGTGGCGGATCTAGTTGTATGCAAATTATTGTTTATTACCTGTACCTGTAACTGACACTGCACCTGTAACTGTAACTGACTACAATGTATATATACCGTGACTACTTCTGTAAACACTCTCTTGAAATTTTAACCTCACTATGATTTAATTTGTTTACGAGTAGCTACCATTTTATTTTTATGTTATGTTTGGTTTAAGATATTAAAGTTGTGTTTTTCGTTAACTGCTTGATCGCCTGGTTTATTACAACCTTAGAACATTCTCTGCGGATAGGATAGCAGGCCGTCCTATCTAGCAAAGCTGGTGACCCGGACGTTTCTCAAAAATGACTATGATTTGACCAAGCATCGTTAAGGCCTCTTCTGCCGACTTCTGCCGACCTGGTCGTCGTAGCCGACCCTGGAGTTCCCCGTCGTAGCCGACCCTGGAGTTCCCCGTCGCAGCCGACCCTGGTGTTCCCCGTCGCAGCTGACCCTGGTGTTCCCCGTCGCAGCCGACCCTGGTGTTCCCCGTCGTAGCCGACCCTGGAGTTCCCCGTCGCAGCCGACCCTGGTGTTCCCCGTCGCAGCCGACCCTGGTGTTCCCCGTCGCAGCCGACCCTGGTGTTCCCCGTCGCAGCCGACCTTGGTGTTCCCCGTCGCAGCCGACCTTGGTGTTCCCCGTCGCAGCCGACCTTGGTGTTCCCCGTCGCAGCCGACCTTGGTGTTCCCCGTCGCAGCCGACCTTGGTGTACCCCGTCGTAACGAACCTCGTAGTTCTCCGCCCCACAGTAACCCTGCCTTGGAGTTCTCCGCCGTGCCGTGGCCTGCCTTGGAGTTCTCCGCCGCAGCGTCGCAAGAGTGCCCAGTGAAAAGCGCAACATAATGATTTGTACCAAGAACTATGCCTAACTTTTTTTGTGTGTGTGATTTAGTATTTTACTAAGATTTTTGAGCCAGTTTGGTAAGTTTTCTCTCCTTTTTCCTTTTGATTGCTGGACTGCCATTAAACCTTTATTTTTTAAAAGTTTCCAAAACTGCTTGTGAAAAGTTTATTTATTGCTTTTAAGAAAAATTTGCTAACTTTTTAAAATGTCTACGGAAGAAGAAATTAAAACTATTCACGAAAGTTCAGTTGACAAAATTTCTATGCGTTTACCGCCCTTTTGGCATGAGAATCCACGCTTGTATTTTTCTCAGGTAGAAGCTAATTTTGAGCTATCTGGTATTTCTACTGAAAAAAACAAAGCGTGTTGTTTAATTGCTTCCCTTGACCAGCAAACTTTGCTGGCAGTTTCTGATCTGATCGAAACACCTGACCCTAAAGAGCCTTATACGGTACTTAGGAAGAGGTTGATCGATACCTATGATGTTTCTCAAACAGAGCGCATCAAAACCTTGTTACAGGACCTAACTCTCGCAGACTCTAAACCGTCTGCATTACTTCGACGTATGCGAGAGTTAGCCGGCAACCTATCTAGCAAACCGTCTTGGAAATTGACATCCTGCATTCGGATTGCGGAGTTAAAAATACAAACAAAATAAAATCCATATGGAAGAGCTTAAGCATGTCGAGTCTTTCGTTCTGTAGAAGTTTGCTAAAAGACGTCTTTGTCAAGGAAAGTTGAATGCAAATTTCCAGAAATTCCCATTTCTTTAGTCAACATTGCTTAATTGTAAATTTCTATTGGATACCTGACAGCTAGAACTAATACGGTAGAATTAGTTATAGCTATTGGACATCAAAAAGAAGTTGACGCCGTAAACGCGTAAGATGTGTTTAACTCGTTTCTTGGTCATAGATAAAAAAAATTAAGAGGCTTGCGTGGTTCTGTTGAAGGTCCATATAGAGACATATTCTGCCGTGGGCAGGTAAACTGCAGTAATCGCAACAATGAGTTATACCATTTTTGATCTGAAAAAAAAAATCCAGTATGTTCTCTGAATTGTTAGAGTCATTGAGTGCTTGCAACAATGGTCCAAGTCATTATGGAAGTTACTGCAGTTTACCTGCCCAAGGCAGTATTGTAGCAGACATGTGATTGTAAGTTTATAGTTAAAGAATTAAACCATTAATAATAGGGTACGTCTCAAAAGTTTAAACAGCCAACTACATCGCCAGCAACTGACCTGTTTTCTACGAACGTTTGAACTTCGTTCCTTATTTAGCAGGTACGCAAGAGTTCCTTTGAATGAACCAGTTTATTAATTAAAAATCCATTCGCATCACAATTTCATAACTCAAACAACCCCGAAATATCCCGATCGCAGACGCTAGAGCACCGAACACATCCATCCAATCAGAACAAAAGCTTCGAGAGCATCAAACTTAGTACTGAATCGAAACCCAATCACGAAGCTCCAAACGATATTTTCTGTTAGGGTATCCATTTCTCGACGATAACTAGAATGTTGTTCCATTGCAAACGATCAATGGCCGTGAGAATAGAACACGTGGACCAAATGCAACTTTTGTGCAATCCATCAGACGATACGGCAGCGGCTCTTCTCTGCAACCGTGATCGACAATCGCGATTTATTATTAGGAATGCCGGAATGGCAACGGTTTGGTATGAGCCGCGATTTTAATGCCCCGCGAGAAAATTGAAGTTCCATGTTTGTGAAAGGAAATTTGTAAAGTTGTTTTCTAGAAAATAATATGTGTTAGAGATTGAATACAATGGGGGTTAGGGAATTTTAGGTATATGCAGAATCGCTCTTAGCATTGGCACAGTGTGCTTACCTACCGGCGAGACAATTTTGTTTAGAACTGGAAATTTATGATTAAATTTTATTTTAAATCAGCGCGTCCGGCAAAAAAAAGTATACAATTGGTGTGCATTTGATTATTGTTAAAAAGGATTTTAAATTTTAATTTATTATGTTTTGTTTTCTTATGTTAGACAACAACAAAAAAACTATAAAAAAAAAGGTACTAAGAAATATTTATATTGTAACGAAGTAAGACTGGAACAGATATGAAGACGTAGCTCAGTGGTACAGAACAAAGCTGCGAAACAGTAGATTGCGAGATCGAGCCCTAGCATGGCCTAAATTTATAATTTAGTTGGTGTAAATAGTTTCTTGTTATTTCTTAAAATTCTTAATTTATGTAAATTAGTTAATTTCTAGAACCTTCTAGGCTAGAAGGTTCTTATGCCCTATATAAGGGATTGTAACCATCCAGTTGGGTTATTAAAAAGATTCTCAAGTTGTGATATAGCTAATTTGTCGTTTCTTGAATTCAACCCATTACATCTGTTACCGTATTCCCCTCTCGTCTACGCGACAGTTTGGTGGAAGCGCTGGGTACGTAAGCCTTTACAACGGCAGAGCCACGCCGAAGCCTCCGGCTACAAGGACTATCCCCCGAATTCAGTTCGTTGCCAAACCCAGCAAGGATTCCGAAGAAGATGGCCGACGGAAACGAAGATGAACAGAAGACAACAGAGAAAACGGAAGAACAATCTTCTACAAGCTGGAATCCATATACAGTTCCTATCCTAGCTTACCAGCTGCCCAGGAACCCCGTCCTTTTCTCTGGACATGGCCAACAAGATGCCTCAGCATGGCTTAAAGACTTTGAGCGTATTGCCTCTTTTAACCACTGGGATGAGCAGATGCGCCTAGCTAATGTTGTGTTTTACCTTGCCGACACCGCACGCCAGTGGTTTGACAACAATGAAGATCTTTTTACCAACTGGAAGGCTTTTTGCGAAAATCTTACGAACACCTTCAGTCGGAATGATGAAGCAAAACGTCAGGCCGAAAGATTCTTACAAACCAGAGCTCAACAAGTTGGTGAGACATCCGAGGCTTATATCCAGGACGTTCTTGCACTGTGTCGTAAAGTTGATAACTCTATGTCGGAAGAAGGAAAAATATCGCATTTAATGAAAGGGATAAGTGAAGATCTATACCAGATACTACTGGTTCAGGAGTACGATTCAGCCGAAGCATTAGTGAAGAAGTGCCGTCAAATTGAAAGCTTGCGACGAGGACGCATAGCCAAACCAAGATACCAAAGACTGTCAAACATCGCCACTCTTGGTACCGGAGCGGGTGAAGACCTTAGCGACATTAAATCTATCGTTCGCCAAATCGTCCGAGAAGAAATTCAGAAAGTCCTGCCTGAAATTCAGAGTCAGCAATACGAACCCGATAGCCCCATCGATGTTGCGTCCTTAGTGCGGGAGGAAGTCATGGAAGCTTTAGCACCATTGACGTCTCGAAGAAAGAGTGCTGCTATCCCTCCAAGACGCTCCCCTTCTAGTAGGCCACAGACCAGACGACCTACAAGAATCGAAGCCACACCCCCACGGAAGACAGACGTATGGAGAACTAATGATAATGTGCCTCTCTGCTACCATTGCGGACGTCCTGGCCACGTGCTGAGGTACTGTCGAGAAAGACGCCAAGTGTTCTCCACTGCAAGGGCAGCCCGCACACCATATACAAGACGAGACTTTGATACCGAATCTATTCGCAGTTACGACGACAACAACTATACCACTGAGCTACGTCTTCATATCTGTTCCAGTCTTACTTCGTTACAATATATAAGAGATCATACCATTGGGAAAATAGGAGGAATAAATAAACAAATTAAATATTTAAAGTTTCCTTGCAAATAAAGGCAAACCTTATTTAAGAAAAACCGATTACTTTTCTTGTGTAACACTCATTGAATTTTTTTCATAAACATCAAAGAGAAATTACATTAGGCTAAAAAAAAATAAAATAAACAACTAACTAAAAAGCTCTACACTTTAATATAAACATTAGATACTTAATCCACATTCAAAATAAACTCTTTTAGAGCGAAAATCCAATCATCCCACACACAAATCTTCCGAGATATTTTCGATTTTATTTAAATTACATTTTCGCATAAACATCAAAGGACCCATAGCCATATATAAAATTAAACACAATCAAATAAGTAGTAATATTTGATCTATATCGTTGAAATATATAACTACAGATAAGTACCCAAGTAAAGTGAGTGGGCGAAAAAACGATGCGTATTTTCCAGAGCATCCATTGAAAATAATTTAGTAGTATCGGTTTATTTATACTATAATACTGATTTTTTTTAATGTAATTGTATTGATTTAAAAAAAAGAAAATGTAGATTAGGGGAGGGCGGGGCTAAACCGTACAGCGGACTAAACCGTAAACAGATATTTTTGGCCAAATTTCAATCATAGACAATCCCGCCAGGTGCAAACGCAAGTTTACAATATAGATATCGTTTCGCTATGCGTATGAGTATAAGTGTCTCAGTTTTAAAAAACTGTTTTTACTCACTTATAATTTTCGCCCAATACTAAATGAAAGATAAGTAATTTAAGGTTATTTCAATATATTACAGGGAGGTACAGAGTGGGGCTAAATCGAACAAAGTGTGTCCTAATTGTACGGTTTAGCCCTAAATGGTTTGCAATGGCAACATACCTACATCGATTGTAACTTACGAGGAAATTAGGCCTACCAAAAATGTTAAAGAAAGATCACACAAGATTATTATGGCAAAATGTTCAGAAATTACGAACCGCTGTCAAGTGACTCGGTCTACCCTGGCAGAGAGCATTAACCGACTATTCGATAGATAGAACAGTTTCATAAAAACGCTTAACAACACTTAACTGAATAACTGTAACAATAAACAGTTGTTCTTGGAAGAAAGCACAACTTTACCTAACAAATTTACTTCATTTTCACAATAAAACAACACTACTTGTTTCCTCGAAACCGCAAAATTACAACCCAAGAGAAAAATAACTCCCATCTACGGCCAAGGCGAGAAGAAAATGAACATTTCCAATTTCCAAAAGATATCTTTTCGAATCCGAAGTGTGGAGGTAGATGGTGGGTATTAAATTTTCGATTTATGAGATACCTTCTTCCCATTCCATGTTATCATTAGCCAAGAGAGAGAGCCAAGTGTAAATGTATCGTTATTACTTTCTGCTTCGAAAGAACGACTGCGAAGAAATTTGTGTAAATGTTGATGAATGTTGCTTGTTGTGAATTGCGTTGCAGTAATTTTCTTGAATTGAAAAGACTATGAATTTTACGCTTGTGCAGATAAGTTGGAGGATTTTTGTAAGAGTGGTTTGCTGGTTTGTAGAGATAAAATGTTCGGTATTGTTTATCGGAATTTGATTTCGTGGTATTAGTTTCGTAGAAGAAGTGGATTGAAAATGGTGGACATTTATTTTTGTAAAAGATCCGCAAATATTTCTTCGGAGGGTAGTTCCTGGAATTTCAAATACAAATTTTATTGTTCTTTGGATGATTATATATCTATTATGATGATGATATGTCTATGTTCTTGTAACTTATACAGGAATTATTTAGCCTCGGATATCAAAACTAGAACGATAACGATCAAAATCGCTGAAAGTCTGTTTCCATTGTTATCAAGTACACATTGAGCAAAACTCCTAATCATATTTTAATTTTTGTTTTTAAAGTAAAAAAAATACTGAATAAAACCTCAATTAATGATTAAATGCAACATAATCGCTTTTATTTACCAACCCCCCGACGTATACATTTTACTTATATATATTTTTTTTAAAAACCTACCTGTAAGTGCTTGAATGTGACAGTAATGGGCCTTGGCAAACTTAAAACTCGGTGACTTTCCAAAAGTGCGCCAATCACTATCGAGTTGATAACACGCGTAGCATTGGTGATTGGCGGTTCTATAGTCTGAACTTCGGAGCCAAGAAGATCGCCAAGGCGATGGTGAACAAGAAGAACCAACCGGGAAACACCTGTAAAAAAGAAATGGTTAAATATTTTTTTTATTTAATCCGAGGAATGGCTAAATGTTAAAAGAGGCCTCAGGAAGAAATCCGCACACGCTTTTTTCTTTTGCTAAAATGTTGAAAGAAAAATTGTACAGAGGAATTCTTCTAATATAACATGGCATCTTTACACATTTGAAGATTAAAATGTTGCGTTTATTTAAAAAGCTTTCCTTAAAAATTAAACTGGTTATTCACATTTACAAACATACGATATCAGACTTATATAAAAAAAAAACTACTTAGTTCATATCAAAATAGTAATCTTTGTTATGGAAAAAAGAAATACATTTCGGAAAAGGTAAATAATTGATTATTTTTTAAAATTTGACAATACATTATTTGGTTAATCTAAGCTGAATTCAATTAGGGGGGATAACTTAAAATGTTATTAAATTGCAGTATTTGTATTTTTTTTTTATTTTCCGTATTCGAACGACTCTAATATTGACTTGATAAAAATTAAATTATTAAGTCACTACCAAAGTATGTTCCCATTATAAAGGTTTTTAAAATAAGGTTCTTAGTTTACAAATGAGGAAAGACATCCTGTTCTGGACTCGTTTAATACTTTAAAACCATTAAATAAAGCAACACCACCATTCCAAAATCCCCCTTTACTTACAAGCGCCATAAACACAGACGCATTTTTACGACCGACTTTTTAACGCTGCATCTTTTCCTTGAGGAAGCCCTAGAAATCATTTAAGGGCTTCGACAGACTTCGCACATCTTGTTATTATTTCTGTTTTTTTCTTGTGGTGAGGAGGGTGTAAACATATTTATGGCGGAAGGCAGTTAAAGATGAGACGATTTCTCTTTCTCAATTACGACAATTCGGAAGAAAGAGTTGGCAACAGTCCATGGGAGTTGTCATGGTGACAAAGGAAAATGGGATATGGGTCTGTTCCATTGTAGTTATTTTTATTATTTTTTTTTCGTTTATGGAGAATGGTACTAGTGTGAATACATTTTTTGATGGTTGGGATGTGCAAAAAAATACATGTCCACAGACGGGTAGTGTTGAATTTTTCTTTCTTGGCTATGAAAATCGAAACAGTTGCTTGCAACAAAATTAAGTTTATAAATCGAAGAAACTTCCATGGTCACTTTTGTTGTTTCGATAATTAAAAAAATAAAGCTTTTTAAACATTTAAGCTTTTAAGAAAACGATGATTTTTACACGACTCTTTTTTCAGTAGCAATATTTTTTTTAATACCACATATATTTAGGAAAAACATTCCAAATATAATAATATCTACTACTTTCTAATGGTCTTAACCATTTGTAATTGTAAAAAGTGTAAAATTAAAATTTTATATAACAAACTAAAACGGAAAATTGAAAATTGTTACCTTGTTTGGCTGTGGCTAGCAATGCAGGTGCTGGCACCAAAAGTCGATCCTCGACCAGCCACCAGGTGGTGTCGAGTGGTGGTGGTAATACCACATCGGATATGTCCCAGGACTCCACAACGTGTACTGCTGCCACTGCAATATTAAGTATATTGAGTCAATTAATAAACAATTGTTTGAAAACCAATGTAATATTAAGTATATTGAATTAATTAATAAAAAATGATTTGAAAACCAATGTAATATAGCTTTAATTATAACTATTTATAATAAAAATAATTTTAATCATATTGTTTGATTACTAAACTTACAATATATTTCACTAAGAAATTTAAAATAAAATGTTGTTATCCATTAAAAATTATTCATAGTTTTTACTACGCCTTCACAGTATTAAAACTATTTTATGAAACAATACCCTTTGTTAGTTTAACAGTACGGAATTGAAAATCGGGAATTTCAACAATTGCATTTTGGAATTACCTCTAATAACTGTAAGAAATTTTACATTTAAATATAGTTTCGAAAGAAGAACACAGAATAATTTCTCTTATAATAATTTATATCATTTATACTATTGTGATTTTAAAACTTGATATCATAAATTTAGGCAGGCCAAACAAATATTTATTATAAGACTTGGAAATCATCATAGGATATTAACGTGCAGAATGTGAATTGTATTATGCTAAACAACCCGGTAAACATTAATCAGACGGCTATTTATGCATAAATAAATTTATATTCGGGAATTACAGAACGTTGAACACATTTTAATAACATAAATGCACAAACATTTTGGATAATAAATATCCCGAAATGGCTTTGTTGCAAATAAGCATTGATCATTGAGCCAAATAAATCTTGCATTTAGTCAACTCTGATCTAAAATGTGATTTCTATGCTACAAATTCAATACATTAGCACCATCTGAAGCCTATTGATATTTAAATCACGTCATTGCATAAATCGCACTGTGTTTTTCTCGCACCTATATTTGTATTTGTTTCCTTCATAATAGACTGCAACAAGAGATAAATAAAAAAGAAGTTCATCTTTTCAACGCCAATTTAGAAGCTGGTCCCTTACAACGCAACCTTAATTTATGTACACGGGAGAAAAAAGAAAAATGCATCGTGATTTTGATGAATTAGGACAATAAGTCATCCATAAAGCAAGATGGATGGCTGCTTGGGGGGGATCGAAGAAAATCAACGACAAATTCTGGAATTAAGAAGACAACAAATAAAATATAGTTGATGAAGGATACCAGTGAAACAAGTCAAACGGTTGTGACAAATTTAAATTAATGCTGGCATAAATATGTCGCACCTTCACAGCAGGCCACAATTCAGAGACGCCATTTTGGATATGTCATGAACAATGGTTGCAGCAAAAAGGGTTAACGTTAACTTGTGGTAGTTTATTATTTATAGTTAAAGAAGCCCATAGAATTCCTATTGATAACGGTTCAGCACAGCAGAAATCTGTTCTTGAAACATAATATGTGGCTCCTTGACAACCTCTAAAGAGGCTTAATTCTAGATTGAACAAGACTGGATTGATGAGACTGGAGTTATAACAGAATGTAGAATTACTAGACGTACTGAATTTTGCATGACATTTTAGTTTGTTTTTCAACTATGAAGCAATAAGAATATCAACAGTTCAACTACGTTGCCATAATTAATATTTTTTTGAAACAATAACATTGTAAATATAATATGACTTGTGAAATTTCATCACTGAAACAAATATATAGTCGGGCTAGGTATTATAGTTATGATCGCCCTGTTAATAAGCGAAAGAAGGTTACTTTTATGATATATTTTGTAGAATTCCAAACTTAATATTAATGGTTAAACTGTTGAAACTAAGAGCTGTTAAAGAGGAAACCGAAACTAAAACACCATACGACTTAATTATTCTATATTATTAATATCTATGTAATATGAATAGTTTTTAAAAAAATTAATACAATAACTCCAAATTAATGTAACTCAGGCCATTTTTACTCCACGCACTTGATGTACAGAGAAAAATTGCATTAACTAATAACGCCAAAAAGAGATACTTCACACCGAAAAAAAGAAAAATAGGAGAGAAATAACTACAACACAACAAAAAAAAAATCCATCTTTCCTTCACGAATAAATCAATCTTGTCGTTCTTAGCGTCGTAAATCAACGGACCGAAATAAAAGACACGTGGAATGGAAAAAAGAAAATTAGAAATCTGCGTCAATGCGTCTTCGAGAAATCTTTGGTAAAGGAAATTCATCAAATCTTGCGTAAAACGCCCGTCAACAATGTATTTGAGCGCGAGTTTAGCGTCAATGGAAGAAGGAATGGGCTATCAAAAGCAAAAATGGATGGGAATAGAAATTCGCTGCATGCAGGTTTGGTTATTATAAACCCGTTAATTTTATTGAATAGAGTGTTTTATTCAATTCAATTTTAGCTTAAAGAGGTTCTTATATTTTCGAATTCAATCAATCAAACAAAATGGGACGATGATTGGATGGTTGTGTTTGAATTAGGATTGATTCCTCAATGAATGACCATTCAGCAGATAATTAATAGAAATACAATTACCACTGAAGCTTTTTTTAATAACAAAATAACAACTGAAACTGCTTTAAGGCACTTAAAAGCTCATTTATTTCTCTTACTGAGATCCTAAGGAACATTTTGCTTTACTTAGTAAAGCCAGGTTCCTTAGTAAAGAAAGTTCCAGGTTGTCTGTAACCCATAGCATAACGTGGTTCAGGCTATTTTTATAATTAGCAAAATAACTTTTTAATGAAAAGTTTCGGCCTAGTAAATTGCTTTTAACTCAATCTAGACAAAGAAGTGGATTGAATTCATTTTAAGCATGGATACAATATGCCGATTGAAGCAAGATAAACGATTCATTTCAATATTTTTGTTTTCAATTCAATGATTTTGTTTTCATTTCGATGTTTTTGTTTTCATTTCTATGTTTTTGTTTTCATTTCTATGCTTGCTTTCATTTCAATGCTTTTGTTTTCATTTCTATGTTTTTGTTTTCATTTCTTATTTCAGATAGACTGTACTCACAGACGTGTGGTGCGCCCAGCCTGACGCTGAACCTGGAGTGGTGCGATTCAGCCAGGAGCCAGCCGCTCTTTTCCTGGCTCCTCAGCAGGGCGGCAGCGGATTTCTGTTGCTGGTCACGGGACAGGTCGTGCCAGGGGTGGCGCTGGCGATCGTCCAGCAAATTGCTGCTCACGGCCAGGACAGACTGGAAAAGAAATAAAGGACATGTTAGTACTTGTGTTACTGATAAGATTATTTATCTGGCGAATGAGGAACATTCATGTGACGTCACGCAGCTTGTTATCCTACACTTCTCGAAACACGTGCTAATGTCACCCTATACAGCTCTCGAACCACGTGCTAATGTTTTCCTACTGCTCTAACCTGTCTAACCGCTTTTTTTCACGACAGCGATTTGGAATTGAAACTCAGGTGGATATGGCCGTGAATGTCCCTCATAGTAATTTTAAAAAAATTGGCGCAAG
The DNA here is from genome assembly GCA_023701765.1 of Hylyphantes graminicola. Taxonomy (NCBI): domain Eukaryota; kingdom Metazoa; phylum Arthropoda; class Arachnida; order Araneae; family Linyphiidae; genus Hylyphantes; species Hylyphantes graminicola. The sequence goes on along the minus strand of CM043117.1, from coordinate 49,804,243 downwards.
GTTACAGCGGAATAAAGAAAGTTTCTAGCTGCTACCACTATTTTAAACGTTGATTTAACACTATTGTTATGCATTACATTATTATTTTGCCACAAAATTGAATTCACTCTTAAAATAATGGTGTCAGCTAGACAGTTCCAGGATTCCAGTGCAATATTGCAACAAACATTTTAACATTGTGGATTATTCGGGTAGGACTATTAATATGGGGAATTTCAAGGTCTATGGTTTAAAAAGAGTGTTAAACTAACCAGTAAATCACCAAGAAGCATATTTTATTTTGAAAGGACTACCTACTGCTGACAATCTATTCAGGAAGAATAAAATATTAGGCGCTAAGAGGGGGATACGGAAACCGACAGAAATCAAAAGAGCTTTATTAAAAAGTATTCAGTATAAAAACTAATAAGCCAATGAATTATTCATAAGGAAACATGTTACTGACCTAATGAAATACTTTAATCTAGATACGCGGTAAAAGTCTTGCTATTTTTAAATATCTTATATAATAAATCCTATTTAAAATGTCAGAAATCGACGCATCAAAGGATGTAAAGCACAATAAGGTTTTTTTTAGTAACGTTAATTATAATTCATTTTAATTATGCAGTATAAAGAATTTTTTGTAGAAAATTATGTGAGTAACAAAATATGTTTTTGTTTGAGAAAAATTAATACCCCATACTACATTATTTAAAAATTTGTTTTTGTTGATTTAAAGAAAAAAAATAGTGAATCATAATATGCAATATCCTTCCTCGTATATCTTCTTGAGACAAGTCGCATAAAAAGTGAAGAATCGCCAGACGCGCAAAGTCAGCTAAATTAAAAAGTCTAATCAGCAAAATTAGCGATTAACATCAAACAGCTTTACAAAGAATCAAATTCCAAATCCCCAAAGACTCTCCCTTTAGTAGGTAATTAAAATATAATATCTACCCATGAATTTTAAGCAGCAGGAAATTCCAACAAGAATCCAAAATATCGCGATGGAAAAATAAAATCCAGGCGATATAAAGAAAATGTAACCCATTCTTCTATTTGGGCACATTCAGCGACACTTTATAATCAAGACTGGGGATTTTTGTCATTTTGAAGAACAGCTGGCAACTGCACCAGTTAAATAATTTTTTAATAATATTTTTAAAGACATCGTTCGTTGTGTATACGTGGTATATGCTGAAAGTTTTTTCATTTACAAGAGAAACCAATTTTGAGTTTTATACAAATGCTTCGTGTTTTTGCATATTTATCATATATAGTTCTTAGGCTTAAGAACTATATTTTTACAGTTACTTTTTTATATTACATTCAAAGATGTGATAAATAGCAAGCGCGACTATCGATATTTCTAGACACTTGAGTACTTGATTTGATGACGATGTAAATAAAATGTTAGGATTATAAAACTACCTTTAAAATAAGTTTCAAAAGTTCGATAAGCACTTAACAAAACTGTCTCTTTCAGAGCTGATGCATTATTTTTGAAATAGCAACTTACGCAAAGTATTGCTTTTCCATTTCAATCCTTTTTCCCAAGGTATGGGAATCAACGTAGCATTGAAATGAAACAAATTTAAAACGAAAATGTTGTCTTGCTATTTAATTATATATTTTTGCAAGTTTAAAATGCCAAAAGTATACAGCAGAAGGCGACACTATTTAAAAAGTTCATAAATTAATAATTAAATAACCATATGTTTTTTTTTCTTTTCATCTTTGTTTTAAATTGATGTTATGATGATTCCCATACCTGGTGAAAATGGGATAACGTGGGAAATCAATTCTTTTTCCAAAAATTTTGATTTTAAAACTATTGCCTTACCTCTATGGGAGTGACAGTCCCTCTTTTTGAATACATGTGTAAACAATGAACGAAAACACGAAACAAGTGATTTTTTTACAATGTGTCTTTTAACAACAGGTAATAATAGCAATCAATTAATTCATCAACATCATCTCCATAAAAAGGGAAGTGTAGAAATTTCTGTTTTTCGAAAAAGCCCTCGAAACTGCCTCGTGAATATTTTATCAGCATTTAATGCAAAAGGGGTGTGTCATTGGCCTCATGCATTATTCATAAACAATTAATATGTCACTTGTCATGCATATTTCATAACAATTTAATAAATATTAACAAAAAAATACTTCTCAAAAATAAATCCTTCGTCCTCGGCTTTGATACCAGAGTCCTCCGAAAGAAGAGAAGTCCATTGTGTTATAAGACTTTAATATGACGATGAGAACAATAATAATCTGCCACGTTCGAAGACTCTTTTGAATAATTTATACTCTGGAGGAAAGGAATCCACGGATTTGATATCGATCGGGATCCGATGAAAAATGTCGAGAGAAATGCAAATGATATTGAGAAATTTTTGAAAGTTAATAAATCTATAATTGTCGAGAGATTAGATAGTACTTTGGAAATATTAGTCGAAAATATATCGGGTGCTTAAATGGGCTTCATAAGAACTATCAAATACGTTTGTTTGTGAATAAGCTATCTGCTTTAGAATTATTATACAGAAATTAATCGGGGAAATCGTTTAATTTTAAGCTTGTCAACATATGTAATGAATATTGATTTGTTTGTAAAAGATTAAATGTGTTAAAAGATTTGAAGTGTGAATAACTAAAATTTTTAAGTGGCTATGAACTATAAAATTTTAAGGATAAAATATTATTTAATTAATAACGGAAAAAGCGAATATTACGTTTTAATTAAAAAATATTTAGGAAAATTTTATTTTTCAAATCCCTTTTTTGTGTCAAGTTCGTTTCATCCATGAAAACACATCATACTCGTAAATATTTCGTAACAAATTTTCCTTATATACAAACTTATATGACTAACCATTATCAGACATCTTATATTTCCAGTAGTCCAGTATATATATTTATATTATCAACCTTCCAACCTTCACTAGATTCCCGTTTTCGCCATAAATATGCATACATAACATTAAAAAATAAACACTAAAATTACTTGAAAGCCTACAAAAACACACACAAAAGCCCCTTAAAGCCCTACAACACCACATTTCACTTTCACTTATCGACATCTTGTCCTGAATAACAAAAAAAAACTAACTAACTAACTATAAATATTTTAGCTTTTTCTGTACCAAAAAATTCACCACAGCATCAAAACAAAAATCAAAAGAAAAATTGCTTGGCTCCCCGTATCTTTTTCTCTTCGCCAAAAAAAACACAGCTTTAATTCCTCTTCTTTTTGACTTAATTACAAGGTTTTCGTGATAAGAAATCAATATTCGTTTGTTAAAAAGTCCTGATAAGAAAAATCCTGAACTAATAATTTTTAAGTAGAAACGATGCTGTGCCAAAAAGAAGGCTGATCGCGCAGAGTGTATATAAAGTACAAAGTTTCATTAAGGAAAAAAAATTAATGTTCGTCTATTATTTTTTTCATGAATTGTGGTTGTGTTATTAGAGAAGAATGTAATACGGTGTTGTTTAGATTGACAGCTTTCGTACACTGTATGAATAAATTATGGTGAAACAGATAGTAAAAAAAATTCAGAAAAGATTTAACTTTACAAGTATATTTACATATTCTAAAAGATACCTTAAAATTATTAAATATATTAAAAAATATTTAAAACGTGTCTAACGTTATTATATTATGTTACGCAGAAAATCTAAATATAGAGTAAAATAATTACTTGTAAGAAATCTTTTAAGAAATTCCTTTGTGAGACATTTTTTAAGTTTTCTCCGCATGCAAAAATAGTTTTATCAACTAATTACAACGTGTCTTATAAGGTTTCTTGGTAACCTTGCTTTGATAGCGATGTAAGACAATATTATCAAGCAAATTGCAAAAGCAATCTTGAATTATAATCTTTATCTACACTCTTAAAACAAAAGAGTGAAATCCACTCCAGTTGGAGAGTGCATTTTCGACACCCTAAAGGCATGCATATTTTCTCAGACTGAGTTAAAATCACTCGTTTGGAGTGATCCTGTCGGAGGTTTAACACACAAAGGATCCACTCGAAAAGGAGAAGTGCATTTTCCAGACTGGAGGAGTGAAATCCACTCAGACTGAGGTAAATTGGGAGTGTTTGTTTTAAGAGTGTAAGTCGATTCAACCCAAGCTAAAAACTTTCCCCAAAAACCATCTTTTTCCCGATCATAAACGCAATCCGTCATCATCACTCACTTCTATTACCAACTAATTATCTCATGATTCGCAAATGAATGCAATGGAATCCTGCGGGGAAGCAAACAGGGCAGGAAGACGCAACTCCGTAAAATTAATCAATTATAATTAACCCGACCGCCTTTGTAATCGGCTTCTCACTTAACACACCTGTCTTGGCATCCAACAATGAAGACTTTGCGAGGGCTCCGGGGCAGATGAGAATTGCTTTGTTTTTAAAATACAATGCATTTTTTAGCGAAACATAGGATTTTTTTTCTTGTTATTGGGAGTTAAAAAATATTTTTTTTCTAATTAACGATAAAAAAATATTATTTTAATTCGCGATAAAAATACAGATTTTTTTTTATTCCTGGACGACGTAAGAAAAATAATACGCCGACAAGATTATAGTGAAAGAAGGAGATTTTTTTTTCAAATATAATACACATGAAGGGAAATGAAGAGTACAGGGGCAGAACCGCCTGATTCATTAGGAGTCATTCCGTAGTTGTATCTGCTTGGCGGACAATTGACGACAAGATACCGGATTCTCTCTTCCTTCTTCGCTTGGTCCAAGCGTCGGAATCGCGCATCGCTTGAATCTCGGTAGGTAGAAAATGGTTTCTTATACCAGTTTAGGCGATTACTCGCTAACATTGCCAAAGATACTGATGAGAAAAGTATTCTACGAAATTAAGCGGTTTTTACCCAGTACTCTTCAAATGTAAAAAAAAAACTATTTCATACAATATGCAACATTGTAACACCAAAAACTTCAGACAACGTTCATAACTGTGTTATCATGTAAAACGAACTGTGTAACTATAATTTGATATGAACATGTAACAATGTACCGGTTAATTTATTAGGTTAAAACATTTAACGCATAATAATGTACATGAATGGCTGAATGTAAAAATTTGATTGAAGAATTTCCCCTCGGAATCCTTCTTTTTAACATGTTAGTGAAGGAAGAATCGAATACGAAAATCTTTCTGACATTGAGCCACTCATATGTAACATGTAACATTATGCTTGGCATGTAACACCATTAAATGTAACTGGTCTACCAATTAAATGTAACTGGTCTACAAAATTAACTTCTATCAATGTATAAAACTAACTTCTAACAATGTATAAAACTAACTTCTATAACAATGTATAAACATATAGGGAAACAATTAATTGCCTGCGACACTGTAAATAACGCATTAAAGTCCCCGAAAAATAATCAATTAAGTGTAATTAACCAGTCCGCCTTTGTAATCGGGCATCACTTTACACGCCTTACATTTACAGAACAATGAAGTTCTAAGTGCCCGAGGCAGGTGTAAAGTGTTTCAAATATAAAAAAATATATAATTAACACAAAAACTTCGTCGTCAAAATACTTGGGCGTTTTCAAAGCCATTGAAGGAAAAAAAAAAGTTTTTAATTAGATACAAGCGATGAAAAATAAGAAGAAATCCATAAAAAACAAAGATTTTTTTTTATAGGTTAATTTCAAAAAGTGTAATTGTTGCGAAAAAAAAAAGAAGTCTTGTTCAACGTGTTCATTTTTGAACTGGGGATGAATAGTTAAGCCGTTGCCATTAGCTTTAAAGTAATCGCGTTAAATAGTTTTTTTTATCGTCGTTTTTTTTTTTTTATCTTGTAACGCTATCAATTATCAATCAATGATTAAGGTGGGTTTTTTTATATCTACTTTAAGAAATTGAATAGTTTTAAAAGATTTGTAAAGAAAAGTACTTTGTCTTAATTTTGGATGTTTTTTTATCACTGTAGAAATATCGAGAAATGTGCGTTTTTTTTAGCTAGATATTTTAAAAACTGTGTTACAGTAATTAAAGGAATTACTAATTTGAAAATGATGTCGTATATTAGAATTTATTACTCGGGATTTCATTTAATTTGCGAGCAAACTTTTAACTAAATTTCAGTTTTGAAATTTCCTTTTGAAACAGAACGGAAAGCTAACTGTTTTTAATAAAAATCAAGCCCAACAGATAATTAAAAAACATTTGTACAGAAATAAAATAAAACTGTGGTTTATGTTTTTAGGCACCCTTCCTCTTCTGTAAACAATTAATCATAATAGGGATTCACGAACAATGATACGGAAGTGCCACGCTTTTATGGAATTTTCTATGTGTACAGACACATCTGACACGTATGCAAAGACAACGTACGAACGGAAAAAAGGGAAATGGACAATCTAGTACACTGTTTAAAAAAATCCATGTAAAATAACGGGCGGAGAATGGCAGCAGAGATTTCAGTCAAACCTCGTTAAAAGAAAAAAAATCATGCCCATCATTTCCTATATAGCTACACTGAAAAAAAAATTCTTGCAAAAAAACCATAATTGTTTAGTAATGGTATTTCTAGTAATAAAACCAGAATACCACGTACTTAAACCAATTAATTAGTAACCTTACTATTCGTTTTGGTAACCCATTACTAGAATTTCTGGTATCTAAAATTATAGCTCTGTTACCCGTACGTTTTGTAAGATTACAAGTATGAAAAGTAAGGTTACCATACGCTTTGTTTTTATACGAGAAGCATGGTTGAAATACCAAATTAATTTCCAGAAAGCATCGGTCTTTTACCATATGCTTGGTGATCGAACCATGTTGAGCGCAAAGATACCTACCAAATACCACGGTATTAGCTGAAATTTTGACTACCAATACGTATGGTAAATCTCACTCATCAAACACGGTGCTGTGTAGCAGTCGTTTGTGACAACTCGAAAGAATTCATAAAAGCAAACTAAACTGATTATACTAGTACAATCGGGAGTCCTGTGGTCAGAGTATCTATCTCCGGATCGGAAGGTTATGCGATCGAGTCCTGGTCACTGAAGACCGCCCGAGTATATGCGGAGTACGTGCTTATTAAATCTGTTGGGTCCGAAAGTCCTGTGTGTCGTCATTGCGCAGTTTTCCACGGGTACAGGTCCCTGGAGACTATTTTCCTCTAATTCAGGGACTACCTCATAAAACTACATTGTTTAATAATATTGAAATCTTATTTGGTTGTGATACCTTTGTGTACAGACCAAATTACCTACCAAACAATGTGGTTTTACATAATCTTATTTGGTAATATTAACTTTGTGCACGGCAATAATACTATTGTATACAGTAATAAAACCACTATATACGGTAATGAAACCACTATATACAGTAATAAAACCACTACATAAAGTAATAAAACCAAATGTGCTACCAAACATCATGGTAATGAAACCATACTTTTCTAGTAATTTTACCATAAAGTCATTACCAAACAGATACTGGTAGATAAACCACATTTTTTGGTGTTCCATATGAGCCAGAAAATACGGTTAGATATACCGTATTCTGGTAGTTGGACTAGAATTTTTTTTTCAGTGTAATAGATGAGCTAAAACTGTAAAAATACGGAAATCGCCCAAAATTTTTTTACAGTCAGCGGGATAAGGACTTAGTTTATTTAGTGGATCAGATCATTTTGCATAAAATAACTAGGGTTCGTACTCTATCTATGATAGTGAAATTCAGGAGTCTCTAAGGAGTTTTTCAGGAGTGCAGCAAAGTAAATTCAGGAGGTATCGCGAAATAAGTTTGAATATGTGTGTTTATTATTGTATTGGTCTAGTGACTTAGACCGAGAATGAAGGAAACAATGGGTGTAAATGTTGAGGGAATTTTAGGCTCAGGTGTAAAAGAAATTTCTCTTTTTTTTTGGGGGGGGGGGGGATCGACTTTTTTGGCGATTTTTTTTTTTAATTTTCAAGACCTTTGTTTTAATTTCATGACTTTTTTGACCAGTAGACACCCTGATAAAGTACGAGATAAAACCGACTGAGAAAGGAGAAAAATGATTTAGTATGTCAACAATTTTTTCAGGGGAGGGGGGGGGATATCAGGACATGATACACAAATTTCAGGAATTATATAAGGGCCCTTAAAAATACAAATGAAATTCAGGAGTTTTTCAGGAATTTCAGGAGGTGTACAAACCCTGAAAGGCTGTTGCCCATAAAAATTGATTATCTATCAAACGCCCGTACATTAACAGGTTTTTTTTACAGTGTAGACATACCTCCAGCAGGGCAGCCAGCACTCTCTGCCTGTGGGACGGGTCGTCCATGACCCTCGTCCGCTCGCCCATCTCGGACACGAGGCGATGCAGGATGTCCGCAGAGTGGACGATGTCCCCGGCCATCAAGGGCTTGGAGTCGGTGATCACGGCGAGGTCGGCAACTAGGGAGGTGATCGGGTCGCCGCGGTTCATCTGGAAAGACAAAAAGATTATATTTATTTACACTGCCGTGCCAACCTAACTTGGGTAAAAAAAACAAATAGTAAAAATGCAGGGGGAAAAGCGTGATTGGTTCTTTAGTTGGAAACTCTTGTAGGGTAATCGTACAAAATTATCTTAAGACAATTTAACCAAAATACACCTTTCATTCTGTAAAAATTTTGAAATTTTCTCAAATAATATTCAAATCTGTTAGACCTTAAACTGAATTAATGTTTAAAACATGTTTCCTTGTTACATGTAGCCTCTTGAGAGAAAAAAAGTGAAACATCTTATACTATAGAGTAAAAAAATATATCTTACACTATACTTAATAAAAAATATTCCGTTTAAAAAAGAAGAGCATACATATTTATCAAATCATGAAATACAACCAGCTGCTATTAACATATATATTGAACAAATATTTGTCTTCAAATTTATTAGATAATAAATATCTTAGAGAAAACACATTTAAAAAAAAATTACCCATAAATCCTCACTTAAGTAATAAGTGAGTTCAACATAAATAACGTTCGCCGTCACAAGCCAATCGAACCCATTACACAAACAGACCGAAGCCATTTCCAATGCCGGAAATAACTCACCAAAGAGACACTCTCTGAAAGCAAACAAAAATTCGAAAGAAACACACCTCCATCAAGGGAAGGACCCAAGAGCACCCGGTCCAGGGACAACAAACACTAATTGCCAAATCTGAGAAAAAGAAGCTATTCGCAGTCACCTCTGCCTGTCAACCAGAATAGAAAACACTCATTATTTATTAATCTTTAGGAAAAGAGGTTCGAAGGGTTATCTCAAGTTTCATTATTTTTGTTAATTGCCCCGAATCTGTTGTAGGCCGGCCCCACCCCTGCCGGACAATGCATTTTTTACAAGTTGCCGTCATCGAAGAGGCGAAGACTTCGATTACTCTGGGTCTAGCCGACTGATCATGTTTTAGGTTTATTTTTAAGCAATATTTACTAGCTGTTAAGGCTGTCTACGACCAAAACTGTTCTTTGGCGGTCAATTATTCAGACTTCGATTACTCTGGGTCTAGCCGAATGCTCCTGTTTCAGGTTTATTTTTATGCAATATTTACTAGTAGTTGAGATTGCCTACGACCAAAACTGTTCTTTGGCGATCAGTTCCTCGGGCCTTGTCTTTAATATCAAAGTATTATCAGTTTAGCATTTGGGGATCTCATAATTAGGCACCATTAATCTGAAACAAGGTGAGCTTTAAACCAAGTCTCAAAATTTAACCAAGAAACAGTTCCATAGCAGTTTACAGCATGGCTATTGAGACCATTGCTGATATAATTGCTATATGGCTATTGCCCATTGGTGTATAGTGTGTGAATAGACAAGTATTAGTTAGAAGTTCCATCTCTATAAAATATCGCATTTCCTTACAAAACTTTATTGTGGAAATCAAAATTAAATTTCAGCTGAACGGGACTAACAAAAGATAATTTTTTTAAACATTTCAAGAACAAGATTATGGCCAATGTAAAACAATAACTGTTTTTTTTTTCAATGCAGCAGGCGATATGGACATTATCCTTACGCCTTACAGAGATCAAGTAATACAAAATAATACAAAAAGGAGAAAATGTGAACACGAATGTCAGAAACACAAATCAGCAAAACATCAAACACAAGAATTGAAATAAGAAATAGAATATAAAAGGTTAAAAAAAAGAATCAAAAATTTAAATTGTTCATAAGGTCTCTGGCCTCCCAGTAACGGGAGTAGATGCAGTTCTTTGTGAGAACTGAACAGTTGAGGAGATGGTCAACACTCATCGTCGTACCACTGCAGAGAGGATTGTCCACTATTTTAATACGGAAAAGATGTTCGTTTAAAACAATAACTGCTAACAAGAACAAATTACCAAATCTTCCGCATCCTTCAGGACCCCTGGAGGCATATACCACCATCCACAAAATCACGCGCTCGAACCCTTCAAATGACGGCCCGGGGGAGGACAGAGAAAGGCAACTCATTAAGATTAGCATTTAATTACGGGAGACCTTCGAAGATTGATGGACGGTGAACTCCAGATAATCGGGGCAGAGCGCGTTTTGCCCGATTACACAACATCGCACCCTTAATTGGAAAAGGGCATCTTCTTCTTGAGGAGGGTTCTTCAAAGAGGGGGGGGGATTCAACCCTTTTTGGGTGTGGGTCGTTTTGGACTGGACTGCCGACGCCCAAAGTGTTGGAGAGAGAGAGACGATGTTTGTGTTGATGGCCGGATCGGTTTGGGTTCATTAACTTAGGGCTCCGTTAGGAAGTTGGTATTTGTTGTGGAATCTTTCAGTTTTTATTTCTTACCTTAGATTGGGTAATGTCTATTAGAAAGGATCGGAAGTCTACCTAGACAATTTAGCACAAGAGCCATTTGAAGTAACGATACATTTCTAGACACTTCTTTTTACTAAATCACAGATTTGTTTGAATAAAAATGTGCAAGTGCGTTTTGTGTCGGACAATTAATATTGAACAAGACGAATATCAACATTTTTTTGAACCAAATAAAGTTGACATTAACGGCCCAGGTAACTTTTCAAACATTGGTACAGGCTTACTTTTATGCCGGAAAGCACATTTGCACTTCATAATTTTGCTTTGAAAAGCCTAAGCTTAGATTTTGAGAAAATGCCTTTTGCGCCGATAAGTTGTCTGTTGATGATATGGTTTGTATTGATTTTGTTAACTTCCGCTACTCTAAATAGCTGCTTCGAAATAGAAAACCTCTATTTAGAATTGGTGCTACCAGTGCATTAGTTGTGATTTACGTGGCTACAAATAAATGAATTATGTTTAAAGTAATTTGAAATAAGAAACGAACTTTGACTTATGAAATGCTAAAACACCGCAGAATGTGGAAAACAAATTAATAAGCAGCCAATTCAACTGCCTGAAGACGACAAGTTTTTAGGCACTGCACCCTATTGCAACATAAGCAAATAAAATCAAATATTTTAAGTCTTCAACTTCAATGTTAGTAGAGACACTGTGTTTACTGATAAACTCACAAAGGCAGGCTCAATCCCTGAAAAACTATGAAATCATAGAGAAACAGTAATCATTTTTGAATAAAGACACGGGGAAGTTTGAAAATCTTCTTAATACACTTCAGATTGAAGTAATCTGCGCAATATGTCATGGAAGTACGGAAAGGGTATGTCAACAATTGAACTTGACACATTTTTCTCCCCTCTACTAACAACAATGAGACATACGAGCACGCTGAAATCCTGGTCCATTCCTTCGTCATCAAATATCAAAAAGTATTACGCGGATTTCTGACACGAGATTCTATAGTGGGGAGGGGGGTGCAACATCTTTTTTTTTAATTTTTTTAAAGGCCAGGACCCTTTTGAAAGGGGAGGCGGAAAACTTTTCCCTGGCCCTCTTCAGAATAGTAATTTCCTTTTCGTTTGGAGATGGGGGAGGCCTAAAGCTGTTTCGAAGTACTTTCCAATATTCGCACAAAAGAACAAAATTCCAACAACGATGTTATGAGTGTTGGGGGCACGTGTCCAGTGATGATTACTTCTCCAGTGGGGGTTGATGCACCCCCTGAGGGTATCTCTTTTTTACAGAGGGGGTGAGAGTGAAATATATAAAATTGTAAGACGCGAAATGTGGAAAAATCCCGAGTCATAAAATGTTCTGTAAGTGTCATTTGGATCGGTGGGGGGTCTTTTATATCGGTTTGACGGAATATCGACTATTTGTGTGAATCGATATCATCGGACGTTCGTAGGTGTGAGACAAATGGGATGGCATTTGTCTCACGCAACGGGAGCCATAAATCCACATGTGGAATGGATGCCTTTGTATGGATGGAGGTCACTAACTTTGGAATTTTCGAAGCGGAATATATTTAATTGAAATATGGTTGTCATCGGTCATATAAATTTCCTAATTATAAAAAAATACCTGAAGGGTATTAAAAATAAGGTTTTTTTTTCGTTTGACATTAACCACAAATTTTGTTTATACTTGACATTGAGTGAAATCATCATTTTGGTGACTAGCAACCCTCCAAAATCATGTTCAAGATGATAGTGGCTGGAGTTAAATTTTTTGGAGATATTTGAAAAATTATAAGCTCAAGTGAGAAGGATGAGTGTATATTTATTACCCAAAGATGTCTAATAATGGCCCCGCTTGTATGATCAGCAATTACACACGTTTTTTGCTAATTTTCCGGATTTTTCATTAATTAAATTGAAAAATATTACTGATACTTAATCCTAAAAAATAGTGAGGGAAAAAATTCAATCAATTCCTACACTTCATTGGTTAGATTTGGGAAAAGTTAAATTTTTGTCTACCAATTACCCCAAGTTACCGTTCCTTTTATTATTAGATTTGCATGAATAACGAAAACGGAATGTTACTACTCTAACATATTTTTCTCTTTATAGATAAAAGAAACAAGCCTTCTCATTTCAGAAATAGTTTCTCGAAGGCATAACACAATAAATATATTTAAACAGAGGAGAAAAAACAGGAAAAAAAGTTAGAGGAAACAAAAGATACTATCATCGCAAACGAGTACCTCAGCAATTTTCCTTTCAAATTTTCTCAAGATTTTTTTAAAAAAAAGGTAGTATAAAGAATCCATGAAGAGATAACAGAGAGCGAAAGTTTGACAAAATAATAATTGAAATTTAAATAGTTTCAGGAAAGTTAGATTTTAAAATGAAATGTAAAGGAGTGTTATGGATATAGGATAAATGTTCAAAAGATTTCCAATAAAAATCCGACAATAGTTAATAATTGTTACAAATGCGTGGTTCTTACTCGTTTTAATTAATTTTTTTTTACCTCACCAACCTTCAGCTTAAATGGCCACATTTTCAACAACAACGATTTTTTTCTTCACCAACATTAAAAAACTATTAGCGATTTCGGAATTATTAATACAAAAATGAGAGTCGGTGATAGGTTAAGCACTTGTAATATTAATAATCTGCAAAGTAGCAGTTGTGATGCTAATTACAGAAAAATATTTTCAATATAAAAAAAAAAGCTTTGCCTTTGAAATGAGTAAGCGATAACAATATTTTTGATCAGCACTTTTATCTTGTTTTACTTTTTTTCTGCGTTGTATATTTGCTTGTTCAATATCGTATTTCACAGATTTAGTAACACACCAATTACTTAACAAAAAATACCGATTTTAAGGTCCTTAAAATAATTGGTGTTTGAACATTTTCAAAACATTTTTAAAAAGACTGCTTCGGGCCCTCAAATTTCCGTTACAACTCCTTCAAATCCTCACCGTGACATGAAAAGAAAATCCAACGGCCCACTATAAGAATCAATAATCTAAAAGATAAACATGGCCGTCCCGCTAGAAACAGAGAGGAAACGATTTAATCGCTCTGAAAGGGATGAATTAAATTTATCGCAGAATGAACAGTTTTATCAGATTATGAAATGAAAGATAAAGAGCTTCCCCCTTAAAAAGGAGCCTCAAATGTGACTCTCCTATGGGGATAAGTTTTCAAATATTAAATTCTATGCACTTTTTTATAGTTATAGAGAAATCAGATACTTATTTCTGATATTCATGGCATTTTTTTTATTCATAAAAAAAGTCTTTGTGCGGATACGGGCATAAAAAACGTAAATTAAAAAGATAGAAAAGATTTTTTTTTTTTAAAAAAAAAGGAGAATTAAAGCAATTTGGCGAATTCGCATTGAAAAGTGTATTGAATTAAACGGTTTAAATGGGAAAAAATGTATGGGAAGTTTATTTTATTGAACAATAATTTGAAAGAAGGAGGATCAGTGATTGTTTGGTATTTTTATAAACTATTTTTAAATGGCTTTTCAAAGCAATTCTTCCTATCTGATTTTTTATCGTTTTTTAACAAAAAAAAAATACTGTGTAAAACTGGCATACGAGAAACGGCTCCGAGCAAATAAACGCTTATTTTTAATTAGTGTATTCCCAAGTGACTTCAGTTGAGACTCCAGGACATGTTTTATTTATTTGAATTCAGGAAAAATGTCGCTTTTTTAATATTAAATCGAGAGGAAATTATAATTTGATTTTTAGGAAAAAGAAAAATAAGTTATTTATTTGTGAATAATTTAAGTCTGAGATATAAGATAATTTAATTTGATAAGAAGCCAAATATTCGGTTAAATGAAATAAAATAGATTTAAAGATTGCAAAAAAATTATAATTTCGAAAGTAAAAAATATTTTAAATATGCACTTGTAATCCAAATATTTCTTTAAACGCAATGAATTCGGTATGGACACAAAATATTAATTATATAAACATTTTAGATTTATAAACAAGCTACAATGCAAAAAAAAGTGAATTTTAAAGGCCAGGCGATGAACTATTGTTGTCGTTTTAGGTATTATGCTTAGGTCTAATTCAAATCGAGCCGTTTGAATAGAAACAAATTATATTTTATGGACAATTCAATGAAGATATGATAACGTTAGTGCAATGAACAGTTCTAACAGTGCAACGATTGTATAAAATAGAAATTTAAGAACTGTACTTACTCTGTTCTTAATATTTTCCACCCATGGAGAGCTGCAGTCGCTGAAATCGGGAAATTCTGGCACCCATTGCACAGTCATGGCATCGCATCGCCACTTCACGCGACCTATTAACAAAGAGAAAATAGTTATTATTAAAATATATTACTTAATAGTTAAGCTTTTAAGGTACAAGCTAATTTATTGTCCGTCAATCAAAACACGTGCTAATAGAATATACTCTAGTAAGAGGTTGCTAAGCTCTAGCAAGTATTAATAAAACTGAATTAGATAACGCGTGATTGTATTTTATGCAAAGTAATTAAAATTCAACGCTTCTCCATTAACATAACCCAACACAAAATCTCATTACTCCAAAACTCCAACTTGCCCAAACCACAACCAAAAACCCAGACCAAGTTTCACACTTAAAACAAACAAAGCCAATATCAAGTTCCTCAAAAGGCACACAAAGACCATCGAAGCTTCATTACAATGCATAGCTTCCAACCTTTTTAACGGGAGTAAATTAAGTAAACGGGGGCCTTGAATGTTTATATACCTGCATTCCCATTTGGTTTGACACAGTCATGACTTAAATATTCTCTCAAAGAGAGATTTATATAACAGTTGGATGACTTTGAAATGTTTGTAAACACAGTTTCGTAATACATCACTAAATAAGTTGGGTCGATAATTAAGAATAAACTACTTATCCCGTGTTACCGCATTATACCGTGGTTACACTACCTTAAACGCTAATTTGGGCAGCGATTTGAGTGTGACCATGGTTTTGCCAAGGCAAAAAAGCCTAGTTAGATGGGTACGTGGCCTTGAGCGCCAGCTTGGTTGTCAGCTCGGAATTTCGCGGTTACATTGCCTTGGTCACTGACTTGGTTAACGTCCTAGGTAGTGCAACCGCAAGGTAGTGTAACCGCGGTATGGGAACCAAGAAAGTAAAACTCTAACCTTGGCACACTTTCATCGCAGCCCAACAAGCATTATGCTTGAGGCACTAAGTAGAGTCTGGAAAAGTGACTTAGACAATTGTTTTAAAAACCCTGTGTTATAACCTATGAAAATAGTAATTTTAAAGCAAAAACATATCCCATTGTACATGTACTCTCTCTAAACAACCAAATAAAATAACTGTCACTTCCAATTTCGTCAAACCAACTGTTAGATTTGCATAATTGAGTCAAAAGGGTAGGGCGGTTGAGGTGGCTTAACACTTGAGGCATGACCCCTTCTAATGAAGTTAAACGCAGGAGTGAACATGGGAGTGTGGCATAGGCATGTCTTGCATTAAGTAAACATGGGAAATAAGCCATTTTTACAGAGGCAGAGATTCAGTTAACATTTTTTAAAAACGCCTTCGCAGTGTCTCTGTTGATGTAATTGAGATTTGAAGAGTGCACGGAAAAACCGCTTGATTTCGTAGAAGGCTTTCCTCAATAGTATCTTTGGCGATGATAGCGAGAAATCGCCTAAACTGGTGTAAAGAAAACGATTGTTCGCTTTGTTTCACGGCAACCCTGATTCACGTTAGAGATCAGTGTACACAGTCACACGTTTGTACCGCGAATGAAGAACAGAAAGAAAAACAGGCTTCCTGTCACCAATGTCCGCCAAACAGACACAATTACGGAAAGACTCCTAAAAAATCAAGCGGTTTTCCAGTGTACTCTTCATTTGTAAGTTTGTTGTGGGTCAAAGTGTGCTGGGCTTCGAATTCGTTAACTCAATTGTAGGTTGTAATTCAATTTTGAGCATGGTAATGCTAAGTCCAATTTTAAAATGCGAAATGCAAAGGAAACGCTTATGTACGTAGTTGGCCATGAAAACAAAAGACATGCAACAAATGTATTGAATTAAAAATTTATATCAAATGGGATCTATTTGATAATGTTTGGAGATCAACCATTACTTTTGAAGATCAACGATTATCTATTAAGCTTGAGCATTGTAAAATAATAGCCAGTTTTTAGAGGGGTTTTCTTCAATAAAGCGAAAGGTTGTCCCATAATAAATACTTAAATAAATTAAAATATTGTTTTGAGTTTAGTTTGGAAATAATACATTTGATTTTTGACGATTCTCGAAGATGCACTAGTCAAAACGAAATAAAACAAAAAGCATTCATTATAAAATAAGAAGATTAAGAAAATATTAATTCTTCTTGTTCATTTTACTTTTCAAACAAACAAGGAGATTGAAAAACAAGAAGAAAAAACTTGTTTACGCAACATGAACAAAAATAATAATCATCATCCTAACAAACAGACTAAAAAAGTAGAAAAGAAATATTCAAAATATTCGAGAAAGGATTCACAAAAATTACGAAATGTCTTTGAAATCAATAATTCTCGATGCAAACAAGAAAAATGAAATGTTGGGGGAAATACTCGTGAAATTAATGATAAGCCTTACGAAACTTCTGGTAACATCGGCAGCACTGTAAAGGTTGTTTTTCCTTTCTGTTACTCAATAGCAGGTGAAACAAGTAACACGATCCCAAGTGGGGAAACGGTTGTTGGGAAATAGTTTTAAATTTTTTAATGTTCGCCACTCGAAATGTAGTAGTCTTTTTCTTTTAATAAAAATGATTTAAACTGTATTACTCTAATATGTGTTAAAATTTTATAGTATAGTTTGATAAAATGTAATGCAATCAAATATTAGTTTAGTACTAAATATGGAAACGGTTTATTTTTTTTTTAGCGCCGTTATACTTCATTTCTCAACGTCTATGTTTTTTTACGCTTTTATATATAATTTTAAGGTTTATATTTAATGAGTTTCACAAGACTTTTAAGCTAACTATATATTTAAATAAAAATCGTGAAGCAAAAAAGATATTAACCTTGTGTAATAATTGTTTGAACAAAGTAACATATGTATAAAAACAGTTTTGGGAAAATTGAGCATATACATGACGAAATATACAAGTTTCAGTACTTGGGAAGTGGTAAAAACTATTTGTAACTTTTTATACAAGTAGCATAAATTCGAAATAACTATCATTTTAAGGGAAAATATTTTTATGTTCAAACAGATTTAAAAAAAAAAATACTGTTTTTTTGTCATTTTTTGAAAATAAGTTTACAAAAACGTATAAGATTTCTCTTAGCTTCAACATCCCCTTATTTTGCTATCTACGTAAAAAATCGTAAAATCTGTACCCTAAGATTATAATATTATTCCTTCATTAAAATAATGTATATACCAAATCTTCTTTTTTGAAGTTTACAACATATCACACCTAATTATGTATCTAAAAAATCTTTAAACAAAATACCATTGTTTGAACAAAATAACATATGCACAAATAAGTTTAACGTTACAGTTAAGACCTTAAAAGGCATAATTTTCAAATATAATTTTGTTGCGAAAAAAACCCATAAGATTTCTCTCAACTTCAACAGACCTCATTTTGCTATCTACGTAAAAAAAAATCAAAAAATCTCCACCTAAACATTAAACCACCATTAATCTTTCTTTAGATCTATTTTTTACCAGGCATTAACTGATGAGAAACTTTCCCTCTTCCAACAACAACAAGGAAAGAAAAAAAAAACTCACGAACAACCTGGGAAATCTCGCATTTTAAGCACATTTAAATTCCCCCAAAACCTCACTTGAGGCCTCACAACTACATGCCGCACGGTGAGCGGAAAAGGGATCTATCTATCATGTTGACTCAATGCGAGATGAGCCACTTTTACGCGTACCATGCGATGTACCATCATCAAATCGGCCTCCATGATAAAGTGTTCCATGGTTCATCTGTAGTCTCGATTAATTGCATTTGTATAAAGTTTCGACTTTTTCCTAAAGCTAACTTTATAAAGATTGAGAAGAAAAAGTTTTCGTCATTTTTTTTTCACCGATTCTTTGTTGTAACATTTAACATCGTGTTTTTTAACTCGCAGAAAACATTGTTATTTAGGGTTTCTAAGATCCGTTGTTTTTATCGAGATATGATTCTTTTTTTTTAAGTTAGAAAGAGGTTGCTTTTATATTTGATTTATTCATTTCAATTCTAATTCAGGAGTCTTGATAAGTTTTTGTTTATTAAACTGATGTTCTCTCAAAATTTGATTTTTGGATTTTTTTAAATTTTTAAAAGATATTTAAACGTCCCTATGTAAGTAACTTTTTCCTGACTAAATCAATGTCCTTTCAAAATTTTGTCCAGTATGCCCTTTTCCCAATTTATAGAATCTTGTGAAATCGACTGTACATTAAAAAAAATACAAAATTTGACGACAAAACATCAAACTTTGTGTACAAAAAAAATGGCCATTATAATTATATTTCTTGCAAACAAAGCGCGCACATAAATAAAAAAAAACATATAACTTAAAATAAATAAGCATAACTAAATACGACGATATCAATGTCGTTCTACAATCTATAATTATTTAGCTAAAAAAAATAGGCAAAATAAATATATTTAACCTTCTTAGCATTAGATTCGGCATCTTTCTAAATTTATGCATCGGTTTTGAAGCAACATTCGTAAACAAATACATTATTTTTAAAAATATTTTTTTTAAACATTGCATATAAACCAACTACACATTTGGCCCATTTCCAGGCAATTCGGCAGTTTAAAATAAGAACAAGAATTGGAAGAGCCGCTCTTTAGAAAAATCCACTTGAACTCTGTTTCCCCTGTAAGTTTTTTCCCCGGCGCAACTTCAAAGCCCAGCAGCGAAGTTGGAACTCCAGGGGAGCAAACAGGGTCATTATCGTGCCGCAAACACCCAAAGAATAGTAATAAAGAAAGGCGAGATTTTATTTACTTCGTTTTAGAATTTTTTTTTTTTTCAAGTTCCTTTTCAAAGGTATCCCGCTAACGAAGAGAGATAGACGCTTGTTTGTAGTTTCTTATTCGAGAATTTAAAAAAAAAAAGATTCGCCGAATGCGGGTTTATTTCCGTTTCTTTCAATTTTTTTTTTAAACTTTTCATTTGAAAATACCAAAACCTATCGGAAGCCAAGTCAAAAGAGGTTAAAAGTGCCTTTTTGAAATGTCGTTTTCATAAAAAGACTGAAAAAAACGTTATTTTCACAGAAGGCTTAATAAAAGTATACGATAATAGCAACTGAGAAATTTTTCCAAACAAAATCGAGTTCGGTATACCTCATTAGTAAATATACTTTTTTTATTTAAAAGATTCAGATTCCAGATACATCCTTGCGTAGACATTTAATGATGGCAACTTGTACTCACTAAATGCACATTTTCTGAAAACATTCGAAAATCTTTGTAACAAACGTTATTTTGTAAAAATGCTTTCCGAAATTGGTTTTTATACTAAATGGAGAGACTTGATCTTTTAAAGGATGGAAAATTAATAGTGAATAGATAAAAGTATATCTAAAATACAATCCCAGTTAAACAAATCTAATTTTACGTTGATATTTGTATATCACTATTTGAAGACGTTGATTGCAAAATAAGTTAAATCACTTTTTGGTAAAAAAAATTGAGTTGGTTAGCTTTTCATACCGATTATATACGTATTGATGATTATGAGTGATTATAATCGTATGTATATATATACATACGATGTAACTTTTTTTGTGCAAATCAAAATGTTGGTGGATCCCTTCCTACAATACCTGTATGAAAAGCTAACCAACTAAATTTTTTTCAAAAGCGATTTAACTTGTTTTGCACCTGAGCTCTTCAAATAACTATTAACAATCAGTAATGAAAACCCAAATAAAGGCAACACACTTTGAATCCCGATTACCATTCACTTCAAGGAGCTCCACACTCCATTATATCATTACATTTATAAATTTCTCATTCCCCCACGACTACATATACAAGTGAATTACGAGCCCAAATGATTCCATCCTAAAGCCCTATCCGGCTTCGAGAAGTCCGGCTCAATGTAAAGACGCCTAAATCCGGCCGGGTATAATTCGGGAGAAGATACATGTAATTCCTATCTGCTTAAAATTCACAACTCCGCAGCTTTATTGTTGTTGTTATGTATCCTCGACAACACGCCTTATTGTTGCGTTAGGCTAGAATAAATGAATGTCGATCCTACCATGGAATTCAAAGAAACGGCGTTTAGCTTAGAGTTGAAAATTTTGGTATTGTTTACGCCATTTTTTAATTCAGTCTAAGTGAAAAAAATATATATTATTGATCATGAAACAAGAATTTTCGTTTATAGTTTTCAATTATATTAAATTTCCTTTTTTTTAATGTTATTTTAAAAGACGATCGCAGAATCGTATGATCAATATTATATGATCCTACGTATGAAGCAATATCGGGTGATACATCTTATATTATACTGACATAGTGATATCGACTCGATATCGAGGGATCGCCGTACGATGTTAGGTGTTACAGATGGGTTTTAAATCTAACGCCGCGTACGGATGTCATCCTTAAAAAATGCATTGGGTGCCACTGAGGTGTCACTCGTTGGAAAGTCAGCTCGACTGTTGCTCTAAATTATGACCTATGATATCCCATGACCTTTTGGATGGCCAAGCTGGGGGATCGCAAGGGATGCAGCACTTGACCGGATGGGACGGAACTCTATGTTTGTGGCCTCATGCGCCACTTGAGCGTTAGGAGACTTAAGTCCATATCCTATGACCTATTATCCCTAAACTTAACCTATTATATTCCATAGTGGAATCAGCAGATATGCGTACAAGACACGCCAGAGTTAACTTCAAGTGCGGCCGGCGTCGTAATAATTGGATGTAGCTGAAACACTGCAGATGGATTTCTGACCACGCCAAACCTCCGGGTATATTTCCATATCCCTAACACAGGCCAGCGAACAATGGAGGAACTGGATAAAGCATAGAGATAAGAAGAAGATGCTGGAGGGGCTTGGCGAGGAACAAGGTGAAGCCGTCAGAAAGTCGCCAAGGAAACCCTAGTAAGCCCAAACAAACACCTCACTCAAACAGCTCACAGCAACTTTTAGTTCATGCTAAATCCCATCAGTTTATTCTTTAAAAAGCCCTGTGGTCGGTCATTGCGCAGTTCACCAAGGGTACAAGTTCCTGGTGAAAATTTCCCTCCCCTTCAGGGACATGTCTAAATTGTGGAGGTGGCGACAGATGGCAACATCTGTCATATGTGTTTGTGTGTGTCTTGTGTTGTCCTACTTGACGATGGTTTATAAGCGGGTCCTTGCGACCAAGCACACAAGCCTGAAAATATATGTCAACCAATCCAATCCAATCCTTTAAAAGGCGTTAATTAAATAATTTTAAAAAATCAAAAAATGACTGTTTACGCATATGTAGGCTGTAGCTCGAAATATGAATTTTGAACGATGGTAACATTTACCTTCACAGGTAAGAAAAATACAATTTAACTAGTTTTTATTAGATAGTTAAAAAATCAAGTCGATGTAATAAGCCTATACAAGCTTCACAGTAGAATAGAATCCCACCTACCGCCAGCCATCCTATAAATCGGATCTCTGTACTGGAAAGAGTAGAAAAATCCAACTCGTGAAGGATGGGCCCGAGTACACTGGGACAGACGTGCTCGTTAATTCTGTGGAGCCCAAAGTCCCTACGGCGTCAGCGTATGATGTCGTTCGAAGATCCGTTGGGTGCCCGCTCAGGTGTCAACCTCGTCACTTGACCAGGGTTTTAAATTACGCGGCGTTTTTGGCTATGTTAAAGCTCCGAAAGGGGGCTAGAAATAGGCAGCCGGAAACGATCACATTACCATTACAGTAGAATAGCGCCAAATATTTCACAGAGGGTGTTTATTTGGGCTTACTACAAGGAGATCGATGGCTTCACTTAGGCAAACAAGTTTTCGTATTATTTTTGAGCGACAGCATCACCACCTTCTTCTTGACTCGATGTGAGATAAAGACCCATTTCCATATTGAAGACAGTGACGGCGAACATTAATAATTTCTTTGTATTTTGGAACAGGAGGGAGAATTGTACGAAATTATTCATCGGACTTGACCTTCCTGAAAGGATGGACGCTGACCGGTCTTATAAGGGTGGTTTTAGTCTGGTTTAAACAGGGGTGAGATAGAAGAAGGGTGGAATTTTCGACTTGATGGGATCGAATTTCAGGAAGCAAGGTGTTTACTAGGTAGAAGGTCAAGAAAGGAATGTGCTTGATACGTAATATATAATGGATAGGGTGGTGAGATATTTCAAAATTGTGATGGCTACAATGCCTTGTTCCTGTTAATTATAATACACTTTCTATTATGATACAAATTGTATGACTACCTTATACTCTTGTGTAAGGGCATTATAATTCATAACTAAAAAAAAGTATACATGTTTTTAAATCTTTTTCACAATCAATAGAGGAAGAATCCCAATTTTGAAAACGTATTGGAAAAAGCATAACATCTAAGTTCTATATAAATTTATGTTGTGGTTTGGTGTTGAATTTACAATACTGAGTTTCAAGAACGTCATTATATTGGAAATATTTCTTGCGATAGAATCTTTTTCAAACTTAGGAAACAAAGGCAGTTTCTTTATAACATCAAAAAAAGTTAACGTTCTGTATGCCACAAACAGACCTCAACAATGTCAATTCGGGAGAAAAATATATATGGTGTGGTATTGTGGAGCCCCAGGCGAACTTCAAATTGCCGCCCACAATTCCAATCACAATTCGTCGCCCTGGAGCAGAGTTTGCCTTGGGAAGCACCAAAATCCCCAAGAGTTCGATTGATGTGCATCAACCATAAACTTTAACGCAAAGAGACTCCTAGCAAACATCGGACCTTATTTCTGGAGCTCAGAGCCAGACTAGCCTAAGTCCATTCCTAAAGTTCATTGACTAACTTAATAATAATGATGATGTTCTTGAATGATCCTTATTATTACAAGAAGAGAAAAAAAAACAATATAAAAATACTACGGCATACCAAGGGTGTTAAAATCTCGTAAAAGCGAACATTTTTTTTTTTTTTGAATCTAACAAAAAAAACACAAATAATAAGGAGGAACATAAAGCAAAGTGCCAATTAAGGCTGGTAATACGGATATGTATTAAAATCCTTTAAATTAAAGAGAAAATAGATATATAGGTCGTGGATATTGATTAAAAAATCTACAAACTAATTTTTTGTAGACATAATAATTTTATTTATCAAGAAAATAGTCAGTTTATTATATAATCGAGGTGGGGGGAGAGAGAGATGTGTTTGATAAATACAGTTTACCATAAACTTGTATCTGAAGCTTTTAAAAAATTAAAGGCGGTTAAGTATAAATGTACAATGAAATGAATTTAATATTATTTTTCGATAACTCAGTTATTATTTCTTAGTTTATTACGTCTAGCTGCCAGGTAAACGTTTCATCCAAATTTTTTCAGGAACAATAACTGGAAAAACCTCAATTTTTGTGACTTACATAACTCTAGCTCTACAGCAGCAATGCTCCTACACCAAATCCACCGATGCTATTACAATGGCCTCAGGGCATACCAAACCCCCCCCCCCCCCCCTCTTTGTTTACATAGTAGGTGGTGGTCCTTTTTATGTTGACCGCCTCGCAGCTTTTTCCCGTAGTCTCTGAAAATATCAATGGGGGTAAACGTTGCACCCCACCGTCTAATTTCCATTTGTGATTGCTGGTAGGGAAACGGGCTTTATATACCATCACCTGGGGTACACTAAAATACGCATACACCGCGGGGGAAATTACAGTAATTGCTTCCAAAAGCTACCCATGCGATTGGTGTCTGAGATCCCACCCCCCTATCCCATGGGGGTGTAGGGGGGTGTATGGAATGCAAGATTGCATAAATAATGATTTTATAGCCTTTATCTAGAAAAAAAAATAGTCTGGAACGCTGTTGTAATGTGGAGAGATACCCTGCTGTGGAATCAATTATTCTATTGGTTTGATCGCTAAATAGTTTTTGTTTTAGTTGTTTTCATTCCATCTGGGTATGGGACCTTAAAGGTACAGGGTGAGGCAAATAAAAGAGATAGGAATACGTTGAAATGCTTGGCGAGAAAAACTCTTGAAGCCGCCCGAAACCTGTTTTTGCATTGGTTGGATCGGATTAGCTTCACATTAGAGCTACTCATAGACTAGTGGCGAGTTCATATCTTAGTTCGTATTGTATGAAGACGTCTTTTAATGCAAATTTTGTGTCTTGCAATCAATTTAGAAAGTTTTCTATTAACAAAAAACAATAAGGTCCAAATCTCCAGGATAATAACGACCAAATTAATAATCACTAGTGGGAACTTTTTTTTATTAGCTCTACAAACCTTGTTTAGATTTCATTTCAACTAGCTTCTCAAACCAGCGTAATTGCCGGCAAATATGTCGCCAAGCGTTTGTTTGGGCTTAATATTGAAGCAATCAACAGCTTCAGTTAGAAAACCTGTTTTTGTATAGGTTTCTGACTTGGCAACATTTCTGTCGTATTCTTATCTCTACGTTGGGGCCACTTTTATTTGCCTCACTCAGTAGTTTTCAATGGTGTGTGATGGAAGTTTTATTGGGATGCTTCTGTATTTTCGATTATTCAGAAGGGGTGTGGGATGGGTTTTTTGCCGTTCCCATCGGTTGGTGGTGCAGTTATTGGTTTGATAGCTCGATCGACGTGGGTGGTCTGAGATGGGATAATGTGCTATTACTGTAGCTTATTTTTTACTGTAACCCGGGCCCACTCGCTTACCAAGCGAGTGGACCCGGGTTCGAATCCCGGAAAGGCATGGATAATTCTGCTGTTCTGGGTACATGCGGAGAACGTGCTCGTAAAATCTGTGGGTCCGAAAGTCCTGTGGTCTGTCATAGCGCAGTTTACCATGGGTGCAGGTCGTTTGGAGAGAAAATTGAACCTCCCCTCCAGCGACATGCCTAAATTGAGGAGGTGGCGCCATCTCGGAGTAGAAGTCAGACATCCACTCTCTCATGGTTACCTACTAAAGGCTTAGTGCCAACCGGATGCTACTGCAACCCTTTTGCCGTCCATGCTACAGCCTGGAGGCGCACGACAACAACAACTGTAGACCGTTAGTACATCTGTACATTACGACACAAATAAAAACTATTACAATTTTGTCTAACATTGGCTGCGTAAGTACTGGAAAAACTGCAAATACTACATCTGAAGCTCCACTTTCTCATTGATACAAGAGCTGGACTATAACAGGCAATTGGTGAGAGTATTTATATCATAGTGGTAAAATATGGATAGTTGCAAAGACAAAAAAAATCCATTTGGATTGGTTCACTAGACAGCTCAACTAAGACCGTTAGTACATATATTCATTTCTAGCAGTATGCTCCCGCCTTACTGGGAACCCGTTAACTTCGCATTGCTTTCTTTTAGAGGCATGTTTACTTTTGAAAATACACTCAAAATCAAAACAAAATTAAATTCGTGTTGGCGCATGCGCACTTAAAGAAGCAAACACTAATACAGGATGAAGCAGCCTTCGGGCGGGCGCATATCTCAACAAAACTCAATCAATCAAACTAATAGAGGATGGCGTCAAGCCCCCATTTCGGCCCGGTCCATGTATTTTCAAGCCCTGTTATGGTCCCGCAATTCCACGTGGATGACGTTTTTTTAAAACTAATTATATTAATTAAAAATCACAATCAAATATGAAAAAACTAAGCCTCAGGTGCACACGTAGGTATTAAACGGAATCTATATTAAAAATTTCGAATTTTTAGAGCAGTCTAAGTAGGTCTTTTGCGATCCACAGACATACACACCAGACAGACTCTTTCTTTTATTATTATAGATAACAGAAAAGTATCATAATTATGCTGGACAAGCACTTTGAACACTGCTGCGTATTCTATTTTTTCCTCTTTTTAAATGTTTTTATTGTTTGTATAGTTCTTTAATTAACGATCTTGATGTTTTAATATTTCTCCAAATGTTTTCAAATAAACTATTTTGTCTATATTTTAACTTATTTCTGTAAGTGCCCCCTATGATTGAGATTTTTTCCTGTGGTAGTAACACAAAAAATAATAAAATAAACACTGTTTAACTTACCATTTCCTCCTCCGGGGCACCTGTGTAGAGCGACGTGTCCGGCTCTCGTCCAGTTCCAGAACAGACCCCGTGCCTCGGTGGGAAAGCAGGACAGGGTGTTGTGAGGATCATCATCCCGATTGTCCGGACTCCAACGAGACAGGTGCACGGTAGAAGGTTCTAGGAAAAAAATATGGAATTTCAATTAATACTGTTTTTTTTAACAATAACAGTTATTTAACATATATACACTTAAAACAAACGATCGATTTTAACTCAGTCTGAGTTAATTTCCACACCTCCAGTCTTGAAAATGCACTTCCCCGAAAGGAGTGGATTCTTTGTGTGTTAAACCTCCGGCAGGATCACTCCAAACGAGTGATTTTGACTCAGTCTGAGTTAATATTCACTCCGTTCCAGTGTCGAAAATGCACTTCTCCTACTGGAGTGGATTTCACTCTTTTGTTTTAAGAGTGTATAATCTTAATGAAATATGTTAGTTCCATTGAATGAATAATTTAGAAATTTGCATATCCAGAGAAATGTTTAAGGAACCATAACTATTTCCCCAACTGCTTTCAATCACATTGCTTCTTAACAGTTAAGAGACTTATCAAGGGTTTGACCCAAAATATAGAGCCACATTCCCCGCTGTTTAATTAATGTAATATGTGTGGATCAATAAGTCATATGATAAAGCATATTGTATTAACATATACTCTTACCTGACAAGGAACATCGCATTCAATCAAGCAAAAAATGTTTCGATCGAAATATAATGACTTAAAAAATTTAAACATATTGCAAAAGTGAAACTTTTTACCTTATTTTTTAAAAATTATACCCAAAAATAAAACTTCTTATTGATGATGAAAATGAGACAACCATTGTGTCCCTTCAAAGTATCAGAAAACTAAAGATTCCAATATTAACATACGACGACACATAACACGAAGAAAACATCAAAGAAACGCCATCAAACAAAAAAAGACACAATTACCTATAAATCGATAATTACTTGTTCAACGACACCAAAAAAACACCAGCTGGATATTATTATTTCCATCATCGACCAAGACATATTCAACCCCAACCAAAAAAAAAGATTGGTAAAAAATAAGATATTAATCTTCCACGTTTTATCTAGACAAGATAAAAAATGACTTGATGACGCCGAAGACCAACCCCCCACAAAAAACTTTTATATGAAAAGACAAAAGAAAAACTGTGGCAGACACCCGACGACAAGATAGGCCGTGGTTGATCGTAATTAAAAGCTAATAAAGTCATCTTTTTCCTTGGCATTAACCGAAGCTTTGTCCCGATCACCGATAATTCCCCGTGTTTAGCCCCTTCTACCGCAAAGTTGGTAATTGTTTTGACTTGGCTAGAGCCCTGCTGTTGATAATGATGAAAAATAAACTGTTCGCTTTTTGTTGTATAAAATAGTGGCCGTGTGGTTAAAGGAATCCGCCTCAGGATTCAGTCTTCTCAGGAGTGCGGGGGGTTCGAATCCCACCTACTGCCAGTTGCCAGTCATCCTATAAATCGGATATCTGTACTGGAAAGAGTAGAAAATCCAACTCGGGACGGATGGGCCCGAGTACACTGGGACAAACGTGCTCGTTAAATCTGTAGAGTCCAAATTCCCGACGGCGTCAGCGAACGATGTCGCTCGAAGTTCCTTTGGTGCCCGCTCAGTTGTCGACCTCGTCACTTGACCAGGGTTCTAAATTGCGAGGCGTTATTGGCTGTGTTAAAGCTCCGAAAGGAGGCTAGAAATAGTCAGCCGGAATCGATTACATTACTGTATAAAATAATAATAAGTTTGTTTGGTTGAATGATAGACATACTAAAGCTAGGTTTGTAGCGGCTAGCCGTACATACAATCTCAAAAAATATATACACGCTAGATTGCGCTGGTTTACTACACTCCTTGCCAACCTAAGATGGGTAAATAGAAATATACTGTGGAGAAGATCCTTCCGCGGATGTAAAGAGTTCCATAAATTATTTGTGAATCCATCCAGAAAACATGTCTAAAACATCAATTTCGTTTAAGGTCTAACAGATTTGAATATTATTTGAGAAAATTTGGCAATTTTATCTGAATGAAAAGTGTACTTTGGTTAAATTGTATTCAGATCATTTTGTATGTAAATATTACCTTACAAGAGTTTCCAACTAACGGACCAACCGTGCTTTTATATCTGCCTTTACTCTTTGTTTTTACCCAAGCTAGGTTGGCAAGGAGTGTACTGCGTTACTACCAATCACCAAGATTATATAAAATACAATTTAAGACAGTAAAATGAAGAAAACTTAAGTTACATAAGAAGTAACAGTGTGAATGTTACCTAAAACACATAGTGTGAGTGAACTGCAGTCTAAACCAGGATCCTTTATTTAAATATTAATCGTTTTTAAGACTTAACTGGCGATGAAGATTTTGCATTTGCTTGTAAAAGCTGGATGATTCTAGCCAATAAAAATTAATGAATTTTAAAAAAAATCATTGTTAATCGTTACGTTTGGAAAGAATATTTTATGGAACCCCCAAAAGATGCTATAAAACCATTTAAACCATCAAACGTCAGTTATAAACAAATTACACAAACAAAAATCAGTGGCATTTTATAATTTGTTAAATTACTGGTAATAGCTCGTAAAACTGCACAAAAATATTTTTTTTTAAAGTTATTAAGATATAATCACTCATCTCCCTGCAAAAAACTTAATCGTCCCCTATCTATCCTTATCAACCCATAAAAAGATTATCAACCCTTAATGTCCTTTTATAAGCGAAAAATTAAACCATTCAATCTATCTCCGAAATGACGAACTCCATCGGAGATAGGTCCAACGCGAAAATCAACATTTGCAATTCATTACGTCCCTGTCTGTCCATTAGAAACGAGAAATATCATTACGAAAAACGGTTTGCCCCCTTAATAACAACGCCGCCCGAGCAAATGTTGGATCGACATCGGGATTTAATAAATGATGCGACAATCGTACTTTTCTCTCAATTACACGGCTCTTTCTGTTAATGGACTAGACAGAAATATATTTATGAATGGGAAATGTGCATATTCGATGTCGCTTTGCCCATAAATGATGTCGGCCGACTAATGCGAATTACAATAAAACGAAACATGGATCATTGCAACGGGCTTTTGATAACTCATTTCAGCCATAATAAAAAAAATTACGCAATCATTAATTAAACATGGTAATTTATGTTAGATGTCAAACAAACATGCATGGTTTGTATATCATTAAAAATGATATTTAGGATGGACAATAATGTAGAAAGTTACTTCATATTTTTTTTTTTTTTGCGAAAAAAATTAAATATGTCGAACTAATATTTTGTACAGGAATAAATTTCAAGTTAACCTTTTTCTCATAGAAATCATATTTTCTGATAATATATCTTATTTGAATGATTCAACTAAACCACATTCTAATCACTAGCGTCATGGTAGGTGACGACACTGTTTTAAACATCCGGATCACCAATCAACGTTTAGCTTATTCAAGAAATAATCTTTCTTTAAAACCAACAATCTATAAATAAAAAAATAATATTAACTTATAACACCATATCAATAAAACAGCCCATTCATTCCTAAGCAAACCCATGCCCATCCTCATAGTTATCCCTTACTATAGTCCCCGTTATAATGAACGTTAAATACATTTCCCATTGTCGATAGAGAAATCATCTTGGTATTATGATGGCGCAAATAATGTTTAAGTGAACTACTTTTAAGATCACCAATTAAGTTGTACATTTCAAAATTTCACGCCAAAGGTATTCATTAAACAAAACAAATTCCTTCAAACCTATCAAAGGTCTAACACGTCTAACAGCAAAACAACGGAAGTGCATACATTCATGAACAAACTTGTGCACAACAAAAAGATGATACCGCTCGTCCATCCTCATAGATATCCTTATACCATAATCTCCATTATGATGAACGTTAAATACATTTCCCCGCGTATCTTGCGAGGGGCAAATTACTCCTGATATCATATATGGCACCAATGCTTGCATGAATAAATTAATTTCAATACCCTGATCACCAATTAAGTGGGGCCCGGGTGGCCTACTGGTATGGTATGATACATATATATTCCAGCTTGTGTGCTTGTTTAGAGAACCGCTTATAAGCTTTCGTCAAGTGGGACATACACAGAAAGAAATTTTACAGTCACTAAGAAATGAATAACACATAGACAAATAACAACATTTATTGACTGTCACAAACATCCATGCCTGACCGGGATTCGAACCCGACCCCAGCAGCTCCAATGGCTAGTTCACTAACCATTCAGCCACCGAGGCGGCTGGCCTACTGGTTAAGACAGCTGCCTCCGTAAACAGTCTGTGCACTGTACCGGGTGCGAGTTCGATTCCCGCCTTCGCCCTGGGTGTAGTTTATCTCTCCGCGACAGTAAAAATTCTTTCTGTGTCTGTCGTACATGACGAAGATTTATAAGCGGGTCTCTGATCAAGCACACAAGCTGGAATATATATGTCAACCCTACCAATTAAGTTATCAATTTCTATACCTTCAAACCCCTCAAAAGACCTACAACATGCCAAAAGAAAAAAAACAGAAGTCCATATATTCCTAAATAAACTTATACCTAACAAAAAGATAATACTACCTCTCGTCCATATCCTCATAGATATCCCTACAATAATCCCCGTTATGATGAACGTTAAATACATTTTCCCGTGTGTAATTCGATAGGCTCGACCCTACTGATATCATCTTCCAGGAGGGGATTGATACTAAAAGATTTAAGATGGGAGATAATGGAGGGCCTAATCCTTTCCTGACCACTCTTTTTCGGCTTGTTTGTGGACTTTTATATTCCTTATCGCATGGATAGAGAGGTTCAGTTAATAGATATTCTGCTTTCGGAAAGGAACTGTTCGGGATTTTGTTTTCTGTGCAATTTTTTAATATTAAATGTGAATGTGTCACTACTTTGTGTATTTCAGTTAGGTTATGGATGTTTTATTTGATTTTTATCTGTAAAAATATTGATACGTTTTTAAACATGTATTTCGAGGGTTATTTAGGTAACATCCAGGGATATATTTTTACACTCTCAGAAATAACACTTTCATTTTTGACGATTCATAATCCTCAAGCCTCACTTCGTTAATTTTGAGGATTGTTTCGTCAAACTATCATCGTGACTTTTGAGTAAACGCGAATCCTCACTTTTACGATAGTGATTTGACGATTATGTATCTTGATTTTGAGGAAACTGAATCTCATTGTTGTACTCACATGTTCGAAAATGACGAAATATTTCTTTAGATTAGACGACATTAAAATCCTCATAAAAATGACGATTCAAATTTCCTCACTTTGAGGAAACGAAAACTCGGAGCATTTGCCAGTAACGGAATCGTCAAAAAAGGAAAATTTCGTCGTTTTTGAGCATTCATTTTTAGAGTGTAAATAGGTTGCATAGGCTACACCAAAAAATTTAAAAGAGTCGGTAATTTTACATTACAATCAAGAATTTAATCTACTATTGTAACACTAGTAGCATCTGTATACATGCGCAGTGTCATTCAAGAGTGATTTTTTAATAAAGCATTTTCAATAGCTATTCATATTGATGCGTACATGTAACAACAAACGACAGTTTTGTATTCGAATAAAGGAATTCTAAAGACTGTCTACTTTAAAAAAATATTATACATAAAAAAGTTTCTAAATTTAAATATTTGGAATGATTTCAAAAAAAGGAAAAGTGCCACAGATATTTTTTGTTACCACTCCACGAAACCTCCAGCTACTAAATACAAAAACATATAATAATACACAAGAATATTCTAAAGAACATTTAATGGTACACGCATGGGATTCTAGATGGAACATTTGTGTGGGTTTTTTTTTCTATTTTCTGAACTATTTTGATTACAAGTTTGGAAGAAACATGATATCACGGCTGGTAGCAAGCTTACAAAGTGATTTACAAAACATAAAAATATTATATGAATCCCTCTCCACAAAATAAAATCAGCCGCATCGCATGCGTGTTTCTTTTCATGACTTTTTTCTTCCGAAAATATATAAACCCTTCTCCAAAATAAACAGACATCAAAAAATAAAAACTAACTATAACTTTAACAAAAAAAATAAGATTTATAATACGTGGATGCAGTATGTAATTTCCCTCCTTTTTACTATTCCAAACATGTTCCATTGATGTGTAAAAAAAACTACATATATACACCCTTGACTATTCCTAAATATGCTAAGCCTAATGCGAGAACTTTCAACTGGTTTGAACCATAATGGCAATAAGTTAGATAGTTTTTTATACATCTTTTTTCTCCTAACTTTTACCATAAACATAATACGCCCTCTTTATTCCAGTTTTTCCAACCATCAGACTTCTGAAAAGAAGAACAAAGTGCTAATCATGACTTTAAGAAGAGTTCTCAACGAGGGAAATCATGGAGATGCATCAAACACCATCCATTTACTTTATTTCCGAGTATTCGGTGGCAACGCAACAACCGCTGTTTATTTTTATGCATCTAAGAGTCTTTTATCTGGCAACTTTATACGCATATTTTCTTTTTATGCATAACACTTCCTAACATGAAGTGAATTTAAATTAGGTATTTATACAGTTTAACAAAAAAAACATGTTATTTTTTCCTCTTTTTCCGACCAAGACTTTTTCTTTTCGATCTCTTGAAAGTTTTATTATTAATCTTTTAAAAGGAGAGGAATTTTAACTTCATTAAGAACAAGTCATTCTCTGCATTTTGAGTAAATTAGGGGTATTTTTTCACGTACCATACGCTGCGGTGGTTTTTAAAATACCATATCGTACTTCATCAGCCACTTTTAACGACATTATGGAATTTTTTTTTTCTCCTCTGGTTCGGTTTATCCTCCTGAGTAATGTGATTATGCTAATGCAGTTATTAAGTTACCACAAATACGTTTCTACGTGCTTCTAATCCTGAGCTTAAAACAACACTCGATCCTCACGAATGTACCGAAAAATATCTTTATTCAATTTACCACCAGGACTAACCATTCCCAAAAAGCATTAATATCACAAACCATTTTGCAATCTAAAAGTTAAATTAACTGAATGATTGTTTAACTTGATTGATTGTAGTTATGGATTAAAGAATAAATAAAAAAGTAGCAAATTGTTTCAAACAATGACAAAAAGATTTTTTTCCATGTACATAATTCTTAAGCTATTTTTTTTAAGCATCGGCTTTTCATTAGAAATCCGATTTGAATTAAGCATGTTTGTGTTCATTATTTATATTTGAATAAAAAAGCACCCATAAAAATTCTTTTCAAAATAACAAAAAATTTTAAAGATAAATAACAATCATTTAATTTTCTGCTCTTGGTTTAAACCAGTAGCCCTAATATTAAAAAAAAATTAAAAACTAAGATTAAAAAAATCTAAATACTTTTAATTAGAAAAAAAAGTCCATTAGTTAATGGTTTTTTCCTGGAACAGTAACGAAAATAATGAGATTTCATCCGTCGTTTTATTTATGTATTATAATTATTGCGGTGGCAACGGTGTGAAACGACGGAGGGGGGGAAAATCGTTTTTTTTTCCTAGAGGAAATGAACGAGTGAAGCTATTGGAGTTTTATGCTTGTGATTGTGGGTTAATTTAAAGGGCAGTTTGAGTTTTAATTATTAATAAACTTTTTTTAAGCTTGTCTTTGAGGTCAAATTATGTTTTTTTTTACATATTTACTTAAAAGCTCTACTAGATATGTCTCTTTTTTTAATTTGAGCTTAAATATATTCATATTTAATGTTTTTTTTTTCGTCCAAAACAGCGATGAAATGTACATTTTGATAATGATATGTATCACACACTAATAAAGACATTTATTTTACAAATGATAAATTAAAAGTCAATGAAAATAATATCATGTCATAATGTAAAATTAATACTTTATTTTTATTTAATCATTATATTGTAAAAACAAACTCCATTTGAAAAAATACGAAATAAACTATTTTTAAACATACCTTGATTGAAGCCATATATTTCAAAGTTAAGATCATCTAACGCATATTAAAAAAATATTTTAAAGCTGTTTATCCGATAATGTTCTAACTTTTACAATCTAGCTTCATAAAATAGTGAAGACACTGACTTTAAAAGACTTTTGCTGTAAAAAAAGCAAACCTTTCGCCGGACATTGCTGACATTACCCGACACTCCTTCATTATTTTATACGCTGGTTGCGTTCCTTTGAGAAGATTCTAACTGCCTGATTTCGAATGAATTTGAAAATATACTTCGATAATAAGAAGTGCTCTAGAAGCCTGTAAATTGTCGGAATCATTTAAAGGTCCGACAAAATCTTGAAATATTTAATTTTATTCGCACTCGAACAAAAAAAAACCTACACTTTTTGATTTATTTGAATGATAAACTTTTAACACAAAATTTGAAAGTTACAAGTGCATAATTTTAAGTTATATTGGACATAAATAAACGAAAGCTAATAATAAAATAAAATACTTATACTTATACTTCAAAATTATATTTTAAAGTTTACATCGAAATGCATCTAAGTAAGTCTAACTTAAGCTATATGTAGATACCATAGTTTATTTTGTTATGGTAATATTCTTTTTATTTCTAAAAACTATTTCGAAATACCTTGCAAATATTTTATATTAAATTCACATACAAAGAATATGGATAGATTTATTTTTTTTGCGTATTTTATTATCCCTTGAACATGCAAATATGAAAGCAATTACCAATGCACACGACTCACCCATTTTTTAATTGTCACTTACAACAATATCAGCTCAACAGCACCCATAGTGATCCAACCCACTATTCAGTAACAAAAGCCGCCGACAGTAAAAAAAAAAATCTTTAAAAAAAAAGATAATTTTGAAAGGGTACGTTAAAATCCCAACATTTTATAGGGCGTCGCCTCGCAACAGATTTCAACCGGGTTTAAGGGTCCCATCAATCTGCGAATTAAGGGGGAATGGGGGCGCTGGACCGCGGGTCTCCAAAGCAAAGTGCATCAGTGTTAATCCAATGAAGAAAAACATATTTTCGCTGCCACATTTTACCGGAAGTGCTGAGTATTTTTACAAACGGATTTTTTATGTGATAAATGTAGCTAACTTACAAGTCTGACAATCCCCCTTTTTGAAATTAGTTACATTTTTTTTCAATTTTAAATAAATAATTTTACGAAAAATATTCGGAGCAATTTCAAAAGGTGGGTAGATAGAGACCTGTAAGTCAGCTACATTTAGTATTTAAAAAAAAACTTTTGTAAAAATATTTAATACAGCCGGAGAGATGTGGCAGAGAAAATAGTTTTCTCCCAAATTATATTAGCACTGAGGCACTTGAGTTTGGAGACCCGCAGTCTATCGCGCCCATTCCCCCTTAAGGGGGACCCAGAGTGACGAGGGCCCATAAATAGCAGCCTTTTAATGCGCAGAGGGCTCGGCGCTAATAAAGGTATGACGGAAACTGGCTGCTGTTAGGCCTTGCGTGGGTGCTAAAGGGCGAAAGGATTCCCAGTTTATTATGCCTTTTGGGCTTCAGGACCTTTTTTAATGTTAATTATGGCGTAATGTGCTGATTTTATATGAATGGCTAAGTCGAAAGATGGGTTAGGTCCGTTGAAGGATTTCCTTAGACGCTATTACCTTTAAAATTTTAGTAAAGAAGTATCTTGAAGGGAAATCGTCCAGAATACATGACCCTTTTTTAACACGCAACTTTTCAGATGAGGGAGGGTTTAATTGAGTTTTTTGTGGGTTTTTTATGAGGAGAAGATTTTTTTTACATTTATTGTTAAAATGTTTCATGATGGTTCTTGGGTTTTGTCTTATTAATGGTTTTCGGATATTACTAAGGATACGTTTTTGTGCGTTTAGTGTTATTGGATTTGTGGCAATACAGTAAAAAATAATGGGTCGTATTCTTAAGTATTTTTTTTAATGAAATAAGGTTATTAAAAATGCGTTCATAAATCTAATTGACGTTTTTATTCACATTTTTATAGATATTCAGCGCATAAAAACAGTTTAAAATATCTATTATTTTAGTTTTATGAGTTCTAAGCATCGATTTCTATAACAATGAATAGAGACTCAGCTAATGTTTTCCAGTTTTACATGAAAGCACTCTAAATGAAAGCAAGTGCAATAAACATTATCGTCATTTTGAAAATAAATTCGTCTAAACTCAAAACATTTTCAAAAAGTCATAATAGTGTAAAAATATTATTTTTGCATACTAAAGAAATTAAACAATTTTAATGCTGGTGATAGGCAGCGAAAATTTATTCATACAAAAATAGTGAACATACTATTTTAGTTTTTGCCCTGAGTGATTGGAGAAGAAAAAAAAACTTATTTGCCAAAACATCAGTATTTTTGATAAACAAGAAACGAAAAACATAACATGATAAACAAGAAACGAAAACATAAAACAAGAAACGAAAATTATCTTAAAGCTTTTACGCAAATATCATTAGTCATTGATATTAATCAAACCGAATTTAATTTAAGGATTCCATAGCTAACATTTATTTCACCTCATAAATATCACTAAACTTGATCCCAACCCCCATTCCCTACAACCCTTAAACAAGCAACGTTCGTGTCCGAACGATCGTCCGTAAAACATCGCCAATTTTACTCTGCAAGCAGAAATGGGGCCAATTTACGACCAATGTGGTCTTCGAGCCCTAATCGTAATTGGCAGTAACGATTCCGTTCTATGCATGTCCTCAAAGTACCTGGAAATAACAAACATTTAGGTTTATTTCCCGGTTTTATACCTGTCGTTGTGCGTCTGGCTTAATTTAGTTGGATGTCCGTGTCAGAGTGGCCCCATAACGTTTGGCGATATTTACCATGGTTTATTTTAACGACTGAGATCTTTTTTTTATGCCGATAGCTCCTTTTTTATGCCTATAGGTAGGATTTGAAATAGAGTTATTAGACAATGTGTGTATGTATACTAAGAACAAAGTCCAACTGAAGATGGTGAAAATGGTAAGAAGCGAATTAAGTTCATGAAAAAATAATTTTATCGAAACAAAACAACAAAAAAAACTTTTTAATTTTATACAATATATCTATTTTGGTGGAAATTTATAGCATTGAAAGCGTTTATTTGATATATTTTTCGTTTTAAGTGCATAAATACAGATGAGTTTACTGTGTATGTATGACTCGGGTATCTTGAAACTTCATATACGCAGTTTAATATTCTAGTTTTGTTAACTGTGACCCCATAACCAGTTCGACGCTCTTCGAGAATTCTGAGTTCCAAAGACGATAAAGCGTCGGCCTGAAGACCAAATCTCGCTAACCATTTTCTATTTTCTGCATTGAGTAATTGGAGATGAAAAATTTTATTGAAAACGGAATATATTGGCTGCTAAGGGTATCCAGGACCCGACAATTGACCTATACAACGCTCGTCAGGAATTCTGTATTCCCCAGACGGTTAAGCTATTGGCCTGAAAATCACATCTAGCTAGATATCTTCATTGCTTTTAGCACAAAGTGGTTCGGTAAGCTTTGATCCAAAACGTCGTTATTTTTGATTTCTGTGCTGGTGTGTGGGGTATGAAAGTCTAAAAGACCTCAATGAAATGAAACATTAACAAACTAAACTTCTAAATCAAGCAGCAGTTGAAGGTTTTGGAAAAAATATATCACCTGCAGTTGAAGTCTCCGGCGTCCCACCCATCACCGCCATCAAGCTATCCACCATCGTTGTCGTCAACTCCACCAACACTGACCCGACGGTCGTGCTGACGGTCGCGACGGTCGACG
Organism: Hylyphantes graminicola; assembly: GCA_023701765.1. Lineage (NCBI taxonomy): Eukaryota > Metazoa > Arthropoda > Arachnida > Araneae > Linyphiidae > Hylyphantes > Hylyphantes graminicola. The sequence goes on along the minus strand of CM043117.1, from coordinate 49,765,380 downwards.
ACGCCTGCGACGTCACAGGCGCCGACGTCGACGTTGACGTCGCTTGCTGGACGACCGGGGGAAGAGGTTGCGGTGGATGGTGAGGGGGGCGAGCGTTGCGGGTCACGGGGATGATGATGGAGGGTCGGCTCGTGCTTGTGCTCGAGCTCGTGCTGGTTGTGGTGCTGGTGGATGGCGTCACAGCAGATTTTTCTAGAGGGGCGAATAAAATCATGTAGAGTGGTTTTAATATTCAATGATTTCATAGAAAATTTTTATAATAATAAACTTGACAATTTCATGAGAAGGTTCGCCCTACGTGAGGTTCAGTATCGAGGCACACAACTCAACTATAAACAGGTACTATTAATTCTAGTTAATCATCTGTTTTAGTAATGTGAAGTACCTCTTCGGAGGCTCTGGCAAATATCTTCCGTGGTATATCAGCGCACACGACAACAACAGTAACACCAAGTATCTATTTTAGATTGCAGTTGTGAAAGTGTCTAAACTTGGTATCATTGTTCCGTTTCGGAGTTTTGTGAACTATTAAGCCTAATTTCGGGTCAAAACAATTTTGGAGTTGTTCTGTCTCTCTTGGTATTTAATTTTTACAGAGTACCTATTGCTGTTTATCAAATTTTAAAAAAAAACTATATAGACGAAAGATTGATTACCTGGAACGCATTGGTAATGGGCTTCCAAATACTTTGGCGTACCCGGACAGGGATCTCCAAATAACGTGGGTGAAGCAGACAGACTGCAACTGTTCTTCATACCACACCTGTAAAAGAAAATATAACTTGAATTATCACTACGAAATGATTATGCATCATTGTAATTTTCTAGCTGTCCCTGCATCAATTGTAAACACAGCTTATTGTTACCTACATTCTACTATCTATTTCTTACATTGTTATCAAATCCATAATTATACAAATAATATTCAGCACTACGAATTTCAGCAATTTTTTCCAAGCACGTATATTGAGTACCGTGACATTCTCACCGTCTAAGACCACATTTTCAATGAAGTGGTCATCACTTTAACTCCATGTTTGTCACATACCTTATTCGACAGATATATTATTTTACTTTATCTTCTTATTTGAACTCGTTACTTCTCATTGCCTATATTGATAATCTGTATTTAATATAACAAACCAAAAACTTTTTTTTATTAAATATAATTACAAAAGCCATTCAGCCGCCTCACCTGATTAATGTCACAATAACAAGTAAAAGAACAACGATAATAATAATTTATCAATTAAAAACAACAAAAACGGCGACGCGTCTACTTAACCATCCTACGAACCATGTATCCTAAGCAAAACACGAGTATTCTGCAAAAGAAAATTACCCCAAAAATTGAATATAATTGAATGTAAATGCAGATTACACGACGCATACATCCGTGAAGATACTCATATCCCAGAGAACCACCTGTTGTATTATAAAAAAATACCTATGTCCAGAGTTATAACATTGGACATAGGCCCCTCAAGCATTTTCTTTAAATCTTGGCATGGAAGATTCAGAAATGCTTTTTTAACTTGGAAGATGACAAGGGGAAATAGACAGAGGGCATCATCACCTAGATTTTACGCTTTTTTGGATCTCGATGATCGTTGCTTTTGTAGCAGGGCTGCCACTGGTAAATAGCATTGAAAATAGTTGCTTTAGTAGCCTCAGATGTAAAAAATAGTAGCCAAAATAGTATCCTGGGATACAAAATAGTAACCAAAATAGTGGCCATAAGAAAGACGATTAATCATGGGAAATGCAACATTTTTAAGTTCAAAAGGGCTGCAATTTTATTTAACAAGAAAACAAGTTATAAAATTAATGCACAGTACAGAACATTCCAAAATTTCTGTTGTAAAACATTTTAGAAATTAATAGTAAGGAAAAACAAATTCGAAGGATACAGTTAGAAAATATAAGTTGTGAAAAAAGACTTTACATTTAACTTTTTTTTAAAAATTTCAGTGATTTTGTATAGAAATCAATAAAATTTGTTTTCCATTTTTGAACGTATTCGGTTTATTTTTTCTGCTTTCTGTTCATGTTCTCGTTCCTTTTGACTTATCTGCCCCAATTGGATTGGGAGATCTCTGCGGCCAGATTGCCGAAACTCGATGCGACTTTCAGATCGCCGTAGTTTCGCGACTTTCGGATCGCCGTAGTTTCGCAACTTTCGGATCCCCGTAGTTTTGCGACTTTCGGATCCCCGTAGTTTCGCGTCTTTCAGATCGCCGTATTTACGCGACTTTTGGATCGCCGGAGTTTCGCGACTTTCGGATCACCGGAGTTTCGCGACTTTCGGATCACCGGAGTTTCGCGACTTTCGGATCGCCGGAGTTTCGCGACTTTCGGATCGCCGGAGTTTCGCGACTTTCGGATCGCCGGAGTTTCGCGACTTTCGGATCGCCGGAGTTTCGCGACTTTCGGATCGCCGGAGTTCCGCGTCTTTCGAATCGCCGGTGTTTCGTGAATTTCGGATCGTCGGAGTTTCGCGACATTCGGATAGCCGGGTATTCGCGTCTTTCGGATCGCCGGAGTTCCGCGTCTTTCGAATCGGCGGTGTTTCGTGAATTTCGGATCGTCGGAGTTTCGCGACATTCGGATAGCCGGGTATTCGCGTCTTTCGGATCGCCGTCGTTTCGCGACTTTCAGATCCCCGAGTTCCGCAACGTTCTGATCCCCGCGAAGTTTTGCGACTTTCGGACCACCGTAGTTTTACGACTTTTGGATAGCCGTTATTTTCGCGACTTTCGGATCGCCGTAGTTTTGCGACTTTCGGATCCCCGAAGTTTTGCGACTTTCGGATCCCCGGCGTTTTGCGACTTTCGGATCCCCAGAGTTCCATGACTTTCGAATCCCCGGAGTACCGCTACTTTCGGATTACCGATTTTCGCGACTTTCAGATCCCCGGAGTTCTGCGACTTACGGATCCCTATATATACCTTAAAATTTTAATTATATATTTTTTGAAGACTAAATCGAACAAACATACAATTCTTAAAAAATATGGAAATCGGAGAGAATCGCGTTATTTCCTATTTTTTTTATGGATTTACCGAATTTTGGTTTTTCCATCAGCCGATGAAAGACGGGAAACATCGGCCGAAATTCGCCAGTGGTCACGTGATCTCCAAGTTGACTACGACAACAAAAACTGAAAATTGCAACTTCTACGCGCGCATGCCCATACAAGCTTATGCGTGCGGCGCCGGCGGTCCTAAAAGTACCGAACCTGGAATGATTTTGTTTCACTCCCGCTTTTTGACACATGATTTTTTTTCAAAAATAGTCGCCGATAGTTAAAAATAGTAGAAGTATACGCTAAAATAGTCGCTTTTAACCCAAATTTTCCGAAAAAAGTAGCCATAGTCGCCTCCCCTTGAAAATAGTCGCTTTAGTCGCCTAAATAGTAGCCAGTGGCAGCCTTGTTGTAGATAGAAATCAGCGCTTGGGTGTAGTTCGGAAATTTGGTCAAGGTCCTCGCTCTGGCTGAAAGACGCCAGATTAGGATAGATTGAGCGTTTGCGAATCTAAACAGGGTTCAAATATTGCTCCAACTAAACTACTTAAGTCACGCCAAAGAGTTTGGCGTGCTTCCAAAACCAAACACCAGAAAGTAATGGAATACTTTAAGTTTATCTACATGCATGTTGATAACTTAATGTATTTGTTGTGATATTACAAAAAAAAAAAATATCTTGAGAACAAAAAGTTTAATTATACATCTCTCTAAATCTCTCTTATACATCTTTCTCGAACGTACCAGTTTTAGTAAAAATTCCAGTGCTCCATTAGGTTAGGTTTGAATTATCATTGCACTAGCGCTACACGAGGGCTATTGGCGGACGGGCTTCGTATTTTAGAACCACAGTCAGGTGACGAGCCACACCTGAATAGGCACCCAACTCAACCGTTAAGGGCGACATCGTACGCAGCGTTAGGACTTTGAATGATATTTAACGTGTACTCCCTTACACGGGGTATATCTATTATTCGTCGGGCATTTTTGGCTGCGCGCGCCGTTCATAGGTTGGCAGTTATTTGGCGATGCCTGGACCCGAACCTGTTCGCATGCTACCCCGGTGCCTAACCGACTGGGCTCCGAAGCCCCAGTGCTCTATTTCAATGCAACCTGATGAATATAGCAACGCTGAGAACTATAAGTACTCTTTTAAGATCTTCAAAAGTAGGAAATGGGCCTATCGACCCTTATATCATAACTATACCTCAAACAAAATTTGGGGAATGAGGCTTTAACAATTTAGATTCCTTATTCGGTGTTAATGAAACACTATTGAACAGATAAACGTTTTTTTTTTTTTTTAGCTTAAGTTCAATATGTTTAATTTATTTTCTATCTCAATGAACATTTTTGTGGTTATTACGGATTACTTTATTAATTTTACATCATATACAATGTTCAAAGATTTTAAGCCTAACATTTTTAATTCGTTATGAGAAATAATTGTATACTATCAATCAAAATTGACCTACCGTTTAATTCCCAACCAATTTACATGTTCTACGTGCACTAAAATACCTTACCTAACCTCTCACATGCTAAAGTAAACTAAAATGCCTTATTTTTAATAAAATTCATTCTTTTGTGCTAATCTAAATAATAGCAATGAGCATTACGAAAACCATGTTATATAAAAACTACAATAGAAAAACACAACTATGAAATTAAAATATCTAATCTGCCAGCGAAAACGAAATTCTTCAAAAATGAATTATTGAAATTACGTTAATTTTTAAGATCTTTTTGAAAAGTGCTTTCAAAAATAATCTCTCCTTAAACTTACAAATTCTTAATGACCACATAAATAGACTTAAAACCATTCATACAAGTACAGATTTTTTTTCTCTAAATGGCATTAGAGCTACAGTACTTAGTCTTTGAAATAAATTTATTCGACAGAATAAAATTAACCGCGAATTCCCGTAAATGAGGCTTTAAAAAAAAAACATTCAACTACTTTTTAAACTAACAACTTTTCTTATAAACTTAATTCGCACACAAAAGTGGTTTAAAAATTGCTTCATAATCTTCCAAAACATTACGAAGACGTTATACAAGGAGCATTTTTACTTATTTAATAAGCCTCATCAAGTTGAAATGCTGCACAGATGAAAAATTGCCTCAAAGTTTATTTTTAAAAAATCCTTTTTCTTAATACACCATTTCTATTACACTCATTAAAATCATATTATATTCTGAAATGCAGAAAAATCGCCACGTTGTAAGATAGGGATTTCGGGCAAAAATTTAATTAACTTTTTTTAAGCTTGGAGCTTGTTCTAACTTTTAGGTGTTTGGAGCCTAGAAAGAGCGATTAAAAATTTTAGAGGGTATAAACTATGCACAAGGATTGCTGTTTATTTTTCGAGGGTTTTTTATGTTTCACTTTTAACTTTCTTCGTGCTTGGGGTTCTTTAGATTCTGTTTTTGTAAAGTTTCACGCATCAGAGAATCTTAATCCTCAAGGGTAGAATGGCATATTTTCCTAAATGCAAGAGTGCACACGAAATTTGTTAAAGATTATGTAGCTTAAAGCCCCTGTGCTACTTTACTTTTACGGCCTAGCCATACATAACAATGTAGTTTTTACTTGCTTTTATAGTCTACTCAAAAATAAAATCAATTGGCTAGTTTCGCGTGACGTAAATCATTCTTGCTTTCATTCCTGGATTCCATTGGTGGTTTCGGTGATTGGTGGTATGACAAGGAAAGCTTCACTCACTACAGTGATAAACCTTATTTGAGCCGCCCCGGTGGCTGAATGGTTAGTGTACTAGCCTTTGGAGCTGCTGGGGTCGGGTTCGAATCCCGGTCAGGCATGGATGTTTGTGACTGTCAATAAATGTTGTTATTTGTCTATGTGTAATTCATTTCTTTGTGACTGTAAAAATTCTTTCTGTGCCTGTCCCACTTGACGAAAGCTTATAAGCGGTTCTCTGAACAAGCACACAAGCTGGAATATCTATGTATCATACCATACCACCTTAATTGAGACCTTATTTTCATTCCTGTCAAACTGAAGTCAAACAGGACGTAAAACATGTCCATAAAAATTATGGGGAAAAAAGACTTTGAATATGAAGATCTTTTACTTTGTAGATAAAATAGTATATCAAAATCCAACGCACACTTAAAGGAATGTTATTTAAAAAACGAATCTATTCAACAATGAAAGGCCCTTAAGCCAAAATTAAATAACCACCGTAAACTTATAATGCCGAATATACACAGTTAAATAATTCTCCATATCCGGTTCATTTAACCACCGTTAAACTTTGATTGAAAAACATCGAATAAAAAAAAACACCTAAGAATGGAAAATCTCCATTACAAAGACAACTTAATTGCTCAAAAGACAGCCATGACTTGCGCCACTATTCTCCGTTAGTCTGCCCAGGAATTTTACAACCAGGCAGAAACAATGCTGAAAGGGGGGGAAAGACTCAACTAGTTGCAGAGGAATTAATCACGCAAGATTAAGCGCCCGGAAATTTTTAGTTTTTTGGTTCTTAAACGCCCGCATCTTTTGAGTAATTCGAACGGGTCAGGGCGTTACGGGATTTTTCCGGACACTTTTCCGGGATTTTTTTTATAAACTATGTTTTCCTGTTTTATTTTGGGGAAACGGAAGAAATACGAAGCTTAATCCTTGGGTTGTATGCATGGCCGTTAGTTTGGTGTCCGTTAAGTCTGCTATTAACGATGGATTTAATTTGGTGCTTGGGGAATATGGATCGAATAATTAATTAATTTGTTTAAACTGTGTTTTCCTGTTTTGTTAAGGAACGCTGGATATATACTGGATGTTTGTGTGGTCGTTATTTTGTGTCGGAAAATCTGCTATTAGCGATGTATTAAATCATAGGTGCTTGGGAATTTTGGATCGAATAATAAACTAAAATATTTTCTTGTTGATTTTTACGACAAAGAAAGACGCTGGATCATTTAAAATGCAAGTACAAATAATAATAGAAGGATAACATTTATTTTAGACATTGAATAACAAAAGGAAATAAATAATAAAGCTAGTTATATAATGAATCATTATCACATGATTATTAAAATATAACTTAAAATCAATTTACTTTTAAATGTATGCGTAAATGACTGCATTTTAAATACACTCAAACTTTTATTTTTAAACATTAAACTTGTTTTACTAATCGCAAACATTTTCCATTTCAAGTATCATTCAAAGCGCATTGCATAAACAGATATTTTAATACGACTTTTTGGAGCGTTTAATTAGATAAGTTACCCAATTTTCAATATTATCTACTTAAATTGCAATAATTTCGATTTATTTTCATTAAGCTTAAAACAAATCATCCATTCATATTCCCATAACAGTAAACTGTTGGAATGTGAAGATCAAAAAATGTAATCAGATTCTGATTGCGACTTCAACTTGAAAATTAATTCTCTTCTAAAACTAATCATCGCAATCCGAGTGAAATGAAGTTCTCTAATTATCTGAGAACTTAAGTTTGAAAGCTTAATTAAAAGAATGAATATATTAAGAAAACTACAACATTCCATTTCGATTTTCGTTTCAATCTGCTAGACAGCTTCCATTGGGTAAGTTTGGCAAAATTGCAATTAAAATTTTGTTTATTCAAAATTAATGTGCAAATTTACGTTAAGCAACTAATTACAATTTCACTTTAGTATTAATCAGCCAGGATTGAGTTCAAACTAAATCTGGATTGAGTTGGACAATCAATGACTTGGTTCTTCTGCCGTGGTCCGCACATTCACGGCACGTTGATTAACTCCAAAAACCAATCAGTGTTCATGAAAGTGCAGACAAGCCAGAATCAACCAATGAGAGGAAAAATCCAAGATAAATCGTAGACGAAGATTAGTGGATACCACCATAAATTTACCAAAGACTGGTGTAACTTCCATTTCTCTGGCCTATACACTCTTAAAACGAACGAGCGATTTTAACTCAGTCTGAGTTATTTTCACTCCTCCAGTCTGGTAAATGCACTTCTCCTCTTGGAGTGGATAATTTGCGTGTTAAACCTCGATCACTCCAAACGAGTGGTTTTAACTCAGTCAGACTTAATATTCACTCCTTTCCAGTGTCGAAAATGCACTTCTCCAACTGGAGTGGACTTCACTCGTTTGTTTTAAGAGTGTAAGCTTTGTTTGGAAATAACTTTTTTTCTAACTAATTTTAATTTTTAAAACAAAGATGTGTGTTTCAAGATGTGTCGACATGACAAACAAATTAAATTTGTCAAAATTAACAAATGAACAAATGAAAAATGAATGACAATTTTTCAGTCAATTAAGACGTAAAACCAGAGTAAACTTTACCATATTTTACGGTTGAAAGTTTTTTTTTTATGTTTTGGTAAATGTTATTAAAATATTTCAAACACTTTAATGACATTGACCAAAAATTTTGGTTATGATTTTGGAAATTCTAGATTAAAAAAAAAAAATTGGGAGCATAAACTATTCACATTTTGTCCTGACGAAAAGATTTCATTAAATATTATCTTGTTTTTAAACCAGTTACAATCTTGTCACACGAAAAGATAGCCTTGCCAACCACAGTACAGAAAATACGAAATTAAATCCCTCGAATAACATGAATGACTTGAAGGTATAATTTTATTATTAATTAGGTATTTTGAGCTACAGAAGTGAATGAAATGCAAAAAGAGATTTTAAACGCCGTTCGAGACGTCTTTTGCTTTTCAAATCACGTCGGTGGTGAGGAGAGAGTAGTACACGTGGTATACTGTCGAACTTACTAGAGTAGATATTAACGTTGTTAGGGAATCATTTGCTTTTAATTGCAATTTTAGTTTCTTTAATTAAAGTTTTTAAAAAAAAAACAAAGTAAGAGATAAGGGGATCATTATAAGCCTTTGCACTGTCAGAAGAATGATTACAGCTATTTCCAAAAAAAATACGCTGTAAAATAATAGAAATACGTTAGAGAATAAATAACAAATCCAAACTATTCACTTTGTTCACAATTTTATACTTTCAAATACATCAAAACACAACATTATATCGAACAATATGAGATAAATTAACGAATTATACAATTCTTTAAAATTAATACACTATAAATTTAAAAATTCCTATACTTTTGACACAACAAAACAGTTTTTTAATATCATTTTTCAAAACTCTTTTGATTATAATTAAATTTCGACAGCATACACGTGAATACATTAAAATACAAACCCCTCATCTAAACTTTTCCCATCACTTTGACATGCTTTGTACTTTGAAGATTAATTACATGCCAATCTTCGCCATGACATTATTTATCGCCACCGACCGATTTTTATGGAAACCCTGCTTGCCGAAATCATCCACAAATTATAGATTGAATCTCTCTCAAAATTAAGATAAAATTAAGTAACAAAAAAAGTAACAAAGGGTGAAGTCGTCGTGTATTGGAAACAAGTAGGGATATCTTTCGGCGAGAAATTCGATCGTGATTTTAATTAACTAAGGTGTTGCTTTCGAAGTTTGTTAAGTGGGTTGTCATGTTTGGCGAAAATGCAATCGCTTGGCTCATTTTTTTCTTGAAAATGTGAATAATTTCTTAAATGAATGAAAACTTTCTTAAAAGAACTGTTTTTGCCAATGTATTTTGTGGTTAGTTGTGAACTTTTTCAAATTGAGATATAAAGAGACATTAATTACAATTCGCATAGCCGTCATCTTTTTTTTTTTTTTTTTGAGCTATAATTAAAAACAAAATATTTCTATCAATTCGCTGTCTTCAAAGAAAATCCAAATAATATTTTAAATTTTAACTAGTAAATTATTATTAGTAGAAAGTTAGTAAATATTATTATTATAGTAGAAAAACATAACGTCGTTTCATCTCCAGATCGCAATATCCAGCTAGAATGTTGTATTTAAGCAAGTTTTGTTTTATTGATTTTTTATATAGTATATCACTTTTCATCAAATTTTAATCAATTATAACTCCTAACTTTGAAAGGGGATTATTTTCCTTGTATGAAGGCAGTAAAAAAATTATGCTTAGCAACCGCTTTCATATATGGCTGCGTTATCCATTCTCTCTACAAGAATCATCCAGTGGCGGATCCAGCCAGGGGACGCGGGGGCGCGCGCCCCCTCCTCAAGACCTGTTGACCGTTTTTTTTATTATTGAAAACAAAATTAAAAGAAAAATTTAGACAAAATTAAATCACCACACTCCTTCTACAGACAATTAACCATCGAACATTTTTTGGCTGCACGGTCCGTTATAATAGTTTGGCAGTTATTATAGTTAGGCAGTTTTATATAACGGCATACATGCAAACAATTTGAAAATTGTTTCACAACGGCGATTCGCGCCTGCACGACGCAATACCACCTAGATCAGAAGGCCGATGAACTGAGCAACAAAACGTCACACTAGTAGACCAATTTCGATTTGTTGACCAATAATGTCGTATCTTAAGATGACGTCGCATCTTCATTCGTCTTTCTTAAAAATGTATTCAAATACAAGATCTAGTCAGGAATGATCATTGGTCAAAACCAAAGAATCGGTCCACTAATATGACGTTAAGCATTTAGTTCGCCGGCCTTCTAATCTAGGTGGTATTGCACGACGTCCTAAAATTAACTAAAAATATTAAGTAGTTTCGGGGAAGTTTAAAATATTAAATCATATGATTATTTTATTGTTGAGCTTTCACATGTCGTATTTAATTTAATGGTTAGTTACTTCGAATAACTATGCTATTTTCAAGATATACAGTTATTGTTTACCTAGTTTATATCTTAGCTACTTGATGCCAACTTCTTGCTGTGCTGTTGCTTGTTCAAAACATTGGTTAAAGAAAGCTTGCAATCATCTACTTCATCTATTTGGGTCATTTTTAGAGTGAAACCAAAGCAACCAGTACATGGAACACTCTTGTTTTCACTTTTCTATCATCTGAAAATTCTCATTAATTGATTTTTCCCTATTTATTGCACTTATTTTTCAATTATTCATCAATAATCTATTTAACGATATAAACGTTAGTTAGGTAAAGTAAAAACTGTTAGTCCATAAATAGTAATTAGTAAAAAAATACTAGTAAAAATATGTATTTACCATGGAGAATTAAATTAAAAAATAATGTAAATCAAAAATAAAATTATGTTAATTAAAAATAATTTTAATTAAAAAAATTATTAAAAAATAAAAGGATAAAATTTAATCCCTTTCCCATCCCCCAGAATTTTTTTCTAGTTGCGTCCCAGCTTTTGTGATAGTATATAGTTGGGTTTTCAGGCAAGTTTTTGGGTGCGCCCCTCCCTCAGAAAAATCCTAGATCCGCCACTGGAATCATCCAACAACTTTTCGTTATTTCAAGAATTGTCATCAACATATTTTGCGAAACAACCTACATGATATTTTCCCATGAAGAAGAATTCCAACATCACATCTTGGAAATAAAAAAAAATATGAATGGACAAAAAAGACACTGAAAGATGACTTGTAGTTTCACTCACACTACACAAATATTTGTCGTAGATAACCATATCAGATTTCTGAATAAAACACAGATTTTGAAAACTGAATTCCAATTTAAGGTTGTTTTAGTACATCGTTTCCACGCTGTTGACGTAATTATCTTCGATCGTAAAAGAAAGCTTTCGTTTGGGTCGTAAAATCTTCATTACGCCAATCTCCTCTCAGAGTAATTGCTTGAAAAGTTAATTTACTTCACTTATCTGTTTAGCGTAATAGAAAAATTATAAACTTAACACAAAAAGCAGTGATAACGTTCTTGACTTCTTTTGGGTTCTGCTTTAAAAATAGCATATCATAAGGTGAGGTGAAAAAAATGTATAATGAACTTATGTATAATATGAAAGTCTAAATTTCTAATACGTTTTTTTTTTATTCTATATACAAATTAACTTAACAGACCAAAAACTGACAAAAAATCTTAACTTAATCTTAACTGACAATCTTAATTTTGTATATAAATATTACCTTACAAGAGTTTCCAACTAACGGACCAACCGCGCTTTGCCCTCTGCCTTCTTATTTTTTTTTTGTTACCCAAGTTAGGTTGGCACGGAGTGTAGTTTACAGGTTTTTTTAAGTAAATCACGCATAGATGTAATAATCCTTTCCTCTCGCTATCATCAGTTGTGTTGACACAACTCAAATTTGTGACCATGACATCAACACACTCTTTTTATTGAAACAACACAACATTGTAATGTTACTATTTCTACACAATGATTGTATTCCATTTGTGTTGTTTTAACATGAATTTTTTCTGAGTACACGGATATCTACTAAATAGTCGCGTTTACACGAGCCATCGTATCCATGGATTGAAGAGCAAACTCAGCAATTCTTCCCTCTTGGGGATTTACTTCCAGACAAAACCGGAATTGCAGGGTTCATTGGGGGGTTTCACAAATCCTTCAATGATGGAGGGTTTGAGGTTTCATACCATGGATTTGGCCACAGACTATCATTTGGGTTACAAATCCTGCTCGACCTCTTTTTTCCACTAATGGGGATTTTGGCATTTCAAGGAAGGGATGGCTCGTGTAAACGCGTCTAGTACACTCTTCAAACAAAAGAGTGAATTCCACTCCAGTTGGAGAAGTGCATTTTCGACACTGGAAAGGAGTGAATATTAATTCAAACTGAGTTAAAATCACTCGTTTGTAGTGATCCTGTCGGAGGTTTAACACACAAAGGATCCACTCCTCGAGGAGAAGAGCATTTTCTAGACTGGAGGAGTGAAATTAACTCAGACTGAGTGAAAATCGTTCGTTCGTTTTAAGAGTGTATTCATCCGTATATTTATAATGTGGATTTTACCACTAAAAATCCAACTTACGTGTCCTTGATGACATTGAAAGAACTGAGGGACGAGCAGTCGACACTCCAGTCCAGATTCCCGTGCTCGTTGCAGATACTAATGCTAAAACGGCCGTAGTTGGCCCGCAGTAAATGGACAATGTGCCCAGGCTCACACCCTATCCTCAGCTGCCTTCCTTCGCAGGCGTAGGCTGTGCGGTATTCGCTGTCCTCTGGAAAGACACAAGAAAATATAGTTGTAATAATGAATAAATATAATTTAAAAATAGTATACGTTAACCCTTTCTCTACGAAGTATTTTTGATTAGTCGTAATATGTGATAGGAATATCATCGAATCCTTAGTCGGACGGCCGTCATGTGCCGTTTCAGTAGTGAAAGGGTTAATGTCAGTGAGGATTTATATGGGATACTTTTCGCAATTGATGCCGATGCAATTAACTTCTGGCTATGACCAAGGGAATAGGTACACTGTTAAAAAATTTTATGCAGAGATTGCTCCAGGGAGTTATCAATTTTGTGGTAAAACCATAACCATAATACACGGCAGTGGTGAATCAACGCAAATACTGGCTGCAGTTAAAAAGTTACAGAAACTTTCTACAAGGTTTTTATCTGTGTAACAAAGCAAGGTAATGAGACGGAAATAAGTAAGATATTTATTTCATATTTATTAAAATTTATATATAATATAAGAGATAATAAAATATTCAATATCTTTTAAAGATTTTGATGCTACGCCGTTTTATTTAATACCGTAAAACTCTTCCTTCTCCATGATAAGGGAATTTTGATATGGTAAAAAAAAGTACGATTATTCACGCAGCTTATGAAAAAAGAAGCAAATATATAAGAAAAGATAATCAAGAAAAAACATAAAACTCAGCTTCGCAGAAGAAAACTAGGTGAAAACATAACGAAGCTCGTAAAACGTAAAACAGAAGTCCTCCTTCCAACGTCAGGGAGTTTTCCGTAATTATAGGGGCCGTCAGTAAAAAGGGCCCGGGGGATAATGAAGAGGGGGGAGGGGGCTAGTAATAGAGTAAGGGGGGGGGGGGTCTGACAGATGGCACGAACGCAATTTCTAGGGAAATTGTATTCGTTAGGACTGATATTACTGTCTCTTTACAAGGGGAAGGATGATTTTTTTGGATGTGTTAAATAGTTTAATTTTGCACCGGGAGATGGCAGCATGAGTTGTTTTAATGCGTCAACGGTGTTTCGTTCTTACAAACTTGTTTGCAATGGTGGATAGGGATTTTAAAAATTTATGATGAATTGAGTTTTGCACCTTATCAAATAGTTTTTCAAGTGCAGAATGATTATTAAAAGAAGTAGTATTCGTAAATATTTTAAAAGTTGATTTCAAAAATATACGAAATGTAATTAAAATTACTTCAATAATACTTTCAATTAAAAGGATTTGAACATTTTGTACTTATATTTCAGCGAATACGCACTTTGATAATTAAATTCTGATATGGGTAAAACTAACCAAAAAAAACATTTGTATGCTCTAGATTTCAATTGAAAAGTTATTTTTAGCCGACAAATAGGCTACAATGCCATAATTCAACCAAACAATTTTACAACTTTTATTTAAAAACATTCAAACCACAGCCTTCCTACCTCACAACAAAGAAATCACTCATTCGACATCCCCCAAATAGAAGCATCAGCTGGGCAAATAAGGCATTAAAAAAAAAAAACATCCAAACCACCGCTGCCACCGGAACCGACAAAAATATCGACGCAGGCGATAAAAATCTAAGCGAGAGAAAAGTGAGAAATCCGATTGGAGGCTTGTGCTACAGTGCTGCCGGACTACCAATATTCAATATTCGTATACGTTTGCATACCCTAAGTAAAGGCTTGAAAAATTGCATTCTCCCAAAACATCAAAGCAACCCCCCCGCGGGAGCAGCAAAGTGCAGAAGATAAGCAAGTACAATAGTTCTGAGGTCTTCTCTAACAGGATAATAGAATATAGAACCTTTTCCAGGAAGTTCTGGCAGTTATGCTTTCTTTTGTCCTAAGCCTTTTCGTTATTGGTTTTCGGCGTGGAACTGGATTTTCAGGGAGAAGAGTTGCGTTGGGATTAGAAGTGCAAGAGTGTGTATGATTGTTGAGAAATGAAATGGTGTTCTTAGGTTTTGTATATGAGTATAAGTTAAAAATTGAATTTTAATGCATAGTACTTACACGAAATACGCAACAATTAATATTATGTACCATAGTTAAATTAATATTTCACATTAAAACAAATTAAATTTTAAAAAAGACTTTAATAAAAGGTATTGAAGGAAAAATAACATTTTGATCAATAAAAACATACGTTTTATCATAAAAATATGTTTTAGAAATATTATTAACAGTACATTTGGGCTTAATCTTAGCTATGTATGGCGCCATTTAAATCGGGTAACTTTTTATTGGCGTAGATTGCGACACACATTTTCAATACTGAGTACACTCTTAAAAATAACACTTTCATTTTTGACGATTCATGAATCCTCAAGCCTCATTTCGTTAATTTTGAGGATAGTTTCGTCAAACTATCACGTGACTTTTGAGTAAACGCGAATCCTCAGTTTTACGATCGTGATTTGACGATTCTGTATCTTAATTTTGAGGAAACTGAATCTCGTTGTACTCGCACCGTTGCATTCTGGGATTGGAACTTAGCGGTTCAAACAATGGCGGCTTCTTGAAGTTTGAAGCTTGAACATTGAATTTTACAGTAAATAACAAGAAGTTGCATGTTTCTAAACATAAAACTATTTGCCTTCATTAGAATATGTAAGTATTATAAAAATAGAACGGAATTATAGCTTTTGTTTACTATTGATGCTGATTTTCAACTGTTAATTTACACTGCACTCTTGAATCAAGTTTAACGCAGCTAAAGAACGCTTTGCAAATAAGAGGTTTCATCAAACGACTTAATAAAACTTGCATAGTAAAATTAAGAACAGTATTTTAAAAAAATAATTAGATAATGAGTGCATAAACGGAACACATTAAATAATAAAACATAATATTTTAAAGCAACTTTAAAAAGTCGTAAATCGTTTGAAAAACTTTTGAAGATTGCATGGTACTGCTCAGCTCTTCTTTTTTGAAAAAGAATAATTCTTTTTTTTTTCGTTTTCTTTCGGTGAAATTAGAAGCTCGATAGAATATACGAATTATTAAAAAGTAGTCACATAAAGTTTTGAGCCAACTGAAAAAAGGAAGACGACATTACACTTTGTTATGTGTTAAAAAACGACAGGTGTCGAATTCTAAACATGAAATTCGAAGTTCGCCTTTCTATGATAATAAACTGCTTTTTATTCGGACAGCAGATGTGATCATCGCCAGGTGCCATTGCTAAATTCGAACTTCGATACTCTAGGATTTTTTTTTAAGTATGTGAAGTAGAAACGGAAAAAAGTTAAAATATATAGAAACGGGGTTATGTTGTTGGAAAGTATTTGGATTATTATCAATATTTATTAAGGTAAGTTTAAGTCATTTCATTTTGTGTCAAAATAAAAATGGTTTATTTTCTTCATTCAACTAATATGGTATAAAATAATTATTAGTTAACTATTAATAATTTTTTTTATTTATATTCTGCATATTTATTAAAAGTGAAAAGTATTATTTTGACGATGCATAATTTGTGTCTTTAAATTATGGTTTTATAATTAAAAAATATTTCACACTGAAAGATAAAATTTTATGTGCACTGAATGCATTATATTTCCATTTTTTTTCTTTAAAGGTACTTTTTATGCAAAAAGTATTTAATAAAATACCGTAATTAATAAGTTTTTTTTCTTAATATAATATTTAACGGCCTTGTTTTTTAGGTAGATGCTTTTGGGTTCGACTCGAAGATACAACTAAAATTGATTTAATATAGTATATTAGTTTTGTGCCATGGACTATGTTGATTCCAAGCTTCAGGAATAAGGATTTGGATCTCTAATAAAAATAATTAAAAACAAGATTAAATGTAAAGCTATAATATTCAAAATAAGCCTAACTTTTCAAAAAGAATTATTTTTTAAAAAAAGTTCTTTCTGTAATTTTTGTTTGAGAAAATTATCCACCTGAAATTTTGTGTACTATTTTATTGTTTAAATGCATAACTTCTAAAAAACTGTCTCATCCCTCCCTCCCCCCCCCCCCCCCAAATACTAAAATTTTAATTTCAGTAAATTTGATGTGTTAGTATTCCACTTAAACTTGTAAGTTAAACAAATGCTACATTTGTTTTTTTAGACTCGCCTTTATAAGGGTTGGCCCAATTAAGTTATGAAAAGTATACTAAATGCTTCCTATTTTTTTAGAAGACAAAACTTCTGTAATGATACGACTGAAGTACTGATGATTGAAGCAGCAGTTTGTGAAGTACAACACAAAATGCCAGCCTGCCCAGCAGTTCCCAGACCACCGGCCCGTCATCATATAATCAATATGTATATAAAAAAAATTCGAAACTTGTGTTTATTTTGATAAAATAAATATACAGATTTAAATAAAGTGAAATGTTATTTTGTTGTAAAAATAAATGAACAATTTAAAAGTGGATTTTCTAGATTTGGAATGTAATAAACTGATTGTATAACTTATATTCAAAGCAAATTTTGGTTCCGAAATGCATTGAGAATCTTTTTAATATTTTATAAACATTATATATTATAGTTTTACATGCAAGTAGTCAATTTTGTATCAAAATGCCTTCAATATTTCAGAAGCTGTACATAGATGGATTCGTGTCCGTAAAAAAGACAAATGTGGAATATAATTAAAGCTTTTTTTGTATTTGGGTGAAAAATACCAATAACAAAATGATGTAGTAAAATCCTATAAAACATCCTAAAAACTTTTTAGAAAAATGCATCTCCTCAAATATGATGAAACTAGACCGAATACGACGTAACTCTAGTTAAACTCATAGTTTCCTTGCACAGAAGCCACGACCATGGGAGGAGCTATAAAACGCACGGAACAATTAGATGAAGACAAAATAACACGACTGAAATTTTCTCTTCATCTGATTGCCCCGCGCGTTTTATAGCTCCGCCCATGGTCGTGGCTTCTGTGCAAGGAAACTATGAGTTTAACTATAGAGCTGCCCGAACAATAAATATATATGCTCAAAAATGACGATGCAAAACTCTCAAATGAACAATAATAATCCTCAATTTAACGAAACCGGAACTATCAAAACAGCATCACATACTCAAAAATAACGATACCAAACTCTCAAATCAAGTATAACAATCCTCAATTTAACGTAACCAGAACTATAAAAACAAAATCATATGCTCAAAAATGACGATGCCAAACTCTCAAATTAAGAATAACAATCCTCAATTTAAGGAAACTAGCTCTCAAAACAACTAAATTCACATGCTCAAAAATGACGAAATATTTCTTTAGATTAGACGACATTCAAATCCTCAAAAAAATGACGATTCAAATGTCCTCACTTTGAGGAAAGGAAAACTCGGAGCATTTGCCAGGAAACTGAATCCTCAAAATTAAGGAAAATTTCGTCGTTTTTGAGCATTCATTTTTAAGAGTGTAGTGAAATTTATTTTTAAAGAATATTTACAGCATAAATTGTTCCAAACAAGTACGCTAGTAACATAAATCAATACCGACTAGAATACCTCACGTAATAGATGTTATTTTAGTTTCACAACAACGATTCTTGCGTTAATGAGGGATTTCGCACCTAAGAATTTCTCTAAACATCCGCTAGTAAATAGAGGTATAAAAAAAAACTAAAGGCCCGGGTTAACATATCCCAATTTGCTATGTTTTACGCAGATGAAAAGCCTACTTGAGGAAAATTTATTCGGCCGAAAGGTGCTAAAAAAGCCCAATCCCTTGTCAAGAAGTCGCCTAATGATGCCCTTAACAAACCTAACACGCACAACTTTTAACGCCAACTAACGTGCCAAAAGCCCCATATTTCATGCCATGCGCCATTTTTGAGAAACCTTAATCCGGCGGAACGCCAAGAGGCTTGTTAGAGACTATTGGATTATGGTAAGGCGTTTACGGCCAGGAAGCAGGTTTTCTTTGTTTTTAACCGCCAAAGTTCCCAACCAGTCGTAAAAAACAAATATTTTATCGCCTTTTTGCCCCCCTAAAAATTGTTCGATTATTATTGTCCATTTTTCGACAACAAGTCTCTTCCAGATCTGAACAATAATAATCCTGCTCTTGACGTTTATGTGGAAGAAGAAAGGATGAGGCGATTCATGTGGATTCGTAAAATATTATTTTAGTTGTTGTTCATCTTTATGTAAGAGCTTATGGAAATAACGACATTAACTATAGATAAAATGCCATGAACTAGTTTGATGTCATTTGTTGAATAACTATGAGAACTTATATATTAAACTAAAGCTCATTTTATGGCAGTCATTTCCAAAGAGTCTTTGGGTTCATAAAACCTAATAAAGCTCCGATATTAAATATAGGCTAAAAATTCCAAAGTATACATATTGCAAGATTTGCAAACAATATCGAGAGAAAATTAGTAGGAATCGATGTAAAGGCCCGACATTTAAGATGACACTATATTATTACGCAATTAATCAATCACTTCGCCTTAAACATAATATTTTATACACAAATATTATAACGTAATTGCCCGATCGATTTTACAACTACAGATCGTTTACCATCTCTCTTCGATCTGTCGAACTTTTAAACAGCTCCACGATTTACCCCTTCAACCCAAAGTATGATTGATAAACTACCTTTTCCTCCAGCATTCTGTCTGGATCACGTTTAAAATGCACGTTCATAGATCCTTGGAACCCTTCGCTACAAAGCATATGTGCCCTATAAACTCAATATACCTTTAGAGCCAGAGTTGAGTAACTACAAAAGCGAAACATGCGGCTCAAAATTACTTGGCCGATAGCCAATGTATAGCTCTAGTGAGACTAAGATAACACAAAATAAATATTTAAACTATAAGTCAAATGCGATATTTAAATTTCAGTTTTACATACGGCATCAATAAACTTGAAATTTTAAATTATTTTATTTTAGTATACATCCTCAAAATTATATATTTGTAATGCTAAAACTTACATTAATAAATGCAAATTAAAGTTTTAAATTTGCATAGACACAAGTATTAACTTTACAAAGACAAAAATCTGACTGACTTGCATGAACAAAAATAGTAACTTTGTATAGCAAAGGTATTATAACTTTGTATAGAATAGTAATGCGATCGCTATCAAGTTTTACAGACTCAAGAAAAACTGGATATAAGTAGTTAATTCCCTTTGGTTCTAAGGAGGATAACTCTTCTCTTTCCGAGCAGGGGGGGGGGGGGGGCGACTCCCACCTCTGCAAGCCCATAAACACGATCCGAGCTCAACAACATCTCTATTATCTTCAACAAGAAGCAAGCGACAACGTTCGATCGAGAAAGGGAAAAGAATTTCTCAACACCCCGTCAAAACCATCATATTTCATTTACAACCCAGGCCGCAATTTTTCAAACTAGTAATCCCCTTCTCTTGCCCATGACTGGAAGAAAAAAGGGTCACAAAGAATGGATCGCGTAAGCATATTTATTGCTGGAAGACCATATTTTTTTTTACCTGAACACTGCGATGAAAAGAAAAAGAAAGAAGACCAGAATAAGAAGATAACAATAAAAACAAGACAGGCGTTGGATAGGGTCGGTTATATACGGCCCCATATTTCGTGAGGCCATATTTCCAATGGCATCCTGTATGAAGATGTTGGCCGAGGTTTTAATTTAAGATTATGTGGGCTACCCCGGCGTGGTAGGTGGAATATCAAGGAGATGAAGTCATCAACGTGACAAGCCGCGGGATCTCAACCCGCTAACCTCTTCCAGACAATTGATGTCTATCAAATTTCATAAAAGGAAGACCTGATGCCGGATCAAAGAAGAATGACACTGGGGGTGCCCACGGTTCTAGTTCCAGCTCGAACATGTTGTTGAAAGTGAAAAAGAAATGGCGCTGAGAAGTAGTTCACAAAACAATGTTCTTCTTCGAGTAATATTAATCCGAAACTATAGCTTGTATTAAAACTTTAAACAAATGTGCTTTGTGCACAAAGATTAGTTATACCATATATGAAAGCTTTGAAGATGACTTTAGTTTCGTTAGTATAATTTTAGCAAAAACAGTTAGGATATAGTTTAATTTAATGGTCCATACTTTGATTATTTTATCTCAAATAATAAAAGTTAACAACAAGATCTTATAAATACAATTGCCAAGCTATCAAGATATTCTCTTGAATTTATGGTCCTTGCCTGCAATAATTTTTAAAACTGACTAAGATCTGGTTATTAAACCAGTATAAAAAATCAACATAAAAGTTATAATCCTAGCATTGTTAACAAAGGGTCAGTGTGGCAACTTTTCAAGCTTGATTGCTAGAAGAAAAAAAATCCCATATTTGGTTTGAGATACTTCGTGATTCAATGATTAGAACAATCTCATAAAACTACCCCTTGTAACCCGACATTAAACAACAACGAGAATATACGATGTACCGCTATACGAGAACCACCTTTTATAAAAAATAAAAAAAGGAACAAAGACACTTTATCTCAGAAGAGAAAATATCATTAGGATCTGGCCAGCATTCAACATTCTGTGCCATCATCAGTTTCCCCATCAACAATATCAATCTCAGACTTCACCTGACCCCTCATGAACACATAAAACACGAGTTAACCAACCCTCGGGTCCATAAGTCCTCCATAGTTCTCTCCTGATATGTTTACAACGGTCCTGGCGCGTTATTACACGGAAGTTTCCCATAAGAAAACGAAGGAATGCCGCAGTCAACAGAAAATAGGAATGTCTGCACAATAAATCGCCAAGACTTTTCAGCTCCAACAAGAGATATATAGAGGTTGATGATCCTGTACTTGACCTACGGAAAGCCAAGACGTTAATTTGACTACTGGAGGAAGAAAAAGAGGAAATATTGGATTCGTGACTGGTAAATAATGCACGATGTTGGCTGAAAGAGGATATAATTTTGATTGGTAAGCACGTGGAAATTCGTCTATATCTTAAAAAGACTGGCAAACTCGTGGTTGACAAAGCCCTGACCAATGTTGCCATTTTGTGTAGAATTTCACAAAAAGAGTGGAGCTTCAATCATCGAAATTTTACATCCGTTGACTGCTTTTATTTATGATTAAAAAATTGAGGTGAATAGCAATTATAATTTATTCTTATAGGTTTGATAGATGTGGCGTGGAAAATGATATGAATACCTTTCGGAGCGTGCGGAATTCAGTCAATGATGCATAATAACTAATGAAGAGTTTCATTATTAAAGTGGGGTGCAAATTTATAGTATTTTGTTTATACTTATACAAGTGTATAAAATATATTGTGATTGTTAAATGTAATCCAACTGCGACAACACAAGAAAAACAAATTGGAGGATGTTGCCTTCCAAACAAATGATTCTAATTTAATTTTACACGTGTTAATTTTCAGATTCACAGGCTCGTTACTTTACAATCTCAAAAAATGCTGCAGACTAACTCTATGTACCCCATAGGGAGTTCTTGACATTAATCACACTGCCACTTCCCCATGCCACTTTTTATAAAAAAAGAAAATAAGCACAAGGAAATAATGATTACATTTTTTATATGTCTCTTGCAAAAGAAAGCATCACCAACTAGATAGAATGAGGAGGGGAGGGGGACGGGATGGAATAATATAAAAAAATAAAAAAATTGAATGCTCATCGCTTGGCAAAAAGCTGAAAAGAGAGAATGTCATTATTCCATCTCTAACTGTTGACGCCCCGGTGAGGGCGTTCCCTGTATGCCAGTTACAGCTAACAATGGTGATCACGCCTTGTGTGGCGAATCATCAGCGAAATTGGCGATTTTTCAAAAACTGTTTTTCGGAGTTGTTTTCACAAAAAATACTCTTTTAAAAACATATGTAATAAGGTGGGAAAAGGTCGTAGTTCGTATAGGCGGTGAAGTTTTCGGAAATGACAAAATATTTATCAGAACTAGAGAATTGTGACTCCATGTAGTGGGTGTCTTGTTAGAGAACTGGTTTCAAGAAGAAAAATGATCCGGGAGAAATATTAAAAAGCAATTTGTATTTAAATAAACGTTGTGCATTTGTTGAACATCATATACCAGTTTTAAGTGTTGAAATGTTAATAAGATACAGAACAATATTTACTCAAACCTAAAATGTGAGCGTTGTGATATAAGCCGATTATTCTAAACAAGGCCTGGGCTTAACTATATTCTTACATCTAAACGGTTAAATTAATATTTATCTTTAAACAGAGTTATATTATCCATTATAGTATCTGCAAAACCATATTCGTAAAAATAAAACAACATATTCAATAGTTTCAAAACCAAACCTCATTCTTAGTTGCAAAATACATGAGAGTTCATAAAGAAATATTCAATAAAAGAATATTTTATCAAAGTTCATGCATTTTGGATTCGTTCCGCTGTTCCCACGTCAAAATTTGGCGATGGTGTAATTAGTTTGGCGACTTTCACGAAACATCATCACAGTCGGCAGCAGCAATCCTTGTTAACAGTCACACTAGTAGGCAATTTAGGGCCTTGCTAGGGGGGTTCGCAACTCATCTTTTCAGAAGGAATTGAAATGAAATGAAATGAAAGCAGACGAATATAATGGTCTGAAGGGAATTTGGCTCCCTGAGCAAAAAAAAAAAAAAATTACATACTTTTGACGTGTACGGATGAACTTGGCGGCGTTCAAAAGGTAGCCAGGGTAATAATTACTACGTGTCAGGGGTTTAGGTGTTGAAAAGGACTCAGCAAGACGAGGTAATAAAAAGCCACAAGAGTGAAAAATAGCCGGCCTAAATGAGAAGTGGGAGTGATTTAAAAAAAATATATAAAAAAATGATGACAGCTGGCAACTGTGCGGTAAACACGGAGTGTAATGACGTTATAACAGACGCCCATGTTCGGTTAACCAGAATTAATGCGCAGGGTGATAACTAGATGCGACCGGCGACAGCATTTTCCAGAATTATGACACGGTGATTGGATTAGGTCATAGCAATTAAGCAATTAGAGTGGTCGTAAAAAACACATTAATTGGTGCAGGATTTTACAGTTTCCCCGTCTTGATTGCAGGGATGTGTGCTGATAGCTTTGGGGTGTTAGTTGAGAGAATATTAATGGATGTTGGGGGGACTTTGAATTTTGCTCAACAACACTGCATGATAAAATTCATAGCTGAACTGCAATAGGATTGTGTATAGATATATCTAGTTTACTAACATAAATAAACGGTTAGTATTAAATGCTGTGTTAATGTCATTCCAATCAAGCATTGTTGGTTTCCAAAGAGAAAAAAAAAACATGCAAAGTAATTACATTAGACACTATACCAAACACACATTTTTCATTTCTTGCAAGGGTGCGATATTTGCTTTAATTTTAACAAGCTGATTTTTTTTTTGCATACCAAAACTTACAGCATAAATAAATAACTTATATCTTAAATTACAAGCTAAACTATTCCCACAAGAAGCTGTTAGCTTTAAGGTTACTTTAAAAAATCTTTATTTAAATGTTGGTATAAAAACTTGAAGATCTACACTCTTTGCCTATTTTATGCCTCCTTACCGAACTTTTAGGATGTTCCCTGTTTACACCATCCCCATTAACAAAATCTATCAACAAAGCTGTCGCCCTGCGAACAATCATCCGATTTTACATCAAGTCCTGTATAATAGCGAAATCTTTTGCGTAAACCCCCCTCTTTCCATTATTTCCTTACATTTGGTTACTATTGGTTTCATAAGGCAGCAATTGACATTTCGAGCAAAGTTGAGTTATATGCTTGTATGGAAGCATGGGAATCCAATAAAACATGTTTCTCTTATCCCTTAATTGCTTAATTAATTTCCAACATCACATAAAACTTAAGTAATATTAGAAGCTAATTTTTTTCATATTGATTCTTTTGGATCTCAATTTAAATATCATGAAACATAGGTTAAAACATTTGAAAAACATGGTTAGTTAATGTAGAAGTAGTGAAAGTATTTTCGTGAGAAAACCCTTTTATTATTGCAAAAGAAACTACCTAAACATACAAGGTAAAACATTATATGGTTTTAATGCATTTTAATGCATACAATGTATTTCATACATTTGGTTGCGCAAAATACAACTTAAGTTAAAACCACAGATAAGTCTACATGTTGTGAATGTAAGTGACATTATCTGGACTAAAAGAGGTAAGTAAAGTAAGCATAGTGGCTAGATTTCAGGAAAAGCTGTACTTTATTCTTCTGTTCTAATTGTTATTCCCAATGTCAATCAACCCACAAATATTCAAATGTTAATTACAATTGTTTCAAGCCAAACAAAGCGATTTCTATTCTTGAAAAGGGAAAGGGAGAGTTAAAACACATCCATCGCCCCTCCAGATCCAAACAGATAATAAAAATGCAATTGTTTCTAGTGCGTTTGCTGTTGGGGCCCCACCAATGCATTTTAATTGCCAAATGTCGAAAAGAATCAAGTCCATTCGAAAACATCCAGCTACGCTTCTTCCTTAGACGTTTTACTAAGAGAAGAGGCGTGTACGGGAATCTTACAGAGGGATTGAGCATTTTTTTGCATTTAGAAATTCGTTTGGTGGGCGCTTAAAATGTATCGATAAATAACACTTGTTGGGCGGGGAAATTATCGATTCTTGTTTCTGGCAGCATTGCTTTTGCATCAAGGGAAATGATATTTATTTTCTAATAACTTGATATTTGTATTTAGAGTCGGGGGTGTTAAGATGTCTTTATTTTCTGTTTAAGTTGGTTTGGGGATTCTTTGTTTTTATAGTATTTCGAAATGTAAATTTGTTGCAGTGCACATCTAAGGTATATGAGCACAGATAAAAATGGGTTTTTACTTTTTTTTTTTTAAATATTCGTTTTACCAAAAATATGGTTCCTATGGTAAAACATCCCACCACACAGCCGTATTATACATTTTTGTTAGGTTTATGAAACTACATAATATGGTTCAAGTAATAGAAAAATGCTATATTTTGAGAGTATAAAAAATTAACCATACAAAATTTCGTTTATGTTTGCATTGCTTTTTAATAGCAAACAGTATCGTGCGATATCGTCTAAGCACCATTTTTATAGCGTTCTTGCAATATACTTTTCAATAGAAAATCCTCATTTTGTGTTACTTTATTTTTCGGTGGGAAAAAAATTGCATTTTAAACAAAATACTAGGAAACAGGGCTTCAATACACGAAAACAGTAAATAAAAGAGTGAAACATGAACTAACATTTAAAGTAAAACAAAAATTATTGAATGTCATGCAAAATTAAACAATGGTTAATGCATTTTTCAGTGTTTTTCCAGAATTTAAAAGTCCGTTCTAGACCAAATTCTTATTAATAATTCGCGTTTGAAAAATACGATATTTGAACACATTAAAAAAAACTTCTAATTTTCGTTTCTTTTTATATAAAAACGCTTTTAACCCTTCACTAACTTCCGAAATCAACGAAAAAAATTACATCTCTCCTTTGGAAAAAAAAACATCTGAGTACCTGAACAAAATCCGCCCATTATTGGTAATGACCAAATAAAAACTTCAGATATATTTTTTAACAAAAATAATCTTTACAAACTTTCTATCATAAATCAAAGCACGTTCTAAACGCTCGGAAAACTATTACCTCCACTAGAACTGGAAAATCTTAATTTCTACTAATGAGTCCCTCTTAAACGTTGAAGCGGACCTACTTTGAAAGAAAATACCTTAAGATGACGGAGTAAAAAAAATAATTTTATAGTCGATTTGATGTTGTTTGTATAGTTGGGCAATTCGAGAGTTTTTTTCCCTTGGTTGAATCCTCTAGAGGAGCTATTGATTCCAATTTTAAAGAGCAATTTCGTGGTTCTTTTCCCCGATAATAGATGTCGTTTGCGCAGTGTAGAGAAGAGTTGAGTTGTTACAATCACAAATAAATGTTTCTTCTTTTAGTATGTCCGATATCCATGTTTTTTTTATTATTTTTTTATCTGGTTATATCGGAAAGCTGTAAGGTAATAGGTCTTCCTCCTCTAGAAATATCTATTTTTTTTCCTTTATGGCTCCTAGTATCACAAAAAAAACTTATGTAGTAAAAAGTTGTATTTCCAGCCTCGTATTGGCAAGGGCTGAAACAGTAATCAAACACTCTATCGTTAAAAAAATCGTACAAAAAATATCTAAACTGTATCTGGCTTCATACCAAATACATTATAAATGGAGTCAATTCAACATTTGATAAAGTATCAGAAAAAAAAATCAAACTGGTGTTTTAACTAATAAAGTCCTGCTAGAAGAATTACATTTCAAAACCAAAATAAAATCTATTAATTATGAAAACCACTCATTTGTTTCCTTCTATTTTACATATGTTTTATGATACTGAAATACGTTCATGATATGTACTTATGAAAATGTATGATACACTGATACACAAAAAAAAACATAATGAGTAAAATTGAAACGTAAAACTATTGTACACACATAAAAACACAATAAGGGCACCCCAAAACTGATCAATATCGCTTACAACGCCCACAATCCCGGAAATTAGTTAAATAGCAACGCAACCGGAATAGTTAAGCAAAAATGATGTCGGTATCAAGATCCCCTTCTCTGGAAGTGAGACTTTATAAAGATCGATTTAACTTTAGCGGGATCTCTTAAAAGCCGGCAATTAATTGCCTTCGCAGCGCGGCTTATAGTTGCTCAGGAAACTCCAGACTGTCAATAATCACTTCCCAAGGAAAGGACCAAAATATTAAAGAAGTATTAGTCTGTGATTTTTAAAGTGTTGAACTAAATTTACACCAGCATCCAGTATTTTTCAGTTTTGTAGGTTTTATCCGTCATATTCGTTAAAGAGTACTTTAAAACTGCGGACTTTCTGCTTTTTTTTCCAGATGTATACACAACATTAAAATCCTCACCGAGTATGTGACGTTTATTTAACTAACCTCAGAAATATAGCTCCATAATGTAATAATAGTAATAGTTTCATAGGCACTAAATCCAACCGTAATAACTGCAGGCCTATTCAGCATTCAGAGAAATCTGCACCTTTTTTTAATGTTTTTTTTTCCAAAATTCCAATGCAAATGTCGTTAAAAAGAAGAGGCTTAAAAAACAAATGCAAAGAAAAAAGATAATGTATGAGAGAAAAAGTTTACACAAAGAACATGGCAGCTGAGGCTACCTGTTTTCCGGCAATAACATGTATTACAACTCACCTAAACCCTCTTTCCGAAACTCTCAGGAACTGACGGATAAAAATGAGCTTTTAAGAATCCAATCTGCAACCCCCTTCCCTTCTATTTTAATAGGCATTGATTATCTCTAACTTTGAAGCTCCCCAAAGCCTCCTTGTTTCACGGAAAATGACCTAACGAAGAAGCCAATTCTGGAACTTTTCTTAAATTTAAATTAACTTTTTTGTTGACAAACTAAATAGTCGAATAGCATAAAAGAAATTACAAATTGATTCTATATTTTGAAAACCTTTTGACTAGATTTATTTTCACTAGCTAAGATTGTTGACGATAACAGAAAAGTTAGAGATATTTTTCGCTTTAAGATTGACCAATGGTCACATTTTATTATTATTTCATGAAACTTTTTTGAGAATTTTAAGCCCAGACACACCCACAAAGGAAAGCACAAAATTGTCTTCTACTGCCGTTTGGCTATAGTCAATACCTCTTGTAAACAATGCCTCTACACGGGTTAAAACTTTATGAGTGATTTAGTAAAAGGAGGAGTTCTCTCTGGCTCATGTGAGATAGTCCACTTTTCTAAAGAGTTGGCGAATTATGTCGTTTAACAATGTTTTTTGCCTTTGTGATTGGTTATATTGGACTACTTCAACTACATCATTATTTGAGTTCAGAGGTCTCCTTAAAGATGTGCTGCTGCGGTTCAACCGCTGGAAGTAATTCGGAAATACCCGTCACCGCAAAAAAATGACGAATTCGGCCTTCCATGCCTAAAAAGGATAAGCTATAGAAAAGTAGTCCAATTTATTTTTAAAATTTCATAAAACATTACTGAATTTATTTATAGAAGTATAGCACAAAAAAAAACAAGTTGGAGATGAATTTAACTATCCATGATAGTAACTATTCGCCAATTTGCACACGAACATCAATACCATCCTTAGCAACTGGCCAAAGCTGCTTCCTGCAACTGAGTATACAAAGACCATTCGAAAAGATTCCGGCTTTCTATTTGTTGGGTGGAGGTGAAATTCCATAGCTAGGTGACTTTTAAAAATGTATGGTATAAATTCAGTCTACTATTCTCTGCCTGCAGTAAGGCGGAATTATAAATCTTAGGAATAGGATTTTGAGATTTCGAAGTTTCTGAAAGTGGGTGGGTGCTTTAGAGAGTAGTTTTGGCACTGGAATGTGTGTGATTTGTGAAATTCTACGACTGGATTTTAGATGGGTTATTGCGTATGT
This sequence comes from Hylyphantes graminicola, assembly GCA_023701765.1. NCBI lineage: Eukaryota > Metazoa > Arthropoda > Arachnida > Araneae > Linyphiidae > Hylyphantes > Hylyphantes graminicola. Next base: position 49,735,957 of record CM043117.1, on the reverse strand, counting down.
ATTGAGTTTCCAGGCTTAATATTGGAAGAGATTATTCGTGATTTGGTATCGGTTGAAAAAGGTCGCACTGGAGCTGCACTAGCGAATTTGGTGGTTTTGGTGAAAATGTTTACCGTTATGTAAGATTCAATTATTTGATTCAACGAATTAAACTTTTCTTTCAATGATGTCAATTTCATTAAAGAGAAATACATTCTAAAAAGACCCAAGGAATTCTGAAATACCGGGATCGCATCCAAATTTCACGTTTTAAAATTATTTCTCGTTAAAAAAATGAGTTATATTCTTATTCATATTGAAATATATATTCCTGTCATGTATATTCTAAAGCAATGATTAAAACGTAAACCAGACCAAAAAAATCTCGACGCATCCCATAAACATATATCATTACTTTCTAACCTAATCTACACTGTTTACTAAACCATTTCATTCTTTATTAAAAACAAGCATCGTTATGCAATCCATATTGATAATCAAGACCCACAACACAATGGGATAAGCAAAACAATCAGCCTTAAGAAGATATACTTATTTAGTGTTTTTTTTTTCTATACCCTCCACTACTGCCCTCTATTGTAGTGTGGAGTATAGTCACTAGTGTCGCTCTCCATACAATTTGGAGTCATTAAAGAGGTCATTATGACTGGGTTATTGTAGTCTAGCTTCTTTTGTGAAGCGGTCGCTTTATAAGGCACAGTTCGTCGAAGAAAAAGGCTGTAATTTGTGTGGACCAATCAACTGGAAGGTGGATACAATGTTGGGATGGGAATTGTGTGGGAATAAATATGGTGATTTTGATTAAAATATTAACTATTTTTTTATTTAAATTATGTCGAGTAAGATAACTAACCATAGTTAGGGATTTTGATTTAAAAGGTAACTGAAATACTATAGTGTTTTGTATAAGAATTGTATTCAAACCGGGTAAGTTGATTGCAAATAAAATAATTTCCACTTAAAAACTATTTTATTTACTTGATTTATAAATTGTTATGAGTAAAGATATATAAAAATATGAAAGAGTCGGCCTCTTTCGGAATTAAAATAAATAATCATAAAAAAGTTATTAAAAATGATTAACTTTCTGGTATTAAACACACAAAAACAAATGGTTTCATTATTTAGAAATGTCAAAAAATATTCAAATTTAATAAACATTCACTTTGATACATGCTAGGTAATTTACATACTTTAAACGTGTCAAATATTTCTTTTCAACAATGCTTACCGATACATTTTACTGAGAAAAAATATTAACAACAATAAACAAATAGAAAAATGCCGACAAATTTTTAATTTAAAGTCCTTCATCCATTCAAACACAACAGAACAATCACCCAACAAAAACGACATTTTTTTTGCTTCAATCTCAAACAACTTGGAATATTGCTTCCAATCATAATTTTTTTTTCCGGTACAAAGAAAACTAAATTGCCTCAGATGAATTCTCGTCCACAAAAAAAAAGAAGCTTCTTTCTGGCGATAAAGCAACAAACAACAAGAACAAAAAAAATGCAGCAAACGATACAAACAATATCCAGTAAGCATTAAATTAGCCCGGAATAGCAACACCATGGCAAGAAGAAACGTTCATTATCCGGGTTTCCCTAATCAAGAGAAAAATCTTCGCGATTTGAGAAATTGTAATTAACTGTACCCGTCTAATTCGCTCTCGTTATTCAGTAGCCACAGATGGCAACGAGTGAAATTAAAAGATGGCGGACGAGGAAAAGAAGAAAAAAATCGACAAAATAAAATAGAAGTATGTCCCTTAAATTTAAATCCAGCAAAGCATAAGATTTTTTTCTCCAAGAAAAGACAATTTATTTGGAGTTAGTTGATAAACAATGAAGAATATATATTTTTTAATTGCAAAGGATTATTCGAAAACGTATTTTTGTGAAGTGTTGTTTTGAAAAGGATTTGATTCATTTCATCACGGTCACAAAAAAAATATGTTCAATATTTATTTAAAGTAATGAAAACATTTTTAATAAGAATGTCAAAATGTCATTCACATGATATTTCACAAATAAATTATAAGAAGTTAAATTTTATAAACAACGCGGAATTTAAATAAAGTACTTTGCACACTAATCATGAGAATATTGTTATTCTTTTATTCAATAATACTATCCATTATTTTTAAAGTTATTGTGAAAAGCAATACCAAGACTTCAGTTTACACAATCGTCCACTTTCAACATTTGTTTTGTAATGGACATTAAATACAACAGTATTTACCATCAACACTTTAAAAACAAACAAATACTTCAAATATTTATCTAAAGGAGAGAAAAAAACTGTGTGTCATAACTCTTCAAATCATAACAAAACACACAAAAAGTATTTTCTTTTGGAACTTCGATTTCTTTTCTCACGAGACATATTTTTGTTATTTATTTATAATTTCTTTTTACCCAAAGAGTTACAGATTTGAAAAAGATCCAAAATTCGACTGCTAATATTAGATTTATTTTTTTCCAACTTCTTTTTTATATCTCATGATACCAAACAAATGAATTTATTTATAACTTAAAGTGACAAAGAAACCGTCAGGAAAGTGACGGCCAAGCAACAATCAGTACGCGGGACAGACAAAAAAAAAGTCCAAGTTAATGAATTATGCAAGAAGTTCGGATAACGACATGGGACATTATATTAAAGGCAACAAGAGACCCGTGTCATACTGTGTGACATGTCCTTGTCTGGAGCCAAAACTATTTATCAAAATACATTCAAACAATTTATCACATAATTATTATTAAAAACCCTCACTGCATTAAAAAAAAAACCTACACTTATTCGGTAAATACGATATTTAATTTAAAATGCATATCAGACAAAGATCATCTAATTTCCGCAACGAAAAAAGTTCTAAATTAACGAATTTAATGAACGAAAACAGTTCTAAATTAACGAATTTAATCAACGAAAGCAGTTCTAAATTATTATAATCAGAATTCATTCACAGCCTGCAGATAGTTTAGATAACTTAATAAAAAAGATTTTTAATTCTCGTAAGTGGACGACATTACAATTATTACGTCTATTTTTTAATATCAAACAAACAGCATGGAAATATATTTATTCTACACTGTTAAACTTTAATGTAACGTTATAACGTTGCTTCATATAACTGGTCGAAACTATTGATATGGAAATGGAACCCTATAACTATTTCTTCATGTGTAGAAACCTTTATAAATTACAATAGATGTTCTCTAGTGCGTTCACAATGCCCAGAGGTAACAACATCTTGAAAAAATAATTTTATCAATTTTTTTTATTTTTTTTTTTTTTTTTTGTGGACCCTGCAAAAATACGAAGTAACCTTTCACCAAAAGTTTTTACGGTATCGATCAGTCTTATTCAAAAGCAGACAATATTTTCAAATGTTTGCATTTATTTTAAATTCTACGAGATTGATCGTTTTGCTTTTAAACAACAAATTTCTCACTATAAATCACATCAAAATTCAAACAAATCACCTAATTATTAAAATCAGTCTTCATTCGGGACAAGATTCTACCAAAATAGAAAAAACTGCATTTTAAACTATGTCCGACACATAACGCTTTTAACTAAATGAATTGGCAACACTTTTTATCCTCCGCCATTTTTCACTTCTTGCCGTTTTTCGTTCTTTATCGTTCGTCCAAGGGACACGTTTCGTTCTGGAACATTTTAACAGACGATCCCCTTGTCTCGGGCAGTAATTAAGCGAATTTATCTGATTATCCCCCTGAAAAATGATTTTTCCGCAACACGTTGGACGATCCGTCTTGTTCTGCCATTTTGTGTCGGAGTCACAAAATGGCGATAAGGGAAGGAATTGTTTATGGGGATCATCCCTAACAGCTTTGGCTCGTTAAGACAATTGAATTTAGGGTTCGGTGACAGCTTTTGAAAAAGTGCTCCTTTCGACCCAGATTGCCCGTCGAAAATTGTCTTCTTATTCTCTTATTTTTCTTTAGTCTTTTGGAGATCGAATGCAATAGGAATGATGCAGCGGTAAGTTTTTTTGGGGGGAAGTAAGTAGTAGTCAATGCAGAAATCTTATTTTTAAATTGAATTGATGTTCCCCAAATGTACTTAATTAATTAAAAAGCAACTAATTAAAAATACGTTCATGAGTAAAAAATTAGAATAAAAATGCATTAAAACATAAGCAAGTTTTTCTACACTATGGAAAAACAAAAATTTAAATTAAATGCAAAAAATAAACTAATCAACATTGTCTAACGACTTTTAATAATTTCTTGATTGATTATCCCAAAAAAATACAACCGTTTTTAAATTTCACTTGTTTTAACTAATTTGAAATTACGATACGACAAATTTATTTTAAATACATAAAAAAAATAATTAAAAATGACAGCTACATAAAAAAAAGTGTTAGCTAAATTAAATATCGCTTTAAAATACACCGGAGATTGCAACTTTTAAAAACAACTGATTAAAAACTGTTCAGCGATCCGACAAAAATTAACACTTAAGCCACCGTCAGTGTTGACATCCAAAAAAAAAGGGTCATTAGCAAAACATACCCGCTGGTCAAGTCCCCCAAAAAATTAACATTCTTTATTAATGAAAACATTCAATTTTTTCAGATATCAATTATGTCCAACTAAATGGAAAACAAGGGGCCAATTTAAAGCAGTCATATAGGAGACAGGGTCGTATAACGAAAGAAAAAATACGTCTCGAGGGAAGATTTTTTAACTTTACTAGCAATTTGGTAAGACATCTCCAAGACACTTTTTTTTTTCAAATTTTTTCACACACAGAGTAAATGAATTGAGCAAATTAAAATGTTTGACCATTATCCCGTTACATAAAGAAATATTTGGAATTATGTTTTCCAGTTCTCAATATAGTACTTAAAATGTAAGTTATTCTACATTTTCAATAAATATCTGTCGCTTTTTTCTCTCCAATTTTGTGAGGTTTTGGAATCCTGGAAGCCATTCTTATAATTTTGAAGGCGTTTTTATTTTCGCCAATTCATTTCGGTTTCAAAACTAGTATTTTTGTGACTTTCTAGTTTTTTTGTAAAGGTTTTTTTTCCTCCCATTTGGTAATCGCTGTGCCATTATTCAACGACATATTACAAGGGGCGTTTTCGCTTTTCAAATATCCTTTCCAATTATCGTGTTACACTGTGAGTAATTCTTGTGTTTTAATTACGTCTGCTTGTAAAGACTATGTATTTCTCATTTTATTTATTTTGCTAACAACGCTATTTTTTTTAGTTACGAATGTTTTTCTTATTAATTCTTGTCTTAATTGGACCTTAAAAAAATGATGAAGTTACATTTATCGTTTCATGGAGTTATTAACTGAAATATTTCCTGACACTTTATAGTTTCATTTGTGTTTTTTCTGTTAAAAAAAGCACGTCAAACATCTTATTGTAAAAAATTTGACAACTTCAAAGACGACGATTGGCGAAGTGATGATTTAAAGTTAGGTTGTTGATTTTGGATTCGAAGATATTGTAGAAAATCAGAAGTTGGAATCTCTTAGAATCTTCAATTAAGAATGTTTTTTTTTTTTTTGTAAGGACTGAATATTTTGATGCAAATTTTATAATATTGTATATTGTTCAAAATCTTAATTTAAATTTTCAATATACCATTCCTTTTTATTTAAATGCCAATCTAAAATTTTATTGGTATTAACCAATAAAACAAGAAGTTCTTAAAGAACTAAAATAGCCTACTTTCCCGTTACTTAAATACTTACTAAAATTCTTATCTTGAAAAAACTAGGTTCGTAACAGTAAGTGACATCAAGAACCGTTTTTCCACCTTAAATTTAAAATAAATTTCACTAAACGCAGCATCTAACTAAACACAGCATCTTTCACTAAACACAGCTTGATTTGCAGTCATAAGTAAATATTTGATTTTTCGTAGAACAAAAACCAAAAAACTACTCCTCAATAAACATTTACTTGCTAAATTCGGCTAGTTTATTTATTTTATTTCGAAAATTAAATAATTATTACTTAATCGTTTGCAAAAATTTATATTTCAAAGAATAAATAAGCAAAATTTCTAAATTAATAAAGTGTTTGTTGTTTTTTTTGTTTGTTTGCAATACTCCTCGCTTTTAGATAGAATGAAAACAATTTATATCAAAATACAAAGATCTCGTAATGAAAAATATATTTGACGTCATCTTAAATTGATCGATGTCTCAAAAATAAATTTATTTTAATTTATTGTCTAAAAGAATTAAAGTTTCTCAAGCAATTGTTGCGATGGCAACGGCGATATAATTCTAATAAAAATGGCTTCCTATGCTTTTTAAATGAGCATTAAATGTTGATGTTTTTTTAATAATTGAAGTACTTCGAATTCGAATTCTTTTCTGAAATTTTCAATGTATTCTAAATTCGATGCGCTGAATTTTTTGACGTATCTCACTTGTCCGTAGCATTTGTAGTTAAATTCAGCGATTTAAATGAATCGAAATTGAATTTCAATGCTAATTCAATGGGAAATTCGTCGTCAAATAGTCGATTTATGTCCGTCCTATCGTACAGACAGACGAACAAAAAGTATGAAAGTTGGGTGTCTGAGATTATACCTTTCTAATAAAAAAAGAATTTTTAAGATCGGATTGATAGAACTGATTTTGGAAGGGGGGTACGGACGGACAGACGGACGGACAGACGGACGGACGGACAGACGGACAGACGGACAGACGGACGGACATCGACCGCATGTCAATACCTACTTTTTCATTTTTTTTTTAATTCTTCGAATTAAAAAAAAAGAAAAGTAGGCTAAATATACTGATTTAAAAAGTTACGTTGTTATTTTATAGTGATTGGTTTTGCAGAAAAATAGAAAGTCAATTTTTTAAATCAATTTTTTTAAAATCATTCCAAATGTGGAATCAATTTGCATTTGAAAATGATAACAAAAAAAAATTCTCTCAATCACAAATAGAATAATATTTTTTGTTGGGTCCATATGAAATATTCAGAGACGATGCACAAAAAATATCAATAATACGGGATATTTTATTTTATTTTTAAGTTATAAGTCAATGTGTAGAGGATGCGAAAATCGAATTTATTTTTTATCGCCATACCGCCAACGGATCCACATTCATAAAAGCTATCTGTCACAATAACGCCAACGATTTGCCGAAAGGCGAGTTTTTGGAGAAAAATGATAGTAAAAGAAGAATCAGATAGGGGTAATGAAGAAAGAAAGTGAAAAAATAGTTTAATATAAAATCACCAGGCGGCGCTTTATTTTTTCCTATATAAATGTAAAAGTTTGTAACTCATATTTAAACAATGTTTTATAATTTTATAAGTTCTAATATTGGATTAATACTTTTTTCTTTCAAATTTTTATTGAACGTTTTTGAAATAATTTGTAGTAACAAGATACTAAAATTCAAATACGTATTTCTAACTTTAATAATTCGAAATTAAATACGACAGATTTATTAAAATGTCTTCAAATAAAATGACAACGTCCTTTTGTTAAATTGCTAACCAAAACTTCCAGAAACTTAAAACATAAACCAAAACAAAAAATACACAAAAGAAAAAATAATAATAAAGTGATTCTTTATAGTTTCTAAACCTTAAAAAAATATCTATCTAAAATAAAACATTGACAATAATGAGATCGAAATGTGGAGAAAGCTCTCAGCTAGCATAATGAAAATGCAACTGCACTTAAGGAGACTGTTGTTGCCATTCCGCGTAACCTAAATTGCATTCCCTCAAAAAGTGCTCTTGTCGGAGTCCTCGTCTAGAAAATATTCATTTTCTTTCGCTAGATATGCAAGAATTCGAAAACAATGTTCTTTCCACCGTTCTTCTTCACTTATTTCTGGCCCTTAGAATTTTATTCTTTCGGTAGAAATAACCGAATAAATAATAAAATTGCGTTCCAATCAAAATAAATGGGCTGATTTTTTTTTAATATAAATTTTTGGAGCTGGAATAAGAATAACTCAGCTCCTTCATGTGACTTATACTAGATTCTTTCTTTTTTAATTTACTGTTGCTCAAAAAAGGCATTTATTTTGATACAAGGGAAAAATACTTTTTACAAACACTCAACCTCCTAATGTTACCTAGGTTAAAAGCTTTGAAACGGTTTTTGATTTCAACAAGCAAAAGTTTTAATTGGTACATTAATTTTAAACATAAGATATTTCATGTTTGTTTCGTAAAATAGCAATAACAGCATAATAGCCGTAATTTGAATCATTTTTCTTTTAGTTACCACAGCCAAAAAAAATTTTAATTATCAAAAACTTCAAACGTTTTTAAACTGAAAACTTAAAATTGCACCATCATAAGTGAATGTTTACTTTAACTTAGAATGTTCGCCCTCGTTCAGTCACATAAATTTATAATTAAACATTATGTGCTTGACGCTATTCTTTTACTTGTGAATGTTTGTATGCTAAAAACTAAAAGGAACATCATCTAACATGACTGTTCGCATTAGCAGGGCCTGCTCTAGGAAATCGCAGACTATAGGCACAACCTATTTTGGGGGCCCCTTTACGGAAAATTTTATGTATGATTTCCAATAATGATGGTGCTATATGACCCATGTATAAAATTTTTGATACAATTTTATAGGCTTCCCTATAAACATCGATCAAAACAATAACAATAATTGGTCAATTTCTCACTTGAAATTGAGCAAAAATTGAGCGGAGTATCCGAATTTTTTTTTAGTTTACTGATATTTTGGGGATTCACAGCATTTAGCATAATATAAACTTAAATTTAGGGGCCCCTAAAATTTGGGGGTCCTAGGCCCGGGCCTAACAGGCCTTATGGAAGAGCAGGCCCTGCGCATTAGATTATACTGTTCGCCCTATGTTCAGTGACCCAACCTAATTAAATGCAGAGGGTTAAACATTCCATACTTAATTCCTTCCTAACCTTCAGAAAAACAAAACCAGTGACACCTAGATAAGAGCAGGCCACAGAAAAAAAAGAACCCCCTTCAGAAAGACATCATCCCAAACGAGGACAGATGATCGCATTCATTTGGCATCGTGTCCTCGGCCATCGCATCAGTCCTCATCACCATTCTGACAGATGCAGGAAATTGCCACTTCCAAGGAGCTGCCTCACATAAACCAGGAATGCTGTCTGGGGCCGATGAATAACCAAAGAAAACGATTCCAAAAAAAGGAAAGTAAGGGTAATCATGTTATCGGCATCGACACTTCGGATATCAACTTTCGGGAATGTTGAACATTATCAGTAAAATAAATGCTTGATAATATAAATGTATTCAAATTCTAGATATCGTTAATTTCTTCGACAAAGTGATTTTGGACTTGGCTTATTTATTATTGTTAAAAATGTACGGTTATAGATTCATTGAAGCTCATTGACTATTTATTATAACTCTTAAAAGCGAACATATTTTACTTAATCAAAGGACGACAGATGATCGCATTCATTTGGCACTGTGTCCTCGGCCATCGCATCAGTCCTCATCACCATTCTGACAGATGCAGGAAATTGCCACTTCCAAGGAGCAGCCTCACATAAACCAGGAATGCTGTCTGAGGCCGATGAATAACCAAAGAAAACGATTCCAAAAAATGGAAAGAAGGGTAAGGACGTTATCGGCATCGACACTTCGGATATCAACTTTCGGGAATGTTGAACATTATCAGTAAAATAAATGCTTGATATTATGATTATATTCAAATTCAAGATATCGTTAACTTCTTCAGCACAGTGATTTTGGACTTAGCTTATTTATTATTGCTAAAAATGTACGATTATATAGCTTCATTCAAGTTCATTGACTATTATAACTCTTAAAACCGAACACATTTTACTCGATCAAAGGACACATCATCCCAAACGGCGACAGATGATCGCATTCATTTGACATCGTGTCTTCGGTCATCGCATCAGTCCTCATCACCATTCTGACAGATGCAGGAAAGTGCCACTTCCAAGGAGCAGCCTCACATAAACCAGGAATGTTGTCTAGGGCCGATGAGTAACCAAAGAAAAGTATTCAAAAGATATGTAAGGGTAAGGATTTTATCAGCATCGACTCTTCGGATATCAACTTTTAAGGTTATTCCAACATAATCCGTAAAATAAATACCTGAGAAGATAAATGTGTATTCAAGATATCGTTGTTTTCTCCAGCATAATAGTTTTGGATTCAGAGTCGCTATTGGTAAAAATGTAGGAGTAGTGCTTCATTGAAGTTCATTAACTATTACAACTTATAAAAACGAATATATTTTACTAATAGACAAAGAAAGACTAAGCTTCGCATAAACCAGAAATGCTGTCTATACGACGTACGGGCCGATGAATGTCTATAGAAAACTTCCTTCTAAAGGAAAAAAAATAAGGAAAGGATGCTATCTCTATCAACCTTTTTTTAAGATATCCAACCATTATCCGCAAAATAAATCCTAGATGAGATCAAAGTAAAGATAATGTCAAGATATCATTTATTACTCCAGTCCCTCTAATTGCTATCAATTAATGTTCTTTAGCAAAGAATATGCAAATAAAAACGTAGGGGCACTACTATTTCTTTTTAACATTTATTAAACGCAAATACTCTAAGTGGAGGAATACCTTTTCGCCTAAATATTATTTCTGTATTAGTTTACTGATGTGGCCTCTACTAAAGTTTTTCCAAATAATGCAAATGCTTGGTATTGGTAAGCATTTTTTACGTCATTTGTTCTGCCCTTTCTAGCTATGAACAACACCGTGTTACTTTATTTCTGAACATAAAGAAATAACTGTAAGATTTGGCTGAATAAAGGAAACTTCCGCCTGGAAATAAGTCTTAACACGTCTTTTGCAGCAAAATTCATCCAACAATACTTAAAGCAAACACCTTCAGGACCTTTCCGATGAATATTCCCCCGAAACCTCGAATATCGATCAAAAACCTTGAAAAAGAAATTTAAAGTGACACTTTTTTAGAACTGCTCCGGTCAGCAACAAATGCAGGGGAGGGGACCATTGTTGAACACTCTCCTTCTTTTGAAATTTGCTCGCTTAAGCTTTCCTTTCTTTATTCTTCCACCTACCTCACCTTCACTTGGAGAAATGTGTTTTTTTAATGCTTTTTCAGGAGAGGTTAGAGTAAGATGAAGATGCTGCGGGATCGAAAATAATGCAGAAGCTAGTTTGCCAAAAGAGGGCTTGAAGCTTCCACAATAAACAGAAACAAAAATTTAGGTACTGTTCAGTGCCTGTTCATCCACAAGGCCAGTTAGGTCCGAGCCTAAGGCCCCCAAATTTCAGTTTTTATAATTCTAAATGCTGTACATCCCCAAAATATCAGTAAACTAAAAAAGAATTTTGATACTCCATTTTGATTGTGGCTCGAATTTGACTGAGAAATTGACATAACGTGATTGTTTTGATCGATATTTATGAGGAAGCCAATAAAATTGCAGTACAAATTTGGATACAAATAAGTCATATAGCACCATCATTACTAGAAATCATACATAAAATTTTTCGTAAAGGGGCTTCCAAAATAGGTTTTGCATATAGTCTGAGTTTTCCTAGAACAGACCCTGGTAACGCTGTTGCTATGTTGCACACAATGAAATCAATATTTAAATTTTTTTCACATGAAGGAAAAATGTTAGAAATTTTATAAGTTTAGCTCTTAGGAGACTCATCAGACAGACTGTAGCAGTGTGCATGATCTGCTTATTCTGGGTACAACAATCTACATAACTGTACACAATTTTATTTTTTTATAATTCCTGTCCATTATTTTTCAATTTAATTACCGATTCTCAAAGAAAAATATTAAATATTTCGCATTAAAATCTCATTAAAAGTGTGCATAGAAGTGTATTTTACACGATCTGGCGACTTGGAGAGGGGACTTCACGTTTATTCGAGCCAATCATGACTAAATAATTCTAGCCTCCATTTCTTCTGTCTTGGAACTTATTTTTTCTTTCTTGGGGGAGAAAAAATGGGGGTCGAGAAAGTGTAATAAGTGGATGCTGGGTCGCTTTTTTTTTTACAGAATGGTCGATATTCGAAACGGGGGTGTAAAATAGAATTTCGGGGGGGTTTTTTGGAAGCGGAGTGTGTTTTTGATTCGAAGTGGTTAGGGTCCCGTATTTTGTTTTTTAAGAGTTAAATTTCTGAATAAATGCAAAAAAATAAAATCTTGAGAAAACGCAGGTGGTAAGGTTCAACAGCGTGGTTTTTATTAACATATTAGTACCCAAATTTAATTTTTGATTTATTTCCCGATATCAAAATGTCAGAAGACATTCTTATCTAAACTTAATAGAGCCACCATGCGCTGATAAATTTAAAACTTATATAATGTTCTAAGGTTTATTATGTATTAATATCTATTTCGAATTTTATGCCTCTAATTTGTTTGTTTTTCACTTTCCTCCATTATTTTTTGCGACACGTCTAAAAATGAACGCTCAGAACTTAAGAGTTAATTAGGCTTTTCACTTTGATTAGGTATCAATATGAGCACACACACCAAATGACACGACAGCCAGTCATCATTTTAACTGTCGTGGATTTACAAGTCTTAGATTTCTAATTCTAATTAGTGCATTTATGTCACATGCTATTTCCTGTAAGATGTTATTGACATTGGCAAGATGGTACATGAATGCGATGCTTTATGTCCTCGCCTCTCATATGTTTATCTAAATGTGTTTTTATATGAAAAAAATAATAACTGCTATTGCAACTGCATCGTTATATTTATTAAGAGAAAAACAGACAATAAATTCAATTTCGCTTTTTCTACTTACTACTTTACACAAATATATTGAATATTCATAACAATTCTTTTTTAAGGGAATTTCCATTGTTAATAGTTTTAAAAGACTCCCCAACACTTCCCATTAAAAAAATTTCTAAAAAAAATATTTATAAAACATATTAATGTTGTTAGAAAAACGAACAGTTTCTAGAAGAATTAATAAGTTTGTAACCGTCAGGTAGTTAATCGTCAATAAATACAAAAAATCTCCGTGTAAAAAACAATGAAAACAATATTAACATTTCACTATAAAAAGTTCTCTAACTCTTTTTTATATACTTTTTTAGAAAGGCATCCAAGCGAACCACATCAAAAAATCATTCCAAAAGAAAGAAAAAAAAATCTCAAATGCACATTCCACGGTTACAGTGATAAATTTGAAGTTACGATGGCCACCGGTCAAGCTGTCTGTCCAAAGTGTCACATTCGATTTTCCCGGCAAAAACAGAGATCGGATCAATGGACGTACAAGAAGGGAAGCCAACTTATTTCGCCAAAAAAATTTAAATGCTCGAATAATTGTCGCTAAAGAAGAGTTAAATGATTTAAGATGTTAATTTTTGTAAAGCTGTTAACTATGCTTATTATACTTGATCGTTTTAAAAACTAATATGTATGCTTATATTCTTTCAGGAACAAAAAAAAAAACGTTTAATTTTGATGAAATGTATATTTTAACTGTGTAAGAAAAAACACTTAGCGAAAAAAAAATAAAGATATATATTCTAACAATACACAATGTTTACAATTGAAAAATACGAAAATGTGACAGGTTTTGTAAATAAAATTTACACTTTTCATACATCAAAGCTTCAGTCAAAATTATGCATAAGAGCAACAATAAATAGAGTTTAAGTCACAAAGTAGCGTAAAACAGTAACATATATGTGTGATGGAATACCAAAAACCAACGAATTCAGTAACTAAGAATAGCCAAAAGAGCCATGTCTCCCCAAATCTGACACACCCCTCCACTTCTCCAGAAACCATCCCAAACCGGACTTCCTATTCCTGAAAACTCCAGGACCATCGACTTCGATCCACTTTGGGAAAAAAGGATAAGGCCCCGGAAAAGAAGAGTTATCCTGGACCCTTGACCATGGCCCATATATAAGGGGATCTTCCTCCAAAAGATATCAACGGATATCTAGAAGCATCCTGTCTGTCCCCGTAAGTGCGAATAATAGACTAAAGGGATGTATAATGGATACGGATAACTGGAGGAAAGGTTGGGACTTATGTAAGACTTTGTGGCGATTATTGTTGGAATTATCATGCCAAAAGGAAATTAACTAAGCTTTTTTTTTTGTAGGGATCTATTCTTTTTATGTCAGTGTTAAGGTTTAAATCCAATCTCATAACTTATGGACACAAGTATATAATGTCATATTCAAAATGACAATAAAAAGACTTTTAGGTCTTCACAAATCAGTTTGTAGTATGCCGGTGTCTTGAAACACAGTCTTTGACACTACAGTCCTATAAAATAATAGTGCAATATAAAATCAAACAAGAAACTAGGAATAGAATAGAGGAGTCTAGTAGAAGATAGAAGAACGTATTGTTTTATTATAAAAGCTTTTTAAGTTGTTATAAGTTAAATCTGTCGAGGTTATAAGAACAGGTGTCGTGTCAGGTTGCGTTAGACATTGGGCGTGGGAGCATCAGGTATTCAGGTGTCGGCCGGTGTCACTCAACTAAGCTTCGAAAATAACGAGGCTCCAGTGTAGATCTAGCTTGACGTTAACTGAACCAAAAATCAGACAAATATAAAACACATTATCGACCAAAAACATCAGTTGAAGCCTTGTCAACCCACTAAATCTACCTGGCTGGGGAGGTGACCCCGTCGTTCGGTTCAATGACGCGTCCGAGGCGAAAGTGGCACTTTTTCGACTACAGGAGGAGAAAAATCAGCAGACTTGCCTTTTCTTTGGAAAAATAAGTTACTGGCATTATCTAGATGACAAATCACAGTAATAAGGCAGGCTGGGCGGAACCGGCTGAGCAAAGGCTGATGATGTGGTTACTGCTGGTTACTCTTTCCTCCATATAATAGATCGAGGAAGATGAGTAACTCCCCTACTTTGTGGATGTGGTTTGGAATGCTACTTTCAATGATAACCAGCCAGTTATGTAGCTTATGTTCTCGCTAAACCGCATTTGTTTTGTAGCATGGTTAAAGCAGCCTCAGGTTGTTTGGGAATGGCACTAATGTTAAAGCTTGGTTTTTACATGAACCAATATAGAAGAGCGAAATGTTTCCTTATAAATGCATTTTAAGGTGTAGCAAGCGGTTTTGTAGCTTATTTCCTTCTAAACCACAAAATTCGTAATATTTTTTTTTTTTAGTGAGTGGCCCTAAAGGGTTTTTTATTTTTCAAAGGTAGCTTGGTTTGGCTTTTGTACTTCCGCCGAAGTACATTCTTAAAACAAAAGAGTGAAATCCACTCCTGTAGGAGAAGTGCATTTTCGACAATGGAAAGGAATGAATATTAACTCAGACTGGGTTAAAATCACTCGTTTGGAGTGATCTTGTCGCAGGTTTAACATACAAAGGATCCACTCCTACAGGGGAAGTGCATTTTCGACACTGGAGAAGTGAAAATTAACTCAGAATGAGTTAAAATCGCTCGTCTGTTTTAAGAGTGTAGATAAAAGGAATTATTAGAGTAATACATCTATGAAAATACTTTAAGTATCTTCTTAAAATGTCTATGTTCTCAATCTCAAAATTCAAAGATGTTACACTATAAGTGAAAATTTAAAAAACGATGAAAAAGTGCAGCTCAAACTTGAAACTTTCACTTTAACAAGTAGTTGAAAAATGTATAAGTACAAAAGATCTTACTGCATTTCTTCGCACATTTTCTGAATTAATCGTACAAAAAATACTCTACGAAACTGTTTCTGGAGAACAACGCAAATACAACTGTCTATTGACAAAAATATGACAGGATGCAACTGAGAAAAAAGTCATGCATTTTTCACTTTCAAAAGAAGGTGACTGCCTAGTGCAAATACACCTCAGCGCCTTTTTATTAATAACTGGTTTCTCTCTATGAAAAAAAGTATTAGTTTTTGCGCCATAAAAACTTGTTACATTGTCATAAAACTCTGACATTTCGAGCAGTTGGTTTGCAATGGACACTTGAAAGTAATGATTAACTTTAGTTTAGGGCTTTTGACTCCTTTGATGAGACGTCGCCGAATGTGTGTTAGTATATAATGGGTAGCTATAAATTAAATTGCACATGTCTTTAGGTATTAGTCAAATTATATATTGCAGGATAAGAATTTGGGGAAGCTTTTGTATATAATAATAAAACGTGCCTCAATGGCTTTTCATACGTATGTATTTGAAGTAGAAGAGAAGAAAGCATGTTATCGAGAAATAAAGCTTCGACTCTTATGCTTTCCTTTTTTAAAAATATTTTTAGTCACTTTTAAAATATTGATTAAGTCTCATGTTTCACAATTTTCATTATCATAAGTATATAAAAAATTACCAATGGAAAGTCATTGGTCAAATGAAATCTGCCAAGAGTTACAGACTATAAATTACCTCAGTTGAAAATTCATGCGGATTTTAAATTCCGATCCTAGTTGCACGCATCTCCCCTAATATTAATTTTTAACATTAGCCTAGCGCACTACTTTTATACTCAGCAAGATTAGTTACAACGCTACTTAAAGTTCTAAAAAATTAACAAATTCTTTTACTAATCCGAAAAAAAAGCAATCTTACACGAAATAAGTATTTAGACTTTGCGGTTCCTAAAACTATTCGTCAAAGCCAACAATAAGCCAATTCCCAAAATCGTAAAATCCCCTGACAAAATTCTAACTTTACTGTCAATCAAAATTTTTCTTTTTTAGCCGACATCATATTTAAAACTACTCTACTGTCAAAGACGAACCGACCACATGGACAAAAAGAAGTCCATTTTTGAGAAACATGTATCATTGTTTTGAAATCGGGACAGTTTCTGCGAAAAGTAGCATGCTTGGAATCTTTCTTGACAAGCACTTATACGCGTGGAGTATTCCATTGTAAATTCCTTGCAAAAAAAATGAGTATAAGTGTCGTTTTTTAAAGAAGAAGGAGGAGTTTCGGTTGAGTAGGCCATCCATCTATTTTGTCATATTCAAGGATTTCGGAGTAACAATTGATGCAAAATAGGTAGAAATGTATGTGGAAAACATGTCAATTCAGCATCCCCTACACAGATTATCAAAAAAATTGTTTTTTTACCATGCTTTTTTTACTTAAGTTTTCAGCGAAACTGTTTGAACATAAACGTATCAATTAAGTCTTGGTATTCGAATCTAAGATCTATAAATAGTAGAATCGTTTATTTTTTTTTAAATCAATAGTATATTGTTCAAAATATTTACAATAAGTAAAAACAATACCTTAAAAATTTGCTCATGAGTATCATGTTCTATTTGATTGCATACTTTCCATCAAAAGTACGCTTCTTAAAACTTTTTTAACGAGGATTTAGCACTGGAAGAACAAAAAAAACTTACCATCGATACTAAACCTCTTTATTTTGGAATTTAACAACAATACCTTTTAATGAAACCTAATACAAATTAAAATAATATTTCCATCTTAAAATTATAACATCCCAAACAACACCAACAACAAAAAATATACGCCGTTAATTAAATACATAAAAAAATGCACGATCTTACCCCCAAAATGGACATCCACACCAGATGCCGCATACACCGAACCCGATCGGGTTAAAACCAAACACACAACCAAAAAAAGATACACAGTATCGGGTTCTATATAAGGCAAAAAAAGATGATTTAGAGGAAATTAGAAATTTGCATCCTAATCATGGCCTTCAGCGAGTAGGCATTTAGAAGCAATTACGGATTTTTCGTTAATGAATCCAATTTTCGTGGGGTAATTTCCACGTCAGAGCAGGTTTACGGGTCACTACTTTGGTTCCATAAAGGTGTAACTGAAAACTGACATTGCATCGCAATCGCAAAATGATTTTTGCACTATTTGAAGGGCCTGCACACCGTGCCGAGAAAACCCGAAATAAACTCGTCATTTAGATGTTAGCTAAGCTTTCATATTTAATTCGAAACTAAGCAGACTCAAGATTCGAATGTACTTATGTTATCATTAGATTATTAGTAAATACGTGGAAGTAAAAGAACTTAACAAGTCATGTGCAGAGATTAACACCGTTGCTGCCAACAGGGTGAGGTGGCGGACCTGTCTGGAGGCCCTAAGCTTCATGCTGGAGTGAAAGAGGTATAAGTAAGTAATAACGTCGTAATGTAGCACAGAATGAGATGTGAGAATGTTGTTGATTATGTTTGTTGGCATATGGATTTTTAGGACATAACAACCTCCCTGCCAGGATGAGAGAAGAAATCTAAAGTACAGCTTTTTGGTCTTATTTCATAATTGCACTGCTTTATTATTCCATTTCATTCCATGATATAAAAAAACATTATATTGCTAAAAAAGAAGTTGGACCAAATTTCTCATAATTAAAAACCAACTAACCATCACCATTCACAACTTTTTTAAAAATCCACCCTGCAACGTTGTCAGCCCAATTGTGTGAGCTAAAAGGGGGAGAACATGTAATCGGCTTCCTTCAAAAGGTAAGCGTGATCAAAAGGAGATGACGTAACGCAAGGAGCAATTTGATATTTTTTATGTTATAGATCATGAAAAAAAGGTCAAAATGTGATCTGGGAATTCTACCGATATTTCATGAAGGCATCAAAAGGCAGATGTTAGTACTCTGAACTCTTTTATGTTAGCTACTGAAGGTTTGAGAATTTTACCAATACCCTTCATCTGCCGAGGTATCAGGTAAAAAATGAATCTGAACTCTTCATGCTTATTAAGGAACATTTAAGCTTATTTTTTTACGGTTCATTTGAACATCTATCTCAGTTGCTTTGAATTTGCCGAATTAGCGAGATTTCTCTCTTGTTGTACGACAACAATTTCCGATACTTTCTTAAAGTCACAATTTTCTAAATCAATCTCTCTCAAAGCTGTATGCCATTTACAGAAAACGCACAAATTTCGAATTCACTTTCTACAATAAATTTAGAGCTTTCACCGAAACGTATCTACTGGTGAAACAAACCGATCTTGAAAGATTTGTCGCAATCCAACATTCACAAACATAACTAAAAATTCGAAATTTAAAGAAAAAAACTTAACAATTCTATCCGACTTTCGGGTAAATGTAATAACGCTGTGAACCCTTTTCCATCTTCATTGAAATATCGTCTGGGAAAAAAGGTGCTTCAATAAAATATATCGCCTGCAAAAAAAAGGGGTGCTTCGTAATCCTGTATCGACAGCCTGTTCCGCCATTCCTAAATCATAGAAAACGATTTTTAGAGACGCCCTCTCTACACGGCCATCTCTTGATATCTACGTTTTTTGTGTTTTTACTATTATTATTTCTTACTTTTTCCTTTATACTTTAGAAAGTCAGCTTTTCGAAAAGTATTTCGGGTTTATCCTTCGAGATTTGTTCGGGTTAAATTTCGGATGCATTGATTTTGTGCTGCTTCTAGAGAAATAGGTAAGGGAAATTAAAAGGTTCTGCATGAAACAATATAAAAAAATTATATCCAGCAAATGATGTTAAAGTCGTTATTTTAAAAAGAAATTAAACTTTTTATAATTTTATTTAAAAGATAAATGAAAACTTCATCAAAACGCGCGCCATTTTCAGCAATATTAAAATTAAACTTGTTCATTAAACATTCTTGAAAAGGAATATTTACCCATGGTTTCACTAAAAACGGATAGGTACAGATACTTATTCATTGATATATAATATTTAAATTCCAATTAGAAACTTTAAACGTACATTTAAATTGACTCCAATGACATATTTTATAACAAACTACATTATCAATATCTATCAACATTTTTGTGCAAACTTTGGCAAATCATTTTGTTTTCAGGTATAAGAGATAACTCCACCAGGGACATGAGACAACAAGTTTTCTACAAACATGAATCTCTAAGTAACCATCGATCAACCAGCTGGCAAACAACGCTCTAATCCATCCGAAATTTCAGAATGGGAGATTACTTGAAGAAAACAATCCATCGGTTGACACCCGATAAAACTCCCATTTATTTCCATGTTCGCCGAAGAGCCATCGGTCAAAGTGGATCCACCATCAATATTTGTCTTCAAAGCACAAAGTGGTTTTCAGTCCTTTAGAAAAAAGGAAGAATCACAATCATCGATAATATGGTCTTCCTCGACGCGTCAACAAGGATTGGCTTTTAAAACTAAAACCTCAACACGAAAACAAATCAAAAGAGGTTTTAAGGTTGGTGAGATAGGAAGTCCTTGTCGTTGTAGTATTTTATAGCTGTGAATCGCAACAGAAAATAGCTTGCTTGACAGCCTTTTTAAAATTTTATCATTGGAGATTACTTATTTGGGATTTTTAATGAAAAGTAAGGACCCTTGTTGCCCTTCGGTGCCCTTCGGTGCCCTTAGAGTATTATGAAACAATTAACAAGAAAGGAAAACTTAATAACTTTTGAGAAGATGCCACTACGCAATGCTATTATTCGAATCTCCACTTTAACCGGACGAATTTTTTAATTTTTACTGTGAAAAAACCTTAAAACCACTTGTATTGCTTTCGATTCTCATATGATGCTTAAACAAAAAAAGGCAGACGCATACGGCAAGTAGCAGATCTTTTAGGCTTCAATACAAATATTACTGGTTTCTTAATAATAGTATGTAACTCTTATAATGCTTTAATACGTTGAATAAAATGAGGCATTATTTCTGATGCGCAGCCTATTTCTAGCCTCCTCTAGGAGCTTTAACACAGCCATAAATCATGAACGTAGAAATGAGCAATCAAGTATTCGCTTAAACCTTAATTTACTTCACTTCTCCGGTAATGGATTTTTGCTTAACAGGCTAATCCCTGGTCTTATTCTACTATTCAACTGCATGTCTTGTATATGCACAGTGTACACTAATGCAACTATAATAAAACTCATATTAAGTTTGCTGTATAGAAATGTTCTACGAGGAAAAGGGTAAATAGTTCTCATTTTCGAGTGCGAGAATCGAATAAAAAAAGGTATTTCACATTCAATAAACCAATTTATTCGTTATTTAAGACATATTTTTATTAGTTTTTTCTTCAGTTAGAATGAAATATTAATTACTTTTTCCTTCGATTTTGACGTAACAGGGCGCACGAATATCAGGGTAAACGGATCGCAAAGGAGCGACCAATCAGAGCAGGCAAATTTCTTCGCCAGCAGCGTTTTTTACGCCGTATCCTCCGCCTAGAACATTTCAATGCTGTAAACTTAAGGTGTGTTTTGGTATAGCCTGCCTCTAAGTTACTAACCACAGTACACAGCCACCATCCAGAATTAACACAGGAGTCTCATTGGCATCACACAACCTATCATTTAACACGGCGGCTTGTAATTATTCGTATCTTATATCAATGGATAAGAACCGAGAGTTACATTATATGTGTAAAAGCAGCCTCTCAACTTTCGCAGCTGCCTCATCGAAGTGTTGTCATAGAAATACAAGATTGATATTTTTTAACTGTTGTTACAAAAAAGGCGAGGATGCTTTCTTTAGTTTTTCCATAAGCATTGTATTAAAACTAGAGAATTTTTAATATATTTTGAAAAGCTTGTTTTAAAACGGAACATTTCCAAAAATATAAAATTTTGGAAAATAGTCATTTTTTAAGAATTCTTATGTATTGTATAACACTATGCAATTAAAAGTTAAAACCAATTACAGTTTCACTTAAAATATATAGAAATTGAAGCATGCATTTGATAAATTGATGAAACAACCTACCCTAAATGTATTCTCTAATCAATAACTATTTTAAATGATTTGTTTGAACCAGATAATAAAATGAATGTTAACTATTTTGTAGTGTTAGTACCAACACTTTTTATACCAATTCATTCCTTTTCATTTGATATTTTAGGTAAGAATTTTTTCAAAGTTTTTATGATGATTAATGACAATTTAATCTTAATAAAAGTTGTCGAAAAAAGACAAACCAAAATTTAACTGTTCCATATAATAAACATTTATAGGAACCCAAGCGTCATCCACTTAAAGAAAGCGGATATAAGGACACATAGAGGCACAATTAAGGGACACCCGTATCAAGATTCTTAACTATACGATGACAAGTCATCACATTTTATGATATTTTTATCCCACTTTTTCCCCGACTCACAGAGATTGGTTTTTAATTTCGCTGAAGGTTTTTTTATGAATCTTTTTTATGAAGCCACTTTCTCGGAAACCTGTGGGGTAAAGTAACTTTTACGGGTAAAATTAATTTAACCAACAAGGAATAGGGCTGGTCCCGTAATGGCCAATAAAGATATGCCAAGGATAAATGTTAGTGGGTCCTTACATGTTGAAGTGTTTACGATACTTAAGACGTTTAAAATAAGTATGGCAGTTTATCAGTTTGCGGGAAATTTTATAGGCTTACTTAAAATTGTTTGAAGTGGCGTGGTTTCATAGGTTAATGAATGTGTGTAAACAAATGCGGCAGTTTAAGATTTATTTCGCTTTGAGAAATTCCGTATGCTGTTGTTAATAAAGATATGAACGATATCTAAAATGTGTATAAATGTTTAAAAAATAAATTCATTATATTTTTATGTTGAATTGTGAAAATCAAGAAACCATTAAGATAAATAAAATATTGATACAATCCAATTTTTTACAGTGATAATTTTTAACAGTTCTGAATACTGTTTGGCTTTGTGCAATTATGGCTCACTCCATGTAATGAGAAATTATGTTTGATGAATCATACCCCATAATGCCAAATCCCAAAACTGTCTCACACCTATATGCTATTCATCAAACTCATAATCACCAAACAAAACAAAAAATATTCAAACACCAAACCATTAGCCGATAGCAACACTCACTTAATGAACAAAGCTACATCATTTCCTCCCCACTATTTCTGCATACTTGTTATTTGGGTGGCAACGATAAACAGCCCGCCAAGACGGATAGCAGTAAATGGAGATACATTCAAGATAAAACAAAGCCAAGAAACTAACAGCAGAAAACAAAAATGAAACACCTTGGGTTAGAGAAAGTTGCAACTTGCATTCGACTTATTTTCTAAACTCCTTGCCAACCTAAGTTGGCCAAATAGAAATATGCTCTGGAGAAGATCCTTCCGCGCATGTAAAGAGTTCCATAGCTTCTATCCCGAAAACATGTTTAAAACATTAATTTCGTTTAAGGTCTAACAGATTCGAATATTATTTGAGAAAATTTGGCAATTTTATCAGAATGAAAAGTGTATTTTGGTTAAATTGTATTCAGGTCATTTTGTATGCAAATATTACCTTAAAAGAGCTTCCAACTAACGGGCCAACCGCGCTTTTTCGTCTGCCTTTTTACTCTTGGTTTTTATACAAGTTAGGTTGGCACGGAGTGTAGTCTATTTAGTAAAAAGTTCTAACAAGTCATGAAACGCTTTCTTATTTTTATCAACGTTCAAGGGATAAGAACTGATTGTAAATACAATGGTTTTAATAGTAAGAATTACAGCATAAGCTAATGGAGATGGAAAAATACTGGGTGGTATGGTTACAAATAAAGAAAGGATTTAAATTTTGTCAAATGAGAAGCAGTGGTTACAGTGATTTGACATTTAACTGAAACACAGCAGTGAAATTTTCGCAAAATAAAGTAATGAAGAATTACCTGGAACTGGACTGAATTTGACTGCTAATTTTTCCAATGAATTACCAAACAATTTGAACCACAAAACTCAACGAATCACGAACCTGTTGTCAATTTCTCAGCTGTATTCTTTAAGTTTAAATTTTAGTACCAATTACAATCAACAGGCATAATTTTTAGTGATTTCATCTGGGTTTTTTTTTGTGTGTGTGTGTTTTTCTACCTATAACTACAGCTTATTTTACTTTAAACAGTGGGCTTAATAGTATCGATGAACATAAAACTATATTTTCGATTTTAAAAAACAGTAAGTTACATTCATTTCATTCCAGTCCAATGAACTGGGAACAGATCCAATACTTTTTTAACTCCTCTGAGCGCTGGCTACTCCATAACTCCCATACATTTCTTATATCTTTTTTTCTAGATGGTATTTTTTTTCTTTCTTGCGAGACAGTAGCCGAGAACGTTTTCTTAAGAAGTAATCTCTAAGAAAAGGGACCAATTATGATGAGTGGGGACAGGCGATTAGCCGGGCACACCCTTTGGATAGATATATATTTAGAATTAGGATCAATGGCTGTGTTAAGTAGGAATCGGAAATAGGATATTGGTGCCGGTTTTTGCTTTTTTGCAAAAGAAAGAAATATTAATTAAGTTTATAAGAAGCGAGAACATTTAATCCAATTCAAAGATCAAGGAGATGGTCAAATATTGTTGGTTAGCTTTAGATGGTTTGGCTTTTGGATTAATTGGTTTAGTTTATAAGATTTGAATGTTTGACTTGCGTGCTTTTCTTAATTATTTACTAGGAACGTGTAGCATTTTTAGTTAAACAAAAATTTTATTATTTTCATTAAGCAACAAAATGGTTGCTAGTTAAAATATAGCTAGAATTATTATAACCCATCTAGAACAACCTATAAAATTCGATGCAAAGATTTAATAGCTAAAAATAAAACTAAAATTATTTTTATGACTTGCAAATTATCATCTAAGGTTAGAATCCAACTTATCAAATGACATTGTTCAGCCGAATAAGTCAGCACATTAATATCATAAAGTGTAGATTAAACGTTCATTTTTCTTCGGGATTAATTACACAAAGACTAGAATTTTTTTCGAAATACCTTAATAAATATGCAGGTTGAATTGCAATGCAATAACTATCAAAAATACTTAAGCAAAATGCTCAATACCTTAAGCCATAGCTTCAGTAAATCAAAACTTTGACGCTCATTTTTCCATGTAACTAAAATATGTACCGCAAAAGTATCATAACACTGTTTAAGGTAGCATGGGTTAAACCATTTAACCCTATAGAATCACACACCACACATATCAGTCTAGAAAATTCCTGTAACTTTAGAACCCCTTAACTTTTCCCGGGGCTTATGCTTTTCAAAATACCTTGAAATAATAATATAACTATCCTACTCAAGGTAACTCAATTCCAGAAAAATTCCCCTCCGTCGTAATTATTTTTAGAAATCATCTTTCCTAAAACATTTGAGAAACAAAGCCAAAAAAAAAAAAAAAATGTAACAGGTAACAAACCTTTTTCCCCTTAAAACGCCGCTATCAAAGAGCTGCGTAATGACTAGAGGTTTTGCTTGTGTGGTTTAGGAAGAACGGTTATTTTCTATTTTGCTTGTTTACAGATAATAGTCGCCCTTTTTAAAAACGTACACATATTTGCAATACATTATAAAGGGACCCAAAATAATCTTGAGGCGTAAAAATCAGAAAAAAGGCCTTAAATTTCAGTAAGTTATTTGTAAAAACTAAGAATCATAAAATACTTATTCAGTTTATTTAAAATTATCTAATATATTCATTGCTTCAAAAATATTTGCTTTTAAATTGTGATACCTTGCTAGCAAAAAAAAATTAGCAAAGTAGCAAGAACTGTAATTTGCTAGTTTAAGTTTGCAGACAAAATTTTGAAAGAAAAAAATTAATATTTCAGATTTTGGCTAATAAATTGTGAATAGATTTCTTGCTTGTATTTCTTATTAATTGCATTATGTTTCATTCTTTCAAACATCTTTAAAGTAATTAAAACAATAATATCCTAACTATCACTTTTTGAAATCGCCATACCATAACGAAACCAGAAAAAGACCAAAACAATATGACACGATATACTAAAAAAAATTAAGTGCAAGATAGCACCAGCATCCTGGAACTTTCTTCTTGCCACCACTATTTCTAGAGGGAATTGGTAAATTAACGCTCGCAAAGTGGTAAATTAACGCTCCCAATAGCGGTGGAAGCTAGATATTCCATGCTTCCGGTGAAAACTTGCTACAAGGTTTTTGATACTGTGTAACAGAGCAAGGGCAGATAAGAAAGCAATGTTAGCAAGTAAAAAACTGATTTCATATAAATTAAAAATATTTATATAATTTTAGGAGTAATATTCCAGGATTCTGGTGCAATTCAGCACTAAAAATTTATAACTGTGTAGCGTGTGCCACCAAAGGAAGTAAAACCAAACCTCATGTTTTCCTCCACATCCCCCAACAACGACACGCGTTTAAAAATAAGCCGCAGAAAAAAAAAAAAGGTGAGTCGCTAATGAACTAGTGCCCCTTTTATCTCTAACGTTTTATTTTTTTCCTCCTCTTTTCTTTTATCCCTTTCAGAGAGACGGGTAATTTTTCGACGTAATTTTTGCCTCATTAGAGGAGACACACTACACCGTCGGTAGCCATTACGGAACGCTTAGACGTCGACACCTGGCATCCGATGGTTGCTGACGGGTTTTTTCTGGTAGGGGAGTGCGGTGGCGCCATTTTAAAATAAACCCATAGGTAAAGAGTGTTTAGGGTAATAAGATTGAGCGGCATGCCTCGTAGGCAGGTAAACGGCAGCAACCACAACAATGAATTGGACCGTTCTTGCTCTGAAATAATCATTCATTTAGTAAAGTTTGTTAGGTTAGAGTTATTGAGGGCTTGTAATAACGGCTCCAGTTATTAGTCGACATACTGCCATTTACCAGACCTGCACTCCTTGCCAACCTAACTTGTGTTACAAAAACAAAGGGTGAAAAGGAAGAGGGAAAAGCGCGATTGGTCAGTCAGTTGGAAACTCTTGTAAGGTAATATTTACATACAAAATAATCTAAATAAAATTAAACCAAAATACACTTTTCATTCTGATAAAATTGCAAAATTTTCTCAAATAATATTCAAATCTGTTAGACCTTAAACGAAATTAATGTTTTAAACATGTTTTCTAGATGGTTTCACAAATAATTTACGGAACTCTTTACATCCGCGGAAGAATCTTCTCCATAGCATATTTCTTATTTACCCAACTTAGGTTGGTCAGAAGTGTATTCAGCATGGGTAAAATTGTTGTAGGTATAAAACCGTTAGTGTGTCAGAACAAAAGAGGGAATAGTAACGGGAGTGTTTTTCGTGTTTTTTTTGCCAAATTTGGGGTTTCTGGATTTGATCATAAAAAAATATGGCTTTTGAACATTGGTCCTTCAGTCTGTCATTCGGGAGCCACTGTACAACTCAACTCACGTCTTGAGGAATTGAAGTATTTATTCTTCTGAGGAAAAAATTCAACTGAAACATTTATGGCTAACGTCCATAAAAATTCTGCTCCGACGCACAACTGAAATTTGAGGATGGGTTTGCAACAGATATCATCTTGTAAGGGTGGAAGGGGGGTATATTTGTCTTCTTTTTCCCTTGAGTTTTTCACAATTTGACAATAAATGTAAAAGTCATTTGCAGACACATTATTTAAAAAAAAATGACGTTTAAATATACTTTGAGTACTTCGTTGAAAGAAGGTGGAAGACAGATTTTGGACAGCGGAAGAAACTCATTTTCACTAGATTAATTCAGATCCGACGAGTAAAATTATTGAGGGTTTGCGAAACTCCCCAATGAACCCTGCGATTCCGGTACTGTCTGGGAGAAAATCCTCAATAGGGAAAATTGCTGAGTTTGCTCTTCAATCCATGGATTCGATGGCTCATGTAAACGTGCCTATATAGAACAAAGAGCACAAAAGAGTCTCTCGACAATAGTCTATGTTTTAGAATTTGGAACATACATACGCTCTCTATGTTCCAAATTACAGATTCAAAAACGCCTTTTAAATAAGTAACAACATTTATGTACGCTACTCATATACACTTTCAAATAGTTTTTTTTTTATGATTTAGCCAAAGCAATACAGACATCAGACATGAGACTATATTACATAAGTTCTAAAACCACTTCAATTCACATTGATTAACAAGCACACCAAATTCCGAGATTCAGTACTTAGTCTTGAGAGACCAGGACCAATCTAGTCTTCCTCCCAAGAAGCAATCAAGTCCACACCCCAATCGGACTCGTATGAATATTGCATTAAGAATGGATTATTGAAATGACCCCGGGTCCGTCATTATGGTACGATGTCACCGGGCCTTGTGACATGTGCCAGGAATAATTGAAGTTCAATTGGAAGATGCAGAAGCCCGGGTTGGGCTGATGGAATATGACAGTGAGAGGAAAAGGGGCGAATCTCGCATGCTAACTCAATGGGAGATTGGTCACTTTACCGAGATATTGTTTAGCAATTAATTCATCGGCTTGCGACTGTACATGATGAGTTTGAGGGTGATTCCGGGTTTGTTTATTAATTCTGATTTTGAAAGATTAAAGTATTAATATTTATAAAAAATGTAGTAAAAATTCTAAACGAAATTGTTCAATTCATATCATTCAAATAATTATTAATTTATACAGTTCTGTTCCATTGAAAAAATAAAATAGATTAGGTTATACATTTTTCTGGGTGGGTTTTCAATTTATATGTCTTCGAAGATTCAAAAGAAAACTTTTTAATAGATCCTTCCGCGCAAGTTGTTTTTGGGAAGTTTTCATGTTTTTTTTATTGAATTGTTTGATTGATACCTTTAAATTATTTATCTTTAATTATATATTTACTGATAATTACACTCCGATCAAAATAAACTATAAATATACACTACTATTTCCGAACTATTACTAACTGCATTAGCCTTTCTGTCTGAATGCATCAATACAGATTTCCTCTACACCATGACTCGCGGTAACCAAAATACCCGACTATTTACGAACAATTAAATCATACATGGAAAAGGTCACATGCGTTTCCGTTTAAACAGGTGTTAATACTCCGGCAGGTAAACGAACTCGAGTAGGAAAAAAATATATCATCGATTCGATACACATGTGTTGAGCCACAGTCACACTAACTGAAAACATTTTTGTCAAAACAATGTACAAGAGAGAATAGTTCGCATTCAAGTTAAATAAAATTAATTTGAAGGATAAACTTTGAAGACTGAATTTACTGAAAAGTTATCCATCTCTGACTATTTTTTTTAATTAAAACTTTAATCAAATTTGTGTATATTGACTGTCGCATTGGCTTAAACGAGTTTAAAGGTATTCAAATAACAAAAAAAAAAGTCGAATCAATTCTTCTGTAAGTAAAACTGTTTTTCATCAAGTTTTAATTAATTTTCCTGGGAAGAGAGTTGAACTTTTATTTAGAAAAGTTTTCAGTCAAATATGCAGCGGCAAAGCTTCAACACTTCCGCCATGACTAATGTATATTTCATTCGAATGAAAATATTAGTTAAGAGAACCCATTACTTTTAATTTAAATTACACAGTTCAAACGCGGAAACTCCAACTCTATCATGTAATTATTATTATTTTTTAATTTAAAATTAAATAGCTTTCCAAGAGCCCATAAAAAGTAATATTCAAAGCAGAAGCAAAATAACCTCCTTCCCGTTGCCACGCAGCGCAGAAAAACTTTGGGATAAAATTTATTATTCGCCGCTTCACAAAGAAACCAGTAATTTCGAATCCAAGCCTTAAAATGCGCTTCGGGTTAATTGGCAGCACGATTTAATATTCAGGACCACACATGTGGATATCTGTTCCACGAAGATGGTTTTTTGTTCCATTACCATCCGCGAAGGCTTTCGAAGATGACGCCCGAGAAAATTCGTCGTTCTATCAAGCAGACGATAATTAATCACCGGGACTTCATTAAAAGCGATAGAATAACGCTAAATAACGCATTCTGATGGCTTAAAAGGGAACATTAAATCAACATAGAGCACAGCTGATGAGGGGAATTTATTGAATTTATTAATGTCATTGGGATGATGGTGTTCGGGTATCACTTGGATTTATTAGATTTATTACGAAGATGAAACAGGCTGCTTAGCAGGTTTCGAGTGTGATCGTAATTAAAACGGCATAATTCATACGCATCAAACGAGTAATCAGAGAGTGGTTGGAATATGATATTGGATTTATACATTTTTTATAAACGGAATCATTTCACGCTAACTTACAAGAAAATTGCGTGGCTTGAAAAATTTATTTCTTTAATTATTTTGATTTGAATGAAAGGTCTTATTTAATAATATTGAATAACCATGTTTTAATATAAGTTAATTTCATTTTTGCATTATATAAATTAAAATTTGGATGTAAAAAGGTAACATACAGGATTTTATAGTTTAACAATTTAACGTAAAATGTAAACAGGAATTCAGAAAGTTTCCTATGTAATTTAAACTAAGAGACGAGTGCGTATACCGTTCTAAAATTGACCAAGGGTTGTAAGTAAAATATATTTACAAAAGTATACTAAAAAAATATATTTCTCATTTTAGCCGCTAATTTGCTATCGTTATACCAAAATGGGTGTGTTGTACAAATTAAATCAAAGGATATAAAAAAATGGCGTATATCGTGCCTCATATTGTGGCCGAACGGCCGTTGGCTTGTCAATGGACAAACACTAGGTATTATATTAGTGTACTATATAAAAAAAATGGTTTTATTGCGAAAATATTTATTAAAGGCTATTGCACACAAACTCGATGTTGTTGTTTTATTACGACATAAGTTGTTTGTTTACAAACCAATTAATCGTTCAAGAAACCGTAGACATCTATTTTTAAAAATAGACAAGGAGAAGCAACCAGAACTACAGGTGAAAATTACACAGACAATGCTATACGTAAAAAGTCGGTTCATGCTTAACCCACATTTATGCCCATAATATTTACAACTAAAATTAGATGTAAACACGATAGCCACTTCATTTGCCTAGTAAATCATTACCAAATAAGTATATTCCCGATGCAAGTAGCCGATAAGTGTAACTGGACACAAGCCCTCGCTTGCCGCCTCTTGAATAAGAGCCTTGAAGAAATACCACCAGCCCCGTCGGTAATTAAACCACGGCCTGTAATTACCGCACTACACATCATAACCGAAAAAAGGCAGCAGGAAAATGGCCACCACGTACTTATCCTACCAAAAAGCAGTTGACAAAATCCCAACCCCGTATCACTGGGTTGGAGTGACAGAATTGCAACTGTATGATGATTTCAGAAAAAATGAATGAGATAATTATAATGGAGGCCTATGGAGGAAAATGTACTTTTATTTTTTAGACAACTTTTTTTTGGGGGGAATTGGATTCAACAAGGGATATTCGTTATGATTTTTTGTGTCTCTTTAATCATTGCCTGGCTGTTTATATGTCTGATGTTCCAAAAAATTCCAAGCATCGTGAAGCTGTAATTGTCATAAGAAAAAAATCACTATCCTTTTAAAATGGCAATTGCCAAGGAATGACTGATCGTAAAAATTGTGGGCTATTTGTATAAATCGATCTAATAAAATTAAACCTCACTCTTTGGTAATTTTCAAGAAGTTCAATACAATATTTGTCAGATTTTACTGTTATTACCAATAGCCTAATAAGTCCCATTGGGGAATATGCCTTTTTATTACATAGAGCTCAAGAAGTTATTTTCTACATAGTTAAAGTCATTTCCTGGGCCTTTAGCATGTTGCCAAACCTATTAGTGAAGCAAAACTCCATTATTAAATCTTGAAGTTTAACCCTTTCAGTCCCAATGACAATTTGGCATTATCATTTTAGAATTTTGTTCTGATCGTCTATACTCAAAAATAATATGAAAAAGCACATCATTCGATTCAACTTTTTTCTATTACAAATTTTTTTTATTAATATTATTTTTAAAAATATGATCAGAAAAATGATGATACCAAATGACAACACAGGGACTGAAAGGGTTAATAGTTAATTAACACCACAGTGTAAAGAAAAACCTTTCATATCAAACTAAAACTCCAAATACAATTCTTTCAATCCCTATTAGGTACGTACCAACTGTACAAGAAAAGGAAGACCCCTTTATTAAATCGAAGAAGACTGCCTATGATTTATATGTAACACCAAATTAGCAGTTGTAGGCAACGCCGTGTGAGGTCCGATCCCCAAGGCGGCACTTAGGCTAGGGGAGGGACCCTCATTCTTGTAACATTCATGCATCGGAGGCAAGAATAACATTCAGATGTTTTCTGGTCACAAAATTATATAAAAATTGGTTTGCCAAGTGATGAAATTCATCGCTTTCATTTAGGCCCAAACATAAGCTTGGGTAACTATTTGGCATAATAAAATATTGAATATAAATTTAAATTTTTCGTTTGGAAGGAAATTAATGAACCATGTTTTAAGATTTTTTACAGAAATATGTATTGCTGCAAAAATTGTAATCATTTATCGGTTTAAAAAAAAATTAAAATTAAAAATTTCATTGATAGGGCAGATTGTTTGGCGACTTTCAGACGTCTTCACTTTTTTTGTCGCCAAGCACATCTCTCGAATTCTTAGCTCAGTGATTCATTTCGCGGCTAGATATGCACGTCACAATGCATTTGTCATCGGAGATGGTTGTAGTTAACGGTCGATTCGTGTGTCCCATAATAATTACAATCGGCTTTGATTTCTTTTTGATTAAACTGGTTTTAATGATGTTTGACTGGGAGATTTCGGGGAAAGAGCATTTTTTTATTAATTGATTAAATGGCTGTGTTAATAATTTGTATTTAATAAAGAAAAGTAATTGGGGATGATCTACTCAGTTTAAAAAAAATTAAGTTTCACAAAAAAAATGGTTCCTAGTAGTTGCAACGGCTGTGTGGTTAAATGTTTCATAATATTTTCGGCATTCGTTTGAATCGTTTTACAGGTTTTGGGAACCACAACCAGAGAACTGATTCAATCGAACACAAAAAATATGGTGAAACATTTCACCATGCAGCGGTTGCAGACACTAAGAACTATTTATTTTTTCATTGACATTTCATTTAAACATTGTATATTCGAAACTAAGTGTAAAAAGTTTTTTCCTATTTGCAAAAATACAAATTTGTATTATTTTGTCAACTAAATAAATTAATTTCGGAGATTTTACATATTTTTAATTGGTACTTGTAATTTTAATTTAATAAAATGTTACATTTTCTCCAAGTTCTCAACCAATCTTTTCGAAATATTTCAAGGAAATAAAAACAGATCGAATTTGAATTATAGTCTAAAACTTAATGAATAAATATTATACGAAACTAATCCTAAGACATAAAAAAAATCTTTCGAAAACAAGTAATTCGAAATTCGCAAGTAATCCAAATTCATAATTTAAAAATTCGAAATATGTACATCAGAAAATTCTTCATTTTTCAGAATTTGTACAGAGAATAATTTGCTACCATCGAAATATTTTGATACTTGGCTTTAATCTTATTAAAATAATCTCTAAAATTTTTATGCATTTAATTTCACTCTATAATTACGATACATTAAAATGAAACATTCGAAATATACTTTGGTAAAAATTTAAATTACTAAAATATGTATTTATTTATCGTAAGTATTCTGGAATTTATAAGCTGAAACATATTTTAAGTAGATACATCCATAAAAAAAAACATCTATAGGAGACTGTTATGAACACTTTTATTTTATTTAGACTATTAATCGAAATGCATTTCTGAATTATTTATTTAAACCATCTAGTAAACAACAATATGAAATTTGGAACATTTTATCATGAAGATTTAAATTCTTTTATTGTTTTTCAACAAGATTTTTTGCGTCACAAGTGTTGCCAACGAAAGCTGTAATTTGCCTTTCAAAATTTAAACATGCTATATGCTTTGTTTAACCAATCAAAATCCACTTAAAGAAGGACGAAATAACTATTTTAAACCTCGCTCGAAGTTTTCATCAACTATTATTTATATCTTTCGGTTCCATTCGATCCGCAGGCAAGACACAACAAGTCGTCATTTTCTTCATTAAAGTCTTCGAAGAGACAAACGATTTCGCAGACGAAACAAATTACTGGGCATTGTTGCCAGATTCCAAAAGTGTGTGGTCTTTTCTGGAAATGTATGTTGTTTCCTTTCGATATATATATTTTTCAATTTTAAACTTTAAAGGTCTATTTTAAATTTTATAATTTTAAAATATTTTGCATTTTGTTTTTTCGGAAGTCATTTTTTCAATGTCTTTCCAGAGATATTGTATTGTAATTAAACTTTTAATGGAGAAGTAAATTTCAAATCTTTGTAAAGTTTTTTTTTCCCCTGGCTTTAAATCAATATTAAAGAACAGTTGAATGAACAGCATTTTCCTGACTTTCTATTGGGATTCAAAACAATCAACTGATGGCACGAAAACGGATAAAACATTACTGTTCGTTATTTCGCTTCACATTGCTACCATATTCAGCCAAGCACTCTTCAGACGCGTAGCTAATTTTTGAAGACTCACGAACGTTAAAAATAAAGGACCGGCCTTTCTGTGAAAGCAATTATGGCGGACTTAGGACGGGGGATTATAAATTATGAATAAATGGGAGGATTCTGCAACTTTTCATGGCCAATGATGGCACGGAAATAACAATTTTCTCAGTTCGCTTAGCTATTTAAATTAACCATTTCAGTCCCAATGATAAATTTGCATCATCCTTAAAAAAAAAATCTGATCGTCTATATTCATTTATGATATCAAAAAGCACATCATTCGATTGTTCAACCTTTTTTCTATTAGACAATATTTTTTATTTATCCCAATAGATGTCAGCCCTATATATATATTTAAATTATGATCAGGAACATGATGATGCCAAATGGCATCACTGGGACTGAAAGAACAAATGCACAGCTCTTCAAAGAGATACAGTCGAATGTTGTAACTTTGGCCCAAGCGTAAAAACCTAGTACTGAAGGTATTAATTTGAAAGGCTTGGGCCAAAGTTACCCCATTCGACGACATCATTTTTAAATATCCTCGCCTAGTAAATGTAACACACGGAGATTGTTTTTTTTTCTTTTAAATACAGCTTAAACTGTGTTTAGTAACGATTATACCTCGATGGTAAACAAAGCCTTTTCGAGGGCAAAAAATTAAAAAGAAACGTAAAACTGCAATAACATCTTACGGGGAAAATAGGATTATTTACTTAGCTTTTAAAGGATATTCTATTAGTTTAGGGGCATCATTTGAAGACTAAATTTTAAATAGTAAGTTACTTCATTTATTTATCTATTATATACCGGGGTAACTGAAATGTGGCTGCCCCGGGTAGCACTACGGTTAGGGAGCAAGTCTGTGGAGCTTTTGGCTTCGGGTTCGAAACCCGGTAAGGATCGATGTTAGTGTTTGTCAATAAATATTGTTATTTGTCTATGTGTTTGTGTCGTCCTTTCTATGCGTGACACTTCTGGCGAGTGGTGTAACGGGCTATAAAGCCTACACTCTTAAAACAAACACTCCTAATTTAACTCAGTCTGAGTGCACTTCTCCTTTTGGAGTGGATCCTTTGTGTGTTAAACCTCCGACAGGATCACTCCAAACGAGTGATTTTAACTCAGTCTGAGTAAATATGCATGCCTTTACGGTGTCGAAAATGCACTTCTCCAACTGGAGTGGATTTCACTATTTTGTTTTAAGAGTGTATGCTCTTCCCTTCTAGAGGGCGCATTCCATGTCAAGTCAACTGAAATGTGATTCAACGAACCATGAAAACTTTTAAATCACTAAATAAACAAAAAAAAAACATTATCGAAAACAACTATTAACTGAAAAATAACACAAATGTCACACAAAATATAAGATATCGGGCGTTTTTAATCGCCCCTGTTATTTTAATTCGGGGGGGGGGGGGAGATAAATGAAAAGAGAGCGGGACTGATTGTCTTCCCCAGTTTTAATCCCCGAATTTAACGAGGTCTCGAGATACGCTTCTACACCGCACTCCAAAATTAAGAGTCCTCTAATGATATTTAAAGCTAGATGAATGGGATGAAATAAACAAAAGGGCGCATTTAACCGAAAGTTTGCTTTTCATAAATATAAATTAGGAGGTGCTTTTAACAAGTCTAATTTATAAGGATATATACTTGAGTAAAATTCGGCAGTCTTAAAGTCGTTGGTGTTTTGAAATATGGGTTTGGTGGAACTAATTTAAATTATGGTAATAACTATCACAATTTTAACATGCATCACGTTTGTTGATAGTAAAACTGCTAAATAGAGGATCTTTAAAATTTTGTAAAGAAATTGTAAGCATCTTTTGAGACTTAGCATTTTGAAGCATGTTGGAAAAATTTATGTTTTAAAAACAAATTAGTGGTATATCCTGTACTATAGTACAATTACTAGGTTTTGTTGAATGTTTTTTTAATTATGTTTTCTTAAATGTGTATAAAAAGCTAAAACTATTTTGTTTTATTGCATGAATAAAATAGAAGCTACTACTATTAAAAAGATTGAACCAAAACCCCTAATCCAACTAACATAGTTCAACTGAAAGCAGCGTGATCAATCCCCCCCCCCCCCCCCCCCCCCCCACCCCCCCAAAAAAAAAAAAACTTCAACCATTAAACAGACCGAATTTGGCGTCAAACACAGCAAGTCACACGCGCCATTTATACACGAGAAAAAATCTTGTCATAAAAAGTTTTCTTTCGCCAGGTGCTCGCCAATAATTGCAAGCCAATTACAAAAGAACCTTTTTGTCCCTTTTCAATGCGATTTATTGCCTCATAATCGTGAAGCGGATAAAATGCTATTTTTTTATATATGTAAAAGATGTAAATGCATATAAAACGCATTATTTATTATTATCCTGATACTACATTGCGCAAAAGTTTTGAGAATCACATTTACGTATAAAATGGTTCGGGCACGCAAATGTAATGAGTTTGGTTCTTCTATGGACGAACGGAAAATTCAATAAATGGTTGCTGAAGTATTTTTGTAGCTGGTTTTAAATGGTCAAACGGTTGTCCATTTTGGCGATAAACCTATTTTGAAAATAATAATAAATTACTTGTATGCAAATGTAATCGTCTGAAGCTGGCCATAAGTTTAAATTATAAAATTATACGAATAATAAATAACAACCATCACAGTAAAACTAACTTTTGAGGAAGAGTTATTCCTTGTTCGTTCCAAAACATATATTATTTTTTAAATATCATTGCTAATAAAAATATCAAAAATGCGTAATAATACAGTCCCTGTAATGGAGTCCCGTAAAAATTTTTGTTCTGATTAGGTTTATCAACAGAATCGAGTTAAGCACATATAGGAGAGTAAAAAAAATTTGGGTAGACATCACCATATGGTGAAAAAAGTTTTTTAGACGCCATTTTCCAAAATGGCGGATGCCGATTTCGTTTTGCATGTATTTCTGCTTCTATGACCGTTATACTGATCATTTAGGTGTCTAATTATATGTTTTTAAGGTCAAGGAATCGACTAATATGGGTTTTAACGGAACCTGACAAATATTTAATCAAACAAAATAAGTTATTTGCTATTTTAAACAAAATATTGGAACAAAAGTTGTAAAAAAACAATGCTTTATTTGGAAAGTAATATTCACACTTCTTCACGGCACTGTTGGATGTAAGATATTACGTGCCCGCCTTATAAGTCCATCAAGACCCTGATGGGTAGGCAGATTTTCAGGATGGGAAAGTCATTGGCACACATGTCATATAATTAAGTGGCGCGCAAAAGATACCTTGAGTACATATTTAGCATAGGTTCTCTGGACAAAAACATATCTCGGCATGCTTTAACATCCATTAAATTATTGTAATCTGAGAGCAAAAATGAATAGCGAGAGCCACCTCTGGATGGTGTTACAGAAAATGGTTCTCAGTTCATGGGAGTCTGCAACTTGTGTGGTTTCGTTTTGTGTGTATTTCTGCTTCTATGACAGTTATACTTATCATTTAGGTGACTAATTATATGTTTTGGAAGGCAAGGAACCAACTAAGAGGGTTTTTTTTTAAGTTACCTGACTAATACTAGTCAAACAAAATAAGTTATTTGCTATTTTAGTTCTCTGTTTGCTCTCTCTGTTTGTTCTCTCTGCTATTTAGTTCTCTTATTTGAGTTCTCTGGGCAAAATTAAATTTTTTCTGGACTCCTTTATTGTCATCCCTCGTAAGTACACTATATGGTATGGTATGGTGCATATATATTCCAGCTTGTGTGCTTGTTCAGAGAACCGCTTATAAGCTTTCGTCAAGTGGGACAGACACAGAAAGAATTTTTACAGTCACAGAGAAATGAATAACACATAGACAAATAACAACATTTATTGACGGTCACAAATATCCATGCCTGACCGGGATTCGAACCCGACCCCAGCAGCACCAAAGGCTAGAGTCCTAACGATTGAGCCACCAGGGCGGCTAGTACACTATATTTCTTCATAAATCATTTTCACCATTTTCTCGTGCTCATAATGGTCCAGTCAAAAAGTATGGTTTTCATAAGATTTCAAAGTTAAGTAAGATCTGCTTTTTAACGAGTCAGAGTAAAAGATATATGGTAAAACACAGTTTGGGGGCGACGATCGCGCTAATTAAACGTTGTAATACCTTTAGAAAGCGGTGAGCGATGACAGTAAATTGTTCCAACATGAGCTAGATATTGTTCGCGGTTCTAGGGAGCCCAGTCAGTTAAGCACTCGCTAAGCATGCGGAAGGTCCCAGGTTCAGGTCCGAGCATCGCCAAAATAGCTGCCGACCCAAAAAACGGCCCGTGCAGCCAAAAATGTCCGACGAATAATAACCCGTGTAAGGGAGTGCACGTTAAATATCCTTCAAAGTCCTAACGCTGCGTACGATGTCGCCCCTAACGGTTGCGTTGGGTGCCTACTCAGGTGTTGGCTCGTCACCTGACTGCGGTTCTCAACTACGACTCCCGTCACCAATAGCCCTCGTGCAGCTCTAGTGCGACGATAATTCAAACCCAACCTAGATATTGTCCGCTGGTATTAACTGCGATTTCCACTCTCATGCATGTGCTATTTCTTTCATTCATTCCCAAGCCATTTATAAAAGGCATAACATTATTTTTTTATTCACAATTTTTTTAAGAATATTTTTTTGTAGCTGAAATGACAAGATTTTCCGGTATTTTCAGACTAGCAATATGTATCCATATCATTGCCATGTAATAAAGAAGCCATCTGAATTCCCTGACTATATGAACATGATAGGTAATTTAGTTATGTACAATATTAGAAAGTTTCTTCCAGGAAATAGTATGACGGAAACACTGATTGAGTGCAATGTATTTGATGTAAAAACAGCTAAATCAGTTAAGAATAGATTCCACTATGCCAATATCTAAGCAGACTTACTGACGGATAATTTTGAAGATTCTATAATTCAGATGGGCATTTTAGAAATTTAACAATTAAACTATAAGGTTAGTCTTCAATATTCTCAGTTATAAATTAAGTTTTGGGCAAAGACTTTCACATTTTTAGTAGTAAATTCAAAGCTAAGAATTAATGTTCTGCATACATTTATAAACACTAAGGGGTAATAATTCATACAAAACACACATCCAAACTCATTTTCTTAATTTTATCGGTACAAATATGTATTTGTAGATAAGATGCTCTCCATATGATGAATGCCGAAGTGTATGGAAACGACGGATATGAAAAAAAATATATAATTTACCCTTGAGTAAATAACACATCAGAAACATCACAAGATTCCCAAACTAAAGAGGAAAATAATAGTCAAGGCAACACTACCTTCTCAAAAAATAGTACTGCTGTACAGCAAAGCAAGATATTAAACTTTGAAAAACCTTTTTCTATATGATCTATTTTTATTACAAGCATTCGACACTAGTAACTGCTCAAGTAAACTTCGATAGCATCTACGTTTGACTGAACTAGAGGAGAAACTTGATCAAATGCAGTATCGTGCATGATGTCACGAGTACTGCTTACATAGTTTAATTTATGTCACAACTTTGACAACTCAAAACTAAAGAAAAGTTATGAAGCCCGGATCTTTAAGCCTTTGTTGAAGAAGCAGGTAGCAGAACTATAATAATCTCTGCTCTCTGCCATATTTTTGAGTTTGGTATAAAATACAGTGTAAACAAACACTGATCACTGAGATATTAATGGTCACCAATGTTGTTCTCATCGTCCGATGTTCATTTTAACTATTCAGTAAAGTACGGTAAGATTTTTGATTAAAGATGAGATTAAATGAGTCGGTGTTGAAATGCTTTGTCTTTGTGTCTTGTTGCCACACTTGGGGAACAACTCGCTGTTGCAAGTTACAATAATTTAATCCAGGAAAGCATGCTTAGAGGTTGTGATGTCATGTGTACAATTATAACGAAATTATCTGCACTAAAAGTATTACCAGGAACTTCCAGTAACTCAATTACTCGGATTTGCAGAATATATGCTTAAACCTATAGCAGAACTATTTTCCTTATAGAAGACTACTGCTAACAAAATATAGATGGAGCAAAGATGCAAATGGTGTGCTAAAGCTTCGTTTGTGCCTTAACAAGCCCGATGCAGACTCCCATGAACTGAAAGCCATTTTTCTCTAGCACCATCTAGGATCTAGGTTTACCTCGCTACCAATTTTTGCTCCCTAATTACAATAAATTATATGGATGTTAAAGCATGCCGATATATGTTTCTGCCCAGAGAACCTATGCCAAATGTGTAATCAAGGTATCTTATGCATGCCATATAATCATATGACATGCTTGCCAATGACTTTCCCATCCTGAAAATCTGCCTACCCATCAGGGTCTTGATGGACTTTTAAGGCTGGCTCGTAATATCTTACATCCAACAGTGCCGTGAAGTGTGAATATTACTTTCCAAATAAAGCATTGTTTTTTTACTACTTTTGTTCCAATATTTTGTTTAAAATAGCAAATAACTTATTTTGTTTGATAAATATTTGTCAGGCAACTTTAAAACCCATATTAGTCGATTCCTTGACCTTAAAAACATATAATTAGACACCTAAATGATGAGTATAACGGTCATAGAAGCAGAAATACATGCAAAACGAAATCGGCATCCGCCATTTTGGAAAATGGCGTCTAAAAAACTTTTTTCACCATATGGTGATGTCTACCCAAGTTTTTTTTACTCTCCTATATGTGCTTAACTCGATTCTGTTGATAAACCTAATCAGAACAAAAATTTTTACGGGACTCCATTACAGGGACAGGAGTATAATGAATGAAGATATGAAATTCTTTTTAAATAAAAAATCCCACAAAACGAATAAAATCAAGTTCCATGAACACAATTTATAGGTATAGAAATCTGGCAACCTCAAATTGCTGGGTAATGACAAAAATGGTAGCGGATTCTTTATTTATGGTTCGCAATTACATCAACGGGGCATTTCCACGGTCCGCTTTATCACACAAATGACGTCATTCGAATTCTTCGGAACGACAAAATACTTAAAAACAAAAGATGAATAAAATAAAATAGAAAAGGGAAAAAAACGAACATTTTTTATGTCCGCCATTTGCCTCAGGTGTTACAAGAACAAGCGCATAAATTGAATGTTTTTGAGTTTTAGAGAGCGTTTCGATAGAACAAACATGGATCAACTTGTAGAACAAAAATGAAAACGGTAGAAAGTTTTTATTATTTTTTATTTTTAGCTTAGTGCACTACAAGTAATTTGTAAAAGAAAAGAAAATTTTAGCAGTTGAATACAAGCGCCATAGAATGAGTCGCTTAATTCTGAAATCCGATGCATAATATCGTACAGAACAAAAAAGAAATTGATATAAATAGAATCATTTCGCAAGAGGATGTAGAATGCATGATGGCAACAAGTTCGAAAAGGAGATTAGCATATCCTTTGAGGTATATTGCGTAATTTTTTTCTATGCATCATTACTAAACTGCACTGATTATGCAAACCGCTATTTTAAAACTTACAATTATAAAATGTACAATTTTAAATCCCTATGTTATGTATGAAAACGTAAGAATGTATAAATTAATTTCACCGTTCTGAATACTGTAAAAAAAATATGTCAGGGAAATTAATAACTTGATGCGAATGCAGTAATAACAGCTCCTACATTAACTAAATCCTCTTATTTTAAAATCTTTCAGGTATTTTTTTTAGTAAGAGGGATTAAATTTTTAGTTAGAAAGAATTATCAAAAAGCATTGTTATGTCAGTTGTAACTCTATTTTACGTAATTTATGATTTGAAAATCTCTTGGGATAAATATTGTGAAGAATTTTAAACTACTCTTTTAACTCTGCAAAAAGACTCATTAAACATATTTGAACAAAGATTGTCTTCCAAAGTTTCACTGTATCGAACGATACTATAATGCGTGTAGTAAGCAAGCTTCATTTTCTTCAATAATTTTAGGTTAACCAATAAAAATTCAGGATGTGATATAGAAATAAAGATTCATGATGTGACATAGAAATGAAGAAAAAGGATCAAATAGAAATAAATTTAAATTAGGAAACATTTAAAGCTAAGGATTACAAGTATACGTTAAGTCAAAACCTTTTTTTTTTTTTTAAATTATCAAACGCAAAAATTTATTTTCTTTTACAACGTTTAAACCTCAGTCCATTTCGTAAGCAGTAACGAAAAACGCAA
Source organism: Hylyphantes graminicola (assembly GCA_023701765.1). Classification (NCBI taxonomy): domain Eukaryota; kingdom Metazoa; phylum Arthropoda; class Arachnida; order Araneae; family Linyphiidae; genus Hylyphantes; species Hylyphantes graminicola. Next base: position 49,693,516 of record CM043117.1, on the reverse strand, counting down.
ACATACATCCATTAAAAATGCAAACAATTTCTTTTAAAATACCCATTAAAAAAAACACTTTGAGCAAGTTTTAAACCAAAAACTTTCATCAATAAAAATGGCCCGCTTGGTGTTTACAAAACACCATTCTACACACAGCCATGTAATTAATATATTTTTTCTTAAAATCCACCCCTTAGTTTTCAGTTTTAAAAGCCGAAAACAGTCATTATTTCTGCTAGCCAAAGGTATGCCTATCCCCTAAGTCAAAATAATTTTAATGATAGATTTAGCAAAAAGAGGGTCTGTTTTGGAAGTTGCTGACTAATAATGCTGTTTCGACTAAAAACCGCCTACTCCAGCGCTATAACTGGTATTTAGATGTAGGCAAAAACAAAAGAATGTGTTGTCTATTACTTTTACCCTTAACACTGTGAATTTTTTCTGGAAAAGGCATCTTGAACTCCACACCGTGAACAGTTGTGATCGGTTCTCACTGTTTTATTGTCACGATAATACATGTATTTTTAAGGGAAATTACAACTTTCTGTTTAAATTTTTAAAAAATAATGCTCAATATAAATAATGACACAACATCTAAAAAATTTTATGGGTTTATATTTTTTATAGGAATTTTGGATGTCGGTTTCTTAATGTTATGATAGAGTTTCGACAGAGGTGAATATGTTTAGCAGAAATAATTTAACCAGTATTAAGCATTAGTAAAAAAAACAAAGATAAATTTAACATTTTTACTTGTATAAAATTGTTTTAGTAAAATTAATTTATTTATCGGCCATTTTATCATTTTTAAAAATAGTCACTTTAATTCGTAAAGACATTATCATATCCTTTTTAATATATCATTTAAATGAGAATTTTTACCACTATAACTACAAAGAAAGTTATTAAAATGGACTTTAAAGAAAAAATTCAGCGTTTCTTTTTTAAAAAAAATGACCAAACAAGTACAAAATATAAAAAATGAAAAAAGTTGAGCATAAAGTGTTAAATAACCGGTAAAAACTAACCACACATTATTTTTATCTCAAGTGGTTGGAATTTCTCCAACTTGTCGTTTATTTTGTTGAAATGGGTTACGCCCCCAAGACGAAAGAGGGCTTCAAAAAGCTGTAAATAATATCACTCATTTCAAGGGAGACTAAAGACTGGTTATAAATCCACTAGCATATGTGATGAAGTTAATGGTATCTGGTTGAATTCGAAGCATAAACAAAACACTAGTAGCTGATAGAATTGATGAAAGTACGAATTTTTTTTTGTTAGTATACACAACCCGAAATTCTTGAAAAAGTTTATTATACAATGTGTTGCTGTGCTGGGGAAATAAAATAGCTAACAGTAGATGAAGGTCGAATTTAGTAAATAAAACAGAATTTATTTAAACCGTAGCCACAATGGAACGAGTGGTTTAAGCAATAACATTTTTTTTATACTATATAGTAAACTCAAATTATAGTTTACTAAAATAGTTGTATAACATTTCAAACGCAAAAGAATTTACATGAATTAGAACGATTTTCGTTTCTTTTGTTTACTACTTTCCATACAAAATTACTCTTAGTGTAAGTCATGTGTGTAAAAAGTTATTATCACAACAATTTTTAACATTAAAAATGAAAACAAAATACCGGAATAGCTGACCTACACTTGTTGCAAATAAATAATGTAACGTATTTTATTTAATTTATATTTAAACAGCTTTTTTAAAATTTGTGACTTAGATAGAATAAGCCTACGGATATGCTTGGTTGAATTGAAGTCGTACATGAGAAATGAAAAGGGTAGATGAAGCGAAATACGAAATGAAATCTTCTTCTTCATATACATTAGCCAAGTTAATAAAATTATCCAGGCAAAAATTTTAAAACCTGGTCCTAAAGTTAATGGCGTCTATTTTCTGCGACTTTTAGCACTCTTTAAGAAAAAGAAAAGTTGCAGTAGCCCAAAACTTCTCAATACCCATAAAAACAACTTACGACTTCCATCAAGCCTAATATAATTCATTACCAGAGCCGGGTCATCAACCAAAAAAGCTAAATACAGAAGTATCGAGACACACAGTAAAAAAGCACCCCTAATCACAAACGAAAAACATCAAAATCGAACACTTTGGCAGTAAAATTCGAACACCGAAGTCCAAAGGAGAGGCCCCTTTTCGGCTTTTTTACAGCCTGACATTACGACAGGCCAGGCACGTAGGCCGCCTAACTACCCCAATGGCTGCCTCGTAATTTGATCGAAAGTTAGGCCTCAGAATTCGGTTTTTAAAGGGCGACGCGTAATAAACTGTAATTGGCCGTGATTGCGAAGTATTTTTTGTGTGTGCGTTTTTTTGTAACGGGGGTTTTCCGGTTTTATTTATGGGACAGGACAGGTAAGTTACGTGAGGGTGTTGCTATAATTGGCAACGTATTGCCCTTTTTATCGATTTAATTGACTTGAAATAATGTTCAATTATTAACGTAATGGTTAAATTCCTGAAAAAATAACTAAGAAATTAAAAGAAGAAAACTGATTGAATTCTGAGATGAATATTTCATCCTGTTAACTATTATCATATAAAAAATAACTGATATATTTCATAGACTAGGCATTTTATCATGTGCTTTTAAAGTTTAGCTTTTCTGCAACAACAACAAAAAAGTTTTTTCCTAGCTTTAGAGGGACCATAAATGTACCTTAACTTTACTCCTACACCAAAATACTGTATATAATTTACTTAATTGTTAATCTTAATTTATATATATTTTAGTGGTTAATTAAAACTTAGTGATGACCTAAATCCATGTGTGTGTGTGGTTATCTTTAATAACTATAAATAAACGTAAAATTTCTTGATTTCCAAATTACACCGGCAACCCCCTAAAGTAATTGACATAGCCAGGGTGCGAGGGGGGGATATGACCGGACTACGAAATTAGACGATCCGTTATAACTCTGATCTGAAGTGAAGTGGACAGGTGTCGCTTTTCTTGGCCAATCCCAACTTAGCCACTGTGACCGTACCCCCACTGCATTATGGGAATTGATGGCGCAGACTGATTAGCAATCGCCAAACGACCGCTTCAGAGGATAAGATGTCAAGGTGGATTAAATTTCGGGATAATTGGGAAACAGTTATGAGTGATAACTCAAAATCGGTCGTCGATCATCATTTCTTGTAAGAGCTATGGGTATCGGCTGAACAGTCCAAGAGTTATAAAACTTCATGACAATAAATAAAATTGCTTAAAATATGAAAAAATAATAACAATTAAATTTTTCAGATAATGACTATAACTGCGTTTTTGAAATATCCAAAAATCCATTTGCAAAATACTGTTATTAAGGCATTTTTAAAATTCTACACAATTTTCAAAACCAAAATTTTTTTTAAAAAAGATTATAGGCTAGTATGTATTTTAATTCGATTTCCTTGACTAATACTAAATTTTTAGCTAATGTGTGTACTTTCTCACTGCATTGATCCTTATAATGAGTAATGACTCGTATAATAAAGCGCGTAAATATTAATATAATTTCTCAAATATCCGTGATTGAAGTATCTTGTTAAAAAGGATAAATAAATTTATGAATTGTAATTCATGAAATAAATGCTATAAAAGTTTCGAAGCTGATATTTTGATCCACAACATAATTTCATATTTAATACTGAGGCGTTTTCTACTCAGTATCGGGGAAAAAATCTCATATTAAGTAATTCTGCATCAAAAGAATTCTTGAGAAAAAATAAAAACTTTATATTTATAAGAATTTAAGATGAATCGGACGAAAGTTTTTCTTTCATATAAAATGATTGATTAGCTGATTCATAATTGATTACATAAGTGTAAATGATTTTTTTTTTGTTTCCATTTTTTTTTTCCTTTTCGAAGAAAGTCTTAGGAGAATAAAATTTATAATTATTATTTAATACAAATTAAAAGTAAGAGTTTAGATATATATTGCGAGTTCAAATTTTTTAAACAATTTGAGTAAAACTAAATATTAATTTTAATTTTTTTTTGTATACAAATATTTTAACCTAAATACTATACGTATACTTTCAAAAAGTACAATTAAGAGCTTTATAAAAATATTTCTCATGATACCTTTTTTGTTTTTGTTTTTTGAAAATACGCCTCAAACCATCTACAAAACAAAATGTGTTCTTAAAATTAATACCTTAACAGAAAAGAACAAAACATTTATACATTTTCCTACGAAACTAAGAAATAATGATTATGGTTTTCTTAAATGCAAGTAAAATGGACCAAATTTTTATAAAAACAAGATACTAATCCAATTTCATCGAAATATTTCTCAAAAAATATGAAAAACGTTTTAAAAAAATCTGCATTAGGTAATAATTTTAAAATCCATTTTCATCGAGCACCGAGTTTTTTTCTCGCACGCCGGCAAATCGTGAAATTCTTTTCAAACAAGATTCAAACCAAGTATTCTTATTATTTTTCATTTTTAAAAAATAAAAAAATGGTGGGAGAAAAGAATGCATAGTTCACAAATCATTCACTTACCCCCATTGCTTTTCGCCAATGCAGCAGAGAGCAGCGCTAATAATATCACAAGAATCATTCTTCTACTGTGGGTTCCTCCGGCCTTCCACCGTGTATCTGTAAAAAAAAATGGCAAGGAATAAATATCGAACAAAAAAAGAACTCGAAAGAAACAGGTAATCATAATAACAAACAACACACAACTTCACGTTCGGAGAAGAACAATTTTCAAATAGATGCTAATGGTGGAAAGCTTTTTGTATTTTTTTGTGCTGCTTCCAAAAAGCCATGTGGTTTGCACTTTAGAAGCGAATCTTCCCGCCTCGCCATGAGACAGAACATATTACTCATCGTGTTTTGTTTAATGTAAAATTATCGTTTCTTCTTTGTGTATTCTTTTTCATTCACGTTGATTTTGCAAGCAACAAAATTTCCACAAATCGTTTCAAATCAAGGCCAAACAAAGAAACAAACAATATTCGCCATTTTGGAATAACTGTTGGGATTGTTTTGGATTTTTTTCGGTTGCAACTTAGACAAACACACAAAAAAGAAAGAAGTACAAGATAGCAGATGGCAGTTTTCACAACAAATCAGGAGCCAAACAACAAATCGTTTCAATTTCAGGGGTAGTTTAACTCTTCCCACATATTTAAGTAGAGAACCAATTGTGCAGAAAATGAAATGGTAGAAGTTCTTTGCCGAGAAATTAAAAAAGATTGTGTTAGTTTAGTTTTTAGATGGAACAGAGTAATCGATTACGTTTTTGTTAAACATTTCGAATTGATATAATACATCGGTTAGAGAAACGAATCCTTGAATTTTGTAAACAACGGTGAAGTTCGTTGTGTTTATAAGATGTAACTATAATAATTAGAAGGTTTAGGCAAAATTGGCAAAGAAGGCAAAATTGTTCGAAGAAATCGACATTTATCAACTAAACTATACTAAAACAAAATAACTGGTTTTAAAAACAATCAGGAAGTTCTTATTTTAAAACGGACGAACCCTCGTTTTAAAAAGAAAAATACTTCGCTCTTTGATGAAAAGGAAAATAGCTCTCGCTAATTATTACAATTTTATTCTTAAAATATAGTACACGATGTTAAGGAATAATATTATACATACAGTTTTATGAAATGATTATAAAGCAATGTTTGACAACTAAATCTTTTTTTTCTGCAAATGGACAAATAAACTTTCCAGATGAAAAATAAAAATAACAGTGTGCGTCATTGTAAGTGTAAGCCCATGTCACTTAAGGATGCAAAAATATTGTAGTAAAGAAAGTGCAAAACATTTATTTCGTTATCTTCTCTTAAGATCGAATGAAAAAAATACAGAAAATAGATTTATGCTTTTGATAGCACTTTTTTTCTTCCAAACATCAAAACCTCCCTGAAATACATAAAATTAGACCACTGTATTTTAAATTCGCAAAACGATTCGAACAAAAAAGCGGAACGAATTCGTAATAATTCGACCGAAATTGCTGGGGAACACAACCTCGCTGCATCCAGCCACGGAACGATCTATCACTAAAACCACGTTCCAATTTATCACTATCACGTTATTCTTATAAGTGGACTCTAGCCCACATAAAAAAGGACTTTTACACGCATAGATCATCATTCAGCTTAATTTATTCGAAGAGAAAATAACAATGCTAGAACGATTTTGTTACACGAAGGAAGACGGAAGTTGAGGATGAAACAAACTCGCCATAAAGAAAAATATAGAACGTTTTCGCTGGCGGCCATTTTGGTCATCTGGGCGCATCATGATTCGAACTGCTCGATAAATAAAAAAAGGTAAAATTATGGAGGTGATCTGTCAATATTTATTGATTTATTGTTAATTTCGAAGTTAGCGTTCAAATAAATTGTTGTTCCTAGTCGGTGTTTGTTGGTTTTCCTAATAAATGCGTTGCCGTTGCCACAAAAAAATGTAAAATATGATGAGAACAACATTGAACGCTTCTGTGTGAAAACGAAATAAGAATACCCAATAGTCACTTAAAATTAATATAAATGGAACTTCCTTTCTACTATTTCAAATTATCCTTTACTTCCCGAAGTTTATCGACATTAACTCCACCCGTTGTACAGTAAACTAAAATTTAATTCTGTGAATTTGCGCTAACCAGAAAAGTAAATTGCTTTAATTAAGCGGCAATGCATGGAAGCAATGTGCAAAACAAAAACTCTGCCAGAATATCATGGAATACTGTTACACAAGTTATTAAGCAATAGAATCAAATATCATAGGCGGATTCCTTTCAGAGCCAAAAATTCCTATTAACGTTCTTAATAAACCGAGTTATTTATTTACGAACAAATCTAGAAAATACAACACGCAGTTATCCCAAACAAGCAAAGTAATATCAAATACAAAGAAATATAATTGCTAGAATTCATTATTCGCATTTCTATAACAATTGGAAAACAACCCACGCTTGCGGGGATAACAAAACTTTCTAGTTAATGTGGTTTTTAGAGAAAATAATTAACATATCCATTTAGTTCGTCATGAAATCTAATCCCTTAATTTAGTTCATTGACTACCCTACACGCAACAAGGCAGAAATTCATAGCGAGGGATGATGATTAAGGGGGCGTACATTAGTTTACGAAATGCAATTTTTGTTGATTGACGAGTTGATGATTTTTTTTTACCTCTTCCCCCTGGTGAGTTTTCGTGATATTTGGCTTGAAACTCCCCCGTAGTTTCAAGTGCCATTTTTCGAAATTCGATTTTTTTATTGCTTTACTGGTGAATTGTAAATAGTTTTTTTTTTTAATCTCTTAGTATTTTTGAATTGGTTCGGGATGCCCCAATAAATGTTACCATGTTAGATTTTGCCAAATTGAAGTCGATAAACATATTTTACTGGAATTTAAATACATTTTCGCGCAAGTTTACGGTGATTTTTTTAAGTAAAAAATTAAGTCACGTTCGACGTGACCCCCCCTACGTGAGATTTTCTGATATTCGGCTCAACTCTCTCCCCCTAAACGAATCACGTAATTTATAGACGCCCCTTTAAGAGCCATCAATACAAAAAAACACGCCATTTTATTATGGATAATACTCCTTTTGTCTTAGTTAATTGCATTCATATCCGAATAGAGGTTGAATGACGCTGATGAGAGTATTAAGTTATCACTGACTTTAATTATCAGATTAGTTTAGTTGCTTTTTTTAAACCATCGAACTGTTTACCTGAGGCGCTGTGTTGTTATAAGGAGGACTGGACTAATTGGAAAGTAAAGTTTTGCGAAAGGTGGATGGCTTTGATTCGGTTAATATAATTAAATGGGGAATCCGTGATAGCTTCTGCCTTTGAAAGAAGACATGAAAACTTGAGATGTAATAATCAATTTTAGTTATGTGTTTGTAGAGATCACATTCACGGAAAGCGGGGGTGTAATGATCATGTTTGAGGAAATAGCTATACGCTATACAGAAAGATTTGAACCAGTACTGTAAAAAAACACGCAAACAAAGCTGCCAGAACGTATCGTTAAAGGTAAGGAAAAAATATGTAGACAGAATTTTGTAGTAATCCTGTCCTACCGAAAATATTCGTGCATATATTTTATATAGTGCTTAATTATGAACAATAATTCATATTACACACAAAATATTCATCTAACAGATATATCCAAGAAGTAAGACAGAAGTATCAAAAACGGAGTTTAATTGAGATTAATCTCCCCCGTGCGCCTTAAGTTATAGTATAATATCATATCGTCAGAATATCTTTTCTGATATTATTCTGACATTAAGATATTGCGTGCATGTGCAACAAACAACGTTAACATCTTAAAGACCAATGGGTTGGGCGGATTATGCGTCATCATTTGAGGTGGAGGGTATAGTTTTGAGTTGTGTCCGAAACATTTTACTTACAACCAAACGATAATGGATGAGCCAAATTTAAGAGTTTCTTATATGGGCGTCATATCTGTTTCTTTAAGTGTTTGTAGCCATAATTACATTATATGATTCGAAAATGGAACACTGTTAAAACTGAAGGTGACGCTTGGTAACCCAAGACGATTCACAAGCCCAATATTCATCGACTCAAGGCGATTCAAAGACTTGAGGTGCCAAATGAGACCGCATTTTAATCACGTGAAGAAAAATGCCCGCAGTTTGTCACCTTCAGTATAACAGTGAACCTTACAATTAACTCGATTAAGAAGATTTTCAGAAGCGACCAATATTGGTTATTGATTTCTAGAGAGTGTGCAATATTATAGACCTGGTCTATCTCTGCTAGGCAACAGGGATAGGCAACAACAACAACCTTACAATTCACCGGATTTAAGGTACATCAAAAATGATACAAAGATTTGCAGCAATTCCAATGACCTTAAAATAGTAACTACAATCTCAAAATAAAGTTAAGCTAATCCGCCAATCTAGGCGAATACTCGAAAAATCCGGCAACCATTCCCACCGCCAAGCTGAAGTAATTAATCACAAGACCGAAAGTTTCCCGTTTTTTTTTTAAGCCCCAAACACACATCAGATTCCCAGGAGTGCATTTCCCGAACACGCATTCGGGAGAGGACATTCGGGAAAGATCGCTTTTCACATCATTCAAACGGACGTGGTCCCAGCGGTCCATTTCAATCATCGGGTCCACAACAACGGACCGCGGTGGTCTCTATCTCTTTGATTGAGTGATTGGACTTTTTGTTTTTGTTTTTTGAGAGTCATTAAGTTGTGGAGTTGTTATTCGTTGAAGGATGGATTGGTTGTTAATGAGGATGAAGTGAAAGTTGTTAGAGACAATCGTTGTGGAGGTCGATGATTCTTAAAAGTTAGAATTTAATCAATAAGTTTAAATAAAAAATAGTAGTTTATTTTTATGAAACAATTATTGATTTGTTATTGTTGGTCATGGTTGTAAGGTTATTGAATTTCTAAATAGTTTGTAACCAACACTAGAAACATATATATTAAAACTCTTATATGTTATACACTGAATTCTACTGAACGCAGTTGTTTCAGATCTAAAAGCTCCGTTTAAAATAGAGACAAAGTAATTCTTTATTATTATTATTTTAACAATATTAAAAGTATTTAAATAAGGTATTACTAGACTTTTTATTTTAAGTTCCACAAAATGTTTTTTTTTTTAAATATATACCGACTAAAGATCAAAATAGTTTTCTGAAAACAATTTTTAAATATTATTTCCGAGACTTTCCAAAGTAACTGATAAAATGTTCTTTCTTTGTAAAAATATAATATAGAGCAAAAATTTATAATTTTGTACTAAGTTGTATTCGAAATCTAAAATGTTGAATCTATCTGGATAACCTCTTGAATCGCCTTTCATAACCCTTTTATCACGTTTACATTTCTATTCCATGTCTCAATTGGACCTTCAACACTTCCTGCCTTTGCCCTCGGGTCAACTATTGTTTTCCCGCGCAATTGCTTTAAAACACTTTCGACAGACGAAGAATTGAAACATTTCGAATGTTTCTTTGAATACGCAGCTAAAAAAACAACAAAAAAAAATCATGAATTTTGAGAGAGATTGAAAACCGAATTTCCAACCATGACGTAAAGTTTTAAATCCAGAAGGCGAAATCGAAAACAAGAAGCCTGGAATAGAACAAAATAGAAGTTAAGCTCGGAAAAAGAGGGAAGGTAACGATGGTAGTAGTCCCGTTTGATTTTTGACACTTCCATAAAGAAAGGGACAGCTTATTTTTTATATTCCAGCTATGTTTCAGAACAGTGGAAGCATGGCAGTATATATTTTGGAAGTTTCTGAAGAATAGATAGAAAAAAGGCGCGAAAAAATATAGAATTTTATTTGTTCCGCCATTTTTTTCTTCTTCTGTGGACTGGTCGTTGTTTATGTGCCAGTGGGAATAAAAAAGCCTGTCAAAAAATGTCACACGTTTCAATTTTTTGGGTGCTTTTCCCGTGTCTTTCTTTTTTGATCGATTGTAGTCAATATAGCAGTCGTAAATAAGAAGGCTGAAGGAACATCTAAATCCGAGATTTTTATTTAAATGACGAATTTGGTTTTTCACGAAATAATAAAGGATTTCATCTCCTATATTTCATTTCGTAAAAAACTTAAATTTCGGAAATCCAAAATTTATAATTTCTCGATTCGAATACTGTTAAACCAGAAACTATGTTACCAAAAAGTTAACTACCGATTCAAAATAAAAATAACAGGAAACTATAACTGATCATTCTTTCAATATTTGGTTAATTTTAAGGTGTGTCCTAACTTTAAAATAATCATTTTAATTATTATTTTATTGATTATTGGTAAATGAGGCCAATGGGAATTTACAAAATTACTAGTTATGAGCCCCAGTTAAATTCTAAGTAGAAATATAATGATAACAATGCAGTGTGAATTTTTCATATCACACAGATACATTTTAGAGACATAAAATAACCAAAATTGAAGCAATCAAAATAACTAATTTGCATATTTTCTTTAAAAACTTATGTTTTGGCGAAATATTTCTTGCGATAATCTTAAGCCATATTACAAAAAAAAAAACTAGCTGCCCAACTGTAGGGGAAAAAAGGGACCACATCGTGGACTTAATTTCCCTATTTTATATTTTCTTCTTTTCCCCCAGACTCTAAAAATTGATTTTTTTTACCTTACTGAATCAGCAGTTTCTCATACCTTCGGGGCCAACACTTCATCTGCATATAGGACCCAGTGTTTACAACTGGTGATTCGGAAAAAAAATTTGCACACGGTGCGATTTTTATTTTTTCTGTCTTTTTTTCCCTACCTCACTTCATTTTTGGAAAAAGACAATGATAAAAAAAATGCGTGTGAGATTGTTCTTGTTCTTTTAAGAATTGAAAAGGTTTTTTTTTTTGAAGATGGCGTTGAAAACTTTTTTTTTTTTAAATCTTCTTGAGATCGGGAAGATAACAAATGTTTGAGCTTGGTTTTGAATCATAGCACAGAGGAGAGACATTGTTATCTTTAGTGTTTTACAATAAGAATTTAAAATCCTTAAAATTAACAGAATGTGTAGAATAATATATGCAATTTTAGATAGTAAGACGAGAAAATAAAACACAGTACATAAAAAAGTATTAATAAATAGAATATAAAAAGTAGTAAATCAATAAAGTACAAACATAAGATATAAAATACTCAATACCTGCAAAGTTTAAATTACGACTGTTGATGATAATAATTTTAAAGATCCGCAAATTTCCAAAATAGTGAGGAAATGTTTCAATAAATTTCATATTTTTATGCTTATAATTTCTATTTAAATAAATATGTAAAATAAGCATTACCTGGTTACAATAGTCTATTAATCTTTAACATTTTAAAAATTAAGCAAGAACACAAATTTCACGCACAAATTACACGTTATTATAAAAAATATTGTAAGCAAGCACGTGCCAAATAATACTTTATTAAGCTCTTGTCACCATTTCACTCGACCTACGGTCTCGACACTTACTTAATAAAGTGTTATTTTCGGTATTAGTTGCTTAAATAACTATTATTGCTTCTGAACCATTTCGTAACACATATTTAATATAATATTTTAACATATTAGTATTTTCCGTTAAGGCCGGGGCATGTGCATGCAATTTTCCTATCATGGTATAACCGATACATACTATCCAGCAATTGATAGTCATTGAAGTTATACTTGCGCACCACTATAAAATTCAAAATGAAAATTCTCCGTAGAGGAAAATGCGTTTCATAAACTGTATACGGTGACCCGTCGTGATTGAATTTACCAACCCTCCTGAATATTTCATGAGGGTGAAATTTGCACGCCTTCACTTTGTACTGGTCAGGGGTGGGGGAGTAAAAAATAACTGGATTTAAGAGGGGCTGGGAACTTTTATAGGGGGCCCTTTTTCAAGAATGTGAAATGCCTGGAAGTTGGGATAAATAAAAGATTCGATTTTCGTAAAAAGTTTTTGGTGAAGGTGAATTACATTATAAATAGGTTGCGAGACGATAGAGGACAAAGTGGTTGGAGTTATATTGTGACGGAATTTAATATTGGAGAAAACTAGAGCAGCTACACTCCGTGCCAACCTAACTTGGATTAAAACAAAGAGTTAAAAGGCAGAGGAAATAGCGCGATTGGTCCGTTAATTGCAAACTCTTGTAAGGTAATATTTACATACAAAATGATCTGAATACAATTTGACCCAGATACACTTTTCATACCGATAAATTTGCCAAATTTTCTCATATAATATTCAAATCTGTTAGAATTTGAACGAAATTAATGTTTTAAACATGTTTTCTGGATGGATTCACAAATTATTTATGGAACTCTTTACATACGCGGAAGGATCTTCTCCATTGTATATTTCTATTTACCCAACTTAGGTTGGCAAGGAGTGTAGATATTGTTATTAACGTAGAGTCATGCCTGCCATGGCGATAGTTTTCAACAAAGTCGTTATTCAGGACTTTCAGTTCATCGGACCTTATCTGGTTTTCGGCACTGCTTTCCGGATAGTGTATTATAAAAATCGGTAAAAAAAAAATTCGTATGTTAGTTAAGATTATCCGTCGTATTCTAATATCTGAAGCAGCGTGCGAATTTTCTCTATGGGTTATGAGGTTTAATCTTTGTCCCTTGACATTGATCCAATGTTGCAAGAATGTCACAATAGCTTCCATTCCTTCTGGTGTGAGACTTAAGTTTTAAACAAACCTAATATAGGTGCACTGCTTGAACTGCAGAAAATAGAGCAATCTCTAAAAGTGTAATTTCAAAAACGCACATTCTCAACTTTGTCTTAAATTCAAACTTTCCACTAAAAAAAGCAATCTAATCTAACTCTACCAAAAAAAGAAGTCGTAAGATGGGGCCACAAATTTAAACATAAAGTGAGATGTTCATAAATAAGGAAACGTGTAATGTCATTTTTAAGACCAAGACTGGTAATTTCGCGCGTTTGAATCACAACTTTTTATCATAATTTTCTTTACATAAAACTTACAAAGAATAGCTTACTTTTTTTTCAGAATTTTTTGTTCTAAATTTTTTTTGCAAGGACTATCTATTAATTAACCAGCCAAGTAATTTGCACTCCCCTATCTCCCTAGAGCAACAGTAATTTTTCACAATGTTGCCATTATACGGTATAGAAACTTTCACTTTTTTTTTCCATTATTATTATTCTTGTAATACGTGGCTAGGCCCATGCAATGAATTATTCAGAATGCGCCCTTTCCGCTAGAAATCTGCTATCAGAAAGTCTGATTAAGCTTCTGCATGGTTTTTTTTTACGTGTGGTTGATCCTTTGGTTATTTGTATCTGCATTTAGGGTTATTTTTTGCTGTTTTTTCAACGTAATTTGATGCATGAAAAAAGTGTTGGTGTTGCTGATATGCAAACAATGCCCGGTGATTGGAACGTGCGGTTTGTGACGAGATAGTTCTGGTTTTGGGTTCGTTAGAACTTGATGAAGAGTTGAGCGTGTAATATTCGAAATTTGTAATTAGGAGACATAATAAAAACTATAAAAAAAGTGTTTGTAAGATGAAGAAAACCCCAATTTAAATTATTTTCTTTTATTTCTTACAGGCAATTTATATGTATTTTTAACTCATGAATGAAATAAGTAAACTTTATATTTGTATTGAAATTAAAAATTTGAAAAGTTTATATATTCAAAAAGACAATCTTAAGAACACTATGAGGTATTATTATGAACAATACTATTCATTAGTTGCAGTAAGAAATATGATATTTAAATACCTAGTATACAATATAGCGGTTACATTAAATTTTAAAAATGATGGTAACTATTAATCGTTATTAAAAATTAAGGGTAATTATTACAACCACCAGTAAACATTAGTAAAAACCGCTTACATGGAACCAACCTAAACCTAAATGCTCTTTTTACTATTAGTTGCTCGGTTTATTCCATTCAGAACGTCACTTTCCGAGCAGATATAACTTAACTGCAACCGGACGTCCAACAACCCAAGTGATGAAGGCGGGGGCCATTTTTACCTTTCAGCCATGCCGGTCACGTGTTAGCGGGGTCATCGCTTGCAACAGTTAAAAAAAAACCTGACCGCCCACCCCCAACCGGGGGTCTTCGCTGTAACCGTGACGAGAACATGTGATGACTGGGCGGCAACGCCGTCAGTAGAGACCAGTTGGAAAGGAAAGTAAGAACAAAAAAAAATCGAATGGTTTAAATGGACTTCTAACTGAATAATTTGGGCTGTCTGGAGTGGACTCCCGTTGAGGGATATTGGGAATTAATGGAAACAGTTGCTTCAGAAGTAAATGGGGATGAGATTGGATGCATCCAGGATGTAATTTGAAACAGGAAAATACACAAATTTTGGAAGAATAGTGATGATGGAAATGTGTAATGAAGTTGGTGAATCAGAGCATTAACAATGGATCCAAGATAGAACACAATAAAAAAAAGTAAAAATGACTCCATTTCAGATAAAGCTTTTCTTTAAAAAAAAAATAGGTAATGTCGCATTGCAGGTGGTGCAAACTAAGTTACTCACACAAACTTTTCACTTAAAGTGCATAACTTACTTATTAAACACTACTACATATATATGTATATATATCCGGCTTGTGTGCTTTATTAACAAGGAAGTGAAAGAACTTAACAAGTCATGAGGAGAGATTTAGACCATTGCAGCCAACAGGGTGAGGTGGCGGACCATGACGGAGGCCCTATGCTGAATGTTGGAGTGAAAGAGGTATAAGTAAGTAATGCTTGATTAAACACTATATGAGCTTAATTATATGACACATGTTTCATTTTTGTTTTGTTTTGTAGGGGGGGAGGGTCTTTTTTATATCGAAATACACATTTATATTATTTGGTTCATAAGTGCGCATTGAACAAAGATAATTTCAAGTAACGCTCAAACTCTTAACAACGTAGAATTCACCAAGACCCTTAGAAACATTTCAAGAGACAGGAAGAAAAGAACTTCAATATCCTACAAAGTCCATCGCGCAACATCCATCGGACCAAGTAATTTCCTCCAAAACGGGAAGATGGGCGCCATTAATCATAAGACACAACAACAGGACAACACCCATTTTAAGTTGGAACGTGCTATCGACAGATCAAAACACGCGAATCGATGGAGTAAGCGATTCGATTCCAGAAGAACAAATTTTAATCGCTTTGTCTTTAGCCACAGATCGATGGTGATGCACATATCGATCCTTCCGATCGGAAGATAACAAAGGAACGAAATTAACAAAGAATATCGGCGCAAATAAAGAAGCATGAGATGCGTGGACAGGACATCTAGAAATCTCTGTATGTATGAACGAACAGTTTCAGGTGTCAACATGGTATACAGGTGGTAGAAATCCCGTATCTTGTGGGCATAATTCAGGTTAATCAATTCCTCAAAGCTGAATGTACTGGTATGCGTTGTTAATTAGCTTTTTAAAGCCAAACGACATTTTATATGACATAGAGTTGAATTATAACAAAACAGCGAGCTAGTATTTTTGGGATTAGATAATAGGTCAAGTTTTTCGAAAATTGAGTCAATTTCAAAAACGACTGACACAATCATACAAAACGATGAATTGTTAAAGAATAAGCAGATCATATGAAATTTTTGTTTTGGCTGTAGATTCACATTCTAACATACTCAGCTATAATGGAACTTTTAAATCCGCTTCTACCAACAATGCATTATACGTCTGCTTCAACAATGTTTGCCGAATCCAAGGGAATCCGTATATCGATCCACATATAACAATGAAACGAAATTAACAAAGGCCATCATCGTGATGCAACAACATTACATTGGATCGAGGGAGAAAAAGGAATGATACATGGCGTCACTTTCGTTTTCCGGAATAAAGTCTTTATTAGAGAAGGCATTTTGAAGAGTTCGGTGGTATGAATCATTGCAGACGAGACAACCGCCATCCATCAAAGAATACCCAAAGGATGGAGGGTTCTGGATTTTGTGGAACACGGAACATTCCATGAATGTATAAAGATGTTCCATCCTCCCCCCTCCCTCGCCCATCATTTCCGAACGCTGGATTTATATCTTCCCATTTATTTGAAACAAAACTGCAACGATATAGCAGTCTGGAGGGGGGCACCACCGCAAAAGTGGAGCACAAATTGGAAATGGGGAGAGAGATTTTTTTTTTCATTTTTAAAACTATGGGGACGATCTGTGTATGTGCAGACGAGATTGCAAAGGGGAATATGATGGTGACGTCATCGGAGAGTTGAGTTGAGTTGTTGTATGGTGGAGGGGACCTGTTGATATTAATTATCTTCTTGGCGATTTTTCTGTGCCAGCAATCCTGGGAGGGAAGAGAGTGGCGTCGGCTGTTTGTGTTCTCAGGGGAGGTTTTTTCCTACGACACGAAGAAGCTTCGTGCCATGAATTGTGCATGAAAAAACATGATTTTGGAATGAGATGGAGAAGATCCCGAGGAATATTATTTAGATCAAAGTATGATGGCGAGTGGAATTATTTTTATGGGGGAGTGCTTTCCCCCGATTACTATAGCAAATCGCTTTTTTTTTTCTCAAAAAAGGAGAAAACATGATGGGAACTGCATTAATAAGACCAGCAAAAAAATTCACAATGAAAACTTTGTTTATTAGCATATATGAGAAATTACATGTTTTTTCATATTAGTATATGTTTTATCGCATTAAACCAAACTTTTAAAGCTAATTATGAAACTTATAATGTCATTAATTTAGCAAATAAGGTATTTGTATATGATACTTTAGAGTACTGGTATTTTTTGAAAATCATTTTATCGTATTTTTTTATTCAACGACCTGATTGTAAACAATTTATTGTACCGATTTCAATCGTAATGTACCAATTTAATTGAAATACTATTTTGATACAGAATTCTTTGAATTTTATCATGAGTTATACAAATGAAATTATACTCCCCCTCTAGTAACTCACAATACATTACGATGTTCTTAATATATCAATCCGATATCATTTTGAGATGTCGATATCGACAGCGGATCGTACAACACCCTACCCTGTGTTGCTTTATCTCCAGAGAAATATTGCAGCTATCAATATACTCAAGACAGAACTTAAACATAACAACCTAAACCAACTTAAAAATCCCCAACAACTTTTCAAGACCAAAAACAGCTTACTCATCAACCTACTAATCTCAATCCAAGCAATAAATTACTCTAAAAGCCAAGGAATTTGGGCAGAGAAATTGCAGCGCGCAAGATTTATTACAACAAAGATGTTGAGGCACATCAGTTCCAGACGTGGATTTCTAGAGAGAGAAGTTTGTTAATTAAGTTTTGATTAGAGATTCGCACTCCCCTCCTATCATCCCGCGGAATAACCTGACATTTCACGATGGGATGTAGAGTAAAATAGTGAGCTGGTGTTGGATACTTGTTGTTTAATGAAATTTATAGTTTTAGGGGATTGGAATAACGGATTGGGATTGATATATGTTTAAATCAGTAAAATGGAATGTTTTAAAGTAAGCATGGTTTTTTCAGTAAATTCTTATAATTTAAAGTTTTATAAAATTCATGCAAAAATTATATAATAATAAAAACTTATAAGTAAATTTAACTTACTACTATAACAAATATCTTCTATTCATAACACATAATAATTTAGTTCTGTAATTGCAAAGTTCAAATGAAATGTGATGTGAGCAAGGAAAAGAAACACAAGCTATAACCTTATATCCATTCCCTGATAATGTGTAAGAAATAATTATTTTAACAAAAAAATACTTGAGAGTGATAACGTCACATTAAAATTTTGTTAAATTTAGTATAATACTTACAATAAGTAAAAAATTCAAAACGGAAATTTTTAATCATATAAATATCGCATTTTAAGTCAGAGACTTCTTTTTGTTGTTGAAGCTAATTTTACGTCGAAAAATATCACAATGAGAACACTAAGACCTTAAGTAAAACTTCCCAAAAAGAACGTAAATAAAAATAACTACTAAACCAAAACAACCCAAAAACATCATTTGCCATTTCCAGCATCAAGAAGCAAAAGGAAGGATTTTGAGAAATTTTGTGTTTTTTCTCATGTGTTGCCCCAATAATCCGTCAACACTCCGTGCGCATTTCGGCTAAACCGTCGTTTTTGGGAAACGCATGTCCGTCCGTCAAAAGAGCGAACTTCTAAGGAGTTTATTAAATTAGTCCGAGAAGTTGTTTGATGTCTTGTCAGAAAACCTAGACAAGTTAATCAGGAGTAGTTCGAAGGATGAATAGTTGCACAGTTAAATTTGTTAATTTAGTTATTTGAATTAGGCAGGTGGGGGTGGATAGCGAAGTTGTTAACTATTTAGTTACTGATTTAAGAAAGTATAGTTATTGTTTGTAAGATGCAGTTGATGTTTTGAAGAAAAATATATTCGTAATTGCGGGATTTTAACCTTTCTAAATATTTTAAACATTTAAATGCAGGATACCGTCAACGGTATCTCCTCAGCAATGTACAAAAATGTGTCGAGTTGTTTAAAAAAAATATATAGTTCTGAATATATTTTAAAAAATAGGTATGATTTCAATAAATAGATTGCAATATCAATTAATAAAAAAGCTATTCAAAGGTTGATTGTCTCATAAAGTTATGCTAAAATAAAAAAAAAGCAGATATATTCCGATTATAACTAAAAGTTATTAATCCACCCTTATACAAACAGAAAAATATAAGGTATTGTCAAACCTCAATATAATTGGCTTAAAATTTTGTTTGAGCACTATCTGCCATCAATCTGACGGCCGAATAAATTGTTAGGTAGCTGGTCAGGCAGCCAAAAGATCCCGAAAATTACAACCATATTTTGGGCATATCAGCCAAAAATAGCTTTTTCATTACCCGTTTATTATAATAGAAAAAAACCTGTCATTTCATCATTTAAGCCCTCGAACACGCAATTACAATTATGTCACCTCCCTCACCACCTTCTTTCCCAAAAGTCGGAAATTAAAATCCCCCAGAGGGAAAAACCACCCTCCCCTTTTTCCCTCTCTCACGTCACGAAACTGAACCAAAAATATCACATATTATTGTTATTTAAACGGAACAATTTATAATGAATTGTAGTTTATATTTTTTATTATTTTATACTAGTTTAATATTAATAGGTATATGTTCTACGAAAGAGTTATTATTATCTTGTATTTAAAAGTAAAGGCTTCAATAGTCAAAACAATCAAACTTTATAAATAGAATATAATTAATACTTTAAATTTAGAAGTTGAAAAAAAAATTGAGAACAAATATTTTGTAACTAGATTTTTTACAACTTTGAAGCAAAGCAAAAAAGTTAAAAATAGATATATTAATAATACCATTATCTATAAAGTATGATAGTTAATATAATACTGTTAGCAATAAATGATAAATGCCTAGAAATAGCCTTAAAATACCAATCAACCTATTTGATATTTTCATTAAAATTCAAGATGAAAAAAAAACTATTCCAGATAAATTTTTTGTAAAAGCAGGAGAAAAGAGGACGGTATTATTTCTTTGATATCCATTTCAGAAAACTGCATTCCACGCACGATTCTTATAATTCCCGGGCAAATATTTGCCCGGAGCGCCCCGCTCTCTCAAACATCAGGAAATTAACAGGCAAACAAGGAATAGCTACGAACTCAAATTATATAAAGGGAATCAAAAAAATTAGAGGGATTCGATGTTTGAGCACAACAGATTAAGTCAAGAGGTACTGAAGTTCCAATACAAAGTACTAAACAAAACTCAAAATTGATTTTTTTTTTAATTAAATATATTTGTCTACCGGTAATGGTCATTTGTTTACACGTATAAAAATTAAATTTTTGTGGCTAAAAACACCTTAAAATTTGTATATGACAATATAATAAGAACTTGAACCAGTTTGAAGAAACAGTATCATTATAAAGTTGTATTGGTTTGATAATGTTGTGAGCAATATTTTTATAAATTTTATTTATACGTGAACGTGGTTGAATAAAAATAATTTCAAGAGGCTAGTGGAAGAACATGCTATGAGAAATTTTTTTAGGGGGGGGGGATATGATATTTTTGTGTCAATGAACCTATTACCTCACACTAATTTAAGTTGTATATTTTTCATAGTTCGCAATGGCAAGTACTGTTTTTAACGGATCTAAGAGCAACCTAGAAACTCATCTCGTCAATCTCATTTTCACGTTTTTACTTTTTATCACATAGCACGTCACGTTCCAATAAGCTCTACATTAATTTTGGCCAAGAAACATTTCTTTTTATTCCAACTGTAAGCAGAGTTTTTTTTTTTTTTTGGCAAATTACAACAAAATTTTCTTTATTTGACTCTACGTAGGAGTCACTGTGGTAACATAACCTTAATTTGAAATAAATCATTCAATCAAAAGTTATAGTCGATAGCGACAGCGACATAAAGGTAATTCTAGGACAAAAATGTCATTTAAAGCTATACGAAACCAAATGCAGATTTCTGTGGCAGAGACAATGTGAACATATTCTTTGGTATTGTAGCCGGACTCATTAAAGAGCCTTCCCTGCAAATGAAAGGGACAAAAGAAATTATTTTCCTGTGACAGAAAAGGGAGAAAAAATGAGACCCCACTTACGAAACTTGTATCAGAGCGGGGTAGTATATCATTTAAAGGGTTAACTTAAACGGGCTTGCGGATGATAATGTCATTTAGAAGTGATCTTGGAAATATACACAATGTATTTTAATGTTTGCATTGGGTTGTGTAAATGCTTCAAATGAATAAAAAATATTCGAATTGAGCATTAACAATTTTGCATAATATCGATTTAAATTAGGTTATTTTGTTTTTTCGCTATCATTGTTCGGCGGATAGTGCAAATTAATGTTTCACAATCCTAACGCTGTTTGGTCATTAACCTTCAATGAGGTATCAAATGCATTATAAATCACGCTGTAAAGATATGTTGAATTACATCTTCATAGCTTTTAGAGCACTGAGATAAAAATTAAAACAACAACAAACTTTGTTCAAAGAGCAACAACTTTCATCGGACAAGTGACAAAATTTTCCCATTTACGCGACCTCAAGTATCGTGACCACCATGGGGTAAAACGTCATAACAGTTGAGACTCACCATTAATCACAGCAGCGTAAACGGACCGGACAATCATCCAAAGTGACTTCAACTTTAGGAGCTAACTTTGTCTAATGCTGAAACTACTATGGACGTAACTAATACTAGACGTTAAGAAAGCGGTCAGAGTTGAAATTTAGTTGGAAGGTCTACATTAAACATTGCACTTTTAAAAAGTACTATGGAGCTTTAGCGCAAGTGAAAGAAGACGGCTAAAAGTGGCCGTAGTTTTATATTGTTAATTTCTTAAACATAATTTATCTTTTTAATATTAAATTTTAGTTTTATTCTTAAGATAAATGATTTCTGACATTAACAAAACTCTCTGATCATGATAAACAACAACAAAAAAACGGCTACCCTTTTAAGAATAGCCATATTCGAAAACATTTAATGAAACAATTTCTATTCTCAATATCCCCAGTAAATTCTATGGTGGGACAGACATGTAAATAGCCTGCGTCCTCTGAAGTAAAAATAAAAAAACTTTCCAATTCCACATTTTTTTTGTGCTCTGCCCATATCTAAATCACTCATTTGCCCATCCATCAAACCAGTTCGAGTCCAGATGACAGCTCGAATCTTCCTGCAGACAAAGATAAGAAAGTCGAGTTGAGGAGGAATGCTGCTGATGGGACATTTATTAAAGTATTTTCCGAGATTCTGTTTTTGTGTGTCTTCTCATCCAGAAGCCAGCTATAATTGGACCACGTGCTGCAAGTCACATGCTAATATAACTAATTTAGTTCTGTTTGATGAATCGTCTGGTTTGGGGTCCGGTGATGGGATCCAATTTATGTCTTCGTTTTCGGACATCGTGTAATATCTACTTTGAGTAAGACCCAACAGTAGTCCTCTTCGGATCTGTCTCATTTAAAATATGTATTAAAAGGTATGATGAAGATCGATACTGTAAAATATAAAAATCCAGGCCCCACTTAAAAACCGAACATTTGCCCATTTAACCACATCTGATGGGCGATATTCTGCCAATAAAAATATATATATATAAATGTGAATTCTCTAAAACTAATATCTAAATTTCTTTCTAAATCACAAATTTTGTCTTTTTTTTTCATAGTTTTTTTGTAAATGGGACGGCAATCATCTTTTTATCCAGGGTGGAGTAGAGGCTAGAGCGGGCCTCAAATGGGCGTTGACTTGAAAGCAGTGCAACGTTAGACCAGACTTAAGCTTATTACGAGTTACTTCATTTATTTTTGTAATGTAATAATATAAAGTTTGTGTTATTCAACATGCCTTCGTGTTTATTGGAAACTCCAGAAATGTCATTAACGAAAAGTCTAAAGTCAGCTGAAATCAAAACTGGCTGGCCAAAACCATCTCCCAATCAAAACACGAAAACATCGCAAAAAGAAATCAAATCACAAAAATAATTAAACCGCAAGGCTCCAAAAATTCTATTTGGCGGGAGAATATTCCCATCCTCCGAACACGCACGCATGCAAAAACAAACCTCGCCAAACCAAAGTAATTAAATGATGTCGTTACGAAGGCAAATTTTAAGAAGGAAGAATGCTGATGTAGAAGTACATACAGCTACCGAAATGCGTAGGAAATGAAAATGTAATAACGAAAATATATAGGTTTTTTTAGTTATTTTCTTTTAATGTGGAAAACTAGCGACGAGATGGAAAATTAATGATGCATGTTTACTCTGATTCTAGAAAGATCTGAGAGGGTTGAACTGGCACACGGAATGGAGATGGGATGTGTTATTCTGATAATTGCATTTGCAACCGAACCAATTTTGGAATAAGTTTAATTTTAGGAGTTATTCCAGTTATGGTTAATTAAAACTCGCAACCATGGTAAACAAACTAATGTAGTTATGTTATACTGAAATGAGAAATCACGGTTTTATTGAAGAAATAGAGTTATAAATTATATCATTAGGTGGTCGTATATTCTGCTAAACAAGTAAGGCAGCGTTTCTTTCCAGCATGTTCAAAGGTTTATAATTTGAAATTATTGTATTAACTCAATTGATCAATGCTTTTTGTTTAAGAGGAATAACTTTTTGAAATACATACATCAAAAAGTATAAAGATTGAAAATAGCCACCGCTTGTGAGCATTTGAAATCTATTGATCCCTGCTCTTATTTTACTGAAACAAAAATTATGGTTACATAAGATCAATAAAAATGCATGTTCACTTTTGATATAGACGAATTTTGGTTTGAAACACTTAAAATATATATGTATAAAATTCACGAACACTAAAGCTTACAATGAAATGAAAGTTACATGAAAAAATTTTGACAAAAAAATAATAATAAGTTAACCGGAGCCGTCATCAAGTAAAGCGTCTTCAAAACTTGTCTGCATTTTATTCAAAATGTTAAATAATATCTGATAAGACATCCCCAATGCAATTCAAAGTCTTAGAAAATTCCTTCTCCAACATTCATTCATCAAGGCAGTTCTCATCGTCAAAACAGTTCATTACCCAGTTCAACTTTACTCATCTCTTAGTACAGAGTTACCGTTAAAAACCACGATAGCCAATCTTCTCAGGGCATCTCAAATATCTCTCGCAAAAGTTACCGTTAAAAAGCACGATAACCAATCTTCTCAAAACATCTTAACTATCTTTTTAAAAGAAAACCCATTACCAAAACTCCCCCATCACATGGGCTCTAATGAAGGTCACTCCTGGTAAGGGAATCCCTTCTAATCTCCCCCCTAGCTCGTTAAAATACCGGATTCCTGGAGAACTTTGGTCCTAATTACCGCGATATTTAACTGACCACCATTGGCCACATGGGTGGCGTGGAAATGGGACACTTTGGGACGCTGATAATAAACCCACATGGAAGTATAGCAGACGCCTGAAAGCCTATGCTGATGTAGTGAAGCTATAAGTTGGGCTAGACAGTGATATTTTGCTGTTGTTTTGCATTGAGTCAAGGCTAAGATTGAAAAGATAACCAAACTAAATTGTCGAAGAAAATAGGAGAGGCGAGTTATATATGTTTGAAATTAATAAAATTTGGCTTGTCTATATCCTATTTTAAAATCGACTTGTGCTTTGGAAATTTTTGAAATATATTCTCTTAACTCTATTTGATATTCTTAAGTTCTTTACCCAGTAAATCTATCCATATCAGTTTTAAATGAAAATAAAAGGCTTCACTTTTTTTTTTTATAATTTAAGAGCTTTACAAGAAAAGTTTTATCACAAAGAATAAAATGTTAAAGGTTAAAAGCAAACAAAAAAAAAATAGACAAATTATGCAATTTTCTTCAGCCGAAGGCAGAAAAATGACTTGGGAGTTGCTCAAAGTCTTCACAATCACGACTTCACCCCGTTTAATCAAAACTAAAAACAAAATGAATCTAATCAAAAAGAATTGAAATATCATTTTGCGTTTCAATCTCAATTCAAGAACAAATGTGCATATAAATTGCTTGTCAAGCAGTCATTGTCGTTCGGAATCTCGCTGCTAACGAATTCTTCCCATCACACGTCACGTCAACCAACAGGAAAGAAACAACTCATCATAACTCCGCCCAGATTTTTTTTATTCTTCTTCTTTATATGCTTGTACGGGTCCTGTATCTTTGTCCGCGTCGTGAAAATATTACTCTTTTCTTAAACCTGACAGGTGACAAAGAAAAATTCTTTGTTGCGAAAGGGCACAAAATGGAATGGGCGGGAATCGGAACTCCGCCTTTTTAATCGGTCGGAACAATCGAGAAACTCTCACTTCTTGTTGCTGAAGGATTGGCAAGTGGGGTATCAAATCAAGATGGCGACGTAATGTCGTTTCTTCTACGTAAGTGACAACCCGGACTGCTCGAAACTCTTGGGGCTTGAGGTGAAAGGGAAATTATAATGCTTCAGAGATCGAAAGTGTAGATAATGGAAAGAACTACTATGCGTTAGAGACAGCTTTTGAAATTTCAATTTATTTAAAATGCAATTATAGTGAATCCATTGTATGGCGTGATTTAGGTGGACTGGGAAACACGCTCACAAAAAGGGAAAGAATTCGGTAACTAAAGGAATCGAAAGTTTTCCGCAAATAGAGAGAACGGTTCATAGTATTTGCTCACTTGAACTCTGGAAAAAAAATCATATTTTTTAAAGATGTTCACTTATAGTTTTATAAACTATCTTGCAATAAATATGTATATAGTAAAGAGAAATAAAAAAAATCTATGTATAAAACTCGTTTCCTTTTAACAATGAACCTTCAACAGACAAAACGAAAACGCACTTACAAACATCTAAATCCTCGGGTATTTTTTAAAACCCAAGGGGTCAAAATCATCATCAAATCCTCCTCAGTACCAAACTAATCCGATTCAATAAGAAAACCAACAAGAACCTAGCAAACAGAAGCCACAACCCATTATTACTAGCAGCTTTTCACTAACAGTAAGCCTTGAACATGAAAACCTGCATGACTTCTATAAAATGCATTCGAAATCCAAATACATCGATCATTTAGTCCCACTACTGGACATTATAAGTTCAGCACCATTGACCACCAACGCATTCTGGAACCTCAACACACATCATTATACAGTAAAATCCCATCGATTTAAAATGTCATCCTAACTTCCATTGATTCCCAATGCAATGTCATCCTAGCTGGTGTTATACATAGATTTTTCTAACACCCCAAGTCACTTCAATGAACCTACAACGTAAAAAAAAGCACCTACAAACGTCTAAATCCCCAAGCATTTTTAAAACCCAATAGGCGTCAAAATCATAATCAAATTCTCCTCAGTACCAATCTAATCCGATTCAATAAGAAACCTAACAGGGACCTAGCAAACAGAAGCCCCAGCCCATTATTACCATCAGCTTTTCCCTCCTTCAACATGAAAACCTGCATGACTTCTATAAAATGCATTCGAAATCCAAATACATCGATCATTTAGTCCGACTACTGGACATTATAAGTTCAGCACCATTGACCAGCAATGCACTCTGGAGCCTCAACACACATCATTATACAGTGAAATCCCATTGATTCCCAATGTCATCCTGGCTTCTAACACCCCCAAGTCGCTCCACTAACGAGCCCTCCAACCATCCAAGAGATTTCAGAAGTCAGACATAAGAACCTTAAATGACATATTTCAAGCCCATAATCCTCAAATTCGACGGCACAATAACCAGCTAAGCAGGTGACCACCACAACAGCAGCTGGGCATAATGACTTGGTCAGTCAAGGCGATGATGGACGACCAGAGTCTTTGGCTGCGTGCTTGACCAGTGGTCAGGAGCTGGCTACGATCCGCCCCTATAATGATGAATGGTTCTTTTCACAGAAATACTGTCTTTCATAGAGCCATACATCATAAGTAAACCCCGTCCAAACCTGACAGCATAATTATAAACGACACGGTGATATTTTTAAGATATGTACAACTTTTTAGCTCGATAATACACTTTCAAAGAGTTTGTTTGTTTTTACTTCATGTTATGCCCAAAAATAATGCATATTAATTGCAATGAAATTAAAGGCAGATAAAGCAATCATAGAGGAGGAATCCAAATAACTGCATAATTTAAAAACTACCCATCTGTTATTAAAGATTGTCGCTTAATAAATCGTAGTACAGAACTTTTCAACTTAATTTAAATATCCAATTCCATTAAAAGGGTAGTTGGCTTCAAATTACTGTTTTCAAAATTAGTAATTGACATTTAGTGGACAAATTTTCCATGTGACTACATTTAGCATAATAAGCTGGGTTCATTTAAATTAATTCAGACTTGTCTCAAATCCGACAAGAAGTTTCTCGGAACTCCATAAGTCATCAGACTTACTAAATTGTTGAATAAAAGACCTATTAAATATTTAATTAAATATAAAATTTGGCATTTTCTGACATAAACTTTTTGTGAAGTTATTTATCCACGAGTTCTCTTTTCAAAAGTCTAATATAATTTTAAAAAGTTTAATTACAATTTCTTTTTTTTTTCGGCTCAAAATAAAATTAAATATCGAAATTGCATCATTAGTATGTATTAAAAAAAACACCTCTAAAACATGACTACTTTGGAATTCGAAAATAATATTTCATACACATTTTGATATACTTATAGAGGTTTAATTAAAATTAAGGCTCTTGAAAATATTAAAATATCTAAATTTGATTCATAGATAAACAACTTCTATTCATAATTCAAAGACAAAAGCACTTGAAGAAAATCCATTTTTTCAGCTACCTACTTAAAAAGAAACACAATGCATACGCCTAAAGCAATTCTTTAATTTTTATAATGACATAAGCAACACAAAAAAATAATTAAAAATTGAAACAAAGTTATTAGATTAAAAACTTTGAGGGAAAGAAATATTTTCTTAAAAAAATAAATTGATAAAAAAAATATCTTTATCAAATTACAGGTCCATCCAAATATTGAATTAAGATTTCAAAGAATACAATGGAATGACGTCATCAATGGTTACAGGAAGAATAAATACTACATCTTAATTGAATTACTAAATGTTAAACTGAACCTAGTCCACAGGAAATTTTCCGCACACGCTTCTTATGGTACTAAAATTTGAAAGTAAGAACAGCAAAGGGAAATGTTCAATTTTCTTCAGACTTTTCTTACATGCAGCGATTTGATTGAATCGAAAGATAATTTTTATCCTTTTTTTAAGACAATTATTTTTAAATAAATTAAGGTACGGACGGAGATTTTTTTTATCAAAATTAAATCAATTTCGATGCGAAGAAATAATCTACATATATTTCGATTGGTAAATTAGGTACTGTTAAACGCTAAGAGTATATTATGCATTGTCAGTAATAAAAACAAATCAAATATTCGATGCTTCATTATTATATTATTGAAACGTCAAAGAACTGAAATACAAAATTGAAGAGAGTAAAAGTATGTTAAATATTATTTTTCTTCAAGATTAAGTTTAATTTTGGTTTTAAGCATTTGCGGTTTCTTTTTTTTTTGTGGTGACAAATACAATTTAAAAGAATTCTTTAAACATGCATTTCAAACCTAGGTATTATGATAGTTGTGTTACTTTCCTTGCGTCAGTTAAGTAGTCTTCAATAATATTAGTGTCGCGTATAAATAACTCTTTTCATTTCGCTCATTAATTTATATTTTTGAAATAATATACAGCAATTTACAAATAATATAAAAAAAGAGTAAAAATTAGAAAAGTTTAAGTGAAATGTTAGTTTCCATTGGACTATACAAATTACTACGAAAATTACTTAATACAAAAAAATGCATAATCATTGATTTTAAATTATAAAAATATGCGTGAACAATTATTTCTAATATTAATGCTACAAAGTACAGTACTTAGCATTTTTTTAAATTCAAAAATTAAAAAAAATCGAAAATGAAACAGCAAAAAATTTCAAATAGATTAACAAGTAGGCTTTGAAAAGAAAGAACCTTCATGTGCAATTTATGACCAAACAACTAAAAACTATAAATTTCACCTTTAAATGCAAAAACAAAAATATCTAACTTTGACTGCCACTTAACTTAATTACAATTGAAAACTAAGACATTCGGCTCAGTCAAAATTAATTTATCACTGAACCTGAAAACTAAAATATACACATTTATAGATAGAAGAAATTCCAGAGCAGCTAATGGAACAAATGTGGTCCGTCGAATCGAATCTTGTCAGATCTCAAAATTCAGAATATTGGGGGCTTATCAACGACAGCTGCTCCCCCAGTATTGGAGGGGGAGGGGTGACAATGCCCCCCTCTCGGATTGTCAAAACTTCACACATAGCTGAAGATCTCTTGAAATTCAGACTACTTGCGAGGCTGTCTGTCAATCGGCCAGAATATCGATTACGGCGATAGAAAGATCGATATTTTTTTGTTATTTATTTAAATAACAATTCTATAATTTAGAAGAAAAAGGAATCCGTCTCGTTTTTTTTTAAAAACATTCTGAATTTTCTTCCTAATATTTAAAATTGTTTGCACATTAAAATCGTTTAAAATTTTGAATAGTTTCAAAATTGTCAAATTATAGGCAGTATATCGATTGCGGTTTTTTTTTTCGGTTATAATTATATCGTCTGACTTTTTGACACTTTTATTTATTGCTTTACATTCCTAGCAGAATTTCGATCGATTGAAGATGATGTATCGATTATTATTTTAATATAATCGATTTTAGAAACTTTTTTATAATAATCTCACAGATTATTTATTTCCTACTTTTTTCTTGTCTTCAGAGATAGATTATGGGTATAAAAGTAGAACTTAAAAAAAAAACGAAATTTGCTCATATAAAATATTGATTTAATTTTTTGGTCGATTTAACTTTTTTGCTACGTGAAAAATAAAAATCGGCATAGATCACAGCTCAGTAGCTTGAAAGAGAAATTAATAGTTGCCAGGGGTTATGTAAAATAAGATTTTATTTCTTGCCGTATTAAAGAGGCGGCGTTTCAAATGTGTTACTTAAAAAAATTAACTAAATTTCCTTTTTATTTCGTAAACAAAACAATGAAAGTAAACTGAAATTCCTACTTTCTTTTCAACACACAAACTTCCTTTCTTATTTAGAATAGAAATTGTCGCTAATAACTTTTTTTTATTTACGCATCATACACGCCTTTGCTTGATACGTAATTTAATTTTGCTTACGATAATTCTTCTAAAATAAATGAAAGACTGACAAAGTTATTGTTACAGTCGTAGGGTGAAGCTATGATGCCTCTCCAAAAGAAATACAAAAAAAGGCAAGAAATCAGTTTTTGCCTAACAAGATCGGCTCGCTGTGATATTTCAACCACCCATCGTCGAATGCATTTCTCAAGAAATGTTATAAAAAAATATCTAAAAACGGATCTTCGGTCCACCCAAACAAACGAAAAAAATCGAAAAGAAAACAAGCTTAAAAAATGGTCTCATTTTATTTTCTTTATTTTCGAAAAAGAAATAAAACTAAATCCATTTTTGATATTTTTCCTCTACAAAGAAAGTGTATCCCCTCTTCGAAAACTCACAGCACGTTTTTACATTATTTATGAAGCATAAGATGAAAAAACAAAAGGGTTTAACTATTTCTGAAAAAATGTATCTGAAAAATGCTAGAAAATAACGAAAAATATTTTTTTTTAAGAATGAATTGTGAGTTTCATGTTTTTAAAAAATAAAATTAATGGTATTCTACAGAATATTAAAGACAATAAGTTTATTGGCTTTTTAAAAAAATGCGTGATATTGTTTTAAGCATTTTTCATATCTCTTAAGGAGATCGTGAAAGATTTTAGCATCGGTAAAAATTATACATTGAAAGAAAAATAAGGAACATAAACACAGAAAGGATCGTTTGTTGTAAGAAATGCGTGTCTTTAATTAAACGCTAATATTTCTCCTCAATCCCGAAAAAACCATGGGGGAAACAAGAAACGTTCTAAAAACTCTGCTTCAGCGGCGAATAAGAAGGAAGACAGTGTTCTGTTCACTTACTGTTTAAATGCATACCTAAACTGGTGAGTTATAGTATGCTTCGAATTACTATGAAGGTTGGTTTGTAATTTTGAAAAAAATATAGGTTATTAGAAAGTTTTACAATAACCTTATCGGTGACAGCAGTGTAAATAGCAGGTTTAGAGAGCAGATAAATACCAGTAGAATAAACAAAGATTCCTTTAAATATCTTCTCCATGTATACGTGATGCTCTGGATGTACGGAATCCAATAATATTAATATTTAAAATAAAAAGGTCTTAAACAATTTTTAATTGGCGATGAAAACATTTCGGAAGTTAACCGGTGAATGTCGGCGATAGTCTTCGCACATTCGATGGTCTCCCCGTATTTCCTGTTGGTTAACAGTTTTCTTGAACAAATTTACAGTTTAGATAAATCCTTTTTTATTACTATCAATGACTTCACTTTAAAAAACAGGCCTACTTCTTCAATTAAAACTTTGTTCCATTAATTGTTATTACAACGGTGAATATTAAAAAAAATCAAAGACAACCCAACTTTTAACAACAACACCTTACTCAGCAACCCTTCAGAAAACATCTCTCCTTTGAAGCCCGAGCAATCTCAGCAGCAATCCAGCCTCCTCGAATGCACACTGGGCATAGGGAGACGACACTTCCGACCCAACATCGATCATGTTAATGAGAGGGTGCGAGAAGGCGACCCAAAGACAACTCAACTCGGGGCTTCTCTCTGTCCCCCCAAGTGAGGATACATTGTCTTGAGAACTAGAGTAGTGTAAGTCGTGTTATTATGTTGATACTTGATAGGGAAAGATAAAACCGTAAATAAATTCTTTAATCCTAAAAAGCCGAACATAAATACCAGAAAAATAAACTTTGATAAATTTCTCTCATATATAGGTTGCAGTGAATGCACTAAACCCTTTGAATTAAACATTTACAGTAAAATTTCCGAAATAATTTTTAATTTTGTGAAGAAAATATTTCGGAAATTCACCGATGAATGCAGATGGTCCCCGATGATGGTCTTTTGACGGCTTCGCCTATTACTTTACGATTTCTTTACTGTTAAAAATTTCGTTGTAGCATACGTCACTAGTTGTGTTCTAGCCTATTCTGTTCCTAAGAGCTCAAGTACAGCTAATAATTTACAAACTCTGTAAAACAACATTTAAATCATCCAGGAGTAAATTTGAAGGTGATCTTTTAAAAAATATACTCTTGTTTCTAAATGCTACACATTAAAGTTTATGCGTACATTTTTTATCGTTAGAACTACAAATCGAGGTAGATATTAACACCAAGTAAACTACATTTCTAAGCTGGTCAGTGACATTATCGACTAACTATTAAATCAATATTTCACAAAGTAAACTTAAAATTGAATTTGCTCTTCACACAAAATTCTCTTCAGCCTTTTATAAAATTCATGTACTTTTGAGTCAAACTGCTGCTATCAGAACAGTTTTAAAAGCCAAAAATCCGTAGGAGGCAAATATTTAATCTGGTTTCTAGTTTAAAGTAAAAAAAAAGTTGTAATTTCTAGGGTAAAAGTGCTGTTCTAAAACGCTACATTTTGTGACTTATGTCTATTTCGCCCCGGTTGAGGTTTCCCGATTTTCCAAACTCCTTTACCATCTCTCTAAGAAAAAATAATAACTGGCCTCATCTCTGTTAGAGAAGACAAATTTGTGATGACGAAGAAAATTATTTCTTTCTCAATGATCAAAAAATTAGACATAGTGGTCCATAGAAAATTTGTCTGCGAATTGATAGTATTTGAGAAATAGAGCTGAAGGTATTATAGTTTAAGTTTAATATAAAAACCGCCATGTAATTAATAAATACCATCTAATACAGGACTCAAACATTTTAGCAAAAATAAGTTATACAAAATTTATTCATAAAATTTAAGTAAATGACATTGGACACAAGATTAAAATCTATTTTTCAATCGGTAATAAATTCACGTAAATAATTTATTTAAAAGCCGTTAAACTTTATTTTTCTAACCGAACCAGCACGTAACTAAGTCACACTACAACGCAAACAAGAAACAATATCGTGCATCCTTCATCCATATTTTATTCTTCGGAATATTTATTCATTGCTTTTACAATCCGTCTTCTTGAAGGAGACAAATGGTTTACCCGAGCGTCGCATGCAAGTTATAACTACGATGCGATGACAAAATTGTATATGAAATTACTGACGATAACTAACTAGCTAACTTATTAACTGATAATATTTATATGGATAATTTTAACCAATTAAGCACGTCTAATAAAGTTTCGGTTGCTTAAGCTAGTATTGGCAGCTCTATTGATAATTTTTGCTCGCTAACTTTAGAGATTTCCTATTTCCAAACGTCGATTTTTATGTTTGATTTGAAAAAAAAAACTAACTACATTCAAAAACTAATCTTGGTATCATTTCAAGTATTTAAACTAAATAAAGCTTCTCGGTGGTGAAATGTCCTCTTTAAATTACATGAAACTTTGGTAGTATATCTGAACAAATTAAATAAAAGCCTGAATTACGTGTAATTTATTTTATCTTTCGAATTTCATCGACATTGTTATTCCAATCCGTTTTTGTTCAAACGTATTCTAGCTGAGCGACGGACGAGAAGTTAGAGCTCTACAATCAGTACTAAAGTCTATCTGTTCGAATACGACATTAGTTCGTAGCCGTTTTGACTCGGTCTCAAGCAGCAATTGATGATCTAACTATATCATTTCTATTATTTCAACAACAACAAAAAAAGTCACTGAAAATTAATCGCGTATAACATACACTTTTGTCATACAATGATGGAGCAATGTTATCCAATAGGTCGCATGTGAAATGCATCTTCAATGGGTTATCCAATGCAAATCACGAATTTCGAACTATTTGTTCGATTCCTCCCGCGACTCACGGAAAAGCCAAAACAAGATGATGAGATTCCGAAGGTTTTCCTTTTCTTCTCTTATTCTATCGTGGAATTCATTAAAACTTTTCCCCTCCATTCATAAGAGTCGCATCGAATCCCGATGAAAAATGGAGGATTACTACAAGAGGAAAAGGCGGGAAAAAGGATTTTTCGAACTCGCGGAAAGATCAAAAGATTTTTCTCCGGAAAAGTTTTGTTGCATCCTGTGAAACAAATTTCGTTGCGAAACATCATGTTCGATTTAGGAAAATGTGAGAAAGTTTCGCGTTTATTCGAAGCGTCAAGTTCCCGATGAATGTTCAATCAAATAAAAGAGCGTTCGCAAAAGATGTATCTAATGCGTAAGCAGGCAATTGATGCGAAAACAAGCAATTGTTGAGAGTATAGAGAAATAGAAAACCACCAAACTAAGAAACTGAATTAGGCATAGCATAATCTAACTAATCATAGCATAATAAGAACTAAAACCGAAATTGTATAAATTATTCAAATGTATAAAGCTCCGGGTCAAACTCGCTAGAATACAATGAAATTTATCAGCAGAAAAATTATGATTTTTTTTTTAACTTACAATGAAATCTAAATAATCAGTAGCACAGAATAACTTATACTTTACCAGCAAATTGAAACTAAAATTAAAATTCAAACAGCTGCAGACAGCCCAATTTTTACCGTTCCAAATTTCAACAAAGCGACAGCTACCCATTCAACAGGCCATGCATATAATAAAATCTCAGGCTACAATCCGAGATCTATATGCTACAGTGCAATATACTGCAACATTGTACAACACTGTCCCGTAGCGCAATTACAATGATAAAGGGAGATAGCCCACTTTATGTTAAAAATTTTTGCAGCTTCGAATCCCAATTACTCATGCGCAAAAGGATTGCTTTGCATATTCGGCAGGAGAGGTTGAAATGAAACTAGGGTCATCATTATTATCATAGAGTTCTGTGGAAGGGTGCTGGAAGGTCTTTCTTTGTACTGGTTCCCTTTCAGGACTGAGGCATCTGCCGAAATGGAGCCATTTTTGGCGAGATTATGCGAAAAGTCAGGCCTTCATGAAATAAATGTTGCCACACATTCGTTGGGGGTAATACAATATAGAAAGTTGTTGGCGATTCTTAAAAGTTATATTTAACGATGAATTATTGGGAATGAACGATTTTGATATATTGTCAATCGACCCCAGATGAACAGTTTGTCGTATTTCTGACGTATTCGCAGAGATGTATTCTAGAAACTATGTTTCAGTTTGTAGTATTAAACAAAAAAAAAATACGACTCTTCTTTATTTTTAGACTTAAGAGCACAGAAATAATCTACAAAACTTTTGTTTAAAAAATAATGACTGGTTGTTTCAATGTAAACTAAAGATGTCGCCAAAACTGGCTACAACAACTGACGCCAAGCTTCTACCCATTCCCAATGAAGACCATCCCCCACAGCTGGAAAACTCTCTGAAGTGGCAGATCATCACCATCTTCAGCATCACAAATAAGAGATAACATTCCACCTCATCGAATGGCAACAGGACCACTCAACCATACTCCCCATCTTTGTCCTGCACCCCATTATTTCCCCATATATACAAAAACCCGCTAAAAGTTAAATATCGCGGCATAATTCAACAGGTGACGGATGCAATGAGTGTGTCCTCTTTGGATGTGTTAAAAGGAGCCGACTGGAGACCTATTGTGCACCAAAAAAGTAGAAGACTCTATGGTATAGGACCCCCCAAAAAAGTAGAAGAATCTATGGTACAGGGAAGATGTGCAAAGGGGGATTTATTGTAGCTATATAAAGAGTGGGGTGTCTATGGTCGGAAGATTCTTGCATTGTAGTTAAATGAAGTATGGAGTCGTATCAGGTATAAAATGAGTCTCACCAAGGGTGGTGAAAGAAAGACCAGGGAAGGTCGTCTTGTGGTGGACAAAGACGTGGAGGGCCCTTGAAAGGTGTCGGCGGTAAAGGCGATACTGTAGTGATGAAATCGGAGGAATTTTAATGCTTCTGGGATTTAGGTAAGTATTGATGTATAGGAAATGGGCTGAAATTCCTGGCTAGTCTTGTGGGATCATTTAAATTCTATCAATGACAATGGCTAAAAGGGTATAAAACTTCTTAAGGCGAAATTCCTTAGATTCAACTATAAAAAGTATCCTAGTACGAAACCTTCAAAGTCTGTAACTGGAGAATGTTTGGGAAGAAGATTTTTGCGACAGCGCTGTACATGTGAATTTAAGTAACTCTCTTCATCATGGTAAAACATAATATGTATGTGATTATTCAACAAAAAAAAGTTACGTTATTTAAGCATAAAATTAATAAAAAAATCTATTAAATTTCGTATTGGAGTATAGAACCTATTCTAGCTTAGTCTTATCATCCAAAAATCTTTCAAACGTTACACAAGACAAAGTCAGTTACCAATCAATTACCTGAAAAAACATATAAGTATCCGGCCCCTTTCACGCATATTACACAGATATCATTATTTCTGGCCGAAACCCCGCCTACTTGGCGATATCCACGGCACCCTTGGACAAGGCAAGGGGAGTGCCACTTCAAAAATCAACGCATTATCGACAGAGAATGGCCAAAAACGATAAAACTGCTAAAATAAAACCCACAAGGAAAACTCGCCAACCGTGCTTGCGACAAAAAACACAAACTTCAAAACGGATGTCTGTTTGGGATTAGACGGATTTTTAAACATTTGCACAGTAATAGTCGATCCGTCAAGTCTTTTGAGTTGGTTGGACATTGTTGTAAGTGCGGTCTCGTCAATGACTGGAGACCTGAACTGAAATGCATTCTGTGATTGGCCGTTTTCAGCATGTGTCCCGAACAATGGCCAATTGGAGGCGAGATTACGGTATTCGTCTCTCTCGTGAATGAACTCTGGATTAACCCTATACATATTTATATTAAGAAAAGGTTTTTGAAAATATAAATAAGAATCGGGGGAACTACAACGATAGCAAATTTGAGTTCACTTTATATCACGTATTTTATTAATTAATAAGTTGGTAAATTTGACCACTTCCTTCTTACTCCCATGATATTTTCTGTGGTGCAAATCAGTAGTAAAGCGCCAATAGGATTAAAACTAACTTGATTCCAATTAAAACACCAATGGGTCTCGTGTTCAATTGAGCCAATGCGATCGAAATAGGAATTTTTATGACTATTTTCCTGAAAATTATCCGATCTTTAAAGCGTTAAAACTAATTTTTGACGAAATCATTACAATTTCGTCAAACCAAATAACATAGATTCAACAGGGACGGATTTCAGGTCGACTGGTCGGTCCTCTTTTTTTTGGTCCTCCGCCTCCCATTTGGAGAAAGTACTTAGTTACAGATGATATTTTGACAGGGCCCTTTCAAATGGGTAATTGAAAGTTTTGTTTGGATTGGGGAAGTTTGGGAATTTAAGGTTGGGAAAATGTAATACAAATAAAGATTCATGTAATGTAACTATAATCAAACCGTTTCATATCAATGATATAATAAATAAAAGTTTTATTTTAGAACAAGATTCTAATGTATAATATCCTTCAGAAAACCATGTTGTTTGTAAGTACAACATTGGAGTTGTAAGTCAAAAGTAACAATTAAAAATGAAAAGTATCATGAATTAAAATATCTTAAATCCACTGTAAATGCAAAATGTTAAATGATACGCAGTTGGAACATGATTATATCTGTTAGTAAGATGTTAACTCAGATGTTGGAACATGTTTTATATCTGCAGTAACATGTTTCGCTTACCTGTACTAACAATTTAGTTACTACAGATAAAAGGAATAATTTAATGCAAAAGTCATTTATTTTAGTTTGAAAATCACTATGATACAACCTTTTAAACGACTAGATACATGTCTTACAAATTCGTCGGATATCAATCTCAGAGAAAGGATAAACTATAAATATATATATTTTTAAAACGCACCAAGTTTTGTTACATTCATCTTAATCGGAATAGGTTAATTTGAATAAACACTCTTTTAAAAAACACGATCACCGGTGAAAATAGTTAAATAAAAACCCGATTCCAATCTCTCCTACCTATACACTACAAAACTTTCCAAACTAAATTCCGCAACGACTAAAGAAATCTGCATTTCAATAAAATCGATGCCAACGCACATACACAAAAACTGTTTCTCATTTTCCCAAACGATATTTTTTCTCCTCTCTCTCTTCGGGCCGTTGTTTATTCTCTCTGTGAAACCATTCCATTTATTTTGGCGGGGTGTGGATTTCCATTTAAATTTCGAGGGAATATCGTAAGAAGAGTTCCTCAAGATCGGAGACTTCTTTTTTATTTTTATTTACTTTTTTATTATTCGAACTTCTGTCAAGAAAATCTCGCAATGAAACCATTCCGACGGAAGAATTTTTGATTAAAATTTATCCGGAGCATATTGGCAACGCTAATGGAAATGTGTAATCTAATCTGCTCACATCGCTGATTTAGAATACAGAATTGAGGAATATCGAATCTTTATGAAAAGCGTATAAATGTATAAAATTCTTGAAAATTTGTCATAAACAGTCTGTTTACATTTTGTCTGGTAAGTTGTTTTAAAACTTGTCTCTTGAGCATTAGTCTCATGATAAATCTTATGCTTTGATGCAAATAAAATCATTTATAGCATTGCTGTGTGTGGCACAGAAATTATAGGCAAACAAAAAATTTCACAATATTATTATTTAAGATTACTTTTTAATAAAATTCGAAAATAATTAATATAAATTGACTGAACTACAAACGAAAGGAATAAGGTGACTGAAAATTTTTACTGGACAGCAAAAAAACCTTATAATATAATTTACTTTGATTTGTTTAGCTGAAAAATAAAATCTGCACGATTCAGAAAGAATTAAATACGGGCATTCTATTCCAATGTAAAATCTTTCAACATACAAGTATTAACTTGTATGTTGAAACTTAAAAGAACATAGTTGTATACCATTCCCATCTTAACAAAAGAAATAAAATTCGATAGACAACACTCAAAACTCTGACAATGGCAAATCGTTTAATTTTAATATTAGAGACAATGTATAATTTATATCAATATCGTAGCATATTAATATCAACTCAACCTAAATCTGTGTCAAGAAAACGCCGAAATATCAAATTACGCATCAATTTTGACAGCTTTTCTCTAATTCCACCATCAATCTTTCACAGTACAAATAAAATTAATTTCGTAACTAATTTCAGAATTCCTCAACTAGACAACAATGAACTGTTTGATGTGCTCGGATTGTGTTGAGTCGAAAACAATTAATCATTTCAATCGGAAAATATGTTTCAAAGGATGGGCCAACGCCTAAATAACAACACACATTCTTAAAATGTAGCAGTTTTGTTCGTAAAGTATTGTCCAATTAAATTTACGGTCGGAATTCGTTTGAAATGTCCAATTAGAATGATTAATTTAATATTCAATACGTATTAGTAGCCTTGATAGAACACATTGTATTTATTAATTGGATTTTGTGTCACAAGGAAAATGTGTTCTTAGATTTCTGTTGCTGAACACGCCCAAATGTTATCACTAAAGACGGCGAAATTGTTTTTTCACGATTTTAAACAATGTGTGTACTTATGTTTTTAGGATAACTTTCGAATAATGATGCAATT
This sequence comes from Hylyphantes graminicola, assembly GCA_023701765.1. Taxonomy (NCBI): domain Eukaryota; kingdom Metazoa; phylum Arthropoda; class Arachnida; order Araneae; family Linyphiidae; genus Hylyphantes; species Hylyphantes graminicola. The sequence continues at coordinate 49,653,821 of CM043117.1, read as the reverse complement.
AAAAGCGCAGTTCAGTTTGGCGGAGGGATACTTAGGAGAGTTCACTTCACAGTCAGGGGACAGGCAAGTTATTGGTGATACTCCATCAAACCCCCGCTCAACGATGAGTTGCCTGTCTGTTTATGTAAGTCCCATGAGTTGACAACAATACTTATGCTTGGGTGCACACAATGATTTGGTCAAAACATCAGCTGGCATGTCGTTCGTATTTAGATAAACAACATTTATATCACCCTTTTCGTAAATCTCACGCACAAAGTGATGACGGACGTCAATATGCTTTGTTCGTGCATGAAACACTGGGTTCCGCACTAGCTTTTGTGCAGACTGATTATCACTGAACACTATTGTTGGATCACAAACACATGAAGGGGATAATTCACTAAAAAATCTTCTTAGATGGACCACTTCTTTCGATGTTTCTGACAGTGCCATGTATTCAGCTTCAGTTGTTGACAAGGCCACTGTTCGCTGCTTTCTTGCTTCCCATGTAATGGCACCACCAGCGTACTTGCAGATGAATCCGGTGAAACTTCTTCTATCGGAAGTGCAAGAAGCAAAATTTGCGTCAGCATATGCAGTGAGGGGTTCACCCGTCTTCTTGAATTCGATGCCTTGATCCCTGGTGAGTTTCAGGTATCTGAGGATTCTCTTCGCTGCTTGCCAATGGAGCTTTCCAGGATTGTTGTTGAATTGGCTGAGGAAGTTGACACTGTGGGTGATGTCGGGTCTGGTAGCTACTGAGAGGTACATCAGTGATCCGATCAGGGACTGGTAAGGGATGTCTTTCATCTCAGATCTTTCAGCATCGGTCTTTGGGCTCATGTCAGCTGTTAATCTTTGATTCGGGTCCAAAGGTGTTGACACGGTCTTCGCATCTTCCATGTTGAACTTTCTAAGCAGGTCATCAATGTATTTTGTCTGCGTCATCTTTAATTTTCCTTGGTCTTGTGAAAATTCAATTCCTAGGCAATAATGTAGACGTCCCAAATCTTTCATTTTAAATGATGATGCTAGTTTGTCGCGAATGGAAAAGTAGCTGTTTTCTGAGTCTGTGAAACACAACAAATCATCTACGAAAACACACACAATGATCTCTTGGGTGGCTGTATTTAATTTATAAATGCAAGGGTCTGATTGAAGAGCACTAAAACCAAGCGAGTTAAGCTTTTCATGTAATTTCTTGTACCACTGTCGACCTGATTGCTTTAGCCCATAAAGCGATCTATTCAACAGGCAAACTTTATCTGGTTCTTCAAAACCTTCAGGTAGCTCCATGAAAACGGTTTCTTCAATGTCGCCGTTGATATATGCTGTTACAAAATCCAGTTGATATGCTTTCAGATTATTTTCGACTGCATAAGATATTACAGCACGAATTGAAGATAGCCGAGAGACCGGGGAATAGCTGTCTTGATAATCACCTGGCTTTTGGAAACAGCCCTTGGCGACAAGTCGGGCCTTCAACTTGTCCACCGTGCCATCTTGTTTAAACTTTGTCTTCAATACCCATTTGGATGGGATTATTTTTTCATTCTTTGGTCTTTCTACGAGCTTCCAAGCTTCTTGTTGTTGAAGTGAGTGATATTCTTCCTCCATGGCTGCGATCCAGTCATCCTTTTGTTTACTTTGTACGGCTTCGGCGAAGCTGGGGGATGTCAACACAACTTCTCCGCTCCTGCTCGCCGGCGATGTAAACATGGCGCTATTGGCGGTCGCCAACTTGGCGTAGTGATACAGCTTCCTTGGTCGCCCTGGATTCATCGTCCTCTCTTTCCGTGGGCGCCCGGCAACCCTTCGGAGCTTTTCTGCGCCATCCGATTCTGGTTTCTCCTCCTCTCCTGAAGTGACGTCGTCGTCGCCAAGGGACTGCTCATCTCTCATTGGTTGATGGTCGGCTGGCGGCGGGGACTTGGTCTCAGGATCGGGTTCTCCGTGAGTGTCGGCTGCTGGATCTGGATCTTCGATGGGGAAATCGTACCATTGCTCATCTTCTTCTAAAGTTGGATTCATTTCTTCAATGAACTTAGCATCTCGGCTTACGATGACAGTTCTTGTTTTGGGATCGAAAAAGCGATAGGCTTTCGCTTCGTCGGAGTATCCAATAAAGATTACTTCATGTGATCTTGGTTCGAATTTGGATCTTTTGGGTTTGTTTAACACAAATGCTTTTTGTCCGAAAATTTTGAAGTAAGATGCTGATGGCTTTCTGTCGAAGAATAGTTCGTATGGGGTCTTGTTTTCTGCTACGCCTTTGGTTGGACATCGATTTCTGATGTGTGCGCTGGTTCGAACTGCTTCGGCCCAAAAACTTGAATCAAGGTTTGCTTGGGAGAGTAGACATCTCGCTGTGGAGCAAAAAATCTTGTTCTTGACCTCTGCTACTCCGTTTTGTTGTGGACTGTAGGGAGCAGATTTTTCTCGGCGTATACCTTCTTGGCTTAAGAATTGGTCGAATTCTTTACCCACGTATTCTAGGCCGTTGTCTGTTCGTAAAACCTTGATCTTCTTACCCGTACGATTTTCATTGCAGGCTTTATACTTCAGAAATGCATCTTTTGCTTCATCTTTATTCTTTAGGAAGAATATTTCGGTGTACCTTGATTTGTCATCGATGAATGTCACAAAATATCGCGATCCGCCAAGTGAGGGAATCTTCATAGGACCACACAAGTCCGAATGTACAAGTTCGAGGATATCTTTTGCAACAAATTTAGACTTTTTCGGATAAGGGGTGGCACATTGCTTACTTTGAATGCAGATTTTGCAGTCCTTAATAGAGTCATTGTTGTTTTTGAAAGATAGTCCTTTGATCATATTTTGTGATCGTAACTTCTTCAGATCGTTCATGTTTAGGTGACCGAATTTTTGATGCCAGATTTCTAATTCGGTGACGACAGCTGCCCTTTCTTCGATTGGTTCGACAAAATATAGATTTCCTTTTCTTTCTGCTCGGAGCAATGTAGAACCATCTTCTGAAAGTACTTTAGCTTCGTGAGCGTCGAATACTACTATTCGGTTGTCACGGGTACACTTCGAAGTTGACAGCAGGTTTGTTTTGAGTTCAGGAACGCATAGGACATTTTCTAGCTTCAATGTCCTTGTACCATATTCTTCATCTGGAACAGTTATTCTGACGGATCCTTTACCCGTTATTTTAGAGGGTTTGTCGTCTGCTAACGTTATATAAGAGTCCACTTGTGATGTAAATTCGAAAAACATTGAGTTATCGAAAATCATGTGACTCGACGCCCCGCTGTCTAGGATAAATTTGTTACTTCGCCCGGAGCATACAGCGGCGACTGCCTCTTCTGGCGGGGAATTCCCTTTTTCTTGCTCCTTCGTTGCCATGGCGACGGCAGGTGTTGAGCTTTCCTTTTGATTGGGATAGTTCTTTTTATTCATTTCTCGCTGGCGTTTATAGCAGACGTCATATTTATGACCCTTTTTCGAGCAATAAGAACACACGATGTTTTTATTTTGCTGTTTTTTATCATTCTGTTTTTGATTCCAAGTGGATTTCGAATGCGAGTTGAATCTTTTTGAAGATAAATAGGCGTTCGGGATATCTTGTTGACTTTCCCCGCCACGTCGGGATTCCGATTCTTCTAAGATTTTGATTTTTAGTGCGTCGGGAGCTGGGAGAGTGTCTCTGGACTCGATCGCGCACCGGAAGTTTTCGAAACTGTCTGGAATGCTGTACAGCAAAAGTATAGAAAGTAGGTCGTCGACGATTGATATATCCATTTCTTGTAGTTTATCGACCGTCACGAAGAAGCTGTTTATGTGGTCGGACATATTTTCTGACGAGGACATCTTCTTAAACAGAAGTTGTTTCAAGAGCGTCGCTTTCTTCGCAGGACCTTTCGATGAGTAAACATCTTTAAGTTTATCCCAGACTTCTTTAGAAGTGGAGCACTGCTTTATATGACACAATTCGCTCGGGCACATGGACAGGATAATGTCGGCTCTGGCCTTTTGGTCGTCGGAAATCCATTTGGCGATCTTCTCGGCATCGGTTTCCGGTTTCGGTTCCGCTCCAGTAACAAAGTTCCAATGATCGTTTTTAACCAGGATGGCTTCGATTTGTAGTTTCCAAGTATCGTAATTGTCCTTTCCAAGTTTTTGGATGTTTGACTGATTCGATGACATTCTTCTATTCGTTGAAGACAGGAAACGGGGGAAAAGTTCGAGAAGCCGGCCTTTCGTTATACAAAGTCTCTAAGCCTCGTGTTAGGCCTCGTACGTCACCGCGCAGTGGTTAGACTTGCTGGGCCCATGACCTTTGATGGGATTTAGTAGCAGATAGCAACGTGTAGATTGAGAAAGACTTTTATTTAACATCATTAGAACAATCAATTTAAGTTATGGAATTAATAAAGAAGTTAAGGGCGATTTACTGGACCAACGGTCCCGCCATTAGGGATAGGTTACTAGCGTGGCTCTTCTTAGAGAGCAGGATTCAAAAGAAAGAGTCAGACTGTTCGCTTCGAACGAAGCGCAGTTCAGTTTGGCGGAGGGATACTTAGGAGAGTTCACTTCACAGTCAGGGGACAGGCAAGTTATTGGTGATACTCCATCAATTAACTTACCAAAGATAAAAGAAAAATTTGAGAAACATAAAGTATTCGTCTAAATTTCTAAGAATGTAAACAATAACTGTTTAAATAAATACATACAAAATTATTTTTATCGGAGAAAACGCTTGAATTTTAGCAATAAAAACGGCGAAATAATTTGTCACAAGGAAAATGTGTTCTTAGATATCTGTTGCTGAACACACCCAAATTTTATCACTAAAGACGACGAAACTGTTTTTGCACGATTTTAAACGATGTGTATTTGCCTTGAAAAGAACTTATTTATTTAAGATAACTTTCGAATAATAATGCATTTAACTTACCAAAGATAAAAGAAAAAATTTGAGAAATTTAAAGTATTCTTCTAAATTTCAAAGAATGTAAACAATAACTGGTAAAATAAATAATTCAAAATTTATTGGAGAAAACGCTTGAATTTTAGCACTAAAAACGGCGAAATATTTCGGATACGCTTTTAAATCTTAATAAATGCCTTGAAACAAAATTATATTCTTTTAGAATAATAATTGAGACACTAAAGCTATGAAGGTACCAAACACAAATGGAAAGTTTAGAGAAAGTTGACATATTTTCGTTGGTTTAAATTTACTCAGCATGGTAAAAAAAATAATAAACTAAATTAAAATCTATTTAATTCAAAATAATTTCGATTGTACAAAACTCTCGAATTTCATCAATGAAGATAAGGAATTGTTTTTGAACGTTTGCAAATATTTTTCATTTCTTTGAAACAAAATCGTTCATTTAAAGTAAACATCGCTGTTTTGAAATTACCAAAAAGAAATTTTTGGATTAAATTGAAGATTTTAGAGCAAACAGTTTTGTTTACGTTCATCTAAATTTACTAACATAGTAAACGATTATTTGGTGAAATAAAACATATTCAATTATAAAAGTAAAAAATTCTTTAGAAATAAAATAGCTACTAAATATATAAACAATCTAAGCCGTGTTTTTCACTTCTTCTTTCAAATAAATCCTCTTTTTTTTATCTTTTGAAGTTGCTTTCACAAAAAAAATGTATATTTCTATGAAAAGTTTTTTTTTATATATTTCGATAAAAATTTAAATCCGACTTTATTATAAATATTTATTTTCTTTTTTTTACGACTACTTAAAAAAAATTATCGACAAACATGTTTTACACTAAAAAAGGATTAATTCTGCAATGAAACAAAAATATTGAAGAGGTCGTATATGAGTCAAAATAAAAATTTGAAAATTTGAATAATTTCACGCAAACGAAATTTGTATCATAACGTAGGAGACATATAAATAAAATTCAAACTACGTATTTTGAAATGTTCAAATATATGTATTTTATCTATTTAAAACTCTTTCAATAAGCATTTTACAAGAAAAAAAAAGCCGTGTCTGTCTGTTAAACTGAAAAAGTTTTTTTAATAATGAATAAATTTTTCATATGCTTAGAATTTGTTTTGAAATAAAAGGGTTCAATACTTTAATGCCTTTATATTAAACTGATTAATATACTATTAGGAAAAGCGTTTCATTGTCATGTACTTTTTATTATTTTCAAGCATTTTCAATTGAAGAAATTCTATACATTATTATTTAATTTAATTGTCTGTTTTTCCACAACAAAATTTTCAACTTATTTAAAAATAAGCATAAAGCCCGATTCGAGATACCTAAAAAAACATGACAATAGGTTGCGATGATACCAAAAATGCAATTTTTGCGTCAATGAGCTTTATATTTCAGAAAACGAATATTAATAGTAATCTCGTACATTTAAGATAGGCGTATTTTCGATTGATTGTTGTTGCATTCGCCAAATAAACAAATTAATTTCGAACAGGTTAATTGGATGTTTTAAAAATATTAGCACTGGTAATATTTTTTATACATACAATTAATTTATAAACAATTTTGAAATAAGAGGAATTAATTTTTTAAAAAACTTTTACCATATTAAAAAAAAAAACTAAAATTCATTTAAGCTTGCAGATGGATAATAAATACAAGCACTAAGATGATATAGTTTGCTACAATCAGTTTTCTTGGGTAGCGTAGGAGTATGCTATGCACATTCATGAAATTCAAGATTGAGTTTAATGAAATTGCATGTAATCGTAGTGCAATAAAATATAGTACACCCTATTTCGTTTGTAGGAAGATATGGATACTAATGCAGGAAAAAGGAAATTGGAAACGTAGAATCGGGATTTTGCTATATTCCGTTACCGTTCGATATTATTATTTGGTAATAATGTAGCCCCAAGAAACTTTCATCGTTGATGAAATGGAATTTAATTTCCTCGATTTACTGAAAATAATGAATCTATATTTAATTGGAAAGACAAAATGCAGGAAAAATAAAAAACAGAAGACATAAAATCGAGATACTGTATTACGGTTCCGTTACGGTTACTGTATTACGGTTCCGTCCGCTATTATTATTATTATTTCGAAATTCGATGTAGTTTAGCCTAAGTTGATGAACTGTAATTTATTCTTTATTTCACTAAGAATGCAACGAAATTTGACTGTATTTCTTCCAAAACGCTAGCGTAAATACATTTTACTCTATTCTGTACCGTTCTCTTTAATTTTTGGAACGTATAGTATTCAAACTAAAATGTGTTTTCAGATAAACTCGTCATCATTTTTTCAATTTCATTAAAGAACACATTCAAAAACATTTTTTAGCTCCCTTCCTTTATATTATTTATCTTCGCACAACAATCTGAAAACAATCGAGTTATGCTTAATATTTCGGAGATACACAAACTAATTGATTTTATATCAATATGCATATACCCTACCCAAACACACATTAAAATAATAAACACCACATAAAATACTCACCGACACTTGTAGTCGCAGCGGGGGTAAACCACATATCCAATAACATAAACACTTGGGCGCAATAAGAAGAAAGTACCACAAGATACACTCCAAAAACCACACTTTCAAAACCTCATCATCGTATCTTCTCCTTCCAGAAATTATTCACGAGAAGCAGAAAATAGAAGACCGAAACCTACCAAACGATTTCTCACAGGCACAACAACCGGTCGAACAATAATAGAACAAACAAAAAAGAACGATCTTCCAAACTAGAGAGAGCGGCAGCACAGGTTCCGTCTACTTTGGCGACTCGGCTTGGAATGAATTCGGAGAGTGTTTTCGTCTGCGAAGCGGGAGGGGGGAAGAGGAGGGAGAGAGAAACGTCATTCGCTGCTACCCCCCTCTCTATCGGCTGGGGTGGGCGGAGAGGTGTTCTCTTGCTGCTCCCTCTTTTTCTCGTTTGGTCTTTGGTCCGGCTTGGATTATATTAGGTGGCATTGGTTTGTTTGGTTTATTTTAATTGAAAGAGCGACTTGTTAAATAAATGGTTAAGTTAGTGGAAAACACATTTTTTAAAAATTCTTTCTTCATATATCTTGATTTCTTCTGCAAATAGTCATAAAAAACCCTCTAAATATCGTTGAAAATGTAAGAAAAAATACGTAAATTGCCCACTAAATTAATCTTGATTGGTGACATTGGAAAATTTCATCATTAAATCTAAATGATTCACTTTACTACGTCACCCTATAGAAGACTACAAAACCCCTTGTTAATCTAAATTTATTATCTTTTTAGTTGATTCTTTTATACAAATGCTAATGTGTTTTCTTTAAAATTAGTATGTAGTACAATTATTTTTTTTAACTTTTAAGTATTTATTTTATAAAACAAAGCTTATTTTAAAATTGCATTTAGTATTTCTGTAGCTTTTGTTAATGTGACAGGAAAGCTACTTGGAAAACACAAAACCTAACAGTTAAAAAAATATTGTTTATAATGCTCACAATTCGATAATACGTATTCGCTTTTCCATGATAGAAGTACGTGGAGGGATGGGGGAAAGGAGATGACAAACTTCTTCCAAAACCCTAACAATACACAAAGGAATTTCGTCCAACACTCAGTTAAAAGATAATAATCACGTAACCTACCAACGAAAACGACAACCAAGAAAAATCGTCTGCTTGCAAACGTCAGAAGAACAAAAACAACTGCCCCGCCCCCATTCCACAAAAACCCCTTTTGGCGAAGATCCCCTTTAGAAGAAAAGGAAGGAAAAAAAGAGGGCAGTATCAATCACGCAACTTTAACTTTAACCACCACACAACGCAGACGATTGACATGCAGACGTAATAATGACGATCGTTTGGTCGTTTTTCCACTGGCAACAGCAGGTGTCCCCCCCCCCCCGCGACCCCCCCCCCCCCTTCGATTCCTGGTGACAGGTGAAAAGACAGAGAGTTTATAAGTGACAAGGCCACAGGGTATCGGTAGTCCTGGACTATCAGTGACTAATGAACATTGGGTGACTAATGATGGTTTGGACTACTGGTTTTAGTGGTGGGATGCGCCAGTGTGGTGTGGTCCCACTCTTTATATTTTTGCATGGTTCGCTTGGTGTTGGTTGGTTTACATATATTTTCAGGCTTGTGTGCTTGCTCAGAGAGCCGCTTATAAACCTTCGTCACAACACACTAACATGCACACGTATACGTGGCAGATGCTGCCATCTATCACGCGCCACCTCCACAATTTAGACAGGTCTCTGAAGGGGAGGAAATATTCTCCAGGAACCTGTGCCCGTGGGAAACTGCGCTATGAACGCCCCACAGAACTTTCGGACCCAACAGATTTAACGAGCACGCACTCCGCATATACTCGGTGAGTTTTCAGCAACCAGGACCCGATCGCGGGATCTTCCGATCCATAGTTCGAGACACTGACCACAGGGCGCCTCACAGCCCCTCGCTTGGTGTTAGGTGGTTGGAATATATTTGTAGCTAGTACTGTCGAGTGTCGTGCCGTGTGGCCAGGTAAACTGCAATAACTACAGCAATAGATTACACCATTTTTACTCTGAAATAATCAATACAATCTGAATAATCTTTCAGTTTACATTGTTATGGGTGAGACTGTGAGAGTTATTGGATGGTTACACAAATTGAAGAACTCAGTGGAAGAATGTGCTAAGTGATATTTCTGAAAAAAAAAATTGTATGTGTCAATGAGCATGTTATTGCCTCTTTAAAATACAACAAGTGTTCCTTTTAAGATTTGCTTAGAAAATTGTTTTACATAACAGAATAAGATTGGTGGCATCGAGCGAGTTATTGGCATTTTCATCTTTTTGTGAACATAAAGTTCAATTAGCTTGGATAAAACTGAAATTTATGGGTGCATAATTGCAAAATTCACAATACTCAAAGTATAAGATATATAAGGTCCACCCTGTTCATTGGGGAATTGTGACGTAATTTGTATCGTAAATTCATTTAGACTAAGTCGTATATCAGCGGGCCGGACCCAATATCTTAGTAATACTTTGGAAAATGTGTGTTTTGAAACACACATTTCAATTCCTTCAATTTTAATGATATATTTAAAATTATTTAGTTAAAGCTGTTCGAATCACAACTCCTTCCAGTTATCCTATTAATCGGAAATGCACTTGAAAATAGTTGAAAGAAAAAGTTTTCAGGATAGTTTTTTAAATGAGTAGAATGTTTCTGAATATTACAGAAAGAGGTTTCAGAAATACTATAAATTTGTTTCTGCAAATTGCATGCACTGTCTACTGCCTCATTTATTCAGAAACGTTTTTTATTATATTTTTTACAGTGTAATGACACGTGTGATTTAAATATACATGTCAAAAAAAAACTATCATAATCACGAACGTTAAAAATGACTTCAAGAATAATAAAAAAAATTATCAAACAAAATGAGAAAATATTAAAATTTCAAATCTTTTGTAAATCGTAAACACTTATTATCCGATCATCAGATGCCCATCGGCAAGTAGATTATTTATATAATTACGTTTGTGATTGCTGGAAAAATAAAATAACTATAAAAAACATGAAATATCTTCAATATCAAATCGAAAGGAATTCTTATTTAATGGTACCAGATGTGACAGACATAAAAAAAATAGCTATCATAATCACTAATTTTAAAAATGACTGCTTGAATAAAATAAAATTAAAAAATCGAACAAAAAGATAAAACATTCAAATTCCATATTTTATATAAAGAGTAAACATTTATTGTCCGATAATCAGATGCCCATTGACAAGTCGATTATTTATTTTATTACACGTGTGATTGCTGAAAAAACAAAATAACTTAAGAAAACATCACAAATGTTTTTAATATCAAAAGAAATTCTTATCTAATGTCATCAGATGTCTAGTTTCTTAGATTTAATCCAACGTTCAAGACATCGAATAATTTTGCGAACTTATTTTAAATAAACTTTCAACCTTTTTAAATAAATAAAATTGTTAACTTTATCGAACTTGCGATACATATTCCATGCATTTTTTATATCATATCCTTCTTCACTTCCGTATTTTTTAAATCATAAAACGCGACTTCAGTTTATGAATTTCCATTTTTTTATATTCAGTCATTTTTCTAAAGCAATACGACAGCATTTATTCGAAATCTAAATATATTTACTTTACCGTGCCCTTAGGGTAATAAAAGACATTTCCACGGAATATTCAAATTTTTATGCTGTCGTTTCTTCGACAAAAAAAAATCGTGTAAGATATTAAATTTTCGTTTTCATTTCAGTGGTGAAAAAAAAAAATAGAAGCATTTTTTTATTTGTTTAGCTTGGGCAATGCCAGTCCTGCGCCGGTTGTGATTTCCCCATAGAAATTATTCATATAATCAGAAAAAAGAGGTGAATGCGCTCTATGATGAAACAGTTGCTGAACGGAATTGTTTTGCATGGACATTGCTTTTGAATTAATCAGAATTGAAGTGAATCATGTTAGATGTGTAATGCCCATTCCGTTAACCGTCCCGTGGAAAAATGTCTTGTGTAAAGTTATCTTGCATTCGTAAAACGTGAAGATATATAAATACGATCAATATTTTTACAAAAAAATTATAATACTATCAATATTTCATTAAGTTTTCTAACGAAAGTACAAAAGGAGTTGATAATATAAAAAAAATACCTATTATTTTGAGCATTAGAATAAATTTTAATAAAATAAGTTCTGTAACTCTCTGAGGGGTAAGCAAATTGGCTGAAGTATAAATTGTTTTGCTTTGTTGAGTTCAAAATTTAAATTTGTAACTAAAAATTTTAGTCCTTTTAATTTGTTGGAACTTATTTCTATTGTCCGAACTTCGCTCCTCCCCATGGAGGAAGTGGCTCCTATCCCAGAGGCCCAGTGGCTTAGAGGTAGTGCTTCGCATTGCCACGCCACAGGTCCGGGGATCGAATCCCGGATTGGGCGAGGTTGGTTGACCCATCCTTTCATCCCTTGAGTAGGTCGATAAAATAGGTACCAAGCATAATTGGGAACTAAACACTGGGGGTTCCGCGGGAGGCTGACCACCTTATCGGGACATATGTCTAGCACCCCAGAGCCATAGGTCACGAAAGCTGAAATGAGTACGGCAGGCCTTGGCCAAGTAATGAGCTGTTGCGCCGGGGAGTTAAGTTTTTTTTATTATAATTTCTATAGCAGATGATAATAAATGACTTAATGACTTAATTTGCTTCGTGCGTTTCATGAATATTAAAATAGGGTCAAACCTACAATTTAACTTTATATTTTAACACATGGCTGCAATTAAAACAATTATGAATTTATATGGAATATAAGTTGATTTCTAACTCAATTAAGAATACTTTTGTGTGAACTTATTGGTGTAGTAAAATGTACCGTTATACGTTAGAAGTTACCTAAAAAACAACACTTCAAGTTGATATTCCAACTATAAATTTGTAGAATTAAAGGTTTTTATAACATAATAAAATTTCATCAAATAAAATGCCATATAACGAAAGCACTCTTTTGTGGGAAATAAATGAATCAACTATTTAATATTTAATAAATTCCCCAAACCAAGTCATATTTTTCTTCCTACCAAAATTCTAATAATCATTTACGATCCACCGATAACCTGCTTTATACAACTTATTCAACCGTTCACAATACATAAATATTTCGATCGGCAGCCGACAACAAAGCCCGTGCAAATTGCTAAACCCATAATATCACAATGAGCGCTAGCCCAATAAACGGGCCGTAATAAAATACGCAAAAATTCACTTATAATACAAAAACCCATTCAACATTACTGAAAATCTCAGGCACAATACCAAAGGTGTTTACGCACTCGGCCCTACCTTTTTCACTTCACTTCCCTCTCGAGTAGCCCCCCTCTGGAAAAGCGCAATAATCTGTTGCCAGTAAGAAAATATAAAAAAAATCCTCTGATCTCAAGCGCCTTTCGTTTGGGCCTTTAATATAAGTGTCGTCGTTCAGTTCGAACATCTGTTACCGGGGATGACAGGTTTTGGCCCATAGGCCAACCCCCTGGGCCTTCTTAGATCCGTATCGATATACCCTGATCCCTGGGAGCACTTGTTGGGAGAGAAGATGAAATTGCCAGGGAATTGAATTGAATTGGTGTATTGAGTTTAAGATAAGATTGGATACATGAGTCCACCGGAAACTATTAGCTCAAGTTTTACTTTTTATTATATTGTAATAGCATAGTTTCGCATAGGTAAAACGGATTAAACTTTTGAGTTGTACTAAAAAGGGAAGAGATAGTTATAACTTTAATAAATGACAAATGACAGTGATTGCGCCCTCTAGAAGGGAAGGGCGTAGGCTATATATCCCATTACCCCGCTCGCCAGAAGAGACGGTCACAAGAGACACACAAAGAAGGACGCCACAAACACATAGACAAATAACAACATTTATTGACAAACACAAACATCCATGCCTTTACCGGGATTCGAACCCGAGCCCAGCAGCTCCAAAGGCTAGTACACTAACCATTGTGCCAGTGGACCGGCTAATTTTAATAAAATACTTAATCATAATTCAGCTGACACGGGCGGTGCAATGGTTAGGGTTCTAGCCTTTAGAGCTGCTGGGTTTGGGCCAGAGGCGCCGACTCCATAGGGCCTGAGGGGGCCCGAGCCCCCTCAAAAATTCGTCTGGGGGGGCAGAGCCCCCCCAATAATTTAAGAAAATTATTAGTTATATTATGCATTGTAAAACCACAAAATTAGGATAGTTTCGTTCAGTGTGTCAGAATACCAATAATATTACGTATCTCATTTTTTAGCCTACTTTTCTTTTTTTTTAATTCGAAGAATTAAAAAAAATAAAAAAGTAGGTATTGACATGCGGTCGATGTCCGTCCGTCCGTCCGTCTGTCTGTCTGTCCGTCCGTCTGTCTGTCCGTACCCCCCTTCCAAAATCGGTTCTATCCATCCGATTTAAAAAATTCTTTTTTTATTAGAAAGGTATAACCTCAGACACCCAACTTTCATACTTTTTGTCCGTCTGTTTGTACGATAGGACGGACATAAATCTACTATTTGTCGACGAATTTCCCATTGAACTTGCATTGAAATTCAATTTCGAGTCTCTTAAATCGCTGAATTTAACTAGAAATGCCACGGACAAGTGAGATACGTCAAAAAATTCAGCGCATCGAAATGAGTATACATTGAAAATTTCATAAAAGAATTCGATTTCTAAGTACTTCAATTATTTAAAAAACTGCAAAGTTTAATGCTCATTTAAAAAGCACAGGAAGCCATTTTTATTAGAATTAATTCACCATTGCCATAGCAACAATTGCTTGAGAAACTTTAATTCTTTTAGACAATAAATTAAAATAAATTTATTTTTGAGACATAAAACAATTTAAGATGACGTCAAATATATATTTCGCTACGAGATCTGTGTATGTTGATATAAATTGTTTTCATTCTATTTAAAAGCGAGGAATATTATATATTTATTCTTTGAAATATAAATTTTTGCAAACGATTTAAGTAATAATTATTTAATTTTCGAAATAAAATAAATGAAACTAGCCGAATTTAGCAAGTAAATGTTTATTGAAGAGTAGTTTTTTGGTTTTTGGTTCTACGAAAAATTAAATATTTATTTATAACTGCAAATAATAGTCCAGTAAATCTATCGTAAAAAAGGGGGGTTACCCAACAAAAGGTCAAGTAGTTCTGATTTTTGGATATGTTATATGTAATGGATGTCTAATTAAGAATCCAAGTTTGTGACCTTGGGGCGCCGCCGCTCGCTGCGCCCCAAGGTCAAACGTTGGTCATTTTTTAGTTTTTGCAGATTTTCTCCTAAAAGGCTTGGTTTTACAACAAAGTGATGAATACAACAATTAAAGAGGGATAAATATGCTACAATTTGAGTGCATGTTGGTGTTTTTAAGTGTAATAGTTCCTGAGATACAGCTCCTTAAAGTTAGTGTAAATTGCGAAAAAATTGTGTTTTTCAAAATTTAGCAATTTTTTTTCTGCAAAAGATTTATTTAATAGCAAGATTATTACTTTTTAATTGATTTGTTCACGTTACCATAGGGTAATTTAAGGTTTCGGAGTTTTTTTTATGTTTGTGTTTCATTTTGAAGATCAAGGAAAGCCTAGCCACAGCGCGCCCCAAATGGAAAATTTAGATATATCGCGCCCTAACATTCAGTAGATCTGTTGTAAAAAAAGGGAGTTACTTTACGGGGTCGGATAGTTTTAATTTTTGGATGTGTTTTATATTTTGGAAGTCTAATTGGAGAATCCAAGTTTGTGACCTTGAGGCGCCGCCGCTGGCTGCGCCCCAAAGTCAAAAATCGGACATTTCACAGTTTTTTCAGATGTACTCCCTGAAGGTTTGGTTTTACAACACAATAATGAATAAAACAATTAAAGAGGGATAAATATGCTACAGTTATAAGATAAATATAACAGTTAGTAAAAATAACAGTAACAGGATAAATATATGCTACTTGGGGTGCCGCCCGCCGTTGGGGGGCGCCCCAAGGTCAGCTAATTGTTTAAACTGCTGTTTCACTTGCACCAATGCAGCACTGTTTCATGCCTTACGATTGTATTTTCAGGTACAAACTGTTGGGGCATGAAAAAATCATCTCGAATGGGGTTGGTATAAAGCTAGGTTACTATGATACCAACCTCGTTTTTATTTCACGATTATTAAAATTAAAATGACAAAATTCAAGTTAGATAGAATGTCAATTTATCCGAGCTTACTAATTTTTTTTAATGAATCAAATATATGGCGTTTGCCAGTTCTTCAACAAGGCAATGATTTACAGAGATTTCTTCACAGAAATATGAAAGGGGTTTTCTAGTTAGGTAGATGAACATAATTGTGTTTAATGCTCCTGGTTTAAGACCAGTGCATAATGTGTTTTGTACATAGCTGTTGATTTCTTCGTTTTTACAAGTCCACGTGCACTGAACATACTCTTTTTTGTTAACCGATTACATGAGCATGCACATTTGGTCTCATTAAGGAATCAAAAGATTTCTAGATTAAAAAGTCATTTTCAAAGATAGAACTAGACTCTTGTAAAATAACAAAAATTTAAAAAGTATCACAAACTTAAACGGCAAAATGACCGTCCACGAGAACAGGGATTGAGTAATTAGTTGTTCTCGGAGAGATCTCTATGTAGGTAATAACTGCTTAAATTTTTTTGTAGAACCAACCTTTCCGAGAGTAAATCGAGAAAAACTAAATAATTAAGAAAATTTCATCGTTTTTCTGATTTGGCGTAGCCTGCGACACACAGTGCAACTAGGTCAAAAACTTGAATTCTTAATTAGACTTTCAATATATAAAACATGTTCAAAAATTAAAACTACCAGACCCCTATAAGGTTACGTCATACCAATATGACACTAACTTTTCTAAAAGCAGGTTTAGTGAACGTTGGGGCGCGAGTTATACAAATTTTCCATTTGGGGCGCGTGGCGGTGGCAAGCCTTGTCTTGATCTTGAAAATGGAACTCAAACATAAAAAAGCAAACAATACCTTAAAAAAACCTATGGTAACGTTTACAAATCAATTAAAAGGTGATAACCTTGTGATTAAATAAATCCTTTGAAGAAAAAATTGCTAAATTTTGAAAATGACAAATTTTTCGCAATTTACACTAACTTTGAGGAGCTGTATCTCGGGAACTATTTGGCTCAAAAACACCATCATGCACTCAAACTGTAGCATATTTATCCCTCTTTAATTGTTTTATTCATTATTGTGTTGTAAAACCAAACCTTCAGGGAGTACATCTGAAAAAACCGTGAAATGTCCGATTTTTGACTTTGGGGCGCAGCCAGCGGCGGCGCCCCAAGGTCACAAACTTGGATTGTTAATTAGACTTCCAAAATATAAAACACATCCAAAAATTAAAACTATACGACCCCGTAAAGTAACTCCCTTATTTTTTAATGGAGCATGGACAAACTTTTATTCAGGAATATAACAAAACAGAACTTA
Organism: Hylyphantes graminicola; assembly: GCA_023701765.1. Taxonomy (NCBI): domain Eukaryota; kingdom Metazoa; phylum Arthropoda; class Arachnida; order Araneae; family Linyphiidae; genus Hylyphantes; species Hylyphantes graminicola. Next base: position 49,636,863 of record CM043117.1, on the reverse strand, counting down.
CAACTCATATATAGACGGTTTAATGTGGCAAACTTTCGCAGGTGGCGCTGTTACTCGGAAGTCTGCCCAACCTGCCTAGCAATATTCCGGTTCACGGGTTTGTTTATGTTTTGAGCAGCGCTATGGCTTTGCGGTGCGTACGAGATTGTATAAAAATGAACAAACTATATAATACATTAAAAAATAAACTAATATACTGTACACTATATTAAAGAAAATTAATGTACTGTACAACATATTAAAGAAATACCTAGATTTCAAAATACTTTACGCAGCTTCCGAGTTGGTAATATTCAACACTTGATTTTAATGATCCAAGTTGTTGTTGACCATTTTATACCAAGTAGAATTTGAAACAAAATGCAACTGACTTTACCATCAAATAAAAAAAAATAAGAATTGTCGTTACGATCAATAATTTAAATTAATTAATAAGAAGACTTTAAAATAGAACTATCATATATAGTCATAAATTGTCCTATTTTGTTTGTAATATTGTTTACGCACACTTTATCAACGTGCATATGAAAAAAAAATGGCAATAAATGTTCAAAAACTTGTATTATTAACATTTTATAGTTTTGATAATAAGCAAAAAATAATGACATTATGGCGTTATTACTCAGTATAAAAGCAAAAATAAAAATAATAATGATTTTCTCAAATAGTTATTATTTTGGGTCAAGTGACATAGTATAAAAATACAAATTATTCCAATTATATTTAAGAGAGAAACTAAATTTTCAAACCAATCGTTTTTCCTCACCACACCGCTCTACGGCATGAGGAGAAAAATCAAGTTCCGGTCCCGAAACCGGAAGTCAGAGGAGGGTAGGGATTGTTTGCAAACATTAAACCCTCTATATATAACATTACAGATTGTTTTAAATCACTTCAGTTCTCAAAAAAGGTTATTTCACATCAGTTCATTGTTAAACATAAAAATAATCAAAAATCCATCAACTGAAGTGAAAAGATGAAAACAAAAGTAAATGAAATTCAAAAACATGATGGCCAAAACCAAACCAAAAGTAGCTTTTGCTCTAATATTACACCCCCTTTTTGGCCATTCCTGTTAGCATTGAATTTACACAATTATCAAATGCCTTTTTAGGCAAACACTTAGTAAACACATCAGCATAATTTGAACTACTTGACACATGCCTCAAATTGAAAGTCTGTTTATCATACAAGTCTCTTACAAAATGGTACCTGAGGTCGATGTGCTTAGTGCGATGATTCTCAGCATTATTCTTACAAAAGAAAATAGCACTCTGATTATCACAATACACAGTTGGACAGGGTGTATTGATGCCAAAAGTTTTGCATTCGTTTAGAACTCTTTTTAAATACAGCAATTCCTTTGCTGCCTCAGCCATTGCTATGTATTCCGCCTCCATCGTAGACAAAGCAACACATTTTTGCTTTGATGTTTTCCAGGAGCAAGGGACACCCCCTAAAAATGCAACATAACCACTGGTGGATTTTTTGTCATCAACACAACCTGCCCAATTTGAGTCTGTATAAAAGACTAAATGTTCATTACAAGCGCTTGACAGTGGTATTGCTTTATCTTTTGTGAAAGCAATGTATTGCAAAACCCGTATTGCTTGGCTCCAGTGGTTTAATCCAGGATTACTAGTATACTGTGCCAAAAGATTAACCACAAAGGCAATATCAGGTCTTGTTCTGTTAGCCAAATAGCTAAGGGAACCAATTAATTCCCTATATGGATAATTTTCCATATTTCCATCATCATTTTCTTTACTTTCTGACTTTTGAACAATCTGACCGACTGGCATGGGCAATAAGGGCTTTTGATTAACATCAACATTAAACTTTTCAATTAATTTATTAATGTAAGTAGACTGGTGAATAAAAATTTCGTTTTCAATCCTTTGAAATTCAACACCTAAGAAACAAGTTAATTCTCCTAAATCCCTTATTACAAACTTACTTTCCAATAAATTGATTACTTTGTTTACAAGTTCAATGTCTTTAGCAAAAACAGCAATATCGTCGACATAAACAAGTATAACTACATCAGAATTATAAGAATAAACACAGTTACAGTAATCAAATTTCTTAAAGCCTAATTCAGTTAATGTGCTCAATAACTCTTTATACCAATTATGTCCACTTTGGTGCAAGCCATACAGGGCTCTTTTAAGCTTTAATACACAGTCTTCTTGACCAGGGATGACAAAACCATCAGGTTGCTTCATAAAGATTAACTCATCAAGCTTACCATAAAGGTAGGCATTCTTTATGTCAAGGTGGCGTGAGCACCAACCTCTTAATACAACTAGAAGTACCATAAACATAACCACTAAAGAGAAATTAACAACAGGAGAAAAAAACCTGGTTATAATCTATCCCTTCGGTCTGTCGATACCCCTGCGCAACAAGTCTTGCTTTGAAACGCTGAACTTGGCCCTTCGAGTCCTTTTTGACTGTGTAAACCCATTTGTTTCCAAGAATTTTGGCACCCTTTGGTCTAGGAACTACCTCGTAAACATCACGCTCTTTCAGCGTATTTAACTCCTCGACCATAGCATCCTGCCATTCTACTTTCTGGGGACTCGTTAAACATTCAGTAAAAGAATTGGGGATACTAACGTCAATGCAATGAGCTTCAAAAACTGAATCCCCTGGGTCATCAGTGTCTGAACTTTCATTGCATTCAACCTGGCTTTCGGAACGAAAATCAAAATCTTCTGGATTATATTCCAAATTAGATTTCTTACAATATTCTTCCACCTCTTTCCTACTTCGAAGACGCATGCCCTTTTCAGGACAATAATAAACGTCCTTTTTCCCTTTTGTTCTTCCCTTTTTACGTGTTTTAACCACCCTTTCCCAATTAGGTTTATCTGGGTTAGTTGTATCACCAGTATCTGATTGGGTTAAATCTGATTCAACTACTTTATCTGATTTAACTTCCTGTTTTACGAAGTCCCCAAAATCCTCATCATATTCAGTACTATGGTCTTCAAAATACAAGAACCTCTTTAAGTTCCTATTGGGTCCGCTATCTAAATCATTTCCCCAAACAAACTCATTAAATTTTACATGTTTTGTTTCAGTTACCTTATTAGTTTGAGGAAACCAAATTCTATACCCACTAGTCTTTCTAGCATAACCCACTAATACTCCCCTATCTGCTTTGCTGTCTAACTTATCTCGCTGTTGTTTCGGAACCAAAACATAAGCCAGACACCCAATGATCTTTAAATGCCTAACAGAAAAACTCTTACCGGTAAAAACATTATACGGGGCTTTTCCATTTAAGATCTTATGGGGAAATCTATTTCTCAAGTAATTTTGTGCAACTATTACTTCAGCCCACAATCGTTTAGGTAATTTACCTTGTATTAAAATTGACCTGGCTCCCTCAAGAAGTGTACGATTATACCTTTCCGCTACTGAATTCATTTCAGGCGAATATACATTTGTTCGCTCTACCTTAATTCCGTGCTCTTTCAAATGTGCTTCAAAATAACCAGCACAAAACTCTAATCCATTATCTGTATGAATTCTTTTGATTTTTAAACCTGTTTGACGTTCCATTTCACATTGATATTCCTTAAAGTATTCAAAAGCTTCACTTTTATGCTTTAATATATACACAACAGAATATCGAGAAAAATCATCTATTATGGTTAAGAAATATAACCCATTTCCCAGGGAACTTACAGGTGCTGGCCCCCAAATATCCATGTGCAATAGCTCAAGAATTTGTGAGGATCTAATTGCATTGATACTTTTGAAAGAGGCACGCTTAGCCTTAGCAACATTGCAAATATCACAGTCTTCAATAGAACCAACAAGCTTATCTAAACCATAAACATTTTCACCCTTTGAAAAATCTTTTAAAGTTCTAGCATTTAAGTGGCCAAAACGTGCATGCCAAAGCATAACATTATTTCTATCAACAACATGAGCTTCAACTGCATGCGATTCACTTTGGTTTTCTAAACTACCTCTCACAACATAAAATTTATCAATTAAAGGGACCCTCAAAAACAAATCATTATTTGGTTTACGAATTACAATTTGATGATCTTTAATAAGAGCACTAAAACCAGCAATATCAATTTTTCTACCTGAGATTAAGTTTCTGCACATGCCAGGTGCATATAAAACATCATACAAAATTAATTCAACATTACCTCCAGGTTGTTGCACATTCAGATAAATATTACCACGTCCCACTATTGGAGTTGTCCCTTCAGCAATTGCAGCTTCTTGGGTTGGAATATCCCTGTAGTCTGTGAACAAAGTTCTATCATTGCAGAAATGTTCAGTGGCTCCTGTGTCGATCACGAATTCAACAGTTCCTGAAGTTGTTGAAACCAGTGCTTCTGCAAGAAAACCTCCTTCAGGCTTCTTCTTTGGGTTTCTCTCCTTCCAGGGCTCAATCTTCTTCTGCGGCAATGGAGGCTTGTGGCAGTTACGGGCAAAATGGCCTGGAGTCCCACAGCGGAAACAAACCAGTTTCTTCAGCTCCTTGTTAGGGGGCTTGGCATTTGGCCTCCGTTCTTTGGAAAGAAGCGCCTCAACGGGCTCCTGGTGTCTGGAAGATATGCGACCTTCTTCAGCTAACAGGGCAGTTCTGACTATTTCTGGCTTAAAGTCAGAGTCCTTCAACTGGTAGATCTGCTGCACGGCGATATCGTATTCAGACGGCAAATTGGCGATCATCTGGTATGCAATCTCATCTTCGGGCACCTCTTTTCCGACATTCTTCAACATCTTTGCTACTTGCTGCAGGTGGGACAGGTAAATTCCCATGGACTGTCCTGGTTTCTTTTTGAGGTTGAAGAACTCATTTCGCAGTGCAGCAATGCGGGCTCTTGATTTGGGCTCGTAAATGTCTTCCAAAAGTTTCCACGCTTCAGCTGGATCATCTGCTTCACCAATCAAGTCCTTCTGGTTATCCTCTAGACTCAAGAAAACAGTAGCAAGGGCTTTGGATTTTCTGCACAAAAATTGAAGTTTTTCTTTTTCAGTTGCATCTGCTGCTAGTGTTTCAGTTCCATCAATAAATCCACTAAGTCCCTTGTCCATCAACACCATTTTAACATCTCGTTTCCAATCTCTGTAGTTAGCACCGTTTAATTTCAAAAAAGAATAATTCGATGAATTTTCCATTTTGGAAAACAGAAGTATGATGACTAATCTTAAGCCTAATTCCAGAGCAAGAGAGGGAAAGAACCACTCTCTGCTACCACATAATGGAGCATGGACAAACTTTTATTCAGGAATATAACAAAACAGAACTTACAACTCATATATATAACATTACAGATTGTTTTAAATCACTTCAGTTCTCAAAAAAGGTTATTTCACATCAGTTCATTGTTAAACATAAAAATAATCAAAAATCCATCAACTGAAGTGAAAAGATGAAAACAAAAGTAAATGAAATTCAAAAACATGATGGCCAAAACCAAACCAAAAGTAGCTTTTGCTCTAATATTTTTTACAACAGGTTTACTGAATGTTAGGGTGCGATATATATAAATTTTCCATTTGGGGCGCGCTGTGGCTTTCCTTGATCTTAAAAATTAAACACAAACATAAAAAAACTCTGAAACCTTAAATTACCTAATAGTAACGTGAACAAATCAATTAAACTGCAATAACCTTGCTATTAAATAAATATTTTAAAAAAAAATTGCTAAATTTTGAAAAACACAATTTTTTCGTAATTTACACTAACTTTGAGGAGCTGTATCTCAGGAACTATTAGGCTTAAGAACACCAACATGCACTCAAATTGTAGCATATTTATCCTTCTTTAATTGTTGTATTCATCACTTTGTTGTAAAACCAAGCCTTTTAGGAGAAAATCTGCAAAAACTAAAAAATGACCGACGTTTGACCTTGGGGCGCAGCGAGCGGCGGCGCCCCAAGGTCACAAACTTGGATTCTTAATTAGACATCCATTACATATAACATATCCAAAAATCAGAACTACTTGACCTTTTGTATACCAAAATGTTTTATTTTACTGGACTATAAAGCTGTCTTTAGTGAAAGATGCTGTGTTTAGTTAGATGCTGTGTTTAGTCAAATTAATTTTAGAATTTAAGGTGGAAAAACGTTTGTTCATGTCACGTACTGTTACGAACCTAGTTTTTTCAAGATAAGAATTTTAGTAAGTATTTAAGTAACAGGAAAGTAGGCTATTTTAGTTCTTTAAGAACTTCTTGTTTATTCGTTTCTTCTCCAGCCGGTCACGTGACCGGCGGGTGTCATTTTTTAAAATTAAAAGTGTAGGTGTAATGTAATATTAGCTAGAAAAATAGTTTTTAGCTTGTATTTTGAACTGCCCGAGCACGTTGTTGCCTCTCTCTTGTGTGTATTGTGAATTTCGTTTGCAATGAATAAATTTGTTCAAAAAAATGTGTGCTTAGAATTTTTTTTACTTATTTTTATTTAATTATTAGTTATTTTTTATTAGTTTTTATTAGTTATTTTTAAATAATTTTTAATTAATATTTTTAGGGTGAACGACCCAATTAAAGCCTGTTATTTCCATACTTTTTGACTGAAAGTATTGGGCACACTGTATTAGCATTAACTTTGATATATTGTTTTTGTTTAATGAACCCGTGAGCCTTATTCAAAGTAAGCTTTAATTAACTATTTCACTTATTAATCTGATGCAAAATGCAGTGGAACCCCGGAAACTCGGGACTTAAAGGGCGTCGAGTTCCCTAAATGTCGAGTTTACATCAGGAGTGAAGGGTTTTACGTACAGTTATAGTCCATAAGCATAATTCTTACTGCAAATTAAATTAGCTTCTTACGAAAATAACGTTCGTGTTTTTGCTTTGTTTCGTTTTTCAAAGCCAAAAAATTTGTCGGAGAATCGGTAATCTGTCCCTGAGTGTCGAGTTATCGAGACTCCAGCTTTCGGGGTTCTAATGAATGTTCAGCATAAGACTCTAAGATGCTTAAAAACTCACTATATTTCATCGAAAATTTAGAAAATTTCCCGGAACATGACCTCCGCATGGGCCCCCCCAATATTTTTTATAAGTCGGCGCCCCTGGTTTGGGCTCGAATCCCGGTAAGGCATGGATGCTTGTGTTTGTCAATAAATGTTGTTGTTTGTCTATGTGTTTATGTCGTCCTCCTTTGTGTGTTTCTTGTGACTGTATCTTCTGGTGAGTGGGGTAACGGGCTATAAAGACTATGCTCTTGTTTTCTAAAGGGCGCACTCACTGTCATCTGTCAAAATCATAATTCAGGGCATTATTACTGAAGACCAAGAAATCTCGGATTTACCTTCTTACCGATTTTATAAGTTCTCGAATATGACACAGTAAATCAATTAAAAAAATATATAGAAGTTTCACAATCCAATTTTTTTTTTTTTAAATTAGAACAGTAATAATTTTATATTATAAACAGACTATTTCACTTTATGGTTTCTTCAAAAGTATTTGTATGTAATACTACCTGAACGAAGCATAGGTTAATCCCCCGAAAGCACATTTTAGCCTGCTTTTTAAATCTAAAGTGTGCTATTAGGTAATTAGACATAAACTATAAGTAGACTTACTATTTCGATACCACAACATTTACCATCAAAACAACACAGATAATCACTACACACACCAACTGTAGCAGATGATACAAAAAGACAAAAGTCCCCATCTATAACCTAATTAACAAAAAAACTGATACACATTATCCACGCATCAAAACAAACTTCACATCATCAGTTCATTTTTTTCCATCATCAGTGTCCATCCACCCATAGATGAATAATTTCCCCTTGCAATATGAGAGTCCATTTTTCACGCGTTGTACATTAGCAGAGCGTGATTGATACAAGCAAACGCTACGCCTTAATCTCGTTTTAATTGGTCATTCGTAGAGGGGGTCGGTAATTAAGTCGGGCCTTAGCAGCTGTTAGACTTGATGAATCTGCGGGGGAGTGAGGAATGTCGTTAGTTCTTTTTCGAGGAGCAGTTGTGGTGTGCTCGAATTTCAGTTGAACTGTTGCACTCTTAAAAATGAATGCTCAAAAACGACGAAATTTTCCTTAATTTTGACGATTCGTTTACTGGCAAATGCTCCGAGTTTTCGTTTCCTCAAAGTGAGGAAATTTGGATCGTCATTTTTATGAGGATTTGAGTGTCGTATAATCTAAAGAAATATTTCGTCATTTTTGAGCATGTGAGTACAACCCAATGAGATTCAGTTTCCTCAAAATCAAGATACAGAATCGTCAAATCACGATCGTAAAAGTGAGGATTCACGTTTACTCAAAAGTCACGTGATAGTTTGACGAAACAATCCTCAAAATTAACGAAATGAGGCTTGAGGATTCATGAATCGTCAAAAATGAGTGTTATTTCTGAGAGTGTAATTATTTTGCTTTTAATGATGAAATTTTCATTGGTATGTTATTTTTAAAAGAAAGTATATTTACATTTTTTTTTGTTGAGAAACTTCATTAACTTCTTTTCAAACTAAAGAGTTCTTTTCAGAGAACTATTTAAATAGTTCTCTGAAAAGAACACTTTAGACTTTTTTAAAACACCAGATTACTCAGTAAATACTAGTAAGCTGGTATTTTATTTAAACTAATTTTTTTGAAGAAAAAACATTCATGTAGCATGTGTGGTTTTTCTTTTTAGTTATGTAGTTTTAAAACAAGTTCATCAAAGTACATATCTTCTCTTAAAAATATATTCTAAATTATAAATAACTAATAGTTCAAAATTTTCGAAAAGCAAAGTAGATCCAGCCTTCCTCGAAAAAAGACTCCTACAAATTAACAAGATTTTAGGTTAAAGCAAAGCACATTAAAACATTTTTTAAAAAATAAACGCGAAACTGAAGCAGTGATTGTTTGCATTTCAAGAAATTTTGTGCAATTACATGCCCATAGATGAAAACAAGAAACAAGATGTTCTCTTCTTTGTCCTCCCTTGTTCGAATATTAAAATTCTGTCCCGTGCATGAAGGGGGGTTGATTGGTCACACGTGAAATTGGAACGACAGGGGTGGAGGAGTTTAGTTGATGCCCTGCTGCTGCTGGTTTGTTATCGAGCTTTAATGAAGCTTTACTTGAAGCGATACAGCTGATTGTTCCACTGTAATGGAGTTGTGACAGAAGACATAGAAGAATGCGAACTGTAAAGCTTGTCCAAATTAAAGTAGAAAAATCAAGGTGGAGGTATGGTATGGAAATCAAACAAAGAAATTGTTTGAAACAAGTGAAACTGCTAGCATGACAATCTTATTAAAAGAAATTAACAGGATGATTTTAGTTGAAATCTGAATATAATATGGCTGAAGAAAATACAAAATAAGGGACTATGTGACATGATGGTAAAAAAATAATGCAGCAAAGAACTAAAGGCGTAAAGGGTGATAAAGTCCAACGAAAGGTCAATGTAATACTGATTTTTTCGACAAGCAAATGACCAAGCCGACTAGCAATATCAGAAATAAATGATCATGAGCCCTAAAATTTAAATTAAACAACTGTACATCTGAGGATCCATGGATAGCGTACTCCGTTTCTCCATTTTTTTTCAATTGTCATTGCTTCATTGATTGTTAAAAAAAAAAAAAAAATTGCCACGTGAAGGTTTATTTCCCAATTATTCATCCGCTGGTTCTCATCTTTTAGAAACATTACTTTGAAACTTTGTAATCTCAGAGAGCAATTGAAATCTCCCAAAATATTTGTATTTAATAACTTCCTAAAATAGCTGATATTATATAATATTTTGTCGTTTCATAAGAATGCAGGCGAATATTATTATTACTTTGGTCGGGGCTAAATACTGAAAAGACTTTCTTAAATTATAACTAAAAAAGTAGATTTGTAGAAAATTGTTAGTGAAGTTTTATGATTGGGCTGAATTTGAAGTTGTCTGTGGCACTAGAAACTACAGGGAAATACTGCTAAAAACGTTTGCAGAAATTAAATAACCACGATATAAATAATAATACAGTAAAAAACATACAATCGACTGTTTATCAAATACTTCAGCGTACCTCAATCCTCGAAACAAAAAAGCAAAAACAAACCTTCGGAAGAAAAACAAATAAATTTTTCGATCAGTATATACAACAAAAACAAATCTCAGCTTATATGCCCTTAAGTCATGACTTAAAACTAAATAAACTCGATGCGAAGAAAAACAAAAGCAAATTAAATAGCCATAAACAATCAAACACGGCAATATCCGAAAACAAATAAAATATATTACAATTTGGAGATGATTTTGCAAGACTTTTGCCTCTGTCTTCCTATTTAATACAAATTGGACGTGGCCCGACAATAGCATCCGTTACTGCATATCGAAAACCCATATTTAAGCAATCAAACAATCAAGGGAAAAAGGGTTAGCAAAAAAGGAATTCTACGATAGAACAATGCGCTATTAATTCAGCCACCGACAGTTCGAATTCGGAAGGTATTCGAAAGAAATAAAAGTTTGATTCATGGATTCTTACAGGGCGTTTAAATAAAAATCCTACTGTTATATATGAATCGTATAAATACATGTTAAAGTTGTCATGTCTACACTCTCAGAAATAACAATTTCATTTTTGACGATTCAGGAATCCTCAAGCCTCATTTCGTTAATTTTGAGGATTGTTTCGTCAAACTATTACGTAAATTTTGAGTAAACGCGAATCCTCACTTTTACGATCGTGATTTGACGATTCTGTATCTTGATTTTGAGGAAACTGAATCTCATTGTTGTACTCACTTGCTCAAAAATGACGAAATATTTCTTTCGATTAGACAACATTCAAATCCTCATAAAAATGACGATTCAAATTTCCTCACTTTGAGGAAACGAAAACTTGGAGCATTTGCCAGCAAACGAATCGTCAAAATTAAGGCAAATATCGTCGTTTTTGAGCATTCATTTTTTAAAGTGTACTGAAAGTTTACAGGCTGCTTATTTTACTAAATTGGAAGAAAACAAAAAGATTCCTTGGTGGTATATTCCTTTCTCCGACAGGATCACTCCAAACGAGTGATTTTAACTCAGTTTGAGATAATATTCACTCCTTTCCAGTGTCGAAAATGCACTTCTCCAACTGGAGTGGATTTCACTCTTTTGTTTTAAGAGTGTATAATATATATTGTAGGAGTTTGCGCTGATCCCCTACATGTACTGCCCTTCCAGCACATCAGAAGAAAAACGATTGATATGGTGCTACCTGAAGTGAGTCTCAGGACTTTGATGCTTATTGCTTACTTAGAAACTCAGGATTTTGTCTTGGTTGCGCAAAGGTTGTAGGGTGGTCATCTTTAGTTAGCATCACGTCTATTTCAACATTGAAGAGGCAACGGGCCTACCTGGTTCTGGTCTAGGAATCTCTTGTGTGCTAGCCCAATACCGAAACGGCTGCGACAAAGTAATTACTCGGCTGGTACTGCTGTTATATGTGTCGATCTCTCACCCCACAACTGTGTGACTATCTACTAGAGAAGCTGTCGACCAAGGATCGAATACCAGTAGATGTTAAAATTATATTTTTGAGCGTTACGGTGGGATTTTTACTACTCTAAGATTTATCAGACCGAGCTCTAAGCAGATGTAGGCAGGCATAAACTACAGTAATAACACCATTTTTGATTTGAAATAATCCGTTTCTTGAGTGCTTTTAACAATGAAGTCTTTGGTCCAGATATCGCAGCCAGCTTACTTGCCCACCGCAGTACAGTTATAGCATAGCCACAAGTGAAACTTGGGGGGAGGGGGTCCATTTTTGGTGCAGAAGGCCAGGAAAATGTGACATGTAGTTTTAGTGAATTGTACAGTCCACTTGTGTCTTATAGTGGGATTCACATTAATTTTCCTGAGGGTAAGAAGTCAATTTATGACTTTTCGCCAAGTGACCGAAATAATTCGAGGAGAAGGTAAATAATTTTGACAAATCGAATAAAACTCTGTCCAGATATCTATTATTTCGTTTATAGGAATGACTATCAATCAGACATTGGAATCCAGTTGAGCAGAGTTCAAGATAAATCATTTTTTGTTGTAAATATGGATGAGGTAAAAATTTAGGCTAAAATTCGATAGCTTTGGTAATATTCATAAATTTAGATAAGTTATTCTTAGATTTTATTTCATTTCTGATGGAAAGAGTGCTTCATTGTTTCTCGTATACAAATAAAAAAATATATATTTATATTGATTTATTTTGATGTTGATTCACAGAATCTATAAAATGTACACATATTTTTCGTTTGTAGAAATATAACGTGCCGATACTTTTTAGTTTGTGGTAAATCCTGACTTAATAAAATAATCAGTAAAAAACTATACGTGATAAATTTATCTTGTTCCAAGTTATACACAGTTTAATGGTATAATTTATCTGCTGTATATTGAAAAATATTACACAAAAAGTGTAGAATCTATCACAGTAGTAGTAAATGCTTATATGGATACTCATTAGGGGACGTACATAAATTACGTCACGCTCATAGGGGGGAGGGAGGGGTATGCGACAGCGTGACGGATCGTGACATGGAGGGGGGGAGGGGTAATTGCTTGCGTGACGTAACGATTCATAACTTCCAATTTTGCAAGGAAAATCTGTTTTATATAAGAACGTTTTTTAGAAAGAAAGCTGAAATCTTTATTTTTATCATAAGCTCATCATAAAAAACACTTAAACAAAGGGAAATATTAAAATCAACTTTTTTTGAAGAAAAAAAAAAGGGGGGGGGGGTCTGTCTGCGACAAACGTGACGTAATTTTAGGGGGGAGGGGTTCGACCAAACGTGACGCAGCGTGACATAGGGGGAGGGAGGGGTCAAAAAAGTCAAAATTTTGCGTGACGTAATTTATGTACGTCCCCTTATCGAAGTAAGCTTTCACCACAAGAAGGATTAAGCATACACGTATAGTAATAATTTTCATCACACTACAGCTAATATTGTTCCAAAGAAAAACGAATGGTGTAAGAATACATCTATAAAACTGGTGGAAGCATTAATGAGGAGAATTCTCATACGAGAGAAATATTCACCTTAAGATTAATAATATGCATTAGAATTTCATGATCCCAAGAAAATAATAAATCAAAACTTTCTCATGAGAAAAATATGTAAATAACTATTATCGCATCAACACCTATGATCTTCTACAATATTTTAACGGTTTTTCTTAATTCAATCAAGAAGAACCTATACATCTTGTAAAAAAAACACATTAGAAACCAATAAATTCCCCCTATAATAACACCAATCAAGGTCAATTTTCTGTTTTACCATAACGGGGGCACATTATTATTATACAACCATCCTGTCGTCACATATGCAACATGCTTTTTCAAGAAAATCTATTCCTCCATCCTCAAAGTGGTGCTACCGATCCAGATGGGATCTAGGCTTCAGCCATAGCTCCTGGTCTTAGTCCCCCCCTGGGTCCCCCTCCCCTCCCGGATATGCCCCCCCCCCCCCGCGTCCCACCTGGTACTGTGGAAGCTTCTAATTTATCACCGGGGACAGGCCCCTTTATAAGAAAGGGCCCCGGGCCTCAAGAAATGCTCCATTAAATCAATTCTTGGGGTCTCCTTATGAAAGGAGGGAATAAGATGATGCTGGATCGTATAAAAGCCAATGCAAATGCTGTAGTGCCAAGTGATGCAGTTGATCGCTGCCAAACAGACGCTTGGCAAGCTTTATTTTACAAGTTATGGCCTTATTTATGCATACGAGTAACCAAATTTGATTCGAATGGACATACCGTAGTGTATACAGTAGTAAAATAGATAACATGTAAAAATTCATGAAAATTAAAGAATTATCAGAACTCTGCATGTTGGCCAATCTCACCGATTTGGCGACTTTTAGTTAATTTCAAATATTTTAGCGCCAAGCATCTCCTTCTTATCCCTGTTCTCCCCCTAGGTCCCCAGACCAGCCCAAGCGGGGTCTGTTGAAAAATTTTGAGTAGGGGTGAGCCTGAAATGATTGAGTCACTAGATTGAATCTTTTGAGTTTTGCGTCTACCCCCACCCTTCCCCCCTCTCAGTTGTGAGATGCCTTAAAAGATTTGGGAGGGGAATTTTTGGACTGTCTACTGGGATTTAGGGTATTATGTTCTGGGGGTAGCGTATCTGTATCGTAGGGATCAAGGAATTTGTTTTCAATTTTGTTTCTATAAGCTGCAAAAATGAAGCTATTCTAAAGATATAAGGGTTCGGAAGCCGTTCATAGTTATTCCACACTCGATATTGCAAATTTCTTGTGCAAGCATAAAATAAAATTAATTAGTATACCTTTTTCCATTGATTATTCTGCATACTTTTCAGATTAAGCTATTTTGATTCCTAATTTTTTAAATTTTAGTCTTCTGACAATGAAATGTAACGATTTTTTTTGTAATGCCGCAATCGTGATGAAATCAAAATGAGCAAGTTCTTGCGCAAAATATACGTACGACTATATTATTCGATTCTTTTACCTTTTGAACACATCAGCCAAAATTAGCTATATTTTTTAGTATTTTACTGGAAAAGTTATTGCAGTGATACTATTAACATGACGATTAATTGTTTTTAAAAAAATATATCTCAAAAAGACAAGATTGATGGTAGCCTACCGTATTGTGCCTGTGATACACCATATATCATTGATAGGTCATGGACACAGGTCACTAGTTATTCCGAAATTAGTCACTCCACTTCACAACGTATAACCTAAGCTTTACCAAAATATAGAGGTCGGCAAAGATTGAACCTTCAATGGCTTTTAAGTGCAGTCAGTCGAATAAAACTTTTTCTCTGTTCCTAGACAAGTTTAATATAAGTCGATGGACAAGTAGACTTCCTTTCAACATCAACTCATAAAATACGATTTCTTCAGGGAACTTTTCAACCCCTGGATAATCACTCGGAGTATAAAGGACAATACTGGAAAGGCATCGAAAACCGGAAAAAGATCCGGTTTTCCGAGAAACGAGATTTTGTTGCGGGGACACAAAAGGCATGTCCTGGATTGTTGTTTTTCCTGGACACTTATCGCTTCTCTGTGTTGGCGGAAAAGGGGATAACGGAAAAGCTGATTGGAGTGCAACAGAAGGTTTCGATGGCGTGGGATTCGAATTAAAAAGGAAGCCATTTTGGAAAATAACAGTTTGTTTCGTTTTGTTCTAACAATAAAAGGATAGTCAGTAACTGTTTGTGTTTGTTTTGGAACGGAAAATGGTTGTTTGGCTTTAGTGGACTGGTAGTAGAGTAGTGATATTTTGCTCTAACGATTAAATGATAGTAAGTAACTGATTGTATTTCGTTTGGAACGGAAAATAGCAGTTGTTTATTTTTGGTGGTACACAAGTGGCTTAGTTTAATGGTCTTTCACTAAGGGTATTAAAAAAAATCGGATGAAACCAATCTATTTTAACCATTGCCCTCATACGAATGTATACATTCACATATACTACATCACTCTTTCGTAATATGTTCGCTGATAGATTTAAACACGCATATCTAATTCTGAAATGAATAGTTTATCTAAATGCCAATTCAAAATATTAAAAATTAACGCCATTTGAAGAAGTTACTATCAACATCAAGGTCATCAACATTAGTTAATATCTTTCATATGATATCATGAACTGCTTCTTGAAACCCTCTATACTACTGTTTTTGCATGCAACTTCAATTAAAATATGCAGATTATATTTAATTTCCAACATTGGTCGATTTCCTTCATCCAATATCATGAATGCTCCTTGAAAATTCCACGTTCCTGCTTTCGCAATCAACTTCCCTGCCTTCGGGGCCAAGCGGGACCCCCAAATTAATCTGGTTTGGCTTTTTTTTTTGTCGATCCTTACACGTGGGGCACGGCCCACTCTGCAATCAAGTTGCCACCAGGAGGGCCGAATATCGAACACAAAACCCCTCCAGAGAACTCCCCAGCTCCATTGATGTCCTCCCAACAGGCATGGGCATTGTTTTTCTGCATCACAATAGCCATCAGCGCAATAGGCCCCGAGTACCACCCTCTGTACTGCCGTGGACGGGTGAACTGCAGCAACCACAACGATAAATTGGACCACTTTTGCCCTGAAATAATTCATCTGTTTCCGTATGTTTGATAGTAATTGAGTGCTTGCAACAATGGCCCAAGTCATAAGGCCACTTACTGCAGTTTACCTTACCCACGGCAGAATAGGTCCCGAGTACCAACCCTCTGTAACCTCTGAACCCTCACGTATGCAACCCCCGAAGAAAAAGCCAAAATAACAGAGACCCCGATGGGTGCAGTAGTTGCTAAAAAAAATTCCAGCAACAAAAAAAAGCTTTTCGCACAACAATAACCTGTGTATAAATTCTACCTGAAGTTCGGTCTTTTATGCTGGGCCTCCTTTGGTTGTTTATTGCATACTGGCTGGCGGACCGAACAGATCGACAATGGATCGGGCCACACGGATGAAGATATCTCCCAGAGGCACAATGGACGAAAAGGGTTTGGTGTTTGGGGGCTGTCCATTGTTGGTAAGTATCGAGATGGAGACGTTTTTATCCCCGTCTTATTTTTGTACATAAAAAAAGGATTCTTTGAATAAGAGGTCTTTTTGAGGGGGCAGAATGGTGTGTGAGTAGAGAAGCGTGAGGTCAGCACTTCGACGTATCTATTAGTTTTGGACTGGCCAGTTCCGCCATGTGTCCCATTGACCAGTGGTGTTGCTTTTATGGCCGGTGGTACTTTTTCTCCCCATTTCCTGTGCACGGTGTTGGGGGATTAAAACGTTTGGTACATTGAACATGGGCCTTCAGATAAAATTCGAGATATCTTGTAACTGAAATTCATTCTGGAGTATTTGAGTACGTTTTATGGGACATAGAATGCTCGACTTAGGAAATATACTTAAATGCTGTACAATATAGCGTATGTTATAAAACATATATATGAAATAAACGTGTGTTAATGCAGCTAAAATTAATGTATAAATAAAATTATGGAAATGTTTTGTAGAGATTTTTAAGTGTATGAAAATACACGTTTTATGTCAATTTTGTGTGCAGCTGAAAGTACACTTTTAAAACAAACGAGCGATTTTAACTCAGCCTGAGTTAATTTTTCACTTCTCCAGTGTCGAAAATGCACTTCTCCTACAGGAGTGGATCCTTTGTATGTTGAATCTGCGACAAAATCACTCTAAACAAGTGATTTTAACTCAGAGTGAGTTAATATTCCTTCCTTTCCAGTGTCGAAAATGCACTTCTCCTACAGGAGTGGATTTCACTCCTTTGTTTTGAGAGTGTAATACAAAAATTAATTATGTAAAAAGTTTAGTGGAGATTTTTAAAAAAAGTTTTTTAAAGTAAAGATTTAAGTGTTCCTATATTCGTACTGAAGGTGTTGACTGAACCTGTTATAACTTACCCTTCTTACCCAAACTACATAACAATTGACAAAAATAGCACCTCGGGCTTTCGCAATCGATATACCTTTCCAAACAAAGACACAATCACACACCTAAAAACAACAATCCTAAACCAACCTCAAAAATCAAAGACTGCCCTAGAAACACCCAAATACAGCAAACCCCTCGAAAAGCGACATTTTTCTCAAATCACCTCCATACCAAATCCCTGGGTTGAAATCCTTCCTGAGTTTCCGGATGAGCTAAAAGAAAACATTTTCGCACGCTTTAGCTCCTGATTAGAGGGCAAGGGAAAAAAATCAAAGGAAACGAAGATGTGAAAGAGTTTATCATTCTGTTCTTTAATATGTACTTTTTTGATTTTATTAGCTTGCTTTTGTTTCATAACACACTAAGTATTAAAAATGTATTATTGTCTTTTTTTCTCCGTTATTGTCTTTCACCGCTAATAAAGTTAATTTCCGTTGTCTTATTACTATCTACATTCTTGAGGGTACAAATTATTTTGACAGCCTATCTCTTCATTTTCATGACTAAAAATATTTTTAAAATTGTATTTTATAACGTTTCTTTCACTATGAATTAAAAACGGTTATAATCATGATATCAATCTGTAGTAGTTCGAAAATTTAGTATTAAACCTACGATGCTCGTGGTGACGTAATCTGTAATACGATGAACCCGCTATTATTCAGTTTCACGATACCTTGTGAATATACACATTTTCTACCACATACAAAAAGTATGGACTGTTTATTCAGTGCGAAAAAAAGTAAATGACTGATTTAAGACATGACATCCATAAAATATAAAAACATCTTGCTAAAGACACTAAAGTTTGGCTAAAATACCTCATAAATTAAAACTGTGGTAAAGTTACAAAATTTGAGGTATATTTTACTTTTTTTTTAAAGAAAATAGATTAAAATTTTTTCTTCATTTCATTGGGTAAGTGCAGGGAGGAGTGATTACACAAGTAAAATATTGATTTATTAAGACGGGGGTATGTAAATAACTCGTAGGCTAAAACTGTGGTAGGGTAGACTAACCAGTGAATGAACGTTTAATGCGCAGCGTTCGCCAGTGAATGAACACCAGGATTTAATGACCAGGACAACCAACCATCTGTCAGATAGCTTTTTACTACATGGGAGGAAGTCAGTATTGCCAATCCATCTAGTGGAATGATTTTCAATCCTTATTTTTTAGTTTTTTTTCCAAATGTTCATTCATTGGGGCCTGTTCACCCACTGGTCAGTCTACCCTTAAGTTACAAAATTCGTGTCAATAAAATAAATGAATGATATTTTGCACTGCATTGACAGTAATATATAATTTTTGCTTGTTCGTTATGCCAAATGCAAAGATGTTCACCTAAAAACATTCATATTGTGCTAACACATCAAAAATTTCCTTTTTCCCAGTGCCATTAAACTCACTTCATTATATGCACCTGTTTTTGATCCGATACAATGTCTTAAAATTTCTGATTTATTTATAACAATGCATAGAAAATGCAACTACTTTGCAACTTAAACAAGTTTTAAATGATAACAAAATAAATTGACTATAGATCAGATTGGGGAAAAGGTAACATGTACAAAGAACAGCTGTTCTTAAAAAACTTGCTTTTTTTCAGGTCCCAACTAGGGAAACTGTTGCATACTCGCGCCGCCACTTAAGATAGGGCGATAAGACGCCAAGTCTTTTTTCATTTACGGCAACCCTTGTCTGCGATTTTGAGTCCCTCAACAGGAAACTGTCGGCTTCCCTTTCACTCTAGGGCTGCCAAGGACGGGGGCTAGAAGTCGCCAAAAGACTCGAAGTTGACGAATTCCTTCGTTAAATATATAAATAACGAGTACATGATAACAAGGTCAACATAGCAGCAAGTTGAAAAACTATTATAAATATTTTCGTGTAAAAATTAATAGGTTTATTATAAACATATACAACTAAAATCATTCTCACACTTATTATTTAATTTCAAAATCACACTTATAATTTATAAACCAACTATATATTGACTATTTTAAGAAAGATCTAATTTATATCTATTCTATTTTTCTTTTGGATTGTTCTATTAAAATACAATGCTTCAACCGAGAAATGTGTTTCAAATACAAAAAGTGAACTTACCTTATGTCCTCACTTTTATCATATATTTTGTGTGGGAATGAACACTCAGCCAGCAAGAAAAACGTATGAAAACTATAATTCATTTAGATTTCAGTGCAGATCGAGTTTTTTTACTTAACATTTAAATGTATTAAATAACATGTTTAATAAGATTGATTTATCAATTTTTGAAAAATCACAAATATTTTTACCATTGACTTAGAATTTGATGGTTAAACAAAATACTGCTGAAATTTAAAAGCTTTGGGAGAACGAATATATACAAATCATACTCTTAGTAGGCTATTTAAACTTTTGTGATCTGAAAACCCATGCAATAACTTTATCCCTTTCCATTTACTAATGAGGGAACGATATAGCTACAATTTTTACAAAACTACAACCAACTAAAATGCATACAATATCTTGTGTCTAGAGTACTTGTACTTTACACATTTGTGAAACTTACAAAAAGTATGAAGACTCCCTATAAAAATATAACTGTTTTCAAGTAAAAAAGTCAAATTATTTGGTGGGGAAGCAGAAGGTTATCTGAATCGGCAGAATTTTGAACTAATGACCTTATTGATTATATCTTTTTCACCCCCTAGCCCTAGCCGAACAAAATCCTACTCTTAAATTCTTAATGTAAACATATTTTCCGAAAAATTAAAAGTACCGCTGCTAGTAATTATTATTATTTTTTTAATATTTGCTAAGAGACATGCCAATTTAGAGAAATGAGAGTTTTGGAGAGTGGTAAAAATATAAAAAATTTGTGTGGTTGGTATGAATAAACAAAAAAGTTACGTAGTTTTTTTTTTGTATTTTTTGCAATTGATAGTCCATTCTAACATTTGTTTTAAATCGAATTGATTCCTATAAATTTATGACTGAAAAAGTTTTTATACCCAAGACCTCCGAAATTTGCTCAACCGTCTTGCTACGTCATTATTTTTATATAACTAACAAATCAGTTGCTTTGGGTATCGGAAATTTTGAAAAGCTTGAACCTTCTAGTTTATAGTCGAAAAAATGATGTTAAGCTTTAACGGAAAACATAAACTGTGAAGGTAAGACAGAGGAGGGGATAAGACGCCAAAACTTGCAACCTCACTGCTTCACTCCATTTACCAAACTCCCCCATTTCACCCCCCCCCCAGTGCAGCAGACCCCCGTTCTAAATGACCCCTTCAGAGTGCAACAGTAGCGTTCGTTAACGAACTTGACGGGCGCTGATTAAGTGCTGCTTAGGGGGGGGGGGGGGGGAAGGGGGGGGGGGGGGAGGTATAAGACATGTAAAAACAGCTTTGGATTTCGGTTCCATATGGTGGCTTTGCACTCGTGACAGATTATCGTCACTCGTAATTATCTTTTCTTTTTTGTTTTCTTTGTGCGGAGAAATGTATTTAACTGTAAACATGTGTGGGTTGAAGTTGCATGTTTAGTTGGTTTCACAGTGAAAAGTTTCGATGGTATTGAACGTAATTTCAATAACTTTTAAAATCAAGTTAAAACGTATTATTTTTCGTTTCATCTGTTTCTCAGATAGATTATATGATTATACAGACCGTTTTTTAATTTGGCTATTCGCAATTCGCTTTACGTTGCCAAGCAATGACGCAGAACAAACCAGATAAACATTTACGTTAACATACCTACATAACATAGATATAGCTAGTACGTTAAATTTACACGAACAATAAATGGCACCAATAAACAGATCGTTCCCCACTTATAGTTTAGATACAAAATATTGAAAATTAAGCAATATAATTTTGTAAATTTTGCTACCACGGGTTCGGTGCGATCAAAAGAATGTGAGTAGTTTACAGTAAGGAATTTGGGTAGCTGGTAACAACACAGAATAATATTGTAAACATTGCGATTTCATAAAGCTGTCGGTTTTACGGTTTTTTTTATAGGGGTTTATGATATCCATTATACTTTACTGCAAAGTTGTAACACCTAGCTCAAACCCAGCCATGTATGGCATCCTTTATGGGTTATATTAGTCAAAGTTACAAAATTCAATTAATACAGAACCAGATGTATCTCTTTGCACTGTGAGGCAAATTACCAGCCAATTTATACATTGTATATCTAGGTAAAGAACCTTATGTATGATGAACCAAAGTTTCTTATGTATACTTTAAGCCAAACATCGGCATAGCATACCTTATATATTTCAAGCCAAACCACCAACAGTCAAACCAAATCATACATAACCACACATCCAGGTAAGGCATAACCTTATACTTAAAGGCAGACTACAAACATCAAATTCACAACCTTCGCTGAAACAAAGACCACCGGGAGACCAACTTAATTCCACTCGCCTTAAAAGCATTTAGCCTAATGCTTTCCTCGACCACAATCGCACGAGTTTCGAGCCCTCCCTTGAGAAGTCGCTCCTCGGCAAACACCATTGCAGCAGTGGTCATCGGGGATAATTGAACTTTATTGATATCTCCCTCCACGGCCATTGTTCCCGAAAAACTAGAAGTGTTGGTTCAACAAGACAGTAACTGGTATTTTTGGGCATGGTAAAGGTGGTTGTGATTAAAGTTGGGGTTTGAAATGGCTAAGAAATTATGAAACTCTGTCTGATTTAACTTGACCAAAGACAGGGAAACGAGGCATGGTATAGGCACTTGTACAGGCATATAAGCATGAATAAAAGCCTCACCATCAGGGTAGGATTAGTTGAAGTGTCCTAATCCAAGTTGGGATTTACAATGGCTGAGAAATGAGAAAAATTGTTGACCTAACAATCTTTACACTGGTATATGGGGCTTCGAATGGTAGGTACTTGTACATGTACAGGTATATAGGAACGAGCAAAAAAGTCTCATCAAGACGCATTTGTCGCGCGTGTGTTGTGTCTGTCTTACTTGACGAAGGTTTATAAGCGGGTCTCTGACCAAGCACACAGTAGAGTGTCCTACTCAAAATAATAATTTGAATTGATAAGAAATAATAAAAATTGGTTGGACTTGGTTTATCACTCATTACACCGGTATACGGGGCATTAATGATAAAATGTTAGGTATATGTACAAGCATATAAAAGTGGTATAATAAGAAAGAGCAAAGCCAAGCCAAGATCAGAATAGTTTGAGTAGTGTGGTTCAAATAAAAATGCGATTTAAAATGGCTAAAAAAAGAGCAAAATTGGTCAAATTTGACTAGACATATTACTCTTTACACCATTATATGAGGCATCAAATGTTAGGTACTAATATGTACAAACATATAAGAGTGGAATCGGCCTCAGAAAGGTCAGAATAATTACAAGTTTATCTTTCTCTGAAATCTACGTAAAAATTCAAATTTTCAGTTATTCTAATAATATCCTTAAATAGTAAGATACAGTATTTTCAAACCATTTATGAGAACTATTGATGTTTACTGTTGAGACATCAATAGCAAATGAAGAGATAGATTATTATTATTATTTTTATTTAAGAGTAATTTTCTTCTTTATTTTGAAGTGACAGATTAGTTAGCATTATTATTATTATTTGACTCAATCGTCCTCTCTGTTGTTGACTTGATAAACCAATGACATTCAAATTCATAGAAACATAAATAACTCCGACTCATCTACGTAGTAAAATGCTGATTACTTTTTTGTAATATCAAAATATTTAAATATTTGGGTGCTTGAAGTATTGCTTGTTTACAGTTCAATGTTTTCAAATTAAGTGGTTTTGAATGATTTATTAACTTGCCAATTTAAAATATACAGAGATCAATCATACAGTATTTCCATAATTATAATTTTTCTTAGTCTCTCTCTCCGTTTCCAATTAATTGACAAACTAATAAAGATTCAAAGAAGTTTATTGGTAGTAATTACTATGTTAATTGTAATATAATCTAGTCCCCGTTGCAATATGCTTTACAAGAGCTTTCTATTATAATTTATTCAATATATTTAAATAGGTACACCTTTAGCTTAAATTAAGAAACTAGTAGTTAAATGTGTGTGGTTCTTTTATGAATAAGTTAACCCTGTAATGCATGGATTTTTATTTTCATCCCAAAAAAATATGTATGCATCTTTAATTCTCATACATTATGGGAAAAATACTGAACAAAATTTAACTGCATTAGAATTTAAAAAATTTGAATTTTTAAATTTTTTTCTTCATGACAAAAAACAACTACAAAATTCCAATTTTGATAATAACGACTGGAAAATTACTAAATATATTTAAAAATAACCCTTTTTAGCTTTAATTAATTTTTCAAAACAATTTATTTGTATTTAGTACTAATATTATTATACTTTGAATACTGCCAAAAACGTCATTTCACAACAGTAAATAACCTCACTCTTTAATTTTGAATACACTTTTACAACTGTCATCTATGAGGATTAACTAAAACTTCAAAATGGAATGTAATAGATGAAAAAAAACAAAAATTTGTCGAGAGGGAGTTCTAATTTAATTGAATAAAGTTCATTAAGTTACTTGTTGCCAAACGGCAACAGTATGCATTAAAGGGTTAAGTATTTTTCATGTTATGTTAGTATTTGTTATCTTGAAATTGCGGTGCCGTGGCCTAAAGAAAATATACAATACAATATGAATAATAATTCATTTAATTTTTTAAATGAATTGAATTGGACCAAATAACGCATATTTTAATTAGCCCTCTATAATTTTGATTATTAACTTAATTAATAAACAACACTAAAAATTTATATAACATAAATTAGTATGTCAACTGTGGTGCCATCTGTTAGATTTTCAGCTATCTTTCTATAAAAGGCCCCGTGGAAGATACATATAAGGTAAGTACAGATACTTTTTACGTTTTCCGGTAGAAGATTATTAAGGAATAAAAAGTATCTTATGCTGGACTAGGAGAGACAAGACCAGTCCAAGAAAAAGACGGAAAGAGATATACTTGAAGATAATAAGGCGCTGAAGGTCTGTAACTGAAAAGCATAGGCTGGAATTGATCTGCCCTGGAAACATAAATTAGCTTGGATAAAGCTTAAAATATTAAATTATTTAAAAAGTTTTTCTAATAACGGCATAATACACCATAGATCAAAGCAAGGAATTTTATATTTGCATTTTAATCAGTGGTAATTTTAATGTAGTTAACTCCATATCTATTATTGCCGAAGAAAGTAAATTTCTTAAAATTTGTTCTGTTACGAAGAGAATAATTCTAGTTTTATGAAATGAAATTTTATTTTTTGTGTCAAGAAGAGAGAGCGTGAGTGGAAGGGGGGGGGGGGGGGGCACTGGTTCATTGAATTAACGTCGCTCTAGAGCTACACAAGGGCAAGTGGGGAAAATTTGCAACCGTTGTCAAGTGACGATGGACGAGGAGGATAGGGGTGCAATGAGTTAGGAACAGTAATTTGCATAGTGGCCCATCTTGCCAGCGGCCCTATCTGAAATAAAATTTTGTAAAAAGCAAATACTCACACTGGCCTGGCCTGTGAGGCTAAGAAGAAGAAGAAAAAAAACTTAAACCTTATAACAACTCTCAGCAGCTTTATTACTTCAAAAAGTTACGAAGCAGCAGCACTTCTGCCAGCAATATCCCATAAAAAAAGTTATATTTACATTCCACAAGGCACCATCAAAAAAAATGCACAATCCCCAACATCCTTTTGTCAATGGAAACCCCAACACACGAGGCCAGACCCCTTTCCATTCAACTCGGTAAAAAAAGAACCAAATTTGGAATTCGTCACACGACCCCCTCACGTTCCACGACGCCCCCAAATAAATAAACACAATAAAAGGCGTAACGCAGGCACGCACACGCAACGTACAACACTCGGGCCATTTCGAATTGGTTTGATAACAATAGGAAAAATGTCCAAACGTGCCTCTAGATTCCTCAAAGAATCCTCTTTATTTTATGTCTTGAAGAATGTAAAAAAATGATTTTGGACAACTGTGTGTGCATACAAAAGTGATATGAAGTCTTGAGGAGGATTTAGTGTTTCAATGGACTAAGTTTAAATTTTAGTAATACTCCGGCTAACTTTGGGAACAATTTTCTCAGGAACTATATGAGATATCATTATGATTTTTTAATAATTATTTTTTTTAATTACATATAGCTCTTTAATTTAAACTGAGGATATTTGAAAGCATATCAAATAATACTTTTACAATGATTTTTTAAAAAAATGTATTGAAGAACATAAAAAAAAATCAGATTTAAAGTTAAATTTTTTTTTTTGAGCAGAGATATTTAAATTTCCTCAGTTTGAATCAAAGAGTCAAAGAGCTATATGTAAGAAGCAAAATAAAAAAAAAACATAATGATATCAGATAAAGTTCCTGAGAAAATTGTTCCTATAACTGTTGAGAAACCTTATATTTCATGAAACGCAAAAGAAAGGTAATGTTTCGGTGAGAACCGATGTTAAGAGTATCTCAAAATTCTTAGGGTAAGGTGGGGTAAGTGGGCCACCTTTTTGGCATAATTCGACTTTAGACTATACCACTGGATATAATCAGCCTAACAACTTATTTTTTTGTGTGGTCCATTCTCTCATATGTTATTACTGCACCCATGTCAACCTTAACACAAATGGGAAAAAAATAAATTTAAAAAATATGTTTTTCTTTTTGGTCATCCGAGTGGCCCACTTGCCCCGCAAGGTGGGGTAAGTGGGCCACTCCCTAATATATTTTTACACATAACTGGTAGAGATATGGTGGTGCAAGTGGAATAATCTACATGATTTTTTGAGTGTTTGAAAAAAAAAGTAATGATGTATATTTAATAGTTCCCCCATAGCAACTTTTTCTGGCATGCAAGCTTACTACAAGAAAAAATACGTTAATTTTCATCTTGTCATTTTTGCATGTAGTGTAAAAAAAATGTTAGGGCTACAGATTTTAAACTGGCCTATGTCAATGAATAGGACTATGAATAGTGAATATGACTAACCCTATGAATCAGTGAATATGACTTTTTTTTAAGTATATTAAAGCGTTGGGGCAAGTGGGCCACCCCTGGCCCACTTACCCCGCCATTGTGGTGGCCCACTTACCCCAAACGCGGGGCAACTGGGCCACCCCAATTTTCTTTTAACCTTATCAACATCAAAAGTACATGACACTACAAAAAGATACTATGTTTTATGCACTTTCAAAATATATAACATTTTGTTTTGTATCATGAACCGTTTGGAAATAAATAAAAAAATGGTATGATGACGTGAATTACGAAAAGATGCAATTTTAAAAATTTTCACAAAAAGGATTGTATCTTGTCACATACTTAAATGAAAATGATGCCATAATGTTTCCTGCATCTATTGGGGTAAATACGTAAAAATATTGTAACAGATTTTTTTTACGTCCATAATTCGGGAAATGCCAAGGGGGGTGGCCCACTTGCCCCAATGGCCCACTTACCCCACCTTACCCTATAAAAAAGAAACCACTAAACAGAAATCGATGATTTTGGTCTTCAATTAAAGCTAAAGATAAGAGGAATAAAAAAAAATATTGGCCAACTAAAATGCCTAAATTCTAGCAATTGTTCAGTAGAATATATCAGAGTCTCCCAAAAATTTAGAAACAATTGCACATAAAGCCCTTCACTTCCCTAGAAGTGTCAAAAATTTCCAAAGATTACTTTCATATGCACCATAGTCTTTAGACGGATCTAGTTCTTCGGACGACACCGCATTATTTACCCCCATTTATTTCTCAAGTATGGGTTCAAGTACGGATTCAATCCACCGACTCTGAAGTCCAGTTCACTGTAAGAAAAACCTGTTGTTTTTACAGTTAAAAACTGACAACTTTGACGCCAGTTAATAACTGTTTATTTTACAGTTTAAAACTGCAATTTTTTACAGTTTATAACGGCAATTTTTTACAGTTTAAAACTGTAATTTTAACAGGGAGAAACTGTTAATTTAACAGTTTTTCCCTGCTAAAATAAAATATCCTGTACTAGCCTTAGTGACCAAGTGATTACTTTATCGCAGGCGGCACAGCATTGGGCTCGCATGCAAGAGGTATAGATCTGGTCCGGTTTTGATCCAGGAACCTCTTGTGTACGAGTCCAATACTGATCCGCCTGCGACGAAGTAATTACTGGTCGTGAGGGCTAGTATTGGGTATTTGTCATAGAGTTAGAATAGTATTTGTGCTTAGCGATGATCTCAATCACGTGTCTCTTTGCATGTCTAATTTAAAAAAAAATCCCTGTTAAAAAAACAGTTTCACCCTGTTAAAATTACAGTATTCCTGTAAAAAAATGACAGTTTTAAACTGTAAAAAAATGACCGTTTTAAACTGTAAAAAATTACAGTTTTAACTGTAAAATAAACAGTTATTAACTGTAAAAACAACAGTTTTTTTTACAGTGTGGATCAAATCCGAGCAACGTGGACTATTTATAGTTTATACAATTTAAAAAACGCACCCCACGCTTCGGCACCATGGTTTCTTGTTGAGTCAGATTCATTACATTTAATCAATAAAAAATGTTGGCTAAATGATTATTGTTTTGTTTCTGGGGAAAACTGAATATCCCAGGAGCTTATCAAGAACAGATGGAAACTTGAAAATACCAGGAAAGTACCTGGTAGAAAAAGAGGTAATTTTTTACATGCACCAGTTCCATGATGAACTAGATTATCACCGTTGTTTCAGGATCACAGTTTTAACTTCCGAAATCCAGATGTTTTAAGTTTTAATATCTAACATCCATATCCAACAGCCGCTTGTTTACGATGATCATTTTTTAAAAGCATATTAATTATAAAATTTAAAATAATAATACTTAATTATTTCTGAGAATAATACACTGCATTTTCATAAGGACATTGTTGTATCACTAAAATTGCACTTGGTTCACTTACACACAAAATCTTCCAAAATGTAATGTGATAGTTGGGTTTAAAAAAAGAATCTAGATATCCCTGAACTGGTTTAAAGAAAAAGTGCCTAGGTTTAAAGAAAGTGTGTTCTCTGTATATCTCAGTGTATATGTGCACTTTATCTGTGTTAGCACGAAGGAAAGTTGAGTACGTTGTAAAGTTTTAGGGGTTTTTACGAGGCTTCAACTTCGTTGACGAACAGTATCGAGGTTAGAATGACACGGCGATGATGCCTGGTAAACAAAACTATGCAGAAACAGGATGGTAAAATTGAAATAATAATTGCTTCTGCAATGCACCTAAATAAACGCTTGGCTAATTATTTGGTGCTACATTGCATAAATATAATGAAATTTATCGATAATAATTTAAATTTTTTGACTGAAAAGAAATACTATATGCGAATTGAAGTGAATTCGGATCTGGTTCTTAAGCACATTCTATGACAGCTAAAAATTGCCCTTTTTGATTTTAACTATACATACATTATGAGACCCAGTAGTAGCGCAGTAGTAGTTTTTCGCATTGCCATGCCCCAGGTCCGGGGATCGAATCCCGGATTCAGCGAACTTCACTCAACCTTTCATCCCTTGAATGTGTCGATAAAATAAGGACCAAGCATACTAAAGAACTAAACTCAGGGGTTTCTGCGTGTGGTTGACCACCTAACCGGGACAGCACCCCAGAGCCCTTGGTCAAGTAAACTGAAATGGGAATGACAGGCCTTGTCCCACTAACGGGCTGTTGCGTCGAGGAGTTTAGTTTTTTATAAATGTATCATAAAAGAATACCTAATATAAAAGATGGGATTCTTTTGAACTTCATTGTGAGTGAGAAGTGCGGTACGTTTGGGCTTATTAGATTCATTTGCGGCGACTTTTAAACAGCTTCACTTTTCTTAGGCGGCAAGCATCTACAATTTATTCTAACCTTTATAAGTAATACTAAAAAAAAGAGGAGCGATGAAGTTTTAGAGGTTTTTATCGGATGTGGGATGCATATATACGGTTATGGGACTGGGTTATGGGGATTATATCAAAAGATATTGGCGACGGTTTTGTTGTGGGAAAGGCGCCAACTACGAAGAATGGGACAACTGCATACTCTGTGCTGATGAAATAAATACTTCAAAAACAGTATTTTCTCTCCAAACTTCCTTGAAGTTACCATTGAAACAATAAACACCATAGCAAAATATTTTAAAGGTTACCAATGGGCCAAAAAAAATTGATTTTTTTT
The DNA here is from genome assembly GCA_023701765.1 of Hylyphantes graminicola. Lineage (NCBI taxonomy): Eukaryota > Metazoa > Arthropoda > Arachnida > Araneae > Linyphiidae > Hylyphantes > Hylyphantes graminicola. Next base: position 49,607,212 of record CM043117.1, on the reverse strand, counting down.
CTACTTTTCTTGCTAATTTTTGAAAATGTTTGCTACGTGTTGTTCTTTAATTGTTAATATATGGTTATGGGAATGGGTTGTGGGGATTATATTAAAATATATTGGCGACGGTTTTGTTGTGGGAAAGGCGCCAACTACGAAGAATGAGACAACTGCATACCCTGTGCAGATGAAATAAACACTTCAAGAGCAGTAATTTCTCTCCAACCTTCCTAGAAGTTACCATTGACGCAATAAACGCCATAGCAAAATATTTTAAAGGTTATCAATGGCCAAGAATTTTTTTTGTCATTTTTTTCTAATTTTCTTGCTAATTTTTGAAAATTGTATGCTAAATGTTGTTCTTTAATTGTTAAATTGTAATCTTTAGAGTATCGAAAAATATATTAATAATTAAACAGTCTCTTTCTACACAGGTTTAACAGCATTATAGCGAATTTGGATTTTCATATTGCATTAATTGTATGTATACATCGATAAATATCGATTTGTATTTGATCGATGACCATAGACAAAGACTAAGTACGCATTGAAATCCTTAACTTAATTGTCATATGGTTTATAACTTGAGTTAAAGTCTTTACTCGCATAATAAAATGCTTGCTTAGTTAAGTTGTTGTAGCATACGTTTTATTGAAACTTGAATTTTGAAATTTTCGAATAATGTAAATATGTGTTGTTTTGTTGCTTTTTTTAGATATGCATCAATCGCTTATTTACACTGTAAAAAATTTGGCTTGAATTTACTAACGATTACTTAGTAACTTTACAGGTTTTCACCATTTACTAGAAAATCATCTGTAACCTAAAGAAACTACTGTAGTAATACTAAGCAATACTAAGTAAATTGATGTAACGCTTACAGCGCCACCTGGTTATCTTTTTGAGAGATGCGTAGTTTCCCTTGTTGCATTGTTTTGTTTCTCGAAATTTGTTCGATTGGAGCAAAAACTAACCGGTGATCGCGTCCGTAAATTGAAAGTGTACGAGACTAAGAGATAAAAGTCTGATTCGATATCGGTCAAAGGTGAAAATTCAATCAATGTACGTTTCATCCAAAAATTATAACGAATCGATAATTCAACGATGAGAAACCGAAAACGTGTTTTTATTTTATTTTAGTACATACATACAAAAATTGCGTTAAATTATTTCTAAAACTTCATATCCGAAAGCTTTATATCGATCAAGATTTTAACCTCATTATTTACACGCAAAGGATCTGCATGTCCCGATGACCGAGTGGACAAACGTGCTACTTCTCGTTGAAGGATGCACGAGCTAATCTTGAGGTTGCGAGTTCTGTCCTGCGACTTGCTCCGGAAAAGTCGAAATAATACTTGACTAAAGGAAAATTAGTGGCGTCCTCTTGTTTAACATTTTTGAAACTGCTAGTTACTAAGGTTTTCCTAGTAAAGATACTACATAAGTGGATGTATTGATTACTAGAATATATCTTGTAACGTTTACTGAAGTTTTTATAGTATGCTTGCAATTTAAATGATTGTATTGGATACTAAGCTTTAATCAGTAATATATACACATATTTCTTATGTAGCATTACTAAAAAAACTTATGGAAGCTGAGTTTCCTAGAGAATTCTTAGTAACCTTACAGATTTTTTTTTAGAGTGTATACTATATTCTTTGCTCCAAATAATAAAGACTAGAATAGTTTGACATGTTTGTTCGAATCCCTATTTTTACGCTTGTTGATGTGTGTATTTTTTTTCTTTTAAAAATTTCAGACAATTCTTTTTTGAGTATTTGTTATGTTTTTCTTCAAGTTTCTAAATGGGTACTTTTTGATTCTTTAATCCCATCAGCGCCGCTCATTTTATTTAATAAAGCAATAAAGCTCATTCATATTGAAGCAGTACCTCCCAGCGAAAAACTGCATTCCAAAAACAATTCCACCCACCAAACTTAATAAATAAAAAAAATACATATACGGACAGAATAAGAAACAATACTCTACAAGATGAAACATCCCGAAGTCCCGGGGCTTGTATAAAAAAATAATAACACAGAACATTAAGAGGGTTTGCGGCAACATTTCCCCGAGGTATCGTTTAGGCAACGAAAGTTATTTCACGTCGTCATCCAAAAGCCTTAATAAAGTGTCCCTAAAACGTGTGTTCCGGGCAAAACAAAATTTAAGGCTCTCATTTCCCGCCATTTTACTGCCTTCGCAGAACTGAAGCGAAATGCGATCGCGCAGACGATATTCGCTTTGCATAAATATCGGAAGAACGTACACGCGCGTTAAATCATTAACATGGAATATTTGAATGGCGGAATTTATTATTCCAATTCCGTTTTCAATATTCTCTCAGCACTGGAATGGCTTCCTTCTTGCTTGTTGAGTTTCAAATCGTATATGTTTTAATGATGCATTCTTGATGTCAAAGCGAATGTAGATTAATTTCTTATTGGGTAGAAGTTGAACAGTAAATCGAATTCTGAGTAGAATTTTATGGAATTCCTTGAATGTGTGGATTTTATAATCAAAACGGCTGAGATCTATCAAAAACAGAAAGCTGTTTGAATATTGGTAACTTTTCCATACATGTTTTACATCGAAATACAATTTACATTTAAGAGGTAATTCAATTTGTAACCCAGTTACATTCAAAACAAATATCATGCAATACACAGTTAAATTGTTTTTAGCAAGATTGCACCGTAATCCTGGAACTTTCTAGCTGGCACCTCTATTTGGAGCTTTGTTTTGCTACTTTTGCGGTGCATCGAAGTATCGGTTATGCCAAAAAATTGAAAGTATATGGTCATTACGTCTATATTTTCAATATAAAATTAATTGTAAACAAAAATTACTACAGATATTTAGCAAAACATACATCGCTCGATTATCAGACTAAGAAAGCTTTTATAAAATATCACATGTCATTCCTTATATGGAGGCAGCATATAATTTTGTAAAATGTCTACTTGCACAACTTTCAATATGGCACGCTGATCTGATAAACCCCCCCAATAGACATCGCTCGCAATCCATAACAAATGGTAGAATTCCTCTATGAAATTCCTTGCCGTAGAATATTCCAAGATCCCGAAGCACGATACCTATGACTTAGAACGTGGTTTTTCCAGTCTTGATTAATTACGTACATTTCGGGATTCAAGTTTTAGGTTCTCTTTAGAGCGAGATACAGATCGAAATGCGGTGGAGATTGATTTGTTGGAGATTTGCTGGTTTTATCTTGTGGGAAATGTATGTAATGGCGGTCGTTTAGGTCATGTAAGATGTAATAACATGGTGGGTTGTATGTCAGTGCATTGGGGCTTTGGGTTAGTAGAAGTTTTTCTTCTTCAAAACATAGCATCTGTATCCAGTAAGGGACATCAAAAGATGTTTTGAGAGTTGATTACTTGACTGTTTGTTCTCCCACTAAGCAATAAAAAAAACACCACAACAGAGTTACATGTTTTCTGCGCGAAACTTTGAAGAATTCACTTTAAAACTTCATTTTATATTCTTAAAACTAATTATTTTATTACAAACTAAAATGTTCAAGAATCAAATTTGTACTTACATTTTTCTTGTTAAAAGAGAAGAGAAAGTTTACATTTGTAAATTTTTTAAGTTAAAGCTAACGAAATGAATAGTAAACCTATTCAAATCTTTAATGCTTAGTTTTTCAAGCTATACCTTTTTAAAAGAGATTTAAAATGTCATTATTTTAAATATTTTAAAATACATTTGGCTAATAAAAACTTAAAATATCCGTTATACTAACGCTAAAAATGGTCATAATTTCTTAATTCAAATTTTGTAATTAAGTCAGAAATATCAAAGATCTTCACACAACTTCTTTCCAGAATTAATCTTAGGGAAATTGTAAATCTGGATTTTCAGTTTCACAAAACTCCACTTCTCTGCAATGAGTGGAGGCACTTGATCTATTTTCGAAAGGACTTGGCGACAATATTTTACTTTCTTTTGGCTTTTTTAGAGAACCCTTGTGAGGTGTCAAGTGAAGATAACAATACCGCAATCTAAACAGCTTTTGCTTTTTTATTGATAGAGATTAAAAGATTTGTTATTGCCTTTTAAAAGGTAAGAGATTGAATTAAGCCATTATTTGTGGATGAAAATCAGTCACTGTTGTAATGAATGGGATTTATCGTCCCATATTATATTTTTGAGGTAATGGAAAAATGGAATCCATTTCAGATGACTTTTTACCTTCGATTATCATATATGAAATGTAAGGTAATGAAACTAAAACGAGAGGGTTGAATATACAAAATGGAGATTTTATGTTTTCTATCCATTTTGGATGGTATAGATTCAAAAATAGTGGTTTTGTTCATCTAGGCCCGTCTGTTAGACTGTCTGATAAACGACTTACAGCTCGAACTAAAAAAAAAGAGCATTTCAAATTTGGTAAACGGGTTCCTAGTACCTGTCGGACTTCCTAATAAAGTTTTCGAGAAAATCGAAGCGCAAATGGTAGCTGGGGTATTGAATTTTTTAGGTTTAAAGCTGTTTATGCATTTTGTGCTTGATGCCTCTTTTTGGATTTCCAAACAGAAACTCAACTTCTTGACTGTTCAATCTAAGAAAATAAGCAATTACTAATATTGTTTACTTGAGAATTCCCTCCAAAAAGCCAAACATTTTCAAAATAAGTTCTGTCCAAGCCCAGAAACATATTTAACCTCCTAAATACCGCCCTCCGAGTCTCCGACAGAGTTTATCGCATCGCAATGGGGCACTTTTCGACACTCCTAGAGTCCTCTTTTTTAGGTGTGTGAAAGAAAAGAGCACCCAGTTATTTTTCTACTTTTCTTAAAGTATTCGGAGAATATTTCACTACTTTGCACATGATACATGAAGATGAAGGCAAAACGTTGTTGTTTATTGGGTATAAATTGACATGCTTTGAAGGATCCTAAGTCCTAACTTCATCAGAATAGTAGTATAATATAATAGGTATCAAATTGAAATGCCAGTTCGTCGATTTGCCCCAAAATTAATTATTTTGCAAACTTAAGGTAGGCGAATACCCAAAATCCCCCCAAATTCTAAAATTTTTACTATTACTTTAATCCTTTCCAAATTTGGTATGGTGATTTCAAATATAATGAATAATACTATTTAAGCATTTTTTTAAATTTAAATATAATTTATTTATTTTAAACGGTGTTTTTCTTCTAAAAAAAGAGGTTTACGCTAACAAGTCTACCACATTGAATTTTCATCCTATAAACATTAATTATGTGTTAAATTCTTCGTTTTAAACTGATGCACGCAATGACCCTCTAGAGTTACATACAAATTACAAGAAAAGAAGTTATTAAGAAAAATGTCATAAATTAGCCACAAAAAAATAATTTTTTTCGATTAACTTACACTTGGACAGATTCTTAAAGAAAACTTAAATATTTACACCAGATGTTAGAGGTTCATGGCACAGACATATATTGAAATAGCATCTGTAAAAAATTTCAGGTAAATTAATGTAAAACTTTTTATCCTAGAACTGTTGGCGTAAACCCCTTTTTTTAGGTGAAAAACACCGTTTAAAATAAATCAATTATATTTAAATAAAAGAAATTGCCTAAAAAGCATTGTTCATTATATTTGAAATCACTATGCCAAATTTGGAAAAGATTAAAGTAATAGCAAAAATTTTAGAATTTTGGGTATTCGCCTACCTTAAATTACTCTTATTCTTACCATTAGTTTCATGTATTTCTTTTAAGTGCTGATCTCGCAGAATAATTTCGATCCATTGTGAATTTCATTGCATTCGAGTACTTGACATACGTTAACATTGGTTTGTGCTTATACACAGTTTACATGCTTATACAAAACTGAAATCAGAGTTATCTTCCATAGGGTCCATTAAGGATGGGCCTAGGCCTCCCCCAAATCTTAGGGTGCCCCAGATTTTACTGATTTTCATGCTAATTATGCTACCCCCTGAAACTTCAGTAAGTTGTACCATTTTGGGACTCCACATATTTTTACAGCTAGGAAATGATCATTAAAAAAGAGAAATGTAGTGAAATTATTTAAAGTGATTAAATAATAAATGATTATTTTTAATTTTTTAAGCCCTAACTTTAAATATGATTCAAACATTGACCATTTTATGAACAATAATACCCAAAATTTTCCTGTTAGGGACCTTCCTCCTTTAGGGTCCCTCTAATCTTACTTGTACTCCTCTTTCCATAGAAGAGTGCAATTTAGATTGACTGCATTATTAGTAACAATATAGAACGCAATTTGAAGTTTTCTATGTTTTGGAGTTGTTTTTTTAGTAAGTAAAAATTTGACGGTACTAAGTAGTAATTTTTTTAAAACTGTTTATGTATGGTGATCTGCATATATTGGATAAGCTGGGTAACGGTTGTTTTCTGGAAGGCTAAATGATAACTGTAAAACTAAAGCCTGTTCGTTCTAAAAGAACTAAATAAGCGCATATATAGTCCTCACCCATTCCAACGTGGGTGGGCAACCCATTAATTTCCCTCTCTACCCTTTTTTTAATGCCTCTATAACTAAAACCGTATCCGCCACTGTTTCCAAAGAAACAGTCATACCAGGTGGCTCCCCAGGATTTCGTATGCGTCTTGTTGCCATCCTGATGTCGGAAATTATGGTCATAAACTCCTACTGCCATACATTGGGCCGAACAGGATCGTAAAAAAAGTCCGCTGCCCTGATTTGCGTAATTTTTAGTGGTTAATTCTAGGTGTTTAGTGTCACGCTTCCAAAATTTATTCCTTGGCTGGTGAATGTACCAGTTCTGCATGGAATGGACAGGTTTCGTCGTTAACTAGTCTTAGCATGGTAATTTAAAACTATTTTTTTTTTGGAGTTGTGAGAGCAAGGGGTGGTGTTTAGCTGTATATGGTTTGCTGTCTAAATCTGAATTTTTTAGTTTTCTTGTTCGTAAATTACGACTTAAGGAAGCGGTTCGGATTATAAGAAAATTGAGGAAAACAGGGAAAAAGATTTCATACATTTTTTACAGTAGTAAAGTTTGCTAGTCTCTTGAAATATTATGCTTGACCAGGATTAGCAGAATGAAAATTGTATATCATTTGCTTTTTAAATAAATTAATTTTTAATGAAATGAGGATAATTTTTTTTCACGGTCGGGCAACAAAAAAACACTATTAGAAGTTTGTTAAATGACGAATAATCTTGAAATAAAAACATAAGTTATTCCCCCCCCCCATCTTTATCTGACTCCCGAGTTTTTCACTTCTTAAATTGCCCTGAACCATTCCCATCCCATCATCGATTACTCTTACTTCATGCGCTCTAGCTCGTGAATGCCTTCAGTATACCGAAAGTTTGATAGAATTAGCAAACATGAATTGTATTTATTTTAAAAAAATCCCCAATCTCCTACCCTCTTCAGAGCCACTCCAGCCAAAAAGCACCCTCTCATCAACTCTCGAGTGTCACCAAACGGCAGGAAACCCTTTCTATCTCTGTCGCCGCGAATGCGCAGCCAGCTTCGCCCGAAAGTTACGACTTGCTTTTGTGACATAAATTTCGGGTGATTTACCTCAACGAGCCGCGGCTGACAACTATTTACAAAACCCTCTTACCGTGGGAAGAGGGAGCTGCTATTTCTAGCACTATTCCCGTAGAAAAGGAGCTACTGTCCTACGTTGAGACCTTAGACATAATCCTTTTTTCCCACTAAGGAGCATATTTATACCTGGGATGTGGTTGCTTTAGTTTTGCCATTGTCTTCTTCTTCTCTTTTGCAACTCAATTCGGTAGCTGTCTTCATCTGGAGATTGCTCCATCACCCTGTGGTTTGTTTGGAGACTAGTCGAAGGGGCTTGAAGAGTTTTGAGGGGATGTTTGTGGGATTGGGAGTGGTAGCGCGAATTGTGTTTGCACCATTTGTAATAAAATTATGATTGTTATCAAGGATAGTGTTACAAGCGTAGCGTACTCAAAAATGTGTTCCGAAAAACGGTTTACCAGTCAGAAGGATCGGATCAAGGAAGTAGTTGGTCTGCTGCTATACTTTTGCCTATAATGGCAACGGCAACTGCGCATGGACGATAACTCCTTTAATTGGCTGTGAGGCGCCCTGTGGTCAGTGTCGCGATCTACGGATCGGAAGGTCCCGCGATCGAGTCCTGGTCGCTGAAAACTCACCGAGTATATGCGGAGTACGTGCTGGTTAAATCTGTTGGGTCCAAAAGTCCTGTGGGCGGTCATTGCGCAGTTTCCCACGGGGGTACAGGTTCCTGGATACTATTTCCCTCCCTTTCAGGGACATGTCTAAATTGTGGAGGTGGCGCGTGATAGATGGCAGCATATGTCACGTATATGTGTGCATGTGAGAGTGTGTGTGTGTGTTGTGACTGTCTTACTTGACAAAGGTTTATAAGCGGCTCTCTGAGCAAGCACACAAGCCTGAAAATATATGTATTACTCCTTTTTCATCCCTAAATTTGTCTTTTTTTTTTGAGGAATCGTTTAAACCCCGATGAATAATAACGGTTGGCACACTATTCCTTGCTAAGATGTACTGAATACTGTAGAAGCTTCAGGCCTCCATTCCCATTATGGATGGACCCAGGTAGCACAACAATTTTGGCCAATGTCGCATGAGTATCAGCCAAACTTGGATGAAAACGATCATTTCCCACCGATTTTAACCAGATTCCTCCGTTCTTTGAGGTTTCATACCGGAAATTACGAAAATTGCAAAACTGAATTTTACTGCAGTCTTATGGTATTTTGCAAGTGTTTGGCAATATTTTTCAATCAAGAATTTTTAATTGTAATTTTTTTTCAACTAACATTCAAACCAATATTGCACCCCGATATTGCCCATAGTCGGTAAAACGTAGTCCATTATGCATTGGGCGATGAGTACGAGCGGAGATTGGCCAATGGGTCATTCCTCAGAAAACGTACAAAAACATGTCCCCGCAAGATATCTTTCATTTGAAGAAAAGTTATGCTTCCACTTGAATGAATTAAAATAAGGAATATTTTATCTACTTACTAGCGTTGAAACAATTCAAAAATAAATTATTTTGTGTACAAATTTGTGTTCACAGACTATGACAAATCTTGTCCGTGAGCAGTCTCACCGTCATGTCCGGGAACTATTTTTGTTAGTTTATAATAATTATATACCAATTTTTCATAACTAAAGTTGATTTTTAGTTCAACTGACACTACTAGAATATGCAAAACATAAAATATAATCATTAAAATGAATATAAATACATAGATTCCATGAAAATAAAATGTCCCACAGACTTTCGTCATGTCCGTGTACAACATATTCTTTAGCTTGCATAACTATTTAGAAATGATAATAGTATAGGGGAGAGTGTTGTACCTTGGGACAATGACAATTTCTAAGAATCTATTGGCAATATTCATACATTGTTTATTTCTAATAGTAGCCTTAGCCAACAGACATCATCAAAATAAAATTTAACACTAGCATCATTGAATTGATGAATTGGTGTCAAAAAATAACATTTCATTACCCCAAAGTAAATATTTTTCCCTTTCTAATAAAATTTTTTACCTTTGTACTTTAAGAAAAAGTCAACTGCATTTTATTTCCTTCATATAAGAGAAGATTTTAAAATATTTTGGTTATGAGAAAATAATGATAATGCATTTAGATTGGCCACTATTTTGCTTTTATTTAAAACAATTAGTGTATTGTACCTTGGAACAGTAAAGCATATTGTATCCTCATATAATGTTAAATAATTTGGACTTGCAATTTTGGTGTATAATTTAAATTATTCTTGAAATATGAAGTTTTATTTGTGTATTTCCTTGAAAAACAATAAAGTTTGTTTCCTGACACAAATTAGATCATGTGTATGACTATTGACTGAATTATAAAGTATGTCCCAAGGTACAACATCATATTGTACCTTGGGACAGTTTATCCTCTCTACTTTAAATGAGTGGCAATTTTTTAATTTTAAGCTGCTAAAATTTAAAAAAATATATTATCGAGGAATATATTGGTGTGTTGAAATGCTGCTTTTAAATTTTTATTTTGACTATAATTTTCGAAGAAAAAATTAAAATGTAAAAATTGTCCCAAGGCACAACACTCTCCCCTACTCTGTTTCAGTCTTATTAGTATTCAATAATACGCTTCAAACGTTGTATCACGTCGATAGTTTGAATACCACAATAGATAAAAAGTAATTCGAAGTTAAAAGTTAAAAATAGGCCATTGGCAAGATCATAGCGTCATTTCTGTGGTCAAGATATGAGAAGGTAAGCTAATGATTTTTACCTATAATTTTGTATTTATAGAAGGTATATATTGCCAGTTTGCAAGTTTCGTTCTCTAAAGCCTAAACCTTTTGCGCCTGGAAGCTCTTATTTACGATTTCGTCATGTCCGTGTATTTGGTCCAGGCATTACTATATGAATAATTAATATTAATTGTATGATCTCAACTGATGTTATTTTTCCAATGCAGTACGTAAGGGTAACTCAAATCCAAAGTTTCAAAAACTTTCATCATTTTTTTTTCTCGAGATTTTTCTCCTCAAATTGCACGTTTTCTCAGGAATGACTCCGATACTGCTGTGCTACCTGGGGAGGGCTCTAGGAAGCTAACTGAACGGTGCGAAAAAACTTGAAGATATATCTGTAAGTCTCCAAATAAGTTTGATACGCCCAAGCAAACTCTACTGGACGCTCTCAATGATATTTCTATTCGAAACGTGTCATTTTATTTTTTAACAATCAGAAATTAAAATAAACTATTTAAAGCATTTGGTAGGTTGTAGTACAAGAACCGAATTACTGCTGTTCCATTATATACCTTGATGACTGCAATATATTTAAATTGTTCTTCGCCTCTCTAAACTCAAATAATGAATCAAATGTATTTTTATTCTATATGTATAAAAAAACGGATTCTTTGTACTAGTTTGTTAAGATCTGCCTAAGCATTAACTTTTAAAGTTTCATTTTCTAGGAAAAGTATTGTAATTAGCTAAGCATCCTAAAACTTAATTTTAAAATTTCGTGTTTAAAAAGAAATATTTAGAGTATCATTTTTGTGAATATAAAAATATTAGACTTGCAAATGCACTTCCGGAGTGAGTCTTAGGTGCATAAACTGAAACTAACATTTATTTTTGTTTGCAATAATAAAATGCTGAATAGATTAAGAAAGTAAAAATAAATAAGAATTATTGTACACCAAATTTAGATGACTTTCTAGGAAAATATTTCTTGTTGTTATTTAATTAAGCAAATTAAAGTAAAACATTTTATTTCCGTATATAAAAGCACTGTTATTGCATTACCCAAATAGCAAGACAAATATTTCAGACAACGAACTAGCTTAGCTAGGTGCATCATTAAAATAACACCCTAAAGCTTTTGTGTATCTCTGTAAGATAATAAGTTGTTTCGTAACAAATCCTTTTTGGAGCTAAAATTTGTTTATAAAGGCTTAAGTTCCTTGTGTTTTTATAAAAACAAGTTTTGCAATGTGAAAAATAAACAGAGCACAGCCTTAGATGGACACTATTCAAATTTGAAGGTGGATAACCTTCTCACAACGCTTATTATATTTCAAATTGTTTAGATTATTCTTAACACTTTTGATCAACACGTATTCATTTCGAAAAATCCGCCGAGTTCTTTTTTTAAAATATGAATAATGGAATTCGTAATTTACGTATTATTTAAGTATGTTTATATACGAACATGTTTATCCATCATGGAAGACAAAAAAACAACATTCTAGCTATTTTTTGTATTTGTGTACACAAGATCGTTACGAAACGTTAGACGTCGAGAAGCGTTAACGAAAACAATTTTTTTTCTTCGAAATTGGAATTCTTTTTATAAGACAATTGTGTGAGAAAGATTGCAAATGCCAAATAAAAAAATAGATCGTTTTATCTAATGTAAATTTTTCCCTTGTATAAACATTCTGAATGGATCTTAAATTAACAGCTATTCTTATTCTGTCGTTGGATCATTAAATAAAAGTTGATTTAAGTGAAAGATTAATTACCTTTTCCTTGAACCACAAAAACGATAACGATTATTACTTCCCCTCATTATATCGATGCGGCTGAATTATTGTTATGCGTTTTTTTGCATTGATGTCTGAATAATTAGCTTAATAAAAAAATCTTTGTTTTTTGACGCGTTTTTTTCAAATTATGAGTTTGCTGATTTAGCGTTCTATTTTTCAGGAGGAATTTTTAAATTAGTGCATCCTTTGTAGCAGGACAAATTTCAAAATAATGTGAAATACTTGCAAGTGTATGTTTTAATAAAACAAATTAGTTTTATAAATAAATATTTTGAATTTATATTCTTAAATCGTTTATAATTTTTTTTTTTTAATAATATAGTACCAAATTTTAATTTTGGAGAATTTTGAAAGAACGTATTTGAAGCACATTCTTCATGAAACGTGCAATACCATATCCCCGAACTATATCTTTCAAAGTTGTAAAAATATTCTTCAACTTTTATTAATTTAAGATAATGACTTTTTTTTATCTGCATACTAAAGTTAAATAAATAAAACAAATATTTTACCTTAAAATTTGCGTCTACAGACTATGTGGAATCATATTAGAGTGAAAGCTTTTTGCGTATTTATATAATTACTAAATAGCATAGCAACTAAATCCCGCTTATTTTTAAAAACTGTTGTTTTTAATTAACTTGTTATTAATAAATATATAAAGCACAAAATCTTATCTCTGTAATGGGTATAAACGAATAAATGTCTACATGCAGGTTTTTTTTTCATAATGGAGTCTAGAAAGTATTGCTTGGTTAAAAATTTTCAATTTATCCCACAATTTTGTTTAATTAACATTTAAAACAATCTGATAAAATAAAATCAAATAGTGTATTTAGTATCCAATGAAAATGTTTGTTTTTACAAAATCGTCAGACAAATTATGAGTTGATTACACTCTATGTAAAATGCGAATACAGTAGATATGGGAGCTTTTCTATTCAAACAACATCTAAAGGTAAACTTTCATCCAATTGAACAACTCAAAATGAAAACTATCCCAAAATACCACCAGCAACAAACTAACTAAAAATAACTCCAACCCATAAAAAATAACTTAAACCCAAAGGTTAAAGCCCCATTTGCCACACATTCCTGTGGTGAAGAATCCAGGCACTACCACAAAATCAATTCCGGCTTCGTTAGTTTTAGCACCACAGGAATGACCCTCAATAAATCCCAATTTCTTCCTGGCTGCTCCTCTTTTCCGGAAACCGCTACTTCGCTGAATAGTTAACGGCGCTCCCGAATTTACGGGCGAATTAAACTAGCGAGTTGTTTCAGTGGCCAAGGTACATGCATGGGTTAGAGGTTAAAGGAGATGGTGGATGAGAAAAAAAAGGTGAAGCCGGACGACGAAATTTTCCTTAATTTTGACGATTCCGTTTCCAGGAAAATGCTCCGAGTTTGCGTTTCCTCAAAGTGAGGAAATTTGAATCGCCATTTTTATGAGGATTTGAATGTCGTCTAATCTAAAGAAATATTTCGTCATTTTTAAGCATGTGAGTTCAACAATGAGATTCAGTTTCCTCAAAATCAAGATACAGAATCGTTAAATCAAGAACGTAAAAGTGAGGATTCGCGTTTACTCTAGTCACGTGATAGTTTAACGAAACAATCCTCAAAATTAACGAAATGAGCTTGAATATTCATGAATCGTCAAAAATAAAAGAGCTATTTCTGAGAGTGTGGAGTCCTAAGTCCAGACAGTGCTTGCATACGATGTGGCTTGAAGTCGAGTTGTTTGCCAGCTCAGAGGTGCCGACCTCGTCACCTCCCTCACCACAGTTCTAAAATACGAGATGTAATATGGTTGTGCCAAAGTGACTAAAAATATAAAGCCGGAACCGTTCAACTTAATCTAACAAAGTTGACGAGTTATTTTTAAACAAATCGATGGACTTATGGAAGATCATATATTTGATTAATATACTCAGATTTCAATACAAAACACAAGAAGTCTGTTTATTCATCAGTAACGTAAAAGGTGGGCCATAATACCCCAAAGAAAATCTTGATAGCAAATGTCTAATGTGTTGACTTAGTACAAGTGCAACAAAATTGAGACACTTTTAAAATGTAAAAAAAAGGTACTGGATTAACTTTTAAAGACCATTCTTTTGCACAATCGTGTTGGGGTTATCTTAGTAAACACCATGTTTCATGGCTTAACGGACGTATTATATAAGTTTTAAAATCTATCTTACACGAATGATATTTGTCAGCTTTACAATTCTTGTGAAATGATTTTTGAAATTAAGGGTCTTGGACAACTACATTCAACTTTTTATCATGTTTTCCCCCTAGAACGATAGCCTTATATGAATGCTATTTTCGGTTTTAAAACATTTATTAGTATGGCTAATCGAAAATAAGTGTCGTGGGAAAACTATACCTGTCAGTGTTTTTTCCCCATGTTACCAACCCTTTCCTTACAAACTTCTGTTTACTTCCAAAAACAGTCACTCCCAACGCATACCTGCGCACAAACCCCAATTAAAAATAAGTCACGTTTCGTCAACACTTCCCCAGTAACCATCCCTGCTGCTCATTACCAAGATTAGTAAACACCGTATGACCTTCAAATTCCACCTGATAGTTAGTAGCCCCTCACGCGCGTGTGCCTACTACTGGAGTGGATTTCGATCACGAAGACTACTGTGTTCCTCGTTTTCCTGTAGCAAAAAGCACCTGCCGCCCTATGGTTGTTTTAGTGGTGGGCAAGGAGATACCTGGGGAATTTCTTATATGGAGTGTCGTGAGTAGGAATGGGCTGGTTGTGCTTTTACTTGGGAAATAGTTGTTGAGGTACAGTTATCCGCCGGGACTGATCTTCCCGGTTCCGGACATAAGCCCGATTACCGAAATCTTGACAGGGTATAATTCCGACAAGGAAGGAAATAAACCTGGCAGGGTCGAAATCCTGACAAATCAATAAGTTAATGTCGCAATTTAATTAATGAATTTTGCCTTTTCTATTTTTTGCTGTCGGGATTATGCTCATTTGGGATTTCGGTAGTCGGTATTCTGGTATTCATGTCGATATTTTGGCTGTCGTGTTATGTCCTAGACCCGTTATTCCATAGCCTTTAAGCCCGGGCCTTGAGATCCCAAACCCTAAGGGCCCCAAATTCTGATGATTTTAATGCTAAATTGTGCTACTCCTGAAACTTAAGTAAATTGTGTCATTTTGTGTCGCTTTTTTATTTTTAAGCTAGGAAATAAAGCTAGACTATGCATGTTCAGTTAAATAATTGAAATTAATGATTAATCTTCAGCTCTAGCTTTTGATTTTGATTTAAACATGGACAGTTAAAATACGAGCAATCATACACAAAAGTTTTTTAGGGCGGCTCCAAAATTTCCTCTATGTATATAGTCATAGTCCGTGCTATCCTAGATCAGACCCTGGTTAATCGACTTGGTTTTATAAATCGAAATATCTGTTGAGTTGATTGACTGTTGAAGTTGAAAAATATTTACATGGAAGCTTTCTGATTATCGAGCACACACGATACAATAATACAGAAAAACAAAGATTATTGTAATTATTTTGCTTCTCCACAAATTATTGAGCATTGGGCGTGATATTTATGCAAAATAGGCAATAAAAAGAGGATTTAATAAAGCTCGTTCTGCAGTTTGTAGGCTAGTGATTTGTAAATTGAAGCAACATACAGGAAATAATTTTCCATTTCGGTTCATTTTTTAGGTGTTTATACTCGATTCTGGCGTTTCGGCTCATATTTTTCAATTATTATATTTGACACAAAGATCTTACAAGGTAAAATACACTCTTAAAACAAAAGAGTGAATTCCACTTCAGTTGGAGAAGTGCATTTTCGACACTGGAAAGGAGTGAATATTATCTCAGACTGAGTTAAACTCACTCGTTTGGAGTGATCCTGTCGGAGGTTTAACACACAAAGGATCCGCTCCAAAAGGAGAAGTGCATTTTCCAGACTGGAGGAGTGAAAATCAATCAGACTGAGTTAAAATCGCTCGTTCGTTTTAAGAGTGTAGACAGTATTACTGCCAAGAACCCGCTCAAAACGATCATCCAAAAACAAATATCCCGACGGAAGGATGCCGATATTTCTTCCTCATCCCTCGTCGTGATCCCTTGGCAGGGCACGACCACTTCGTGAGCCGCAAGTCCCAAACAAGAAGGGCTCCTTCCTCGCAACAAGCATACCAAAGAGGCCTCATTATGTCCGAACCTTGGGCGGAACTAATGAACCTTCCCCCCTTGAGGAATAAACGAAATTGCTGTGAAAATGCCTTGTATTTTTTATGGGTATGATTGTCGGCGAAGGCTCGGACATTATCGCAATGACAGAAAGGAAGTGTCGGTTGACGTGTGTGGGCTCAGTTAGTGCGAAGGAGCTTCGTTGTCGCGCGTGTTAATGAATGTCTTTTTTCGTAACCTGTTTCGGATGGATAGGCCTGGGTGTGCCAATGATCGATTTGTCTGAGTGAGTGACATAGTGGCTTGAAAAAAAAAAAGTTTCTTTTAATGGTTTCGGTTTCAGTGGTTTCTCCTTAGTTGATTTATTACTTGATGGTTGGTGTGTAATACAGAAAAAGAGTCTTACGGTCAGCTTCGGTGTCTGACAATAGCGACTTCCATAAGGTTGTTGAAAGATAAAAATTCCATCACATTCAAAGGGTCCAATGTTACGTCCTGCTTTATGATTCCAAGACACTTGCATATAGAATATGCTCAGGCGTCGACTTGGCAGAAAAACATTTCCTGCAGGTTTGACCGCTGTATTCACGGGTTCAAGTCAAGTAGCAAGATATCCCCAGAACATGATTCCTGAAAGTCCGCTTGAAAGTCTGGCCAAGGTGGTTTGTGAACTCTATCGCATTTGATATTTAGAGAGTTGCCAAGACATTTTCTGGTAAGTCATTGATGTATGGGGAAATTAGCCAGAAACATTTAGCTTACATTTTCATTGGAGTAGTAGAGATCGTGGAAAGTCAGAGAAGTAGTGGTTGTCAAAGAAGACACTCTTTGAACCTTTTCTTTTTTCCATTTGGTCTGCTACTTTATTGACATAGATACCAACTTGCACTTGTGAATAAGGAATTCGATAGGACGAATATTCTTTCGACGACACCCACCAATCTATCCCCCATATGAGGAAAACCTTCGGAAGACTCGAACTTGTAAATACGGCCGTAAACTGGCCACGAAGGAGAGGGACTTTATATGTCCGCTTGAAAGTATGAGGGAACCAAATGAAAGTATACCACGATATTGCGAAAGTGATTTTAATTTCAGAATCACAGATTATAACACTCTTCAGCAACGAAACGGCGGTCACTTGGGTGGGTTACTCGGCAATTGTTGGGGAGGTTGAGTGAACTGGTACATTCGTATTGTCGCTTAAAAGGACACATAACTTTTATAATATTACATATGAATGTTAATTTTTCAAATGACATTTTTATCAACTTTTTATATTTGAAGTCATTCGTACCTCAGAGACTATATTTCTGCACACAAAATGTGTTCCGTAACGCGTGTAAAGAGTAGGCAAAAGAATTTTGCACATTTCGGGTAGTTTATGAGAACGTGAAAAAAAGTAAAATTGCAAAGTGCGTCAATCATGTCCAACCCCTGTAATAACTCACCAGTGAGCACTTACGAACTACATAAATGTTGTAGCATTTATGTAATACTTTTATTAAGTGATTGC
The DNA here is from genome assembly GCA_023701765.1 of Hylyphantes graminicola. Classification (NCBI taxonomy): domain Eukaryota; kingdom Metazoa; phylum Arthropoda; class Arachnida; order Araneae; family Linyphiidae; genus Hylyphantes; species Hylyphantes graminicola. The sequence continues at coordinate 49,589,443 of CM043117.1, read as the reverse complement.
GGATATAAGGTGAAGTTTTCGATTTCCAATACATTCAAAAATTAGTTGTACCTTTATTCTGAACTTATATTTTTGTCAAAACAATCATGTAACATTCTTCTAAAAATTTTTCTCAAGAGAGAAGACATCCTTCTACAAAATATCTTGATACAGCTTCAGAACAACGCATATTAAATAAAAAAATTAACTGTGTACACTACCACCAGTCATATCATTGCACGTATATTTGATTTTCAAGTCAAAACAATATAACAATATTCTTAACTTTTACAGTACCAAAAATTTACTACTCTACAGAAACATCTGATATTCGCAAAATAAGCTTATTTTAGATCAAAAATAATAGTTCCACAAGAAAAAAATATTCATTTTAATTTTTTATGTGTTTTTTTAAATAATGCCAACATTTTTTAACTGTGAAAAACAACAAAATAAAAAAATATATATTGCCTAAAAACACTTGGAGCTATAAGGTGTTTGGACCATATTATGAAGAAAATTTTAGTAATTGTTTTAACCGAATTTTTTTAAATTGTGTTTTAAATATGTGGAACTGAAGTGAACTTTTCAAAATTCAGGTGAAAAGCTTGTTAGCTATTTTCCAAATAAAAAAAATAGTAGTTCTGACTTCTATTGAGATTAATGTAAAATATTGTCTAACAGAACAAAGTGTGAAGAATCGAAAAATGTGTGTTTGGATGTCATAACGGGACATAAACATTTGGAAAAAAATATTGAAAGTGATGATTCCACATGCTATCACTGGGACTGAAAGGGTTAAATCATTCTTTGAAGCCATAACCCAGCCTTCCAAATACAAATTCAGTTTGTACAGCTTAGTACATTGCTTATTTAATCAAAAATAACAGATTACATTGCCCCCAGGCCTATCATGGCCGGTAACTGTTTAATGACCACTGTGAAGTCCTTTTGTCCCCTGACCAGTAAGGCGCCAAGAATCGATTGCTTAATCGATTGACCATTAGGCCTATATCGATTCCTTACTTTCATCACATGGAGGGCTCCGAAGAAACAACTCCTAATAGTGCTGGAGATTACAAAGAAATAAAAAAAAATTCTTTTTACCTGTTTTTTTATTTTTATATATAGTTATAAAATTACCTCATATTTTTTATTATTACTAACTGTTTTAAATAATCTGTGTCTACATTTTAGAAGATTCAAAATCTTACTTTAGCGTTTAAGATTTGATGCTTTTAAATAGTATGAAATATTATAAAAAGTGAATCTATTGCTCTAAAGGTCTAGACTATAGGTTTTTGCCACATATGGCGCATTGCAAACTGAACGTTAATTTCTAATTGCCCAAACCTCTTATTCTATAGGGTTTCTTGGCTTTAGTATTTGACTTAGGCTGAAATAACTCATCAAGTTGTGAATTTTATTTGTCTCTTAACTCTCGAATGAGGAACGAAAAAAATCGTTTTTTTTATAATAATTGCTACCCATCTGTAATAACTGTTAAAATATCGATAAATAGTTTTAATAGCTATTCACTTTGAAAAAGGGACTTAAAATATTTTTTTCCAAAACTTTATGTGCCAAGTAGGTAAAATACTACTAATTATTTTTTAGGTCAAAACTTTTACTGAAATAAATACTGTTAAACTATTTTGAAAACGTATATTGTCTTAATGCTGACTGCAGGTAAACCATGTAATTTTACGGTTAAAAAAATTACGAGGCGTTATTGGCTGTGGTAAAGCTGCTTAAGAGGACTCTCTTGGGATTTTCACATATTGAAAATCGTAATGTTATTCCTAAGGAGAATATTCGCAAGTCAATTACCGCCACAATTTTATTAAATGTTACTAGTTTCTTGTATCATTGTAAAGAACGAAAAAAGTAGATTTCATAAAATTAATTTGTTTTGTGAAAATCACACATATTTAGTATTTTTTAAACTTTTTGAAGTTCGAACTTAATGCGTACTCCACAAAACAAATTAATTTTGCGAAATATACTCCTTTCTTCTTTACAATGATACCAAAAACAGTAACAATTTATTAAAATTGTGGCGATTATTGACTTGCGAATGTTTTCCATAGGAATAACATTACGATTTTCAGGATGTGGAATTCCCAAGAGAGTCCTCTTAAGCAGCTTTACCACAGCCAATAACGCCTCGTAATTTGGAACCCTGATCAAGTGACGAGCCAAGTGATATAATATTTTAAACCTTCAATCATTAAAAACTCATCAAACAGTACACACATAGAACGTCGTTGATTGTTTACATTAAAAATAAATTTAAAAAAAACCTAAAACATAAAAACACGACAGCAAGGAACACATAGTCTTTCAAAATACCACAGATTTCACCCCTAATTTTCGCTACTTTCTAGATAGGTTCTGGGGCAAGGGTATAAGTGCGATTATGTGTTATGGGTTCAAGAAGAGAAATGGAGGCAAAAATAATATGGGGCTAATGACAGTGGTCTACGGAGTACCAGTATATAGCTGCAGTCGATGGATTTGATGAAGATTTCCGATTCGATTGGTTTTCACTTACGGTTTACTACTTCGATTGGGTTCTTTTTTTTAAGAGTTCGTGCCGAAAATAGTTCGGGTTGGAAGGGTTTGGAAATAATAGTGAAGTACAGAGTGGTTTTAATTAAGGTTGCAGTTTAAAATTATTGTGAACGAGAAATGGGTCCGAATGTTGTGAAATTCGACCTCAGCACTTTGCAGCAATGGGACGATCAATGGAGCGAGGAATACAAAAAAATTTAGCAATATCGTATAGAGCTGAAAATCGGGAAATATATTGCTCCCTTATGCAATAGAGGTATTTTCCATAATTTTAAAAAGTAATATACTCTCTAATCTTAATAGTACATGCAGCTGTACGAAAAAGGCTGGTCCGAGTGTTGTGAAATTTGACTTAAGCGCTCTTGGAGCAATGGGATTTACACCCTTCTATAAAAACTATACGTATTGCAGTACGCATTATTTAAATTCAACGTATATACTTTAGAAACATTCATGCGTACATATGAGACTCCGCCTCTAAATAAGTTTAAATGGTAGGGGCATTGCTACAAATCCTCACTCAAATTATGTAATTGATGTGTAGCATAAGTATAACCTTTTATACAAAAGCATGATGTTGCATAAAAACATTGCAAAGAATTCCCTTTAAAAACATTTTTGTACGCAGTAATTTAGTTAAAGACAACGAAGGTATCTTCGATAAAGACGCATTAGAGGCGCAAGACCACGTACCCATAACACGACGAAATAGAAAGACACAGCCTCAAATTAATTTTAAACCTAAGCAACATTGTTTCAAATCCACACTCTAATTCTCTATTCCACCCCCTTTTAATCGCTTGGAGTTCATAGCAGCATCTTGAGCATTCACATCTGAGAGTAATATAACCTTTATGTATCGACCCAGAATCTCTGTTCCTTAAACAGAGGTACATCCCGGGTTTAAATTGAGTTTTCATAGAAGCAAAACGGGACAAACTTTATGGATCTGTATGCCAGTTTGCTTCGTAGAATTGTTACTTGAAAATTCATTAATTAATTAGGATGCTTGGAAGCTTTAGAAGACAACTGTTGTAGAATTGTTTGTTGGTTAGTCTGTTTTGTTCGATACGTTTTGTTTTGGTTGTGTGAATTCGGTTTGAGCTCAACCATTCGTGGATTCGTGGATAAAGGGATCTGAGTTTGCGTGTTGGGATGGAAAATGCTTTAGAATTGCTTGTTGCACTATTTTGTCTTACAATGTTGCTTATTCCATCAAATGAAAATGCATATTAGCCGTCAAATGAGATGATTTTTCATATTTCATCAAACGAAATGAGTATTTAGGGCGGTTGCTGTGAGATTAATTTTCGACGAAACTCTTCGAATCGAATCATACTACAAGCGATAATAAACGATAACGATAATAAAAATAAATGCACAATTTTATACACTGGGAAATGCGTGATCGTGTAAACTATGGCGTTCAAAGTCCCGAAGCTGTAAGCTTACGATGTCGCTTGAGCCCGATCCTCTGAGTACCAACACATGGGTAGACTTCGTCATAGGACAGTAGTTGTGAAAGGCGTTAATTAATTGTAGTCGTATTTCTACTCAACGATGTTCCCTAGCACGGAGATCACCCTCTTTGAACTTGCCGTCAACAGACATCACATTTATTTCATCGAAAGAATATTCTGCCACAACGACATTAAATTTCGACGTTTAAGACAATTCCTCAACGTCTCCAAAGACAAGACATACTGCTCTACCTGGAAGTTTAACCGCATTCAGATCTCCAGATACACCTCTCATCCCTAATGGCATCATAACCGATAAAAACTGACTTCATTTAGCACTTAAACGCTCCGTTTCAACGAATGCCTCCCTTGCAGAGGTCGTATTTTTAGATGCGCCTGTCAGATAGGCCCCCGTCTCGGGCCGTGACCTATTGTCTTCTCCGAGACTTCTTAAAAAGACGTCGGCAATCCGTCTTCTTCAAGATTCGCCGAAGACGATAATGTCGCCGTTGTCCTCTGCCGACGACCCCCTCGTCGATGCATCAGGCAAGCTTCTTCTTCTGGAGCTTGTGTCGTGACGAGCTTTGATGACTGGGTTTTTTTTTCGGTCAAAGAAAAGTGTCTTGTTTTCTGAAAAGGGGAAGTTGTGTTGACGCTTTTTGATCACTGGAAGTGCCACACTCTTTGAACAATACCTTTGACATAGTGTTACATTTTGAATTTTTGTGTTCTTGAAGATCAAGAGGCTACAACAGTTCCTTCGAATTAAAAGCACTGCCACGAAATGATACCAGAGATTTCTCGCGATGCGGACTGTCGTAAATAAAAACGCCGAGAATGCTTGCCTAGATCTTGGTACATTCTGCATGCTAAGTGCGCATGTAACACCAAAGCTAGGATTTGTTGTATCAATTGGAAGTTAAAACCCAAAATTTGTTAAATCTGAATTAAAAAACTTTGTAGGAATAAGTATTTCAGTTATTATTTGATTTTGAGTTGTATATTTATGCATTTTACGAAAATAATTTCTTACATAGTTTTTGGTATAAAATAGAAGAAAATTATTTACCTTTAAATTCAAAACCGTGTATTATTAGTTTTCATAATTTATTCGGTAAGGTAATGATTCGCATTAATTATTATGCTAAATAATAATGTTAAGCCCTCTTTTAAAAGGATCGCAGCTACATCTTTTATTTCTCATTGATTTATTTTGTGGTATAACGATTGCTATTAATTGTTATGTTCAAAGGTATTTCATAGATTCTTTAACCCTTTCGCTACGAAGGATTTTTGTTTCCTCTTAATATGTGATAGGAATATCATAATCGAGTCTTAGTCGGACAGCCGTCGTGGACCGTTTCAGTAGTGAAAGGGTTAAACGGTCTCAGGCGTTTATTTCCCTACGTTCTTCCTGTAACAAGATTTTTCAGGGGCACAAATCTTTCTTGGAGCCTAATACCGTTACAGAGTCAGACATGGATGCTTGTGACCGTCAATAAATGTTGTTGTTTGTCTATGTGTTTGTGTTGTCCTTTCTTTGTGTGTCTCTTGTGCTTGTAAAAACTCTTTCTGTGTCTGTCCCACTTGACGAAAGCTTATAAGCGGTTCTCTGAACAAGCACACAAGCTGGAATATATATGTTCCATACCATACCACACCATACCGTTACAGAAATCTTACTGGTATATATTGTAACCGTTTAATTCGTACCGTTATTTCGTTGAAAGTACCGTTTATTTCGTTGAAAGTACCGTTTATTTCGTTGAAATGCAAAATTTTCACTAATCAGAGGCACCTTGTCTATATGCTTCATTATAAAAAGTATGACCAATATTGGCATTTAGTATGAGACTTGAGAGTACATGCACTGACACTGATTTTGAATTTCCGAATTACGCCCCATAAACTACAAATAATTATCAAATGCCATGTCTATTTTATTTTCATTTCCAAAACACTTCCACTTTATACCAACCATCATGCGACTTCTGGCCAAATCCATGAACAAAATACCCAGCATAATTAAAAAACCGTCCGACGTGACCGTCGTGTAATTAATCAAACCCCGACGCGTCGTCTTCTACACACTGAACCTTACGTCAAACTTCTGATCATAATTATGCACTTAATCGATTCGGCCTTTTATGAAGAGAAAAAAAAATCATTACATAAGAAAAACTCCGCCAAATCCAAGAGCTGCATTGAAAAAATATCGCCACTCCCCGTTGACATGTAATAGACGTCAACTCTTTAACAAGGGGCGGCTACCATCAAATGAGATAAAGAAGGCTCATTACTAAATGAGTCGATGTCGGGGCAATGGAAAAGCTGATAAAAACATACACGAGCACGTACGGTGTACATTGGAATCGGAATGGGAAGATTGAGTTTTTTATTGCGTGCTTACAGCGGTTGGGTGTTACCTTTTTTCAAAAAACTTTTTTTCTTTCGATTTGCTGTACTCTTACTGACTATAAACAACTTCAACTAATCGGGAATCTGTGTTTTTCAAATACAGGGTGGTTACAATCAAATTTGCAATAAATTCTAAACTAGTACTAAGCAAAGCGAAATTTGGGGCTCATTTTATTGAGGGGAATAAAGGAATAATGGAGCAATAAGGCCCGAATTCGGTATATAATCGACAAATTATTTTTGTTTGACAGCTACTGATCTAAGTCCTGTATGGATCAATGTGGGTCATTTCTGTCAGATCTTACAGCTACATCATATCGGTTTAATTTTCCTTTGTATTCATTGCTTCATCAATTGCTTATTCCATTGCTCCATTGAACGTCTCTCACAAAATCTTGTTTCACATAACTTCATTTCACTGTAACAACAATGTATTTCTGTTGAATTTTGCCTTACATATATCCATTGCTGCACTGCTTCTCATTTCCGTGTTCCATTGAACACATCTAACAAAATCTTGTTTCACACATCTAACTGCTATAATAATGCATTTTGGTTTAATTTCGTGTGTACGTATCCATTGTTCCATTGCTTGCTCATTCCAGTGATCTATTGAACGCCTTTAACAAAATCTTGTTCCACATACTTTTGTGAAAAAGCCAATACTTCAAAACTTTGATAAATTAGGCGAAACTATTTACCAAACAACTAGAAAGTTTTTTTCCTAATAATATTATTTATAACAGCCCTTTTTCCATTCCGCACGTAAACAAGCCATTCGTTTCCGACTTAATACTCCCTTAGATCCTATAAATATCTGCCAATGTTGTGACATCCAATTCTCAAACAGGACTGCCAAAAGTCAACAATAGTAAACCCCTTTACCGCATGAAAAATAATAAATGCTATAACAGGGTTTAAAAATAATATATGGTGCATTTGAGTTACGTCTGGCACATGCTTCTAAGGAGTCGTATTCTCAACCATTTTTTGTTCGATGATAATCTGCGCATTTAGAGTAATTTTTCTGGGGTTTTGCTTCAGAACTAAAGAGGTGTAACTGGAAGAATGAATATTCTCATTGGTAGCCTTTTAAGTATTGCTAAATTTTAAAATTTAGCATTATTTAAAATTTTATACATTTTTGAAAGTTACGTGTGTTGCTAGAAAATCTGAGCGTCAGGTGATTGGTTTATACGACAGCATCTCTCTGGGGGTTTTCAGAAATGATTCTATCTATTCATAATTGAAGAGCTTAGTGGAAGAACTTGCAAAGTAGGGTAGGGTAGGGTATTTTACATATATATTCCGACTTGTGTGCTTGCTCAGTGAGCCGCTTATAAGTCTTCGTCAAATAAGACAGACACAGAAAGATTTTTTACTGTCACAAAGAGAGGAAATACACCCAGGGCGAAGGCGGGAATCGAACCCGCGCCCGTTACAGCACGCAGACTGCTGGCCTGCGATGCTTACCACTCGGCCATCCGGGCCCCACTTGCAAAGTGACAGTTTAGGGGAAAAAAAATAGATTTGTTTGTCAATGAAAATTTTATTCTCTCCTTTAAAGATAATAAGATTCCTCTAGCCCCATTTTTTAAAACTTTAATGTCAGTATTTTTTTTTACCTTTTGTAAGTGCCGTTTTTAACGCATGTCAGTGCAAACGAAGTACTTGCAAGCTCATTTTCCAGTGTTCACCTTTTTGTCACTTAGCACGTTCTTCCTTTTAAGCTCTTCAATTCCGTTAGGGTATTACTAAATTTTAGAATTTCATAAAATTTTAAAGTTATGTGTGTTGGAAGAAAATCTGATTGTCAGGTGTAGTACGGTGCAATTAGTCCAAAAAAAGGCCTAACCCGGACATCCAAAGTAAAAGTTTCATTCCAGGTCCAAATTGTTCTATACAGCCTACATATTGTTTGGTAAAAAGTCTCACCATTTTGAGCGTCGGGTTTGGGGGGGAGGGGGGGTTAAAGTTCAAAAATTGGTAGTTTTTTCAGTTTTTCTTGAATATTTCGAAAAATATGCAATTCAGAGCAAAAAGTTCAACGACAAAAATATTCTACATAAAATAACAAACAAAATGACCATTTACATTATTGTTGTAAAGTGAACGGTTCTAGAGTTACAAAGGGTTAAAAGTAGCATTTTGGCGAACTTTTTCAGATTTTTAGCAAAAATATGAAATTTTCAATGTTAAATCTTCTGCATTGGGTTTTGTAAAAGAAAATATGTGTTTTAGTGACCGATGGTATGCTAGTGATAGGCCCTTGAAGAAAGGACATCCTCACCACCTTCTCAAGGGCTGCAGTGGGGGGGGGGTAGGGATTTACATTATTGTTGTAAAGTGAACTGTTCTAGAGATACAATGGGTGTAAAAGTAGCATTTTGGCGACATTTTTCAGATTTTTGATCAAAAAGACATTTTAACTACAATCTAAACACAAACTTTATTTAAAAGAAATATTGTTGCATTATTTTTTAGTCTAATAGAGGATAAGAAGCACCACAGACAGTTAGAATTGTTAAAATACTGAGACTGCGAGCGAGAACAAATTTATAAGCCACCTACGCATCTTATATCTGCCATCAGCCCCCTTCCCTCTGTACCGTCGCGTCGTGTAAAGATATTGTCGAGTGGTAGCGTTTTCATATAATTTACTAAACTTTCAATGCTACAGCCAATATTTACAGACTGTTACATTTTTGTAAAATAAGTTCGGGAGCAGACTCAACACCGCAAGCACTCACAAGTAACGAGTCACTTCGAGACATGCGACGATGCCATGCGACGAAAACATTAGCTATGATAAAGCATTTGAAATTGAAACATTAGCGTCGAAAAAGATTGAGAGCAAAACATTCAATGACATACACTTAAAAAGAAAGTTATCTTTTAAGTTCCTCGATAACCAAGTCTATAAAATTAGGGATTTACATTATTGTTGTAAAGTGAACTGTTCTAGAGATACAATGGGTGTAAAAGTAGCATTTTGGCGACATTTTTCAGATTTTTGATCAAAAAGACATTTTAACTACAATCTAAACACAAACTTTATTTAAAAGAAATATTGTTGCATTATTTTTTAGTCTAATAGAGGATAAGAAGCACCACAGACAGTTAGAATTGTTAAAATACTGAGACTGCGAGCGAGAACAAATTTATAAGCCACCTACGCATCTTATATCTGCCATCAGCCCCCTTCCCTCTGTACCGTCGCGTCGTGTAAAGATATTGTCGAGTGGTAGCGTTTTCATATAATTTACTAAACTTTCAATGCTACAGCCAATATTTACAGACTGTTACATTTTTGTAAAATAAGTTCGGGAGCAGACTCAACACCGCAAGCACTCACAAGTAACGAGTCACTTCGAGACATGCGACGATGCCATGCGACGAAAACATTAGCTATGATAAAGCATTTGAAATTGAAACATTAGCGTCGAAAAAGATTGAGAGCAAAACATTCAATGACATACACTTAAAAAGAAAGTTATCTTTTAAGTTCCTCGATAACCAAGTCTATAAAATTTTATAACAACACTGCATTGTGCGAACCCAAACACTCTTTTACTTCGGGTGGTATGCAAAGTAAGAAGTGACGAGAGACTTGGAATTTTTTTTTTAACTGTGAGCTAGGATATGCTTATCCTCCATCTCTCTTTGAAGAATCTAGCTTGATGAGGAAAGGAAAGCAAATCTTTAATAGTGACCGTTTTGTTTCCAGATTCAAATGAAACCTCAATAATCCCAAATTCATAGAAATGTATAAGACATCAACAGATTTGCGAGTAATACACACATTACATAACTAAAACTTCTCGTTATAGGTCAGCAACTGATATTTTTGATGGATACCACCAAGGAAACACAAAAGATGAACATTTACGCAAATCACTTTCATCTACGAACATTGAGGTGAAAGCAAAGTAGGACTTAATTCGTGTAAATATCAATCAAAGTGAATTTCTAGCTAACTCCAAAAAGCTAAAAACAAAATAAGCCTTGTTTATCTCTTTAAAGTGCACATACAAACTACGACGACACTGACTGGCTAGTTTTATTGAATGTTCACGCACCACCGAGAACAAATTAAAATTGATAGTACCAAAGAAAATGAATAAACAGGAATTAGTATGGTATTTCAGATTCTCAGAGAGGCATTGGGGACATGCAAGGTGTCCTCTTGACTTTATGACATTTGTAGGATGGCTCAGTAAGCCTAGCACTGCGACCAGAGCTATATTGTACTGTAACCAGAAAGGTATACTCTTACCAATATACGCCTTCACAGGATGTGACACTGTATTAGCTATTTACAATGGTAAAAATTACGTCGTATAAGAAAGTGCGAGTCAACAACGCTCTTGGTACAAAACTTCAAGTCTTCAAAGATACCAAAGCTGACCCCCAGTGGCTGACGCTGGAAAACGTTTCTTTCTTGCAATGTTTCGAACCAAGGATACTGCTGAAGATCTAGGTTGCCTTCGCTACCAATTTTACTAGAAGGCTATTGCAAAACAGCCTATACATTCACTGTTCAAGTTGAATGCCCTACCCTCCCCCCCACCACCACTGCAGCCTTTGAGAAGGTGGTGAGGTTGTCCTTTCTTCAAGGGCTTATCACTAGCATACCATCGGTCACTAAAACACATATTTTCTTTTACAAAACCCAATGTAGAAGATTTAACATTGAAAATTTCATATTTTTGCTAAAAATCTGAAAAAGTTCGCCAAAATGCTACTTTTAACCCGTTGCAACTCTAGAACCGTTCACTTTACAACAATAATGTAAATGGTCATTTTGTTTGTTATTTTATGTAGAATATTTTTGTAGTTGAACTTTTTGCTCTGAATTGCATATTTTTCGAAATATTCAAGAAAAACTGAAAAAACTACCAATTTTTGAACTTTAACCCCCCTCCCCCCCAAACCCGACGCTCAAAATGGTGAGACTTTTTACCAAACAATATGTAGGCTGTATAGAACAATTTGGACCTGGAATGAAACTTTTACTTTGGATGTCCGGGTTCGGGTCTAATTGCACCGTACTAGTGATGGGTTTTAAAAAAATGATTCTATATCTTCGGTAATAGGTTCATTACACAATTTCGTTTCTGAAGACTAGGGCATGAGTTTTAATTCTAGAAATGTCCATTCCGAATGGCTAAGTACTAAGATCGTCCACCAGTTAACATCCCATGCAAGTTTGGTACTCTTGGTACTCAAGCTTGGAACCCGGAGGGTTGAAGCGATGGCTTCATCGGCTTGATCCGACAAGATGCCGGACTCAAATACGAACCCGGGTGGACATCATGGGAGGCAGGAACTTACCACCATACCCTGTTCCTGTTCTTCCATAAGGCCTGTTGGGCCCTGGCCTAGGTCTCCAAATTTTAGGGGCCCCTAAATTTCAGTTTGTATTACGGTAAATGCTGTAAATCCCCAAAATATCAGTAAACTAAAAAAAATCTGATACTCAACTTTGTTTTTTGCTCGATTTTGAATGAGAAATTGGTCGAACGTGATTGTTTTTATCTATATTTATAAGAAAGCCAATAAAACTGTAGAAAAATTTGTTACTTATGTCATATAGCATATAGCACCATCATTCACCAGCCATTGCCATATAGCATATAGCAAATCATACATAACTTTTCCGTAAACGGCCCCCCAAAATTGGTTGTGCCTATAGTCTGAGTTTTTCTAGAACAGATTCTGACCATACCACAAGTCCTTTCTACCTTGTTAATTTGGTGAAACGGACTTACATCTCTTTAACTCAGAAGAACAGGGGTTATAAATAGAATTTCCAGGGAGGAATGGTTTTTTCCACGGCAGAGAGCAAAAAAGACACAGAAGAAATGTAGAGTGGAAGAAGAAAATGAGCTGTGTTATGTTTTTACGAGTGTCATTGGAAAGTGCTTCCTCCGGCTTTGCGGTAATGTAAACAGCGATAAGCCGCTTTAGGGTTAAACACATGCCAAAAGGAAAGACAGTCAGCAGGATTTTTTTTTTTCTCTCCTGACTTTTCACTGTTTACCCCTGGAGGTTGCTTCCTGAAAGGTCTCTTAGGGCTGATTTAGCTTGACAGAGCTTGGGAACGCAAAAAATGGCTTTTGAAATGAATAATGAGGCATGTGTTTGTGTGGAATGATACAAGAAGGTTAAATAGAAAACCGATTATTCCATTTTTCGTCTAAAATTAGTTTTAATACGAATTAAAAAAAAAGATTTATTTTATCAAAATATTTAGTAATACGGTACTGGTTGCCTACAACCCCTGGCAAAAAGTATCCGATCACCGAAGGCAGTGCCTACGATACGCTCACATCAGTCGTCGTTTTTTTACAATTTTAATATTTTTTTTAAACCTTTGTAGGTTTTTTGTGAAATATGACTAAATTAGTCAAAGAATAATAAATATAAACCGAAAATAAAATTACAGTTAACAATTTTTACGAGAAAATACATTGAATCGTGAAGGAAAAAAGTTTCCGATCATCCATTTGCGGGGAAAAAAGTATTCGATCAAGTCACTTAATATTTTGTGGGTCCTCTTTTTGCCTTGATTACTGCATTTAAGCTCCGAGGATGGATGCGACAAACTCATGGCATAAATTTTATGGAATTTCACATCAGCTTACCATGTTAGCTAAGTGTAGTTCTTCCATATTTGTTGGTCTTCTCTTATCATTGTTTCTTTTCATAACATTTCTATAGGATTGAGTTCCGGACTATTTGCAGACCAATCAACAGTCTTTTTTGGAGAATTTCCATATCGATTTAAGAAATTTTTGACCAGTTTACTTCAATAACATGATGCGTTCGTTAACATCTTGAAAAATGAAATAGGAGGAGTCTCCAAGCCTTTTCCTCGATGATAGGAATATAATTTTTTTTAAATGTCTATATAACACTTTATAATTAATTGTATGCAACACTATACACATTTTACCGACTACTTTGGAAGTCATGCAACTCCACACCATAAATGAGCGCTGATATTTAGTTTTAGTTTTGCGGCAATTTTTTGTTGTTGTTTGTTTGAACTTTTCAACCGTTCTCCTTCACACAAAGATTCTAACACGTTCTCCAGTTCCTAAGCAGAGACGAGATTCGTTACAAAAAAAACCTTCTTCCAATCATCAGAAGATTAGCTTTTATGTTTCTTGCACCATTGCCGACGATTTTTGTTATATTTTTAGTCATATATGGTTTCATCTTTGCTTTGCAGAAGTGAAATCGTTTAAACGATTTCACACTGTACGTGCACACACCTATATTAACCGATTTTATTATAACCGATATTTCGACCACTCAGTATTAAGTTGTTTCAACGTACAAGCTATCATAGATTTGGCAATGTCAAACAATTTTCTGTCTTGATGCTTGTTGTTACATGTGGGCGAAGGCTTAGAGGACGATTTTTGACATCAGTAGTAAAGCGATATGTTTTCCAAATTTTCCAGCAAACAGTACTTTGGGCCAGGTAAAAGTCTGAGCAACCTTTCTTTAAGATATCCCATTTTTTAAGTGTTTAACAACTAAAATTTTTTTTGTCTTAACACAATTCTTTCCTTGGAGTCAAACTTCCGCTGTTACGAATCTAGTTTTAACAAGATGAACTGTAGAAAAGATTGCATCATGAATCTAGTTCTAACTAGATATTATGATGCAATCTTTTCTACTGTATACTTAGATCTTGCCCCGAGCATGCTCCGAGCACCTTAGCATGCTCCGAGCGAAAAATATATTACTTATATCACTTAAACTGCATTCCTTTAGCAAGCGATCGAATACTTTTTTCTCCACAAATGGATGATCGGAAACTTTTTTCCTTCACGATTCAATGTATTTTTTCGTGAAAGTTGTTAACTGTAATTTTATTTTCTGTTCATATTTATTATTGTTTGACTAATTTAGTCATATTTCACAAAAAACCTTCAAAGGTTAAAAAAAAAATATTGAAATTGTAAAAAAATGACGACTGATGTGAACGTATCGTAGGCACTGCTGTCGGTGATCGGATACTTTTTGCCAGGGGTTGTATTTCTAGGTAAATTAAACATAAAAGCAAAATGAAACTCGAATATTCAATTTTCATCTTACATTAGTTTTATAGCGATTTTTTTCTGAATGACTTATTTTATTAAAATATTTGGGAACGATTCCGGATGCCTATTTCTACACTCCGTTGGTCCATTAGTTGGAAACTCTTGTAAGGTAATATTTACATACAAAATGATCTGAATGCAATTTAACCAAAATACACTTTTCATTCTGATGAAATTGACAGATTTTCTCAAATAATATTCAAATTTGTTAGACCTTAATAAGTAATTGTTATTGAATCATTTTTTATCGAAAATTTCTAACAGTTTATGCCTATCATGTTTGAGCCAAAGTTGCCACGAAATTTATAAAATTTACAAAACCCCCTTCAAACCCTTTGATTTTGGGTTAAAGTTACCCTAATTTATGGTATAAAAACAAATGAATAATATGAATAGTTAATGATCGGTTTCAACATAATTACTAATAAATTTGTTATTCATGCAACGCAGTAGAATGCCTTGATGCGTTTTTTATTGCTAAGAAATCGAAATAAGTTTATAATTTATGATTGTTTGTGCTATCAAGTACAAAATCGCGCTTTTAAAATTCTGTATATTACTTTACATCTAAATATAAAATATAATTTTGAATTTCAAATTTTCCAGGCTAAATTACATTTGAATTATCTCTTCTTTATTATTTGGCAGTTTTCTTGCCATCAACAACGAATTTGTGAAATTTAGATTAGTAGTTTTATTTTTTTTGCCTTAAATTAGTTTTGTAGTTCCTGTACGAAATATGCTAATGTATTAATAAGAAGGAACATGATATGAATATGAAACATTGCCTTTTCCAGTAAATAGTAAATTAGATTTTAATAGTTATAATTTTCTATAATGTCTTAAGGATGTGCAATGTGCATCAATATATTTAGGACAGGTCATTTTTGATAGATTAGATAAAAACACTTTCATTTGAATATCATTACATTTTGAAAGAATGTAAAAAAATATAATGAAAAACAAAGTTTAAATTTTTATAATTTTTCTCAAAGATATGCATCAATATATTTAGAACTGGTCATTTTTAATAGATTAGATAAAAACACTTTCATTTGAATGTCATTACATTTTGAATTAATCGTCAAAAAATACAATGAAAACAAAGTTTAAATTTTTAATAATTTCTCAAAAATTTTCTTTTAAAATTAAATAAATCTTTTAAAAATTAAAATCATATCGATATATTTAAATCTATAAATTAAGAGTTTTATTTAGAATTGTGAAGATATTGGTATCGCCATCTATATTTAAGTTCGGAATTGTATTATCTTTGCTTTCATTATCAATTAGATATAATTATAATTTTTTTTTATCAAGTCTTGCTAGGAATACGGCTCTTAAGTGTTGAAAACTTAGTGATAAATATTAATGGGCGCGAATGCAACAAGTTTAGACATTTTGAAGCTTTTTTTAAAACTTATATATTTTTCGTAGAATCAATATTTAGATAACCCCATTAAAAAATTCCCATAACAGCTCTATGGCAATTGAAACAAAACTATGTATCACGTTTTGCATCATGCGACAAAAAACTGCATTCAGACACAAATATCCAAAACCATCTTTCGTACTTCCCCTACAAACTAAACACCAATAAAACGAAATGATGTAATTTAGAAGGGAAAAATACTACACAATGTAACCCTAAAAATACCAGAATTCCCCCTCTTTAAACTCATTCAAATGATTCAAAATACCCGTATCTCGCCCTTTAAACTGCAGCAGGAACGAACCTCGTTGGGAATTGAACATTTATAACCGTATATCATGGGAGGCATTTTATTGTGGCAAACCTTTGTCTGAAATGGCAATTCTACTAAGGGATATTATATATGAAATGAATAGAAATCACGCACACGCACGCACAGTAAAGGATACAGAAATTGCCGCCTCGGTGGCTGAATGGTTAGTGTACTAGCCTTTGGAGCTGCTGAGGTCGGGTTCGAATCCCGGTCAGGCATGGATATTTGTGACAGTCAATAAATGTTGTTATTTGTCTATGTGTTATTCATTTCTTTGTGACAGTAAAAATTTCTTTCTGTGTCTGTCCCACTTGACGAAAGCTTATAAGCGGTTCTCTGAACAAGCACACAAGCTGGAATATATATGTATCATACCATATCATACAGAAATTAATTTTGGGGGTGGGTGTAAGATCTATTTTCAACAGTTTCAATTAATTGAGACAATTTATTATCCATTAAATAAGCGAGTGGGTCCGGGTTCGAATCCAGGGTAAGGCATGTATATTTGTGTTGTCCTGAGTACAGACGGAGAACGTGCTCGTTAAATCTGTGGGTCCGAAAGTCCTGTGGCCGGTCATTGCGCAGTTTACCATGGGTGCAGGTCGTCTGGAGAAAATCACCCCCTCCCTCCAGCGACATGTTTAAATTGAGGAGGTGGCGCCATCTCGGAGTAGAAGTCAGACATCCACTCTCTCATGGGTACACAAAGTCAAGTGCCAATGGATGCTACTGTAACCCTCTTGCCTTCCAGGCTACGGCCTGGAAGCACAATTTTGCACACGACGACAACAACAACATTATGCATTAAATAGAGTTTATTAACGATGCATTCCTCATAAATAAATCGATTCATTACGCACGCACGTTGATTGAAATTTTGATTACATATAGTGAAAAATAATTTCATTTTGGAGGGGGAAGCCCATTTGATCAGCTACTGAGAGAAATCATAATTAAGGATTACCAAACCATTAGCTATCGAGCGATTATTAATTTTTTTTCGTAGCAATGTAGCCACGAAAAGAAAACGAATTAATTAAACACAAAAATGTGCAAATCTGGGGATTATTTCCGATATCGTGTTACTAGTTTATAAGAGGGTCACCGAGAATTGACATTGTCCTTTTAACCAATTCGGTTTGGAGAAAAAGGTGCATATTTTTCAAATTTTGCATAAATGCGATCAAATAGAATAGAGCAACTGCGCAAAATGCTATTAGAAATGATCACGGCTGGCGGCTGGCCATCGCTTGAGATGCTTTTATAGAAAGACAATTGGAACGCGAATAAGCGGTGTGAAGGTAAGTTTCTTTACGAATCAATCGTTTACAGTCGCATGATTAACTGGGTATTTTATAAATTTTCAGCAAAACTGTTGATGTGTTCCATATTGATTCTGATTGAGCTCATACAAAAATCCTCACAATCTAACCTATCTCACAAATCCTATTGGAATGGTAATCATAAGACTGCCAAATCTTATAGTTACTATCAGGGCCTGATTGCCGGCAGGGCAAACGGGGCACGTGCCAAGGGCCCCCACTTTGAGGAGGACCCCAAATTTTAATCATGGACATCTACGCTCAATACAACTGTCCCAAACTTTTTAAAATAAAGTATGCAAAAATAAAAAATTAAATTCATGAACAAAAGTTGACCAGGAAATTGAGTTTAAACTCTGAATTAACCAATTAACAAAAAAAATAGTTATTTTGGGGGATAAAAAGCTAATTATACTTTGGCTTTTTTTTGGTAAAAACTGTAAGATAGGAAAATTCATGCACATATTTTATCGAGGTATGTTTTGTTGGCCCCAAATTTGCTCGTGCCCCTAAACTTGTAAGTCGGGCCCTGGTTACTATCAATTCTCAGGTGGGATTGCTACCCAAGCATCCCCTTCTAAAACATGCATTAGGATTCAAACAGGGGAAAAAATCATCGTAAAACAGATCAAACTATTCAGCGTTTTTACGATTAATCGTAAACCTGGCAGGTGGTATAAACTCAGTCAATGGGGTTTTCATCTCGTCCTGATATTGTTTCCGTACCAATCCTATCTCGGTTATAAATTTCACGTTTTAAATCTATTTCGGGTGTTAAAAAAGACATGCATTTTAAAGGCCCAGGCTTATTAATAGTTCGGATTTTATGTGAGAAAGGAATTTTGATGTTTTTAATGTGATTACGGGTTGGCGCCGTATCGAATTTCGGAGTTTTGTGCCAATGTAAATATCGAAAAGGGAAGAGGAAGTTTGGGAATCGGGGTTTGCAAAGGGGTCTGTGACAATAGCTGCTAACAAAAGTTTACAAGCTATAAATTTAAAATCTTAGCTGATGTGTAGCAATGTTCAAATATACAGCAATATATTACGATGCAACGGCAATTCAACACTATACGTACACCACAGTATAGGAATTTATGTATCAATTCAATACTGAATCCTTGACTAAAAAATTGTATGGTAGACTATGTAATTGTATTGCATAATATAGTGCACAATTCTAAAGCACCGATGGTAACTGTTCCCGATACAGTACTAACATATCTGCTGGTTTTATATCAGAAGTTGAAATTTTTAATTTTGAAGTAACAGTTGTGTCCATAGATACAATATTTCAACAGCATGTGTTGAAACAGAATCGCAAAATAATCTTACCTTTATTAGTTGGATATGTGTTGAGCACTGTTTAAGTTGTAATATGTCTTTGTTGAAGGTAATATGCACTTTCATTATACTTGTTGACCTAAAACCAAAAAAAGAATATTTACCATAAACATTATATTTTATTTTCAAAAACATATAAAAATTTTCAATCTTGCTAAAAATATGTTTGACGTAGAACTAATTGTTGGATTTAAAATTACATTTTTATTTGGTAACACAAAACCGAAGACTATAAATTCCGTGTAATTAACAACACAGTGTTTCGGAAATCCTAGATTTTGAATCAAACCGTAAGCTTTTCTAATATAATGTAAATATACATCTATTGTACACAAAATTGAAATATGTGAGCATTATAGAAAAATGTTTAAAAGCAGTTTTATCCTCTGCGCTCCAGAGGTACACTTACGTGGACCTTTGTAGAATCCATTTCTCAACTTCATTTTAATTTTTTTTAATTAAACTAAATTTTCATAATAAGCCAGAGCGTTTAAAGTTTCTAAGCATGCAATACCGAAGCCAGATGGTTAAATAATTGTATAAAAGCCAACGTAACAATGCGGTAAAGCTCTAGATTAGCGGTCGCCAGTAGCCAACTGGAGACTATTACATCGAAAGTGGCTACCTAAAACTCGAACCCCAGTCGCCTAATGTGGCGATCATAATTATTTTCATTTTTGTTCAACAAATAATTAATACTGAAGCTGCATTTCTAAAATAATAAAACGCTCCGATTCGATTCTGTCGGGAAGAAAGACTTGATGACAGTTGTTGCTCATCGGTGAAATTTTCCATCCTCCTCCGTATGACGTAAATGGAGCTGGGCGATGAAAATCTTAAATGCAAATTTGATTTTTAAATTTTGCTTTACGATTTCGGCAATCTACAGGGGATTTATTTGCATCTGATTAAGATCTCAACTATTCATTTAAACAATTTTGATATGAGAAAATTTCATGAACAATCGTGGGTCGTGGGCGACGTCAAGAATTCTCCTAAACTAATAGTAGTTGAACTGATTGTACATAAAATAATTTTCTCGTAACAATAATGGCCAATCACATAATACTACATATTTTGTATGATACTTTTTTTACTGTCAATCTTATCATATCAAAATGTCATTAATAAAATTTTCTTTTGTGGAAAATCGCACTTTCTTTTTGTCGTATGTACTGAAATTTAAAACTGGCTACTAAAATTCGAAATGTGGCTACCATTTTTTTCACTCTGGTAGCCACTGGCTACTATTAAAAATTCTCAGTCTAGAGCATTACAATGCGGTCAAGCAGATTGTAAAAAGAGTTTCATCAAGACCTAAATCTAAATTAAATTTTTTTGACATTTTGCATCAAAACAATTCTTAAAATAAATTATTAATTATGAGAAGCTGACAAAGTATAGCTGACAAAAGTATAATAATATTAGTACTAAATACAAAGAAGTTTTTTTGAAAAAATAATTATACTGTTCAAGAGGGTTATTTTTAAATATATTTAGTAGTCATTCTTAACAAAATTGGAATTTTGTAGACGGTTTTTGCCATATGGCGAATTTTTTTTAATTGAAAATATTTAAATTCCAATACAGTTAATTTTTTTCGTATTTTTCCCATAATGTATGAGTATTAAAGATACAAGTATATTTTTTCGGGATGAAAAAAAAAATCATGCATTACAGGATAAATGCTGTAATTTTTAATAATTATTAAAATTTACTTCAACGAGAGACATTTTGTCTACATAATGTGATGCTTTTGACGCTAAGAAATATAATTACATACCCGCTTTCATTTCATAAAACTTTAATTTCCTTGATATTTTTAGGATTCGAAAACACTTTTCTTTCTCGTGAAGTTCAAGGACTTAGTAAATGGTAATCAAATTTTTATTCTCCAAAACACCGCCGTCAAATTAAAATCTAATGCATCCGGAAAGATGACATTCATGCATAAACAAACATCCAAAACTTTACGCCACCTTTCATAAACCAAAATTAAATATGGAGGGAAAAAAAATCTCCAGGCAGCAAAGCAACAAAACAGCAAAACTTCAAACACAACGAAACGGCCCATTCCGTACATCTGCCGGGAAATTTAAGCCAATTTCGTTGCAAAATTGAAGAGAGAGCCCTTTTCTACCAAACAGGATCACAAGACCAAATAAAAACTTGGAAATATATACCCCAGAAAACATTTCATTTCGTTTCTGTGACGCGTACAAAAGCTTACTTCTAATTGAATCTCTGAGAACGCCATGTGCCGTGTAGTACGTTCATCTTTGCCTTGGAATATAGCAGAATTTTAATTACGCTACTATTTCATGGATATTAAACGTATAATAAACTAATATTTATTACCTGGTTTTCTAAAAGAACAAGTGTTTTTTCCCCACCCTGCTTGGGTTTGAACTGTTCGGATTGTTAACCTCACAGCAGAACCTCAAACGCGTTGGTTGGTAGACATATATTTTCAGGCTTGTGTGCTTGGTCGCAAGGACCCGCTTATAAACCATCGTCAAGTAGGACAACACAAGACACACACATACACAAATGACAGATGCTGCCATCTGTCACCACCTCTACAATTAGACATGTCCCTGAAGGGGAGGGAAAATTTCTCCAGGGACCTGTACCCATGGGAAACTGCGCAGTCACCGCCCACAGGACTTTCGGACCCAACAGATTTAACGAGCACGTACTCCGCATATACTCGACAAACACAAACATCCATGCCTCAACGGGATTCGAACCCGGACCCAGCAGCTCAAAAGGCCAATGTCCTAACCACTAGGCCGCCAGATCGTCTCAAACGCGTTATGTTGAGAAAAGCGAAGCTCTCCCCGTTTCCTGGAAAACCAAACGAAGGTTTGGGGAAAGAAAGTCTTTTCGAGGCTCGCATAGTAAATAGACAAGGTATAGTTACAGGTTTTGCATGAAGGCCACCACTGTCGAGACGTTGGAACAGCTATGATTTTAACGGCAGGTCTCGGTCTAGTGATTTGCATTCCGTTGCTAAATGAAGAGTACACGGGAAGAACCGATTGATTTCTTTAGAGTCTTTCCGTAATTGTCTCTCGGACATTGGCCACCGGAAACCGGTTTTTCTTATGGTTCTTAATTTGCGGTACAAACGTGTGACTCGTTCCACTCAACTCTGGCAAGAATTAGGGTTGCCGCGAAAGATAAACAAAGCGAGTAACTGGCTTCTTTACACCAGTTTAGGCTATTTCTCGCTATCATCCCCAAAGAGGCTATTAAGGAAAGCCTTGTACGAAATCAATCGGTTCTTCCCGTGTACTCTTCAAATGTGGTAAACATTCCACTTCATATTTCATACAGCACTTGATAGGCATGAAAACCCTTCGTTAAACTTTCAAGCTCACCAAATGCCAGCAATGTACAGATCGGTCTTTATATCATAGATATACTGGAAAGTTCATCAACATTTGGTAAATACATTTATTTGAATTGACTAACTTGGTGCGTGGTGGATATTTGGAGTCCTCTTCGGTTAGGTAAGGTTTGAATATCGTCGCACTAGAGCTGCACGAGGGCTATTGGCGACGGGCGTCGTATTTTAGAACCACAGTCAAGTGACGAGCCGGCTGTCCTCTTCGGCCTACCTGTCCCGAAAAATATTACTGTAGATAAGAAGTATTGGTTTGTACAGTTGTATAGGCATTGGTTTGTGTGTGTGCTTCGTAGGAAGTATTCAATATAAGAAATAAAGAATTGCCTAAGAAAGTATTCAGGCTAGGACCTGAATTGAAATTTACTATTACTTAACCAGAATAGCATAAATCTGCTCCCCCGGAAGTACCAGAACATGCCATCCCCATCTTTTCCCGTCTCAGCTCGCCCGAAAAGCAAAAAAGCCAGGCCTCGGCTAATCGGATTCCAGTTGACAAAACGCCACTGTAATCAAATTACCGTCCGAACCCGGGCGTCACTTCTTGTTGAAGGAATCGGTTTCCCACCAGCGAAGAAGATCTCGTGGTGCAGAAATGGTTTTTATTACTATTTTCGCCACCATTCTCGGAATAATTCCTCTTTTGGATAATGATAGGTCCGGAATGCTGACAGAGGTAAATCGCAGCAACGGCTTGGGAAAGCTGTAAAAGAAGAGCTCGGTTCCAATAATTTTTTCGATGAACAAAAAGAGAATGTTAGCACATTTCTGGCAACGTTTATCAATAAGTAGAAGTTGTAACCATAGTTGGAGAGCCGCCCCGTGGCGCAATCGTTAGGACGCTAGCATTTGGTGCGGCTGGGGTCGGGTACGAATCCCGGTCAGGCATGGATGTTTGTGACTGTCAATAAATGTTGTTATGTGTTATTCATTTCTTTGTGACTATAAAAATTCTTTTTGTGTTTGTCCCACTTGACGAAAGCTTATAAGCGATTCTCTGAACAAGCACACAAGCTGGAATATATATGTACCTACCATTTCATACCATACCATATTAGAGTTGAAGACAGAAAACTGGACAATAATCATTCTCTAAAGTCAATATTAAATCTTACATAACAAAGAACACTTTTTTGAAAAATGGATAATTTTGACTGAAAGCCAGTTTTAAACAAGCTTTCCATTTATGCTAATAAGATTTATACATTCAAAACAATTTTTTGATGGGTCCTTATAATATTTTAACCTTAAAGTATTGAATTGTTTTGGTAGCCACTAAGGAGCCTAAAATTATTGAATTATTGTCTTTTGTGGCCACAGTAAATATCTTTTATATCGAAAATTTTTAGGGGCTTCTGAAAAGCCTGAAAATTATTAAATAGCCTTAGTGATCACTAAAAAAGCTCTTAAACTTTTAAATAGACGACGTAGCAATTGAAAAGCTATAAAGCATTCAATTGTCTTGATGAACACTGAAAAGTTCTTTATCATTTTAATGTGTGATTGATCACCAAAAATACTTATACTAATTATTAAACAGTTAAGAAAACCTATTATTTTTATAATTTAAATTTCCATAGTCCTCTATTATAAATCGCGTGTATAGTACCATTTCATTTAAAATATGTCAATTAAAACTTTATCAACCGTGGACATCTTGAATGGGAGACTTGAATGGGACGACTTTGATTTATCACTGACTCCTGAAATCGTTTATTAAATAAATGCTGGAAATGAGACAGGTTTAATGATATGTACTTAAACGTAGTTTATGTAATGAAAAAAACTAATTTGAATTTATTTTATGCCATTATATATCAGCAGAGGGCATCGTATCTTCAGTTGACATAAACTTCAAGTAGTTTAACTTCAGTCGCTCAGGTCATTTAATTAGAATAAAAATATTATGAGTTTTTAGATTTCCCAGCCTTTTGTTAATTTCATTAGGCCTCGAAATAAAAATGTTATGGTTGGTTTGGATCTAATAGCTCAGCTTACATTAAATAAATGTTTTGGAAAACTAGTTTGCAAAGCAGTAATCGTGAAATGATGAGATGTACTAAGTGCATTTCGCTGAAGAATTAAATATTTAGGAAAGGTATTTCAGTTTTTTCTTTAATAATTAACCAAGAAAGTAATTACGTTTCACCCTTGCGTCATTTAATTTTCAGGCTTCTTCATTTCAATTAGTTATGGTATAAAGTAAGTGGTGAATCGCCTTTCTTAATTGGATTTTATGATTAATTTTCTTACATACAAGATTCAGCACAAGCATTTTTTGAGTAACCAAGATTGGTATGCGGTATTTTAATGCCGTTAAAGCAAGGGAGCGTGCATAACGATATTTAATTAGTTTAATTGGAATTTTTAATCGAATTATTGAACAGATTAATATGCGTCTTTTGTTTGAAATAAAGACAATAAATAATTAATTTCATTCAAATAATCACATTTGTCAGTAAGAAGACAAAAATCGTTCGACATTGATAAATAATTTATTAATTATTGAGTTATAACTATTCTTGTTATACCTATAATGTAATAACTATTGATATCAAATGTATTTCAAACTATTTTACTTAGAATTAAAGTCTGCAATATCATATAATAGCCGTCAACCTTGTATTATAAGCTATTTTAAAAATACATCTTTATTTTCAAAACCAAATGAAGGAAAAATTCCAAGAATTTTTTCGTCAAATCAATCGAAGGTAACATCGTTACAATTATGAAATGCAATCAATTGATATCACCTGTACTGCTGAAAAAGCAATATATTTTTGTTATTTTAGTTACTATCCCTGAAAACTGAATTCAGATCAGGTCACGAAAAAAAGCTTTTAAGTAGTGAACAATGACAATCTAAAGGCTACACATGGTCAGAAATAGTTGCGATTGGGTCATTAAAATTCAATGGATGTCCGCTGCGGCAAATGTTAATAAGTTCTTTTCAGGCAGAGTAATATTTAAGCAGCAAGATAAAAGATCTGTGGCATAAATTGTCTCGATCTTGTTAACACAATGATGTATTAAGCGTTTCAAGGACGGTATTGAGTCACGCATATGTGTTTTCTGGTAAAAAATTCATAAACTGTTTTTTTTTTGTTCTGGTCTTGTGTTAAAAAAATACATAAAATAGGTTGATTACTTGGATAATGGCAAAGAATTTACAATTAAAAGTAATCTGGTTAATATTTTTTATAAAAATCGTAATTTTTAGAAAAGGGGAATTGGGGAGGTAGCTAGGTCTCCAAGCCGAAAGCCGAATTACTCCGGCTATATTGAATATTTTTACAAACAGTTTTTATGCGACAAATGTAACTGGGCTTACAGAGTTGTATAATTTCAGTTTTAGAAATTGGTTAGAAGAATTTGTGGATTTTTTTTTTAAATTTAAAATAAAGTATACGGACCAATTTTAAAAATTGGTATTACAGAGCTGGCGCTCTGTAAGCATCTGCATTTATCATCTAAAAGAAAACGTTTGTAAAAATATTCTACATTGACGGAGTAATGGTCTGGTATGGTAGGTACATATATATTCCAGCTTGTGTGCTTGTTCAGAGAACCGCGTATAAGCTTTCGTCAAGTGGGACAGACACAGAAAGAGTTTTTACAAGCACAAGAGACACACAGAGAAGGGACAACACAAACACATAGACAAACAACAACATTTATTGACGGTCACTAACATCCATGCCTGACCGGGATTCGAACCCGACCCAGCAGCTCCATAGGTTAGCGTCCTAACGATTGCGCCACCGGGGCGGCTTGACGGAGTAATTTGATTTCGAAATTATATTTTCCTTTAAAGATTTGTGTAGTGTGTTCCTTTAAAGATTTTTATAGTACAGTAAAGATTTTTGTAGGTCACAATAATAAAAAGTTTTAAAAATCCACGACAAAATAAAGTTAAATAACAAAGTAAAAATAGTAAAATTTTTTAGTTTTCTCTAATATATTTCCTTTGTAATAAAATTTGTAATAAAAGATGAGGTGCGATTACTTTTTAACAAACGTGATCCAAACTGCATAAAAATTATTCAGCATAAAATATCTTGACGCTTTAATACATGTATTTTTAATAAATGTTTCTTCTTTTTATCTTTAAAATTTCTAGAAAATAGTACAATTTGATTATTACTATAATAATTAGATATTCATTTATAAAGAAAACGTAAAAATAACTTAATCAAAAAACTAATTTAATTGATCAAATATGATTTCCCTCTCTGCTAATTATATAATTTATATAAAAGTAAAAAAAAAATATTCCATTTACTTTCTTTCATTGGAGAATTTCTTATCAATTTATTACTCAAAATATATGAAGTAACATCAAAATGCCGTTACCAAAATAAAAATAAGCTGATCCAATTGCAGATTACATTAACAAAAAACGATAATGAAACTAGCTTTTACTAATCTATACACCTAGTTATGTATTCACAGAAAAAAATCTCAAATTAAGCACATAATCAACTCCCGGCTAATTGCTGCAATTTATTTACCTGGATTTCTTTCACCGGATAAGTACCAAAAGCGAGAGTTGGAAATCTTTAATTACTAAAAATAAATGGAAGAGTTCTTTAATGGAGTTTATTCCCATATGAGCATTCATTTTTGCTAAATTCGAACAAATTCGACGCTTTTTGGCCTCAAAAGAGTGGGCTTGCGAAGTATGGAGTCACTTTTCACGCTTACCACTTAATTGCGGTTAATTCCTAGTTGCGCTTGGCGATTTTGGCGTCTTTTTTAAAATGCCTGACAAATTGTTTTTGTGTTATCATTAACTATACTTGTTAAGATTTTTTTTTTGTAATTATTAACCATATTTATTTCTCGTAAGATTGTAATGAGACTTTTTCTCACTATGTTCTAACAATTTGCTTTTCATATTTTAGGCCACCAAAGACGCATAAAATGATTAATATTAGATAGTAAGAAAACGTGACCAATACCAGTAGGTACCGGAAGGCAACTATTAATGGATTCTTTTCCAAATTTTTTCCCAGTTGTGGCTCTTTTTAAATATTCATCAGCGCTCATTTAAACATTTATAGATTTATTTTAGCAATATATATTTAAACGCAGCGACAAATGACTTTTTTTTTTTTTTGCTTTTTGTCATACGCTTGGTCATCTTGCAACCAGACTAGTCACACTTTCTGAGATCCTTTAGCACTCGAATCAGTCCATCCAGTTGGTTCACTTATTAGTTGTGAAAACAATTTTGGCACCAAATTTTAATTAAAGAAACAGTTAGTATAAAATTGAAATAGATGGCTTGAATCGAAAACAATCATTGAGGTTTTACACAACAATTGGTATCTCTATTTAAATTTAAGTATCTAAAGACATATCTAGTTCTATTTAAAGATTACATTTTAAGGATAATTTCAACAAAGTCGTAGGGAATTCTATGAAAATCGGCTTGAAAGTTAATGGAATGCTATTTGTTTATTATTCTTAATATATGAGAGCGGTTAAAATAGTGCCGATTATTCACACACGTTATTAATTCGACATACAGATTCAAGCATCATAAGGAATTCGAATAAATAAGCTTTGAAGTAGACAGTATTCTCAGATTTTTGTTAAGCTTTGAGTATCATAAGACATTAATGGAAAAATTTTCTGTCGAAATATTTACTTGGTAACATTATATTCGAATTTAATCAGATTAAAATGTATGCGGGATGCTACATTTAGATTATTTTGCACACGTTCACAGCTTCTAAGTGACATTTTGGGTCCAAAAGAGACTGAATACGATACTGTCTATTTGAATCCGAAATAATCCTTTAAAAGGGATGTTCAGTCGTTGGTCAATCCCATAAAGCTAAAACTTTAGATTTGAAATCTCAATAAGAAAGTCATAGAAAGTATTGCTTTACATGTAAGCAATTTTTTGCCAGGTATGAGAGTCATAAAAGTAAAATATAACTAAATTGAAAGGAAAATATCATTCGGTAGTTTAATAATCAATCGATGAAATGTACAAATATTGTAGCCTTTTCAGTAAAATTTGAGGGTAAGTAAAACTAAAAAAAAAGTATTTAAAAAATAACCAAATTATATTTTCTCTTCAAATTCGTATTATTATTATGCTGTTATGACAATTTTAATAATTGACAAACTTTAAGAACTATTCGATTGCTCAATTATTCCATTGTTTTCGGTCAAATAAAATGTGACTGAAGAACGCCCTTGCAAAAGCCTTGCAATCCTTTTGAGTCATTTAAAGAACATTTTATAAACAGTCACTTAAAGCATTCTTTGGTTAGATATATAAGATTCTACCACAAGAAGTAGCCATTATCTAAAAAAGAATTTTAAAAAGTGACATTTGAAACTAGTATAACTAGTAAAAACATAAAATGGATTTCTTCATAATCTATTGTATCTATGCACTTGTTATATTAATAGCTAAAAACTAGTTTTAAACTAAATTTAATATAATTACGAAATAGTTTTATTAAAAAGTATTGTGACCACTTATTAGTACCCACTCAAGAAAAAAAGTTAACTGACTAATCGGAAAGGTATGCTTTTTAAAATGTAATTTTATTGCGAAGAAAAAACAACTTCACACAGACGATTTTCTTGAAGATCAAACCGATAAACAATGAATTCAACACCACTCACCTCTACAACGCACCCTCACAGTCAACAACTCATTTTCTAATTTTAATTCTATTCATAATCCTCCCCCCTCCTTCACATTTCTTTTAAAACACAATCCAGTTCCCCTGAGCACCCAACAACATCGAAAGGGCACGGTGATACTAACTCGGATAAGAGAGCTCCTTATCATAAAATACTTTCTTAAATAGACTGCTTCGCGAAAGGCTGTCATTTGTCATAGCGCTGGGAAGTAACAAAAACAAAAAAATAAAGCCGGTATTATGGGTATGTCTGTCTGTCCGAAGACTTATCTGGTCGGTCGGCTATTTATTATGGGGTTCGCATTGAAGCGAAAGGAACTACCCCTATAAAGAGAAATACAATTAACAATTTTATGACGACTTCGTGATAACCATCAACACCTTCACTTTAGAAAAGTAACGAAAAATTCTATAATTGATATTTTGGTGTAACTTAATTTGTTTCACGTAAGTTATTTAAGACTATGATCTTCATATGTCTGATAGTTTATTTTTTTAGATAAACTTAAGCAGAAACTTCAATTTGCATGGCAAGATGAACTGCAGTATAGCCACAACAATGAGTTGGGGCCCGGATGGCCGAGTGGTTAGCATCACCAGAAGTCTGCGCACTATAATGGATGCGGGTTCAATTTCCTCCTTCGCCCTGGGTGTACTTCCTTTCTTTATGACAGTAAAATTCTTTCTGTGTCTTTCTTACTTGACGAAGGCTTATAAGCGGGTCACTGATCAAGCACGAAGCCGGAATATATATGTACCTACCCCTGCTATGAGCTGGACAATTTTTGCTCTTAAATAATCAGTCTTTTACTATACTTTCTCAGAGGCAAGAGTTTCAGTGCTTGCAAAAATGGCTCAAGTTATTAGTCTAGATACTGCAGTTTACCTGCCTAAGGCAAATCATCACCCCCATGCGTCATAATGTTTTTCTAAGTAGCCTTTTCCCACTACTTATGCCTTCATAGGCCAGAAATTGAGAACTGAGCTACAAGAAAAGTCACCAATTTTTGATTATAGGTATCAAACATAACCGATTTATGAATAAAGTTTTTTGTCGCATTGTTAAAAAAAATTATGTTTGGTTTCACCGGAATAATGAATTCTAGTAGGTGTAACGGCTGGTGTGGTGATTTTCGTTATACTGATATTTCGTTATACGGTTGTACAATGTTTCATGTTTCGGAAACAAAAACAAAAGAAATGGCTCAACTTAATTCCGGAAATATGGTAAAACATGTCACCACACCCATTGCAGCTACTAGAAACCATATTTTTGATGAAGCCAAATGCCCAATTTTTAACAGTGCATGATGTCAATTTTTTTGTGTGGTACAGAAAACGTTTGCCAGAATGGCAGTGATTGAATTCACCTATCTTCCTCTGTTTAAAAGTTATTTGGGGTGAGTTCTTAATGTGGACTCCGTTACCGAGTGGCATTAGAAACAACAACACAAACATTGCAGCACCGTGAAGTAAAAAAGCAGCTATTATAGGGAAGCATATTTTTGGTGAAAACAAGCCAGAAATTTGCAACAGTGTAGCACAAGATTTACCAAAATAAGGTTTTTGTTGTTGGGTACCTTTCGAATTAACGCCAATCTCTTTATTATGCGATCTCGAAGGATAGGCGTTCGTCGTTTGGTGAGCGCCGCATTCAGTGGAAATGACACGAAGATTAGTTTTGAAGAAGAAAGGTGATTTCGTTCCGGTTATTGTAATTATTTTTCTTAGAAGGAGGTGTGTTAGTTAGTTGTTATGGTTAGGGTCATTGCTGTTTTGTTATAATTCTGAAAATGAAGGCTGAAAACTGTCACTTAGACTCCCTTTAACCCATTGAAACAACTCCATAAGAAAATTTTACAAATTGCCTTGTCTTGCAATTACCCCATTTAAGTATGTTCATAGATTTACATCAATATTATTTTCTTAGGGACCATGAAAACCAATAAAAAGATAAAATGTGTTTACTAAGATTTTAGTATTTAAGTAGTAAAACAGCCTTACTATCAGTAATTGGTTTGGGCTTTGAGAGTCAGTGGCAGAAAAGCGAACAGGTTGATATTCAGGGGGGAGATCCCTGTTAAATGTCCAAATAATTTGTCCGTCTGGTGCCGATTCTTTTTTTTTTTTTAACATATTGAATTATTAAGTATAAAAACACACTATAAACCTTCAACTTACGCCATCACAATTATTCTGACTATAAATTCCATTTTATTATTATGGATGATGTCTAAATAAGTTATTTTTAAATTAAAAGTAAAATTCAAAAACTTAATGAGTATTTGCCTTTAAATAAAAATGAAATGAACAACACTTTTTCGTGTCACGGTAACATAATTTTAAAGTAGGTGTCATTGTGAAAACAGTTGAGGAAATAAGTAGTTTCTTTGGAAATTTTTAAATAAAATTAGAATTATTGACAGAAAAATATTACAACTTAAGTTATGAATCTATAAATATTCCATCTTCGAAAATATATTTAAATAACTTAAAAACACAGGCACAAAAATATCCATATACCAATTAATCACCATTCATAATATGAGTATAAACAAAACAACTGTAGACAAGACTTACAACACATTTCCAAGTCCAATCTAAATTCAAATTTCAAGCTCGATTTAATTAAAATGCCCAATAGACATCCCAAATATTTAGATAAACTGACCTCGCAATAAACCACAGCAACTACAACGATGATCGGAATCCGTAATAATTAAGAGACTGAACCCCAATATACTTCGATGGAACATTTTCGTCGGAAATTTTCTGCGATTTAATTATAAATCAATCGAAGCGTCATAATAGTTAGCAGGACTAATATTCGGACAAATTCGGGGAATTCCGAAATCCCTCAGGATAGCACACAGCATTAATTTAACCGTGGATTATGTTAGAAATCCTGAATTTGTAAGTATTCCCCTGTTGTATGATTACGGTAGAAATTTATTTCGCATTGTTTATTTGAAGCTCTGTGTGATTTAGGTTAACGGACATTAATGTGAATTGTATTTCCATATAGTGTCTCTTTGTTGACTAGTTTAATTATTTTTTAAACATTTCTTACAGAAAGTTAATTTTAAGCCCTAATATCCATTTTCTAGCATTATTATATTTTATAATTAAATAATCAATGCTAAAAATAAGAGTTTGACTGCTAATTATTGCATTTGAGTACTTTAAATTGTTGGTGTACTAATTGCCATTGTATTGCCATTGAGCACTATGAGTTTGAGTTCTAACTATTAAAATTGAGTACTAAGAGTTTAGGTACTAACTGTTGCAGCGATTGATGGACTTGTTGGATGAAGGTGTCAAATGACAATTCATTTAATTCTGAAACAGGTACGTGATACATTCATTTAACATGGCAGTTAGGAAGAAATTTCTAAAATTAAAAATTGTTTTTGACGCATACATCCACTGGTCTCAAAAATGTATATTTATGTAACGCAACTTAGTAATATTTATTACTTTTATTTATGGTCATTACGCAATAACTCAAAAAATAATACAGTAGGGTCAAGTGGGGTAAGTGTGATTGGGGGTAGGAATGGAATGGAATGTAAATGCGCCCTCTAGAAGGGAGAGTGTAGGCTTTATAGCCCATTACTCAGCTCGCCAGAAGGGACAGTCACAGGAGACACACAAAGAAAGGACGACACAAACACATAGACAAATAACAACATTTATTGACAAATACAAATATCCATGCCTGACCGGGATTCGAACCCGACCTCAGCAGCTCCAAAGGCCAGCACGCTAACCGTTCAGCCACCGAGGCGGCGTGATTGGGGGTAAGTGTGATAAACAGCTCTTGTAACTTTGGAAATCATTCTAAAAATCTGAAAGTTTGCAATATATAACATTATACCACTTATAATTAAACTAAAAAGAAATATTGACCTTATTTTTTGTTTAAAGAAAGTTTTGAGCTTTTGAATTTAAGTGCAACTGTCTTCTTTTTATGTGGGTCTTTCTATGTGGGGTAAGTGTGATAAAACAGCAATGGATTTTTAAATGCAAATTTTGTACACTTAAAATTGGAATTCAAACATATAATTTTTTTTCGACATATGTATGTTTCTTATAATAATTCACTACCAATTTTAGGATTTGGAATTTACTTGAAGCAGAGAACGAATTTTCTTAATGAAAAATGCAGAAACCCTATCACACTTACCCCACTTCACCCTACAAATTAATCTAAATATACAGGTAAAATCCCCAAATATGCAGTTCCATAACTAAAGAAGAAAAAAATAACCATACAATGAAAATTGTGCAATTAAAATGAAATCCTAAGCCTATTTACTTTATATTCGGCGTATTTACATACTTTTAAACATCAGTAAATATTATCGAGTTCAAATCATTCGCTTGCAATTTCAAATAACATCGCTTGTGATTAAAACAATACAAATTAAAAGTATCGCTTATCATTGTAAAATACACTTAGGTTCTGATACATTTGCAGAAACAAAATAAACAAAGCCCAGGTGTATATTGGAAATTCATCCCTTTCATCTATTGTTATCCCTGATAACAAAACACTGAAGAAATTTCGCTGTATTGTCTAACACACACTTTCTTTGACTAGGTACTCATGCTTGCATACTCGAGAAATTTCGCTAGTGCATCTTTCTAAAGGGTGGGGATTACGTTGTTTATTGATAATAGTTGTCGTGCTTTGTTGTTATTTTTTAATTTATGTAATTTAACATTTTAATCTTAATAAAATACTTACATAAGAATTAGTTTTACATTTTAATGAATTTGATTAATCAAAGAAAGCGGAAATTTGTTGGTATTGTTTAAATTGTACCAAATTAAATTTATTCTAAATTAGATTTCAATTTCTTCAACTAAATTATTCTTCGACATATATTTTAAATAAAAAACTCTAAAACGCTTTAAAACATAAATGTACGTCATTTTATTTTACAAACTGCCGTGCATAAATGCTGTCTTAACTTGCAATTTAAAATAATTTTTTTATCCGTAGCGCATTTGATTAATGGGGAAATCGTGTGTTAAACACAAGTCGTAGAAAAAATTAATGCAACAACGTTTAAACAAGGGACTAGAAGGACTACAAACTAGCTTTTGAAACGCAGGCAGAATCACGGCAGCTTTGGCGAAATAGAGACCCGCATTCATCAAGAGCATATCATGGTCCTGGCGAATCGTTATTGTTCTAGAAGGCACTAAATTATCTGAAGTGATGAAAGGACGCTTTCGCCAACTGGCCAGAACTACGAAGTACCATAGTTCGTTTGTTCGCACTGTACAATTCAAAATGGAGTCATTCCATCCCTTGTAAGGGCAACCCTATGAGTAAATACATAGCTCTTGCAGAATTTAGCTTAGTTGTATTGCTTTAAGTTAAACGCTAAAATAAAATACATCCCCCAGGGGTTTTTTTTGCGAAAAAAGCCCCTTAGAAGAATTATTTTTGAAAAAATATGAAGAGGAATCAACATTTTCCCTCATAGTTTTTAACACGTTGACTGCCAGAATATGTATAAATGTATTTTGTCTGAGTGGCCACATTTCCCCCAAACAAATGTGAAGTATTCTAAAAAGAGTTACTGTTAATTCGCGAAACCTCTTGGACACAAAAAGGCGTAAGTTAAAAGCAACTTGTATATCAATCAACAAAAATGTTGTCATTTGGCTGTATACACTTTAATCCACTTTAAATGACATTGAAATATTGTTGAAATTCGACAAGTTTAACAAATTATCATCTATTCGAAGCTGTATCGATGTTTTAAAATGAAAAAGTTAACTATTTAACCCTCTAATATATACTGTTACCGTTTGGTAACAAGTAACGTAATCCACTTTATTCTATTAAATTAGAGCTCCTCCAAGACTAATCTCTGCTTTTTTCATCTATTACATTTCATTTTAAAGTTTTAGTTACTAATAATCCTCATAGATGACAGTAGTAAAAGTGTATTCAAAATTAAAGAGTGAGGTTATTAACTTTCGTAAAATTACGTTTTTGGCAGTATTCAAAGAATAATAATATTAGTACTAAATACTAATAAATTGTTTTGAAAAATTAATCATAGTTAAAAAGGGTTATTTTAAAATATTTTTAGTAGTTTTCTAGTCATTATTATCAAAATTGGAATTTTGCAGTTGGTTTTTGTCCTTTAGAATTTTTTTAAAAAATTGAAATTATTTAAATTCTAAGGCAGTTAAATTTTTTTTAGTATTGGTCCCATAATGTGTGAGTATTAAAGATACATATATATTTTTTGGGATGAAAATAAACATTCATGTATTAGAGGATTAAGGAAAAAAAAGGTTTTATGTGTCAAATGTGTCAATCAAAAGGATACAATTTCCCAAAAATTAGTGCCTTGAACTTAAAGCCAAGTCTACAGTCATTCTAATGTTTTTAAACTTTTATATAATTAAATTGAAGAGAAAAGAGATTTTTTTTCAATATTTTCCCAGCAATAGTATGGCTATGAAGTATCAAAATAAGAACTAGCAATAATAGTTCTTTCTTTTCTATACTTCTCCACAAGTACGGAGAGAGTCAACAGAAAAACAAAAAACCGGCAACACATACACACAGAAGCGGCACAGTATCCAAACAGAAAATTAAAGCAAAGCCCTCTTCTTTCCACCCACTTTCTGGAGACAACAAAAAGAATATCAAAATAATCTTTCATTTCTTTGGTACAGAGCCCGACGCTGCCAGAGACAAAGGAATTGCATCGCTGTCTTGTGTGTGAAAGTGAATCATCTGGAAAATTTTAGTTTTTAGGAAAATCATTAGAAAACTAAGCAGATAGTTCTAGCAGATAGTTGTTAAGCAGATAGTTCTGCTCCGTGCACAAAAATAGACAAGAACAATTGCTGAAAACATTTTAACAGCAACACAATATTGTTTAAAGATTCTGGAATTGCTTGTCGACGAACATTTATATCCTTAATTAATTTACTTTAAATCTGTATTGCAAATCTGTTCAATGTATAAAATTGTACTGATAACGAAAGAGTTATTTTGCTATTGTGAAATATCCAGTACAAAATTAATCGAGATATAATAATTTTATTTCGTTATTGTTCAACAACAACATATTTCTGTTCGAAGTACATAACTGTACAGAAAAAAATTTAAAATAATTTTATTAAGTTATTGTGAAACACAACACGAAATTAATAAAAATATAATACTTTTATTTCGTTATGTGGTCATAACTGTACAGAGAACCAAAACAAACTCATACGTTGAAGCATTTCAGTACGAAATTTATAGAAATATAACGTTTCTATTTCGTTATTTTTAAACGACCTATTTCTGTTTGATACAAAACTGTACAGAAACACAAAAATTTTACTTCGTTTTCATTAAACAGCTAATTCCTTTCGTTGTATAATAATGGCAAAGAATAAAAAAATTCCTATTTCGCCATTCTTAAACAGTTAATTCTGTTCAATGAACAAAACGGTAACCAGATAGTTCTGCTCCGTGCACAAAATATACACGAACAATTGCTGAACATATTTTAACAACAACGCAATATTGTTTAAAGATTCTGGAATTGCCTGTAGGCGAACATTTGTATCCTCAATAAATTTACTTTAAATTGAAAGATTTGATAAATTACAATCTCAAAGTAAATAAATAATAATGATTATACAAGCGATACTATGTTCGTTGCTAAGCTACGCATTGAATTGTTGCATCAAGTCATGCATTGTTAAAGATTTATTCAGCAACCTTTTAATTGCAGACTGACAGTACTCAATCAAACCCACCTAGAATAGAAGGCCGAAGAAGAAGGCAAAGAAGCACAGCGTCACACTAGTAACCATAAAATTGTCAATATTGAATTGTAACGACTAAAGTAAGATGACAATCCGCATCTTGATTCATTATTTTTTAAAAAGTATTCAAATCAAGATCTATCTAGTCATGGTCATTGGTCAAAAAAAACACCAGAGAATCCAAAAATGACGTCAAGCATTTAGCATCAAATCTAGATGGTATTGACTCAACCCACTATTTTACGCACTGTGGGACAGTATAACAAAGCAAAACAATGCTGGATCTCGATGGAAGGATGAAACAAAAAGAGGGATGATATAAAACAGAAAAAACAGGAGCAAAACTGGAGAAAAAAAGGAGCGAAACTGGATCTGGATCAATAGTAAGTGCGTCTACAGCATGCCTTGGCTCCCGTTTTTTTTGCATTGTTGTTAATTTATTTTATAGTTCTTCAGTTCTGCTATTTGGGTCAGTGTATTATTGAAAGGAGATGTTTTATATGGGGAGAAAAGGGTCAGATGGAAATTGGTGCTAAGTTTATATATTTATGCTGTAGATAGGGAATTTCAAGAGTTTAACTTATTTGGGTATTCGTATTTTAGTAGATAAAGAAACTTTTTGCAGGTTTGTGACTAATTTTGTTCCAAAACAGTTATTCCAACATGTACTTTTTTATCTGCTTTAATCTTTAAGTGTTTCAGAACAAAAAAGCGATTTAAAAAAAAAAATGCTGAATTTAATTATAGCTAGAGCTACGCGTGTACTATCGAAGATTTGGATTTAAGTTGTTTTTTTCCCTCTTATACAATCATATGTAGTGCGTTATAAAATTCTTTTAATTTAAAATTTATAAATATATACTTTACTCTAACAATATTTAATACCCAATGATAAGATGTAATCCCATTTTGCTGCTATCTTTTAAAACCAGGAAAGCACTTTAAAAATGAAGTTAGGATAAAATGTTAAGAGAATAATGAAAAGGTGTTTCACAAGGGATACCTGCACAACAAGTTTTGCAAACACCATGTGATTTAAAAATATTAGTTACCATAATATTACTTACTTTTACATGACAATCATCATTTAGGTTCAACATAGAAAAACATCTTATAAATTTAATAAACAATTATTATTTGTACAGATTCTGTTACGAACAGCTCTTATACTCAGAGTTTAGTCATTACAACAAAAATCATTCTCTATAAATCAATATATTAAAACTCACTATTTAAAACACACACACAAATGAGGCACACTCAAAGTATCAAATTGCAAGAACAGTGCACCAATTAAATCACACAATTACTTTAATCTATAATTTTTCTGAACATGATCCAGAATTATAGGGAACAATCTCTCCCCTCCCCTCTGAAACCGAATTCCGGGGTAGGGAATGTATTCTCATAAAAATGAGATACTAAGCAGACATTGATTCTACAAGCTGAACTGTACTCGACTTATGACATTTTTTGTATGGTTTATTAAATCCAGGGATGCCAAGCTTGGCGAAACATCGTAGTAGTTGTGATCACTAAAAAACTTTTCTTAAACTTTTCGATTAAAAAAAGCCGAGTTAAACTAAAAAACTAAACTCCCCGATCGCAACAAGCCAACCAGCCCTTTAGGGCCTGCGGCCTTATTTCAGCTTTCGTGACAAGGGCATGGGGTGTAGGCACATGTCCGGTTAGGTGGTCAGGGTGGTCAGGAACCCCAAGTGTTTTTAGTTCCCAAGCGTGTTGTGTAACCATTTTATCGAAACACTCAGGGGGGAGGATGAAAGGATGGGTCAACCTCGTCCAGTCCGGGATTCGATCCCCAGACCTGTGGCGTGGCAATGCGAAGCACTACCACTGAGCCACTGGGCCTCCATTTTTATACATTATTATTCTTATTTTCAGAGTTTCATAAACAGTTGGTTTGTTTCTGGTAAAGTATTTCTTTTCCTTCTTTCTTTACAGCCCTTTCTACGATTTCGCGATTGGTGCTCTGTACTCACTTGACATTGATTCTCCAATGTTGAGGCTCCGGAAAGAATTTATTTCTATTCAGCATTTCTGTTGGCTCTCAAGACCAGAAACATTCTCATTACATTTTACGGAGGTGAATAATTGTATATTATTAGTTTTATCGTATAAGTGCTATGCATTATGTACTTTATTTAATGGCACCGACAAATTCTTTTAAAGAAACCTCTGCCTTGTGAGTAAAAAAAAAACTCGGCAATTAATAAAATCTACCCTTTTATTTTCATGTGTTTTCCAGCAATTGCAATGACTAGTGTTTCATTGGCATCTGTATTTTCTAATATTAAATGTTGAATTTAGAAAATAATAATTACTATTTTGTTGCTATTAATTTCAGTTACGAAACAGCAAAGAACCCTACTTGCTGCCCGGCGTATTTACCTACTTCAATTGCAGGCCACATTGACAATTCCAATTTAGGGAGGGGGGGGGGGGAGGAGACGGAAAAGTTAAGAAATTACTAGTTATAGCATTTACAACAGAACGACAAGCTTCATTTCTGAAACAACGATATATGGTCGACTACCAGTGAATGACGTTTCAGACGTTCACGAAAACTTAATTCGAACACCAGATATATGACCAGGAACAACCAACAGTGTCAGTATTAGCTTCCTACTATACAATGGAAGTCAGCGTTACCATAATCCATATAGTGGATGATTTTTCGAATCTTATTTTTTTAGTATATTTACCAATGTCATTCACGTTCGCGTTTCCAGTTATGAACACATATCTTATTCTACAGTGAATTTTGAGTACATTAATTCAAAAACTGATGATAAAATTTGTGCTATAAAGCTTTAATACCACATACCAAACAATAGTCTTTTGGCGAAATTTTCTCAATCCCTGGCGATATTATTTCACATTCGACACCTCACGCGTTACAACCCTCGCCCCCCTGTGCACAATCACGCGTAATGCGATAGGGTAGATATAGAGTTTCGTTTTACATACTCCCCGCCTTTTTTTTAATCCATTCTAGGCGACAATTATTATATATAATGCGCCAATCTCCACCAAAAATCTCCAGAGCTGTCAGGTGATGTGATCACGCTACCGGGTACTCCTTGTTCGGCCTAAAAGAACCAGGTGCTGGCTATCGACTTTTGGGATCTTATTGAGTGATAATGTTGGATTTTTGGTGGTTTTTTTTGGTAGTTTGTGATGGTAAAAAGACTTCGTTAGATGATTTTTTTAGGGTTTTGGAATTTTTTTAATGATGATGGCAACGTCTGTTGTGTCGTTTCAAGGGAATTTTAAAAATTCTAGAATTGGTTGAGAATTTATCAAAACATAAAAGTTGATAAAGAAAAACTTTCAACACTAGAAATTCTCGGGCAATTCTAGATCCACTAATTCTGAAACGTAACACAGTAAAATTTTATTTAAAGCATATGAAAACTTCTTGAAAGCACAAAAATTTATAATATTTTTCTGAACACAATTTACAATAATAAAAAAAATAGCCTAACTGCGTTTGACCTAAAACAGAAATATTAAGCGAATTAATTTGCCGTTAGTAAGTGCATAAAATTAAGCCTTAATATACGCTGGTTCCTGCTGGAAAGACAAAAAATATATATTTATAGTTACTTGGAGAGATTATGACATCTTTAAAAGAAGTAATTAAGCATATTATTGAATAACATCTAGTAATATAGGAAACTATCCACATTTATATTCTTAAAAAACAAACAATTGTATTTAAGAATAAAATATTTACAAAAACACTTGTTGCTTTAGTGTTTATCATAAATAAACAAAATGAACATAACATTATATTTTTAAGATCATAGTACCTCAAGATTTACGCAGGACAAACGAAAAAAAAGAAGAAATTTTTAAAAAGTTATCGATCTTAATATCTAAGAAAGAAAGAGTAGAATAACAAAAAAACTTAAAACTTCTTGTTAAATTTGTTGAATTTATCATTATCAATTAAAGTTAGTATTCGAATCTTAATATCTAGGAAAGAAAGAGTAGAATAACAAAAAAACTTAAAACTTCTGTTAAATTTGTTACGGAATTTATAATTATCAATTAAGTTGAGAATCCAAACACATAACCAAAGAAATACATCAACGAAATTTCTGCTCCGACCGCAATCAGCACAGAGTAACTCGGAGACCCTTATCAGGACTTAGCCAAGGGGATGAAAAAAAGCAACAGAAAAACTCTCGCAAACAATCAATTTTCTCGAATGTCAAAAAAATTTCAATTATCAGCCATCCATCCTTCTTTGGATAAAAGAAACGATGGGTGTGGTTTTTATCTCTTATGAGATACCGGACTCTATTTCTTCCTCAGCTTGATGAAGATAGTATACCTAGCAGGTAGAATAAGAAATATAGGAGTTGGAATACTTATAATTAAGTATAAGTAGCTTAAGTATTAATAAGTGGATTTTAAAAAATAGTACTATGCCTGATTTTAAAAAATATTATTACATAGCATGTAGAATAAGAAAAATTGGAGTTGGAATACTTATAATTAAGTATAAGTAGCTTAAGTATTAGTAAGTGGATTTTAAAAAATATTATGCCTGATTTTAAAAATATTATTACCTAGCAGGTAGAATAAGAAATATAGGAGTTAAAATACTTATAATTAAGTATAAGTAGCTTAAGTATTAATAAGTGGATTTTAAAAAAATATTATGCCTGATTTAAAAAAAATATTATTACCTAGCATGTAGAATAAGAAATATATGAGTTGTAATACTTATAATTAAGTATAAGTAGCTTAAGTATTAATAAGTGTATTTTAAAAAATATGACTGATTTTAAAAAAAAATTATTACATAGCATGTAGAATAAGAAATATTGAAGTTGGAATACTTATAATTAAGAGTATAGCTTAAGTATTAACAAGTGAATTAAAAAAAAATATCATGCCTGATTTTAAAAATATTATTACCTAGCATGTAGAATACGAAATATAGGAGTTGGAATACTTATAATTAAGTATAAGTAACTTAAGTATTAATAAGAGGATTTTAAAACATTATGTCTGATTTAAAAAAAAACATTATTACCTAGCAGGTAGGATAAGAAATATAGGAGTTGGAATACTTATAATTAAGTATAAGTAGCTTAAGTACAATAAGTGGATTTTTTAAAATATTATGCACAATTTAATTTTTTTTAAATATTATATTAAAAACATTTTTAAAAGAATTACATAACTTTCCTTAATAATAGGGGAGATGGGGCTAGTTTTCCATGTTTTCTTCCTTTTGAGTTTATATGTTTATTTTTATTTATTTTGACTAAAACAAGATGTCATTGCCATCCTCACTTGCTTATGTAACAACTAGCTTTACTAGTTTCCCAAAAAGTAATTGTACGTTTTGGCAGCAAGTGGTTAAATGCAAGCATGTTGAGCTGGAAAGCGTGCCCCATATACGGGGGTAAATTTTCCAGGACTAGCAAAAAGTGATGGGGCAAATTTTCCAACTATTTATACAAAACTTCCCCTTTTCTGTGTAAATATATTTTGGTGCTCTTTATTAGAGGTTGTTTAAGTCTTGCTAAAGATTGCAGAAGTTTAATTTTTTACCTGATAATTGGCTAAAACTCTTGGGTACAACATGACGCATTACTATTTTACAGTGTAGTTATTCATGATTTATGTAAAATATGTAGGTTTCTGGATGCTTTTATGCTACTACATCCAATCCTGATAGTATTTAAAGGACATATTGATCAGAATAGTACGAGTTCGGCCAGCTGTCTTTCCCATTACTATGTAGGATTTTTTTTTATCTTGAGCAAAACTTTTTTAAATTATGTGTTCATACATTTAGGTTTAAATTAATAATTGTTTTTTTTTTAAATTAAACTTAGTTACAAAAATTAAAGCACGTTTTCGAACGATTCATTGTTAGAAAACTTGCCCAGTAAAATTTTGGAAAACACATTCCCCGTCACCATATTTTGACTTTAATCGTACCTTGACTAGTAGAAAATTAATAGTTTTTTTTAAATATTTCAAATATATTTTTAATAATGATAAATAGATTTTATTTATTATCATATAAATATTTCATATAAATATTTGTTCCTGGTTATATGATATTGAATATTTTATAATTAAAGGATGCTGGCATCCATTCCAGCAACAATTTGATGAATTTACTATTTACT
The DNA here is from genome assembly GCA_023701765.1 of Hylyphantes graminicola. Lineage (NCBI taxonomy): Eukaryota > Metazoa > Arthropoda > Arachnida > Araneae > Linyphiidae > Hylyphantes > Hylyphantes graminicola. The sequence goes on along the minus strand of CM043117.1, from coordinate 49,546,428 downwards.
ACTACTACTCTACATATATATCCAGCTTGTGTGCTTGATCAGAGACCCGCTCATTAAGCCTTCGTCAAGTAAGACAGTCACAGAAAGAATAATAACAGTCACAAAGAAAGGAATAACACATCGACAAATAACGACATTTATTGACAAACACAAACATCCATGGCTGACCGGGATTCGAACCCGAACCCAGAAGCTCCAAAGGCTAGCTCACTAACCATTCAGCCGCATTTACTATTTACACTGTATAAAGAAGTTTTAGATGATGATACCTAGTGCCTTAACATAGTGCTTTGTTTTGATATTTCTATGAGAACATTGTTTTATTTATGTTTTGTGCGAATTTTTATGCATACAAATATAAAGAAGTACAAAAATAATATACAAGGAGTTAACCAGAATTTAAATGACATTAACACCTTGCATTTAATTAAACTTTTATTTAGTGATACAGCACGCACACACTCAAAAATATTAAAATTAATTAAAATATTTGAGTAAAACAATTCTATTATTCTTAAAGTACTCAGAGTTTGATCCTGTATTTTTCAACCCTTCTTTACAACTGTTCTTTACACTATCGTTACGATGATGTTACAATACTACAAGCCACAAAAACCATGTTCTTTTAAACAAGGAAAACAAATCCTTTACTACGATACAATCACAGCAAGCATCGTGCACTCTATGAACAACTGCTCCAATTTCCCAAAATAAAACGGAAAAAGAAAAGTTTTTAAGATTTTCCCACCGATAAATTATAAGTAAATGTTTGTATTTCTCTTCATTAATTTTCACGATTGAACTAGATCTACACTCCAATTATTTATCTCTGAACATGGTGGGGCATATCAAGATTCGCACCCATTTCTAATGTCTTCCACTTGTTTCTTTGAAGAAAAACTGTAACACTACCTGAGGAAGCGATATGGATGGTAAACTTGCTTTCTTTTTAATAGTAGTTATTATCTGTCAATGTTTGTTTTTGGGGAAGATTCATTGAACTTGTTTATTTAATTTTTTTTTAAGATGTTGTTTTTGAACTTAAGGAAAAGCTGGCTCATATTGGGATATGCTAGGACCTTCTTTGTTTGATAGGCATGTTCAGTGTTCACTATATTGTATATACCATGAAGTTTCAAATATTCTTTATAAAAGTCAACGCTTATAAACGTTTTCAATAAATATCCCAAGGGACAAGTAATCAGAAAACTAAAAAAAATCTATGATTTATAATCCAATTAATTTAATTTTCACTAGTTTAAAGCCTCATATTATACGTAAAAAGCAGCAATTTTTACTCGGTATAGGTCTTTTACACCATTACACCGATGGCTGTGATTACTGAGTACGGTATGGTATGGTACATATATATTCCAGCTTGTGTGCTTGTTCAGAGAACCACTTATAAGCTTACTGAGTACATAACGATTTACTATTAACTACTGAAGTTACATTATTTTATGGGGATAAGCAACTTAAGTTTCGAATACGCAAAAAACTGCGATTATTAAAGTTTTTAGACAGTTTTCTTAATTCTTTAGGGTTCATAATGTGAGCCCTATGAATGTTAAAAATTGTAGCTATGGGAGTATTTTAGGGGTAGAGGGGGGGAGGTCATTATATGTAATCACTGATAGCAGTTTTTTGCGAGTTTTTAACGTATAATTTCATATATAATTTATAAATATGTAAAAATTACTTTTAAAATTAATTATGACTTATTTTCTTTCATATTTCAAGGGGTTGAGGAGGGGGAAGGGTCAACCTCACGAAAGGAGCAATGCGTGACTCGTGAGCTTGAGATCGTGACACTCTTCATTTCACTTCGCTTCTACAAAACAGGTCCAGACGATGCTAAAATGTCGGTCAGGGCGTGCTAGTGGCAAAAGAGAGATCAAGAAGAAAAAAAGTAAATCTGAAATTGGATAAGCTGATCGGAGAGATAGATTAGGGTGCTTCGATTGCCGACCTGACTCTGAACTGCAAAAAGGGAAATTAGAAATTTTATTTTTACCTAACTCTAATTCGTGTCTTTATTATATTATAACAAGGCTAGGCGTTAACTATTTAGCAAGTACAATAATCGATGACTTCATAATATGGTTAGAAGCTAGGAAGAATAACCGAAATACGTGCCTATCAATCTTAAAACGAACGAGCGATTTTAACTCAGTCAAGTTAATTTTCATTCCTCCAGTCTAGAAAATACACTTCCCCGAAAGGAGTGGATCCTTTGTGTGTTAAACCTCCGACAGGATCACTCCAAACGAGTGATTTTAACTCAGTCTGAGTTAATATTCACTCCTTTCCGGTGTCGAAAATGCACTTCTCCAACTGGAGTGGATTTCACTCTTTTGTTTTAAGAGTGTAGAACCGCGATTACAGGATTATTAAAATCAGACAGTTTTAATCGATTTTTAAAACTTGCTTTTCCATTATTTGATGTAAAGATTGTATGTTGACGTTGAGTGAACGAGTTACTACTGAAATGGTACAAGTAATATTTTTTTTGTGAACAATCAGTGTTCTGCAATTCAAAGTGATAGTTGGCTCAGAGATGTAACTATGGTTCCATTCATTTAAACAAAAAATAATGTTTGTTCTACCAACGGCAAAAAAATTTCAAATAATCATTTTTTGTCACAAATTCTGTGCTATTATTTTACACCAAACACTGCTTTCAACCATAAGAAATAAAGGATGTAATCGAACTTTTTGTAATGCATATAGTCTTTGAACCAAACTGAAATTCATAACTGCGTATAGGTAGGTAGGTCTGTTACAACACATGATTTTCACATAGACCACACAAAAAAAAATAGTAGCTAAAAATCACGATCTTTATCATTGAACAAATGGAAGGACGCTGTACTGATTAACCAATCTTCACGTCTTCAATGGTTCCCAAAACAATCAGGTATATAGTAAATAAAATACAGTAGACAAAACCCTGACTTCAAATTCGAACAGTAATGTCAAGTTCCATTCTCAATTTACCAATAAACTGAAACCCTTCCAAAAGTTAATTGGCGACTGTAATTTACTGACATACATCTTGCTTTTAAATGGAGATTTCATTGACTTCATGTTATCTGGCTTTTAGAGGCATTAAGAAGATGAAAATGTGATATTATTAACATTAGTTTTACCTACACTCCTCAATCCTTCTAACAGTTAATTGAAGTCCCAACATTTACAGCTGACATACATCTTGAAACAAATAGAATATTTTCAATCAGGGGGATCACAATGACCTGCTCATTTCAAATAGTTTGGATTTAAGAGACATTAAGCTAAAAATTGTGAAGACTATATTAGATTTACCAACAGACCTCATCAATCCTCCTAAGAGTTAATTGGAGGATGAAATTTACAGCAGGCATTCATCTTAGAACAAGTAGATTATTTCCAATCTGAAGATCGCAATGTTTTGTAGTTCAGAACCAGAGAGGCCCAATGCCTTATATTAATAAATTTTAGTTTCCTGCAGTAAGAGCAGATTCACAAGCTCTATGTAGCAACAAAAATGCATTTTCATATGCAAACAAATATAAATTTTTAAGTCGGCTAAAGTAATCGGATTGAATATCCAAGCAATGGCATTGACAACAAATTTCGTGCCATCTTGGTTAAGTTTGGAAATGGAAGATGTACCAATGTGACTCTAAAGGTACAGTTGCGAGTTTTACAAGGATTGTACGTGGGCAGTACATTGGTTCGCAAAAGGGGGAGGGACCCAAAGGGGTGCGGCCATCATATCACGTGACGTATTTCCTAATCCCCTCAATGCGAAAGGTCGGCATCTCATATTTCAGTCTAAAATCAGTTATGGAACAAAAATTTATGGCTCGCGTCGACATGAATATTGAAACGCTTCTTCCCATCCTAGAAGTCTTCCCTGTTCTAAAGAGAAGAATTTATTGCTCTTTTTAGAGGGGGTTGCGCTTTTTCTTATGAGGATAAAAGAAATTGGTTTATAAGTTATGAGATTGAGTCGTTTACACTACGCTTTTTGCCTGTCGATATCGTGCTTAGGAATCGGACGGCTTGTCCGGGAGGACGGGTGAACGCTGCTTATCTCAATGATAGAATGCACTGGTGGATTTATGGATGTGTTACCATGCCTAGATGGACCTTGTGAAGATCGAAGATGATTCTGGTATAGGGCGTTTGTCACTGCCCAGTTCAGGTTGAAGAAAAAAAACGTTGTTAGGTTTTAAGGCAATGCTTCAATTCACGTCAAATCTAGTTAGCTTCTAGCCAACGCAATCTATAAACGTGTGGGGGGGGGTGGGGGGGGGTTGGGGGGGGGAAACCCCCCTTTTTCTGATAAAAAAAATTACAGTAAATTTACGGGCAGGGACCGACAGCAGAGATTCCAGCCCCACCTCGTTAAAAACACTCATGCTCATAATTTCCTATAGCTAATAGATGGGCTAAAACTGTAAAAATAGGGGAATCGACCCTATTTTCTTACAGTCTAAGGGGTACGGCCGTTTATTTAGTGGGTCAGACCGTATTTCACCAAATACGGCCCTTGCCTGTAAAAATTGAAGGTCAAATGCCCTCAAATTTACAGATTTTTTACAGTGAAGGTTTGGCGTTTTTCTTGCTAAGTACAGTGTAACTCCAATTTATTCGAGAGATGGGACTTCTCCTCTGTTCAGAAATCAAAATTTTAGGTATTCAGAAATTTTCTGTAAATAGGGTATAATTCGATTAAATATTTTATGTGGTTTAAAATGGGAGAAAAGCTATTTTTAATGAAAGAGAGCTTTTAATTAAATAAAAAAGACGACCTTTTTATGTGTTAAGAGTATAGAGGGATTAATTGATGAAAAAGTAGGATACCCCATTGGGGTCAAGACTTCAGATATTGAACCTCTACTGTATTAAGTTTGATTTGGTTGAAGTAACGTCGTACTGGAAGTCAATGTTACAAATGATTTTATTTGTCAAGTTATTATTTTAAAATTTGGAATTTGTTGCGATCCAATTGTCGTCAAAATGTAATTCCTCACAAACTTGTGTGGGTTACCATCCTTGTGGAGGGTACCCGAGGGTACCCACACCTCCTGTACTCATCATTCAGATTCATGGGCCTACGATGAATGTAACTGATGCTATCATTCCTTGTGTTAGAAGTGAAGATATTGCTTTAAATTTGCAACACTAAAAAAACTCTATTAATAAAAAATTTCAATGTCAAAAATATAATCTAGTCGTCGGTCGGGATATGGGTCATGATTTATTTGTTCAAATCATTTAGAAAACAAAATGATTTGTGGGAGTTAAAGTAAACTGTAAACCCTACTCCATGGAGAAAAGAGCAGTAAGGTAGGGACGATCTAAAGGAATTATTCGGTAGGTAGCAAACCCTCGTTCTATCGGACCTCTTGCATCGTGGCATTCGGATTATATCGCGCCTTGTATCATATCTCCCAATTTGTGCTCCCATTTTTGTTGTTTCAATAAGTTGTATTTTCAAAATTCGACCATGAGACAACGGTCAAAATTTTATACATGAAAAAAAAAATCGAAGAGGAAAGGGGGTTTTACGAGAAAAATCAAAAGCAGCCTAAACTTTAGACGGATTTTTTATACTAGAAAAATGAAGTGAAAAAATGTATAAGTACTACTTGTTTCAATACTGTGGTAATGAATTCCATAATTACGTATGAAATAATATCTTTTTAAATTTTTGCTTCTTTTTAAATATTTTAGTTTTAACTTTTCAAATACATACTGTGCTTCAGTTTAAAAACTTTGTAGAGGGGGGGGGGGGAGTGGGGTGGGCATAAATAAAAATAAAAAGCATAATATTTATACAATGTCGCCTGTTATATCGCGGTTTATATCCGTGTTTTTTGCTTGTCTCTCGGGAAGCACTATATAACAAAAGGTTTGCTGTGCCGAATTTCAGCTTTTAATACAGTTTCTAATACTTTATTCTTAAAAGAACCAAAAGCTAAGAATAAGTATATATATGTATAAAAGCATTCATTCACACAAAAAAAATTCTCATGCAAATCCTAAAACGATGGTATTCAACTATTTGTACCAACCCATCAGCCAACTATAACTTTTTGTCCCTATTTAACATTAATTGTTTATTTGAGGGGGTTTATAAAATCAAAACGCACGATCTAATATAACTATAATAATTATATCATCAACTTAATAACCAGTTTGAATACCTCTCTATCTAAAGCAATGAATTTAGCTAACTATTCTTAACAATAACAAATCCAGACTGTTGCAATTTATCAGTGCTACTAACAAAATGTGCTCTAATTCAAAACCATTGCCATCCACGCTTCGAATAAATATTCATTTCTTTGGACATGACCGAAGATCTTTTGTAATAGTAGAAGATATAAAAAATTCACGTAAAGACAACAAGCCGCATTATTTGAAGAGTTGAAGCTCTAATTTTAAGTAGTGGTTGCAAGTACGTCAGTGGGTTTGTTAGAAGTTAGAATGCTTCTTTTTAAAAGGAGAATGTGTACACCCATTTCTTTTTATATCATACTTTTCGATATGTATATTTTTATGATAGCTATCCGTATAAATGTCAGGTGAACGAAGTCATTTTAAAGGCATTAATATGAAGTTTTTGGAGGAAATTTGATTTTTTTCTGCTCCATTTTGTGGTAACTCTTAATGAAAAAACGAATTCTATTTTCATTCTTAATATCTTTTGTCTTCAAGGTTTCAATTTTGCTGTTTATTTTTTGCTTCAAGTTGGGTAGGTAAAAATCAATCTATATTTAAATGTAAAACTAACCAGCAAAAAGATGAATTTTAATTTTGTATTTTATAAATTTAAATTTATAAGTATAATTTTTTCTATTTCACTCATGCTCTTTTTTGAGCACAAACAAATTTTTTTGTACTTGTGTACTTGAATTCTATAATTTAATTTTAGTACCTTTTTCAACTGCGAAAAAAAGGGAAACATCGGCTTTAGTTTAGATACATAAGTGAATCGTGTAAAGCTAGTTAAAAAAAACTCCTTTAAAGCAGATAAAAATAATATATTTGAAATTTGGTAATGTTTGATAGATAGATATTTTTATATTTTTTGTTTGAAATTTATTTAATAATTTAAGAAATTTTTGTGTCTAAATTTCCTTAAAATTTATTATTGTCATAATATGATTCTATGTCGTAACATACGGTTCAAGAGGTGTCTCAAAACTTCCAAATCAATTTGATTTAAGATCGCTTATTAACCCTTTCAGTCCCAATGATAATTTGGCATCATTTCATTTAAAAAAAATAAAAAAAATTCGAATCATCGGATAGCCATTTATTGATATCAAAAAGCACGGTCATTCGATTCTTCAAACTTTTTTCCTATTAGAAAATATATTTCATTAATTCCCAATAGATGTCAGCCATATTAAATTTCAAAAATTATGATTCAGAAAAACATGATGATGCCAAATGACATCACTGGGACTGAAAGGTGTTAATAAACTAGACAAAGAGTTAATATTAACATGACGATTCGTATCACTAAACTTCTACAAAATGAGTTATACCTTTATTACAGTGAGATCTTTGTTTAAACGTTGCTAAATCTGACCTAATAATTACCATTTACTTAAAAACAAAAGAAAGAAAGGATTTATTACGCCTGTTGGCCTAATGAATGCATCACGACGAAGAAAACAAAACACAGATGATAATGATAATGCAAAAAAGAGAAAGCAACTGCCGATCTCGTGATTGGTGAACATAATTCGATATTGATCGGGAGGGACCCTACGAGAAATATGAACATCGTGATTCGAGTTAAGGAACCTAATTTGAAGTTTGGAGGAACGAGTGAAGTAAGTCATACTATAATACCTTCACCGGGAGAAATTTCTACACTACGTGCCAACCTAAATTGGGTAAAAACAAATAGTAAAATGGCAGAGGGAAAAGAGTGATTGGTCCGTTAGTTGGAAACTCTTGTAAGGTAATATTTACATAAAAAATGAGCTTAATACAATTTAACCAAAATACAATTTTCATTCTGATAAAATTGCCATATTTCTCAAATAATATTCAAATCTGTTAGACCTTAAATGAAATTAATGTTTTAAACATGATAACTGGATGGATTCACAAATAATATATGGAACTCTTTACATCCGCAGAAGGATCTTCTCCATACCATATTTCTATTTACCCAACTTAGGTTGGCAAGGAGTGTATGGTTGTGTATGCAAAGCTCATATTGTAAAAACAAGCAAATGTTCATAAGAAGTTTTTTGCATATATATTTTAATAGTTGAAGAGACAATGCGATTCTTCACACAAGATTATGAGGAATAGAAAAATATCTGAAAAGAGACCCGCTTAAGAGGCAACCTGGAAATAACGTACACGTTAGATGGTGATGATTTAAAAGTGCATTACTACCAATCATAGGTTACAACAAATTATTGTAGTATTTAGGCCGAAGCAACTTGTCTCCACCAAGTAACTTGATGTGGACACGAATTCTGTTTCATCTTCGGCAACAATACATATGGTTATTGGACTTATACCAGCAAAGCTCTGATTAGGTTAAAATAGAACGGAGACAACAACAACAGTGATTAAGTTCCATGTGTCTTGGACCAGTTTAGCTATGAAGTACTCCAACAGATGAAATTAAACTAAAGCAAAGCTTCAAAATAAAAGTGAATTAAGTTGAAGTAGACTTGAGTCGGTTTCGTTGTCTGACACTCCCAAACTCAACAAAGCAAAGGGTTACCGAAGCAACAACAAAAAACTAGCTTGATAAAAGTCAGATTATTTTAATAAAAAAAATCATGATAGGACAATTTTTTCGTTCGCCAAGACCAAGTTATTTATGGCACCGTGCGCAATAAATATAAATAATGGATTTAATATCGAATTCGGCAATTTGTATGCGATTTGCAAACCCCCTTGTATAAGAGAAAAATGATATTTTGCCGTGTGGGCCAACACCTCATGCTAATTTATAGCTTCTGAGCCTCAGCTAATCGAGTGGTTATCGTTTGAAGTGCTGTATAAATAAATGAGTTGATTACGAGCGCGACGGGTTGTCCAAGCGATTAACATACATCTTAGTTGATTGCATTGTTACTCACACCGCGTCTAAGTAATTTCTTTGAGAGCGATTGAAAACTTATGAATAAATATGTAGCCATTAAATCAAAATGGCCCTGGGTAGGGGAAACCTCATCAAGTACGGGTTGTTTGAAAATAGGGGTTGTTGTAAAGGAAATGTTTTAAAGTTTTTTTTTGGGACGGAAAAATTTAAAGCACAAGAAAGTGCTTATTGTAATAATATTGGCGTTTTCATATATTTAATATTTTTTAAACTACAATTTGTAGATATACACATGAACCTTCACCAAGTATAGGTTGTTAGAAAATAGGGGTTGTTGTAAAGGAATCTGTTAAGTTATAGGAGGGAAAAACTTTAAACACAAGGAAGTGATTTTGTAATATTTTGGTGCTCAAAATGTTTAATTTTTTAAACAAATTTGTAGATATATACTCATGAAAACGCCTTCATCAAGTTTAGTTTGTTTTGGAATGTTAAGTTTTAGGGAGGGAAAAACTTTAAAGCACAAGGAAGTGCATTTGTAATATTTTGGGGCTCATATATTTAATATTTTAAACACAATTTGTAGATATATACTCATGAACGCCTTCATCAAGTTTAGGTTGTTTTGGAAATGCTTAATTTTGGAACGGAAATATGTAAAGCACAAGAATGTGCGTTTTGTAATATTGTGGTGTTCATATATTTAAATTTTTAAACTACAATTTGTAGATATATACTCATGAACGCCTTCATCAAGTATTTAGTTTGCTTTTGAAATGCTTAATTTTGGAACGGAAATATGTAAAGGCACAAGAATGTGCGTTTTGTAATATTGTGGTTGTTCATATATTTAAAATTTCTAAACTACCAATTTGTAGATATATATACACATGAACCTTCATCAAGTACAGGTTGCTTGAAAATAGGGGTTGTTGTAAAGGAAATGCTTAAGTTTGGGACGGAAAAATTTAAAGCTTAAGAAAGCAATTATCGTAATATTTTGGCGTTCATATATTTAATATTTTAAACTACAATTTGCAGATATACACATGAACCTTCATCAAGTTACGGGTTGTTTGAAAATTGGGGTTGTTGTAAAGGAAATGTTAAGATTTTAGGAAGGAAAATTTAAAGCACAATAATAGTGCTTTATGTAATATTTTGATGTTCATAATGTTTAACTATTTTAAAGTACAATTTGTAGATAATATACACACATGAATGCTATATCAAGTTTAGGTTATTTTGGGTGGAAATGGCTTAAGTTTGGGACGGAAAAATTTAAAGCACAAGAATGGGCATTTTTGTTGTAATATTATTGGTGTTCATATATTTTATATTTTAAACTACAATTTGTATATATATATAAATATATAACTACTAAAAATATATATATATAATGTTATATATATAATATATATATATATCGATAATATATATATAGATATATATATATATATATATAATATATATAAATATATATGATATAATAATTATATATCCATATATGATATTATATATATATATATATATATATATATATATATATATATATATATATATATATATATATATATTATATATATATATATATATATATATATATATATATATATATTATATATCTATATTTATATACTGAAACCTTCACCCAAGTATAGGTTGTTTGAAAATAGGGGCTGTTGTAAAGGAAATGTTAAGTTTAGGAAGGTAAAATTTAAAGCACAATAAAGTGCTTGTTGTAATATTTTGGTGCTCATATGTTTAATATTTTAAACTACAATTTTAGATATATACTCATGAACCTTCATCAAGTTTAGGTCATTTTGGAAATGTCCAAGTTTGGGACGGAAAAATGTAAAGCAGAAGAAAGTGCTTATTGTAATATTTTGGCGTTCATATATTTAATATTTTTATTTTAAACTACAATTTGTAGATATATATACACATGAACCTTCTTCAAGTTTAGGTTGTCTTGAAAATTTTAAATATTTATTTTTGATAACTATGCATAAGAACACTGAGTTCCATAACATAATTTTTTTTTAAATATAAAAATACCTTTTTGTGTGGAAATATTTGTAATTAAGTTTTAGGGTTTTTAATTATTTTATTTATAAATTTAAACTTTATTTTCACAAATTAAAAAAGATAGTCAAATAAATCCCTAACTAACAGAAAAACTGAAAAAACAATAATCCTAACTATTGCTTGGTTACATAAATAAAAAAAAAAATAGTTCTTGCCAGTTTTACAAGAATTTGTTCTAGAGATTTTACTTTTTTGGTGTGTAACGCCATTTCACAACTGCTATAAAATTTTTATTTTATTTTAACTTTGGGGCAGAAAGTTTAGTTTCTTAGGAGAAAAATAATATTCTCGTTTCGAAGAAACTTATATTTGGTTCTATCGATTGTTTCGTAAATATTTTACGGACATCGTATTTTTACTACAGCACATTTATCAACTTTTATTGCGCTAGAATTTATTTTTCGTAATAGTATCTATAAAAAGAGTTAGTGCAAATAATTGAATTCGAAAATTTTAAACAAATCAACGATCTCGGTTAAAATAAAACGGAGACATCTCTCCCTACACAATTTCGAGTAGATATATTTTTTTATTGTATTTATATTTTATAAGGGAAAAAACAAAGAATGTTTATAAGACATTCGATAAATTAAACATTCATGGGTAATGTGATATTGTAACCTAGGAATCAATCCCGGAAGGAATTATTTTAAATAAATGCGTACCTTGTTTGGATTTTAAAAGCATGTTTATAAAGCCCTGTTATAAATGATTTGTCTTCAGTGGGGTGTATATATTTCAATGACAGTCTTCTAATAATATATACATAAAATTGCACTGTATCATTTGAAGTTACGTTAAAATGTTATCTTTAGTATTAGAAAAGCATAAAGTTCTAAGGCAATATTTTTCGAAGAAATACGGAACTGGCGATTAATGCTAAATGTAAATAAAATTATTGATATTTAAAAATATTATGTATTTATCTGTGATGGATAGGTATTTATCTGTGATAGATATGTATTTATCTGTGATAGATGTGTATTTATCTGTTGGCATATACAAAAGGTCGACTTGCTGTTTCGTTGATTAGGCCAAAGTAATAGTTTATGGCTAAATTTTCGCAATTTAGCAGCACCAGTCAATATAAACAAAGTTATTTTCAAAAAACATTTGTCAGTAATTGGTATTTGTCTTTTCGATAAAGTATTGCTGTAAATTCCCATACTTTGCTTTTAATTGATCCACTAAATTATCAATTTATTCTCCACTTTTTATCTTAAAAACACACACATATAGGTGGCTTAGTTTTTTTAAAATTCTAATCATATTTGTAAAATGATGTCAGTAACTAGTCTAGCCTTGTCATAGGTCTTTGTTGCCGGTAGAGCCACTAAGATTTGGATAAAGGAATCAACGTGGTATTTTCCCACATAATGGGACTGCTTTTGGTGGATTAAGCATTTGACTCGACGAATTCCCCAAATGTAAAAATTGAGTCTTTTGTGGCAGAATTCTCTCCCAACCAATTTTGACACTCAGATTACAATGGGGTATATGACTGTATCACTAAAATACCTTTTAATATTAAATTAGTTGTAGTTTAAACCCATAAACAACAAACGTATACATATTTTTGCCAAATAAATCTTTAAATAATTAATTAAAAAATCATTTAAAATAGCTTATTTTTCATCGGTACGTCCCGTGATCACAAACACGTCGATTTGGCTGACGTCGCACTAGTATTTATAAACAAACCGGTGTGATGCTTTTTTGTTTGTGTAATTAAACGGGATTTAATCTAATTTACTATTAAAATTAGAATTATATAGATAATGGAAGGAGGTTTTACAGAAGAGGATAGGTCAAATTTGCTTAAAGTAGATTCCAAAGTGGTGTTTAAAAGTTTATTTATAGATACTAGTGACGTCATAGATACCACATGACAGCCACAGGGCGTTTTTTAGCGTAATTTTTCGTCCTCATTTAAAAATTCATTTTTATTTCTTTTTATGGGGTATTTGAAGAAAAGAAAAGTACGGGTCTTATATTTTTGGCATAAGAATATTTTAAGCCAATAAAAAAATTTTAGTCAACCCTATTAATCTGAGTGTTTGATAAGATTTTTAGTTTTGCCGAGAGTAACAAACAAAATGGGTACTCAAGGTACCTTTTACATGATACACAACACAACCATTTGACATTCGTGCCTATTATTCTCAACTACTAACGGGGTTCGAACCCGTGACGTGTTTATGAGGCGGGCACGTAAGTCTATGCCGGAAAAAGAAATATTAACGTATACAATAGTACAGAATAGTTGATAAGAATAGCATAAATGTAAATTTCAGACAAGGCAAACAAAGTAACAACTAAGGAACATTTCCATAATCAATAACTCTTCTTTTTTCTTTCTCAAAAAACGCACGAGGTACAGAATAAATAAATTGACAAGTCTAACTTAGTTTGGTTTTTCTTAAAAGAAAGAAAAGATAAAAATGAGTTATGATCTATTTTGTGGGGGGCTTCGGTAATTTTAGTCAAAGTCGAATTTTAAACTTTCCCCGTGCGTGTTGCGATGTTTAATTTTTTTTTTAGTTTTTAGTAAAAAAAATGTTTCGTTGTAGAATAATAGATATTTATGCAACTAGTGCGAAAAGTAATGCTTTTTAAAACAAGTGGATTTTATTTCACGAGCGAGGTACGAGCGAGTGAAATAAAGACACGTGTTTTAAAAAGTTTACTTTTCGCACGCACGTTTACTCTCATACACTATTTTTTATAATTGCGTGAAAAAAAATCAAAAAAAATCAAATTCTCATTGGTTCCAAAAAAAATAATTCACGTGCTAATTAGATTAAAATAGACTAAGAGATGTCAAGGAAAACAACCAATGAACTCGCAGTTCGGAGCGCGTGACGCTATAAAAAACCAATAAGCGTGTTTCAACATTTTGTCAAAGAAAGCAACCAATGAACTCGCAGTTCGATGGGCAGGGCGTGACTTAAGAAATATTCCCCATCGCGAGAAAAAAAATTCATTGATTCAAAAATAATTCACGCGCATAATATTTTTAAATACAGCAGATCGATAAATCTTTGGATTTTATGAGTATTATCAAATCGAAATTTTACTTGAAATGTTGGCATCTTATAAAAAGAGTGCGACAAAGTCTTTTTTTCACTGCTTTTGGGTGAAAAAAAGTACTTTTTTTCACTATTTCAAAAAGTCAGCTTTGTGCACGCGTCTGATATTGAAATTATAATGTAAAAGTCGGCTTTTTTTCACGCAATTATAAAAAATAAATTTCCGGCACTGTCAGTTTCTTGTGAGTCCAAGCCGGATGCGTGATTTTTTTAACCTTTACCAGGGATTTTTTATTTTCTATTTTGGGGGTCAAATTTATGGAGAATTTGTTTACTTCTGTATAACAATAGTTAGGAAGGGTATATTTTTCGGATTTTAAGGTGTATTTTGGATTCTGAACGTGTGTGGGAATAAAAGGGTTTAGATTTTTCCCTTTTGAAAATACCGGATATTTTCCAAGGAATTCTTATGCAAATAATGATTTCATTTTATAGAACTAGGTTGCACCAATATTGAAACGCATGAATTTGAATTGAAAAAATTATAATATATTATTTGACATTTTCGTACCCTGAATATATATTAGTTTAACGTATTATAGTACAAAGAAATTGTTAACCCAAAAATTATATATATAAAAAAAACTCCCTACAGCAGATTCAAAATAATTTTTACTTAAGTGTTGAATAATATTGTATATTCATGTAAAAATGATTGGGTTAACTTATTGTCAAATACGGACAGGCAAAATTTTATCTCTAAAACAATTACTTTCAATAAAAATAATTTATTTGTTCATATTTTATTCAAGTTAGAAACGTTAGTTTTTTATTTACTATTATATATTAAAATCATTGAAGACGAGCCTTAAAATCTATTGTTCCTTTCAATTGTGATCTTGATATGAAAGAACAACAAGATGTTCTTGTAAACCATCCGATTAAAACTAGACGTATAGTTTCTGTAGATTTTATTTTTTACCTACACACAAGAAGTATTGGATCGCCATCAACAATATACTTTTTGATATTTTTTAAAGTAAAACTAAGAGATGAAATCTCAGTTCCAATTGTAATAAAATAGGTAATAACTGTTCTAAAAATATGTTTCAGGTTTTATAAGTGCATTTTATAAAGAAAAACTTTTTAAGGTTTAGTTAGCCTTCTCAGGGTTCAACAAAATAATTGTTACTTGATATTGCTCTAAAGAAAGCAAAACTAAATTGAGGACAAAACATGAAGGTTTTTTCCCTTATAAACATATTCCATATTTACATTGTTTCCTGAAAACCCGAAATTATTTAACAGTTAAAAATACAAAAATGAATTATAATTTGACGAAAAAATCACTAAATTATCAATTTAACACATAAAACAATTAACTTCGTTTCAGATAACGATCTCCCTTCACGCATACTTAAAGACAACCAACGATTATTCTTTAATAAAAAACACCCCAGAAATGTAATCTCTTTTTGAGAAGACCAACCATCAAAAATCGTAGTATAGAATTTCCCATAAGACATCTTCTCATCAAAGTAGCATTCTCTTTTTATCAAAATCCCTTCAAAGAAGTTGAAATGTATGAAGAAATAAAGACTTGTTTTAAATCCACTGTTACTTTTAGAAGAACGTATATTCATTTCTAATTAGATAGAGTATAATATGATGATGAGTATAAGATTGTTAAATGTTTCATTGGTTTTTTTAAAGCATATTATTATTGGTTTAATTGGATAATTGAGTGTGATTGATTGCAACTGAAAAGGGAAAGTAGTTTTGAATTTGATATTAGTAAAAATATGATTAGTAAGTGGTTATAATATGATTCGAGTACAGTTATTTGAAACTGCGAAACCATTTTTTTTGCCCTTTAACGACTATTCAAACTGAAATTTTCCGTGCGCAAATGAGCTTTCTCATAAAGTTTATCTAAATAATCAAAATATAGGGCTTTTAAAGAACATAGTCAGGAACAATTTAGGTAGGATAAATTAAGTTTCACGAAAAGCAAATTTGAAAAACTTAAAAGTCGCTGTTATATTCGGAAATGAGGGTCAAAGACGTCGTTAATGGCTTGATGGTCCACTCGAAGTTTTAATGATATCTTAGAACTATCAATCCCCCCCCCCCAAAAAAAAAAAAATTAGAAAATATACATTCCAAAAAATATTCATATTTTCAGAAAATCCCAATTTCCTTAGTTGTTTACCAAACATCATATTATATTTCGGATAAAATCTTAAAATTATAAGAAAAAATATTTAAAGCAAAATTTTTAAACATATAATTTGAATAGTAGCGGAATTATAAAAATCTTATTCCTCGGGTATAACTTAAACTCATCTTCCTTCCTAAGACATGGTCGGAAATCCGAAGAAAAAGGTATTTTCGAGAACAGAACAAGAAGTCGTTTGAGAACTCTTAGGAAGGAACTGAAGTGAAGTAACTGATATTCCATGCCATTATGTTATTTTGTTCTCGAATGGATGATATTCGAATCAATAACCCTTTTCAAGTCGCTGATTTTCCTAGAAAATTAAATGACCGTGAACAAGGGTATTGAATATCGTACCCATTATGGAGTTTTTTGTTATTATTTTTCGATGATTTATTGGATGGTTGCAGGATTTTATTAAAAAGTGATTTTTCACAGATGTTACTTTACTACCAAGCATCAAAATTTATCCATGTTTTTATCATGTGTATTAATTTTTTTTATGAAAAATTTTTGATAAAATTTTATTTTATTCAGGTACTTGGCGAATGGCAAATATGTTTTCAACTTATTCCAAAATTTTATACGAGTTTTCGGGGATCAATAGATAACTGGTCAACTTTTTCTAACAGTGATAAAAAGCCATTTGCTTTATTCAGTTTTAAAAGCTTGTCCGCACAGTTTCTCTTTTAAATCTATTAACTTTCAACATTTTGTTTACATTGAGGAGATGACTATTATTTTTACATGAAAGAGGACAATTGCCATGTTTCACTTCTTGAGTGGCGACAGTTCCAGAGAAATGAAAATAAAGTTACGACTTGATAATCAATGTATTATAGTAGACGGAGCTTACAGTGTTATATCACCAATCACCGAAAACACCAATCAAATACAGCGGGGAAAAAAGCAGGAATGACTGTGGGTGAAACAATGCGATTAAGAGTATTACTGTTTGACTGTTTCTTGTTTTCGTGCCAAATATAAGTACAATTTGTTCTAGACTGCCACCCAGTCGGTATGCTTATCAACGAGTGGCCACGGGTTCGCATTTGTTAATAAAATGAATTTTCTCCTGTCTTGTATCCTAAATATAAAATGTTTGTCTTCCTTGTTGCTTTTATGAAGAGTACAGGGGAAAAACCGCTTGATTTCGTAGAAGGTTTTCCTCAGTGGACCTCTTTGGCGATGATAGTGAGAAATCGCATAAACAGGTGGAAAGAAACCGGTTACTCACTTTGGTTTTTTTTCGCGGCATCCCTGATTAACGCCAGAAATCAGTAGACACGAGTCACACGTTTATACCTCGAATGAAGAACCGAAAGAAAAACCGGTTTCCTGTTGCCAATGACCGCCAAGCAGACACAATTAAGGGAAGACTCCTAATATATCAAGCGGTTCTTCCCCTGTACTCTTCATATGTATTCAGATAGGGACTTACATCATTGTGTAAATGGCAATAGAATTATAACAAGTTTGATGAACTTGAATATTTTTACCATGACATATTCGATGGTACGAGCCATATTAAGAATCCGATTTCGCTTTGGCATTTTATTCGCTGTAAAAGCAGTCTATAACAACCCCACTTGATTGAACACACCATGTAACAAAATACAAAGTTATCAAGCCCCTCTAGAGGGATGGGAGTGAAGGGATCATAATATAATTTTAAACTAAATCTAAAAATAGAACAAGTACAATTCAATAATCCACCAATCAACCGCCCTCGAAGAGAGAAATTTAAAGTTACGGAGGCGACTTTGGCGATATTTTAATAATTCAATTGAGAAATATACTCAAAAAAGCAAATTTCCCATAGAAAATACAGTAAAAACAGATTGCTAAGTTGACAAATACATCACTCAGTTTGGCGGGAGGACCGTTTACTATGTATTTACATATACCGGAATTATCTTAATGCATATTCAATCAGGTCCCGGCCCATAACCGAATTAAGAAAGGGGGTTTGAGCATTGGGCTGGTAAAACAGCCCTGGGCTATGTGCCACCCTTTAATTTCGTAGGGGGGTTGGTTAATTTCATTTTCGTTCCATTTCGAACCATAGAATGGAGTGGTGGGTGTCTTCCGACGCGTGCGCCTCATTTAAAGATGTGAAAGTCGTCTGCTTTTTGCCTCCCATTTAAGTACAAAAAAAATCTAAATTTGGGGTCACATGTAGGGGTGTGGTATGCAAAATGAACATGGCAGTTTTTTTTTTGTTTAAATCGAGTTACAAGATAAATTGAACAGTGTGCGTGTGCGTGTGTGTGTGTGGGGGGGGGGGGAGTGTGTTGATTTTGTCAAATATATAGTGAGTTTTGGGGAAGCAGTGAAATTACAATAAAGTTTAAATTGTTTTATGCAAGACATTGAAATGGTTTTGCTAATATAATTTACATTTTTTTTTCAGTAAAAGTGATGTTTCTCTCTCTCTCTCTCTTCATAGCAAAATTCGAAACAAAAATTAGAGTTTTATTAATGTTATACCATAACGTATCTTCCTGTACAATATGGTTTGGTTCTTCCATTTCTAGGACTTACATAGCGACTCATTAATAACGAATATGACTCTCTGTAAGAAATTTTTTTGTAGATGCATATTTTCTCTGAATGAATCGTTTTCTTTTTTCATTTAAGTTATTGTTGATGCAAGAGGTATTACTATTGTAATAAACGAAAATTTCTTGAATTACTTACCGTTGCATAAGATTCTAAAGCACTTAAAAAAGAATAATTACAATTGGATATTTATTCATTCCTTAAAATTTAGAATTCTAAATTTCGAAAATTTAATACTCATTATTATTTTACAGCTGTATAGGGGAGAGCAGGGGAATCCCGCCACCTCGGGTAATGCCGCCACCCCTTGTATCTCGCCAGCGGTGTGTATGGGAGGGGGGCTGTGAGCGCTGACCTGTAGCAGGGAACAAAGTAATTTGTAGTATAGACGCTAATGGCCGTGCGATGAGTTGGTGTAAAGTAATTTAAAATATACGGTTTTTAGTGATTTTCATCGAATCTTGAGCCTTCTGAAATTAAGCGATAAGTGACTGCTATCTCTAAGTTAGATAAATCAGTTATATATCATTTAAAAGAGTAGTTATTTGGCTATTTTATCACGCCGTTAGTTTGGACGCTAGGCTAATTAAATTTCTTTAAACAACCGTCTATGCCTTTTTGTCTTACTGGGGTAATGCCGCCACATCACTCTGGGGTTATGCCGCCACATGCAAAAGGATGGTGGCATGATCCGTAAAATAGAAATTTCATGTATTGGCCCTACAACCTATTAGTTTTCGTTAGAGATGCCACGTATCCGAAAAAGAATAACTGAACTGGTCAAATAGACCAACGAAGCTTTAAAAAAAAACCTGCATAGTTAGTTGCACACAGAAAGTTAATAAAACAGCTGTACCCTGTACAATTTACCATTCCAAAGTTAATTAAACCTATTTTAGTTCTATATGTATTGCTTTATTATGCAATTTTTTATTATTTATAGATTATTTGCTTTGTTTATTGATGTGGCGGCATAACCCCAGTGGTGTGGCGCCATTACCCCAGATACCGGGGTAATCCCGCCACTGTGCGAGCTTTAGAAAAATACAATTTTATTCAGTTTCTATTAAAGATTTAAATTTTAAAAAATCACTACAAGATAGGTAATGAACTGTAGTATGCTATGCTTATTACTATTTACATTAATTGCAACACAATTCTGCATGAAAATTCAATTTCCCTTAAGGTGGCGCCATTCCCCTTCTCTCCCCTACATTCAATATGTTTATATTTTAAGTTTGAAGGCATTTTACTTTTACGCAAATACAATTTTTTATAAGGTTTCTTGAGTTCATAGTTATTTTATTAAAAATTATGCCTGATTAGAAATCTACAAAATATTAGAAAAAAAATACCTAAAGTAACTTAATAAGTAGAAGAGAAAGCGCAAATATTGTGAACCGATTTTGGTGCAAATGAGAAATTACAAACACTTATTACATTCCAAAACAACCTATCCAAATATCAACTAAAAAACATCACAAGATTTGTAGCATTAATTGCAATCTGAAAGAGCTGGTAATCCGTTAATTTGTAAAAACTGTCACTGAATTTTTTTCTTAGAAATTATAATAAAATAAATTAAAAACACAATTATAACTAGACAAATATAAAAACTTATAATATGCAAGTGCAAGCAAAATGTCATTACTCCCAATACTGAAATAAGTTGAGAAATAGTTATCCTCTGGAGTAAGATTAATTTGTATTTGTGATTAACAATTTATAAGGTTCTAGTTATAAAAAAAACAATTTGCTTAAAATTAATGAAATAAAACTTCAAATCCGTTCCAAAAACATTCAGTAACTTTTTAAAATGTAAAAAACTTCAACTTGGTAAAAACTAAATCAAAAGAATAAATTATTCATGAGTAATAAAATTAATTTTTTATTCTTTTTTATGGATTGCAAGATTTTTATATTACAAAAAAGTAAGGTACAAAAAAATTCACACAAAAATAGAAATAACTTTTAATTCATTTTTACATTTTATTTTCCAATTTTTTAAACATCTCTCACTAAATCAATAATTCTTTAGGGAAATTCGATTTCGATTGCAATTTATTTTCTTAAAGCGAATCGTGTCTAAAAAATTATATATTTTTTAAAGAGTAAATAATTAATAATTTCTATAATGAAGTAAAAATTATGTTTAAATGCATTTTTGATTGAAAAGAATGATAAGCAAAGTGCATGCTTAAAGATTTATTTTACTGTTTCATTTTAAATCGGGACTCAAAAATGGAAAGTACAAGGTCATTCGTTAGAGTAAGTTTTAATAGAATATTTGTGTTTCATTTAAAAATTATAATAAGATAGTGTAGCGATCATAGCAAGCTTAAATAAAAATGCTTATCTTCTTTTTTTCATATTTTATTTTATATTATGATGAATAAATTAATTTATCATTATTTTTAAAACTTTGTACTACTTCATTAAAAATCGGGGCATTTCTGACAAAAACAGTAATTTTTTTAATTATATTTAAATGAAACTATTATTCAAGTGAGAACAAATTTAATTTGTAGTATATGGATAACTTAATCACATATTAAGTTTTTGATGAATATAGTTTTGTATTATAAAAAACTTTCTTAGACAGACTTAAGTCACGTCAAAATTATTATTATAACAAATGGGAAAATATACAGTATTGAAATAAACATTTAAATAACATTTTGAGGGAAAATCTTACAAGTGGAAAAAGTTTTATTGTACATAAAATATGGATTACTAAATCATATAATAAATTTTCTGAATAAAGTTTATTACGATCAGACTTTTTGCTGACTGACTCATGATTACACAATAAAAATATTATTACCAAAACATAAAGAACCAACCGAAGAACTACAGAATTGAACTGACTAGTAAAGGCCCTGAGCTGACTACTAAAGATGTATATTATTGCGAAACTTTACGACTTTAAATTCAAATTTACTTCAAAAACTCGATTATTTTTTATTATATGGCTCCTCTTTCACTTTTAGATGAATTTTATTACCTCATTTCGAAACCTTGGCCAAAGAAGATTTTATTTCACCCTCAGACGCTAAAGATTCAATAAGTTTCGAATTTCGGTTAAAAATTGAAAGAATTCATGATTTTTTTTAATATATATTTTTTAATAACTGGATCGTTATCCATTGCCCGATCTAATAAACATTTTTACGGCAGAGCCCCAAGTAAGTATTTTTTAACAGCGCAGTTTTTTTTTATTAATTCGCCCCTTGGTAAGAGGTTTTTTTTTTATCTCGTTTAAGTTGATTTTTTTATGAGAGTAGATTTTGAAAAGCTTTCAAAGTTATTTTTCTTCTCGAAATATATATTTTTTTATAAAGTGAGAGAAATTTGAAGAGGGGTTATTATTAGTAGTGTGTAACAAAGCGTTTGAAAATATTTTTCATCTTAGACTCTGGATCAAGAGGTGTTTTAACAATGGATCACGTATTTTTAATGCTTGGATTATTCTCGATTCTATCTAAGCGGAAAAATTAGTTTTTATTACTGTTTGTCCAAATATTTTTAATGCTCATCCATATATATTAAATTTTAAGAACTTTTTCCAACAATTGTTCTCAAAAGCTTTTTTTCTAGTCTTGAATTTTTTAATAATAACCTGTTATTTGTATCAAACAATCCATCTTAGTCATATTTTGTTACTTCAAACCTGAAATCTCAACATGCCTTAGGGAATTTCAAGTAAAAACTACTTTAAAATTGAGTATATGATGGAGCAAAATTAAAAAATGAATGCGTGTAAAGTTTTTATAATCACTATCATAAGTCGCGTTGAAGTTTATTAAATTCGAGTGATTCATCACACTATTTTATAATGTAATATTTAATAATGTGTTTTTGACTGTCTGGTTTTAGTTTTCCTGATTTTCCTGCCCTTTAAAAATATTATAAAGTGTTGAAATTGCCTTGGACCATTGGTCACCTAAGATTATATTTTTTTAAATCACTATTAATGAAATTGTTAGCATAAATCATATTTAGCACGTCAATGCAGCAGATTGGGAAGTGAACTAGGGCTTATTATCGAACTAGACAATCGGTAAGGACAATATGTTGTTACTCCCTTAGGGGAAATAAAAGAGGACACTATCATTGAACTAAAAAAAACATTGATTTTTGTCTTAAGGGGTCATAGGAGTCTTAAAAATGTGCAAAGAAGGTAATACAAAACATAGTTTGATCTTTCATGTCATTTTTGAGCTACTCAATGTATAAGTATAATTTTTTTATATGTAATTCTACAAGATTTATTTATTAAAATTAAAGTTTTAAAATTTATGAAACTTTAGCCAAAACTAAAATAAATGATATTAAACATGAAGCTATTTGAACACATTGTGATTAGGCTTGCGCGGCAAATTGTGAGGTCAAAATTGGAAAAATGATCAAGAAAATGACTTTATATTGTACAAATATGTACAAAGACTTATACCTAAATTCTCAGCTCAATTTTAATTAGAAATTATTTTAAGATATTTTTTTCTAAAAAAATTAATAAAAATTTTAAAATTTTGATTTTAAATTTTTTAAAAAATAATTTCTTATTAAAATCGAGCTGAGAATTTAGGTATAAATCTTTGTTTGTACATATTTGTGCTATATAAAGTCATTTTCTTGGTCATTTTTTCGATTTTGACCTCACAATTTGCCGCGCAAGTCTAATCACAATGTGTTCAAATAGCTTCATGTTTAATATTATTTATATTAGTTTTGACTAAAGTTTCATAAATTTTAAAACTTGTTTTATAATAAATAAATCTTGTAAAATTACATATAAAAAAACTTATACTCATTTATTGAGTAGTTAAAAAATGACATGAAAGATCAAACTATGCTTTGTAGTATCTTCTTTGCACATTTTTAAGACTCCTATGACCCCTTAAACTTCAGAAATAAATTTGAATCTTTAGATATAAAAATAAAAGTAGGTGTTGGCATTGAAATTTTGTTTTTAGTTTAGTTTGAATTATCGTCGCACTAGATATACACAAGGGCTATTGGCGACGGGCGTCGTATTTTAGAACCACAGTCAAGTGACGAGCTGACACCTGAGTAGGCCCCCAACGCAACCGTTAAGGGAGACATAGTACGCAGCGAAGTTTGTAAAGAAATTGAATTTTGTAGTTGACATCAATTTAAATTATGCACGTAGTTCTATTCTCTATAAGAGAACACCTGAAAGTTGTCCAAGGCTGAACAACAATTCAAATTATATGGAGTGATAAATTTTTCCTACAGCTGTACTGTTCCACCGCAACATTTTTATAAAAAATGTATATAAATAGTGTTCCAGTTATTTCCAATATCCCGCATTTCGAACCCCCTTTTACAGCCATATCTCCAAACATGCAAAATGTGCATCCCATCAAAAAAGAACTTGCCACAAAGTATTTTTTTTAATGCATGTATTCAGCAACAAAATTCAACTTAAAAATCTTCACCTAAATGACACAATATAGAACGGGTAGCTTCGTTATCTATCCCACCGTAATATTGAATTGGTAATGGTTCATTTCATAAAAAAAAAATTGCGAATGCAACTATTGCGTAGTATTAGTAAGTCTAGGTATCTACTGTTTAGTAAATTTTTGACTTGAAAAATGTAAAATTAAATACATATTAAAATTATTGTTCTTTAAACTGTAACTCCCATATTTTATAAATGGATAGATCATGTTGTTTAACTAATATTTTTGTAAAATGAAAATGAAATGACTAATATTTTGTAAAATGATTTTGTATTATGAAATTTAAATAAGCACAACTAAATGCTATTGAATAAGAAAAATACAATAAATAAGTAAAACCAAAGAATAAGCAAATTTGTTTCAATCATAAGATATTTACATTTGTATTTATAACTTTATTTAAATTTCTATTTATTATTTGTATTTGTATTTATACTTATATTTAACCTTAAATAAGAGCAGTTGATAGAAATTATACTTATACGGCTGCCTTATAAAGGTTTTATTTTATTTAATTGTATGTACCTCTATTATATAAAATATTCAGTACTTAAATGTGCATAAATATTTTAATTTATATATAATTATAGGTGTATTTAAAGTACGATTTGTATTTACATTTATACTGATGTTTAATATCATATAAGATGCTTGATATCGATTATACCTATTGTACCTAACATCGCCTTATAAATTTTTTATTATAATAATTGAAATATGTAATGTTTATATTATATCTAAACTAAGTTCTTACACATAAAACAATCAGGTTATTTTAAATCTCAACTATTAAAATCTTAAACCTTTAAAAAATTTTTTAAAAAAAACCCTTTTTCATTTATCCCTCTTATTTTATTACAGTGTATTGACACATAGTGGATCTGTAACAGTGGATTTGACATTTACACTAACAAGCAAGGCATTTCCCCTTATAACGGCCCAGTGTTGCCACCGCCCGCCTCCTAATGATAACGACCCTTCTGGAAAATAAGGCAGCTGCGGCCCGCTTAATAGCTGCTTGCTATGCGGTGCGTCGCGCTGCTTGTTGGCTGAGTGCTGGGCTCAGCACTTGCATTCTGTGCTATGCGGATCTTCAAGGGATGCGACATACAGAACAGAGTGTGCTTTTTTAGCATGTTTGTTATTAACCCTTTCAGTCCCAATGACGCCATTTGGCATCATCATTTTTCTTGCTTTTTGATTTCATAAATGGTCTATGGACGATCAGAAAAAAAATTCTAAAATGATAATGCGAAATTGTCATTGGGACTGAAAGGGTTAAAGTATCTGTTCCCACACTGGTAAAAGTGTTGGGGCGAGATTGAATTTTGGAACTTTCCAGGTGGCAACGGTATTTGGAGCGTTGATCTGCAATTTTTGCTGTGTATTTAAGTTATGCACGTGAGTGTTGATTGATTGTGATAAAGAACTGATGATATCTGAACAAAGTTGTCTATCGGTCAAATATATGACACACAAACATCCAGATCATCGGCCAGGATAGAAACAGCTTGCTAAATGAAATAGCTTGCCACCATTCAAATTCGCCAGATTGTTCAAAATTATAAGGCAACTAACTAATAAAAGCTAAATGCTTGAAATCATTTACGTCGGTATATTCCAAACTTTTGTATAGTTATGCCTAATATGCGGAAAAGCAAAGGAGTTAAGCCCCTATACATTAGTGTAAAGAAGTTCCAAAGTACTGTTGTGATGGCATTTCTGACATAATAATATTGTGTTAAACAGTAAATTCTTATAATGGTTCTGCATTAATATTTATAACAGCTACAGAAAATAGTTGCTCGTCGAAGGTAACTTGAAAGACAAGGACACTCACACAGAAACGCTCAGGATATTTCGCTTGTTAGCGGTTCCCGAATGATGGAAGGTATTAAACTCGGCGCAGTCTGCATAACGCCCCAATGGATCGGAATGGAAAGGTGTGACAGTCGGATTCAACATATCACTTTGCAAGACTATTTTTCTTAGTAGCAATTTTTCACTGAGAGCCATTTCTTGCATAAATCGAAGATATTGGAGTCGTAGTCTAAATAGAGACACACACTGGAATTCTGAACTGTGAAAAAAGCCTTTTTTAATTCTACCATCACCCGGTGTGATGGTAAAAGTACTGTCATCAACCTATGATATGAATTTATGAATACACTGTTAAAACTTGTGTGCTTGATTTCACCATAAAACTAATTCCTAGTGGCTGCAATGGGTTCGTGATTAAATGTTTCACCATATTTTGGGCATTCAGTTTAACCTTTTTTTTTCAAATTGTGGTAACTAAAACCTGTGAAATGGTTCAGCCAAATACTGGAAATAAGGTGAAACATTTCATCACATAGCTATTGCAGCCATTAGGAACCATATTTTTGCTGACACCAATCGAATTTTTTTTTAGCAGTGTATGATGTGAAATATTTTTTGTGGTACCGCCAAAACGTCAGCTCTACTGGCAGTGATTGGATTTACCCATCCTCTAACTGTCTAACTCTATGCTTAAATTCTATTAGAGTAGGTTGTTCATGTGACTCTGTACGTCGTGAAAACACTAATTTCCTGTAAAACAAACATTACAACATTAGAATATACAAAGTAATCGCAAAATGTGAGACTTGGAAAGAATGGTTTGCTTCGTTAGAGAAATATTTTTTTTTATTGCTATTTCATTAGGTGATATTCGTCGGATGAGTTGTAGGTAAAATAGAGGTGCACGCTGAAGCAATGAAGTCGAAGTAAAGGCTGACAAACGATGTCAATACGACAGTTTATTAATGTTAGGACCAGTTCCAAGCTAAGTTTTACTGAATGATAAAATTTGAAGGTAAATCATTTTTGTTTTAAATAACAAGTAATTTAAAGTATGTCACAAAAGACGTCCACACATTTTCACCTTTTGATGTCTGAACTCGGTTCGTTTTTATACATTAAAAGGTTATTCTATAAGCCGAAGGACAAAAAAAAAGTGTGCTTAACAAAATGTCCAATAGGATATATATGCAATTTTAGCTTAGTTTACAGAAGTAAAGTTATTTATGTGCTAATTAACATTGTATTTTTATTATAAAAACATAAATGACAAATCTTTTATTTCGTTCAAATTGAAATCGAAATTCTAAGCAAATAAAACAAAAAGAGGGAATTCAAATG
Organism: Hylyphantes graminicola; assembly: GCA_023701765.1. Classification (NCBI taxonomy): domain Eukaryota; kingdom Metazoa; phylum Arthropoda; class Arachnida; order Araneae; family Linyphiidae; genus Hylyphantes; species Hylyphantes graminicola. The sequence goes on along the minus strand of CM043117.1, from coordinate 49,518,801 downwards.
CCGAAAGAGCATTTCACTAGCGCCTCTTTCAAAAATAACGAATTATAATATCAGTTATCTCTGGAGAACCCAAAACTGTATTCAACTACAAAGAAGAATCGGAGGGTAGTATGCAAAAGAGGGTTCTACGCCAGGAATTAAGTGCGGGCTAGAGCGTAATCACATTTATCATCCGACACTATTTCCAGCAAGCCAGCAACAGTTTTACCCAGGTTCTGCTAATTACGCAGCTTAGCTGCGAAGAATGCGCTTCGCCAAAAGACGCCAACAAAATTATTGCTCAAATCGCTTCGTTTTAATACAAAAGGGTTCATCTCTAGTTAATGAGTTTCCCTTAAGTTTCAGCATGGAGCAGGAAGTTTAGTTTGGTTTCCGCATAAGTCAAAAGGATTTAAACGAAACTATTTACAAGATTTTATTTGCTGGAGGAATTTATCGTTTGGCTCTTCTGACGACTGTTGTGAAATTGTTCGGGTCCCGGTGGAATTTGAGATAAATCTTTTCGATTAATTTTTTGAAAGCTCAGAAAGTACCTAAATGTTAAAGGTAAATTTAATAAGTATGAGCATTGGACACGGCAAGACTTATCTTATTGTAAATAATTACATTTAAGAAATTTTATTCAATCCTTTTGTGGGTACATTCATTTCATTCGTTTTATTTCTTACATTCCCTTGCAAAATTTTTTAATTTATAAAATTGTTGTACAATGAAAGCGTAGAGTCTACTTTTGTTTCTACGTTTTTTTCTTTTTAATTGTAGAAATATTTTATTTATTTTTCCCAACAAACTGGAATGCATTGGTTCAATTTCCCAACTATACTTAAAAAGATGTAACACACGTTCAAAACTTTTTTGTTACACTTCTAGATACATTTATTATGAACTAAAATAATTTAAACGAGTGCATCCATAGCATAGATGAATGCTGTAAAAATTTGACAGTTGATTATTCTAAAACAATAAATAAACAAATTTCAATATAGATATTCATTACCTAGAATACTTTTATGGAGCCATAGTTTGGTTATCGTATTTAGAGGTTGCAAAACAATCTATCACACGTTATTGAAATTTGCTTCGTGAATGTGCTAATAAATGCAATACCTCAGGTGTCTCTTTTTTATATCTTGAATAATTAATGTAAGGGGTAATGTAATCGATTCCGGCTGCCTATTTCTAGCCGCTTTTATGAGCTTTAACACATCCAATTACGCGTCGTAATTTAGAACCCTGGTCAAGTGACGAAGTCAACACCTGAGCGGGCACCCAACGGAACTTCGGGACATCGTACGCTAACGGCCCCTTCAGGGCTTTCGACTCCGCAGGTTTAACGAGCGCGTATACTTGTATAATTGTATGTAGGTATTCTTTTCTATTCATTTGCAATCCACACAATTAAACATATGTCACCAACTAACAAAATATATCAACAACCAGTTGATCTAACAAGACACTTAATACTAATCCAGATGCAACCGATCGCAACCACCTCTTAATTACGCGGTTAAATAGCGTTGTTCATTAATGGAATAACCCATCAGTTATTAAGAGAAGATAATATGGCAACGGTGCAAAGCCCAAGCGATATCAGAAATTTCGCTGCTCAACTGGACACTGGGAATTGCCGAAAGTGTTGCCACTTATTTATTGTCTTAATTGATGGGTATTATTCTATTAGCAAGGGACATAGAATTACATTTGATTGTGGTGTCGATGATTATTATGGAGTATGTTCGAATACTTGATTTGATTTAAGCTTGTGAACATTTTGGTTTATCGACATCTGTTCGAAGATATGGGGTTCTAGTATTTTTCCTTATCAATTAATTATTAAGCAGCGTAATTTAACAACATTTTATCATAACTACTTTGGTCTTTTTTTTTTAAACTTATGCTAATTCATACTAAATCGGCGTTTGATTCTTTACTGGGTGCTGCTTAACCTTTTGGCTAACTTATAAATTTTTATTTTGCCTTTATTTTGTGATTCAAGTAAAGTATGTTTTTAAGACATGGTCAGGGTACATTTCGTTAAATAAAAAAAATATCCTGAACTTTCTGTTTAGTAACTATTAAGTATTAAAAAACGAAGAACTGGTCATGAACATTAGCTTATCAATAGAATACCTATACTATGATCTTAAACATCATACATTAATAAAAATACATTATACATTAAAAAAAATTAACAAACTATTTTAATGAAACAAAGTGATAGAATAAGTGTGATGAAAAAAATAAATATGAACGTAAAACATATAATAAGGTTTTAGCTCAATTGAAACTTTCCAATAATGCGAATATATTACTCAATTTAAATTTCAAAAAGTACCGAACACTTTATACATTACTGTAGTACCACATCACTCCCTCGCAGTAGTCCATTATATCGTACTGTGCACTTTAAAAAGTGACCCTTTTGCCACGTACATTCTATGTGAGATAAGCCGTTTTACTACAGGCAATGCGATGTAGGCGTGATACTTAATCAAATTATACAGAAAAGTCATTTTAGAGAGTGATACACATCGCAGTGCGTAAGTTCACCCTTTTTTAGTAAGTTACAGTTGATGAATGGAATAGGGGACTATGATGTCACGTAGTTCCCAAGATCCCTTGCGGCGATAGTGTCACAGTGTGAATGGGAACGAAAAATGAGTATTTTCAGAAGGTTTTAAGTAAATTGAAAGAACTTTTTAGAGATTTTTTGACAAAATATTTTAGATAAGTACAGTTTTTTGTCGTACTGCAAACTTAACCCAATTCGAAAGATTTTTTTAAAAGAAATACCTAAATTATACTAAGTTATTTTTGAAAAACATAGCAATATGATGATGTTTAATTGATGTTGTACAAGCACTTACGAAACCTTTTTTTCGTGGCTTTAATTCCATTTTTCAACAAATTTAATAAATTAAGTTTGGACTGATAGTAAGAATAAAATATCAAAAACTGAAGTAAGTTTTATGGTATAATACGTAAGAAAAGACACTTTTGTTTTCAATCCATAATATCAAATTTAAAATTTTAACTGGAAATTTAATTTATCTAAATTGTTTAAAATTTTTGTTTCTGTAGAATATAATTGTACAATTGATTGCTCCATACTTTAAATTTTAAAATTTAGTGAAATTACAAAGCTTATAATATTTTTTAAATGATATGTGGGGGGTAATATTTTTTAAATGATGGGACACCGTCTGTATCCCTCAAAAGGCTAGAAATAAACATCCTCAACTAAAATCCAACGAGTGTCAACAAGAAGGTCTAAAACATTTGAAAAAGTAAACCCATGTTTTTCTCCGTCCTCACGCATTCCAAACTTTGTAACCGGAAGCAGACAATCCGAGTTCTTCATCACCCCTATTCAACTCAAGCCACCCTTCAAAAAAATTTTAAACCCAAGAAAAGAGCAATTCAGTGAAAATGCGAAGAAAAGGAACACTCGTTTATTTTTTACATGTTCCTTTCATGGTTAAGGAAAATGCCGATTGAGAGTGTAAAATTGTTTTAGAATTTCCATACTATATTGAAACATCGGCTATGTTTACTAATATTGATTTAAATTCTAACCATGGCTTTTCAAATTGGGTCTTCAGAATAAGGGCCTTTAGCAATGTCGTAGACTAAAAATTCCTCAAACCAAGTTAAATTTCGTGACAAACACTGAATAAGTATTTATAGAACATCATATTATAGTTTCAATACTCTCGAGTAAATTGAAAAGCAGTTAAACCGAATACAAACTATCAATGTATGTTATAAATAAAAATTGATTACCAGTGTATGGTTTGAGCGCTCTTAATAAAGTTTCAGCTATCCCAGACGTTATAAGCCTACGTTACATAATAGTCAGACCAGGATTCAAACTCTAATTTAATAGAGTAGGCCCGGGCATATTCTGTGTTCGGGCTCAGTCAACAGTGCTATACAAAATAACAGGGAAAGAAAGCATCTATTTTTCAATACGAACTGCCGGGATCAAAACCTCACAACAGAGCCAACACCAACAGTCCATTCCACCCTTTTCCCAATTCAATTTGGACCCGAAGCAGACGATTCCCAAGGGTTCCTAACTGTCAACCGCATCAAGAAGGGGGGGGGGGACCCCAATGGCCCTTCTCCTACCCACGCCCCCCTTTTAGTAGGATTGAATCTCAAAATCACAGCTCCAGTGCCAGTCACTTTTTTATTGTTGCTGCTGGAAGGCCTCATGTTTTCATTCCCAATCTAGACGGCATTGTAGTTTAGTCCCTGGGTTGCAGCAAGACTGGGCATTGTTAGTTTTAAAAGTCCTCCTCTCTGCATGCTGGGACTAATGGAGATAAAAAAAAATCCTGCATTTTCACGGATTTTTTTTTTATTTTTAGACCGTGTTTAAGGTGAGTGGGAGATGTAAAAGCTCCGGCCGAGGATTATTGGCGGATTAATTGTAATATGGCGTGAAAAAAATGTGGGTTTTTTTGTTGTTGATGCAAGAGGGGGTGGCAGCTGAGAAAACGGGGGGAACTGACGGACAATGCGGAAGCTGGAACAAAAAGTAGAGAACAATTGTGAGGCCGGTTAACTCAATGATTCATTTGCAGAGGCCGCGTGGGCGGTTTTATTTTCTTTTAATTTACCGCTGCATGAAGCCTAAGTGTTCATTTAATGCGTTTCCTTGATGGTCCATTCATGTTTGTAAAAATACGTCGCACATTGATAGAGCCACTTATCGTAATGCTTTGTCTATAATTGGGCTCAGATTCAGGTGTGCTAATATCCCTAATTACAATGGATTCGAAAAATATAGACGAAATGTGTTACTGGTTTCATTTGCTTGGTGACGTTTTTTTTTAAACATAGCACACATATATTATATGCTCTATGTTTATAACATAGCATTTTTTATTATATGATTTTTATTATTATTATATGATTCTCATTTATTATATGATTTTTGTTTATAACATAGCATTTTTAAACGTGTACATTTTACATCAATAATTTTTTAGAAAAATAATAAAAGATATTTTTTGATAAATATTTTTTTATTTAAAAACAATTTATATTTCTGTTTATTTTTCATATTTAAATGACTGAATTTATGTACTCTTATTAGCTCAATTCATTCGCGTTGGTACAACAAAAGATTTGTATTCAGAAAGTTTTCAGCTTATTGGCTATTAAACACAAAGTACAATGTTTAAAATTTTACAATTAAGTAACACCTATCATATTAAAAAATTATAAAGTAATGCAAAAAAATTATTTTTAATCATCATTATGGAAGGAATAAAATGCAATGCAATTGACCCTAGTTTTATTTGTATTTGAAACTTTAGTCGCCTGCTGATTTTACGACAAAAACAGGTGTAGGATCATTGGGGGAATTATTTTATTGATAAAACATAAACATATAACTGCAACAATTGTCATTACAATAACAAATAAAATATTGCGATATCATTGTATTTTTATATGTATTACTTAGTAGTAAGTTTTAAAGTTTTATGATACTTTTTACATCATATCCTTTATTGGGCTATTGTTATAAGAGTGTTTATAACAGGATGAAGAAAAACCTCATTTAATTAGGAGTACAGGTCACCTCAGGTTCGTTAGAAATACAGAAATAAACAATCATAAATTGAATAGGATTATTTTATTATTTAAAATGATCCTAAAGATGCATTGAACACTGTCTCCTTTCTTTACTATCTTGTAGAAGACAAAGATTCTCAATAAAATTTCAGTTACTAAGACCACAAGCGAATGGACAAGAATCCAAACATTTTATTAACCTTCTGAGAGTTGGATCCGGCTTTTTCCATATTTTATTCCGCAGTCTTTCATGACGAAACACTAATTTCACAATTTTACAAAAAAAATGGATTTCATTGATACTCTAATTTTGCAATTAGATGTTGTGATAATGTCTTCAAATACAAACCTAATTTCTATTTTTTAGAAACACATATGATTTTAAAATATATGTATTTTAATTTTTGCAGAGAATAAAAAAGCATACATTTTTAATCTTTTCCTTGCCGTTTTAAGCATGACTCGTATTTTTTAGTCACATCAAAAAGATATTAATATTGATTCCAATAAAATTAATGGCAGGCCACAGGGGCATTATAAGCCATCATAAATTTGATGTACAGACACATAAATGACACAGTAAAACAAAGAAACTGTCATTAACCCACCCAAAGCCAGATAAAAACACAAAGATAACATGTAAAACAATAATTTCCCCTTTTATACATACCCAGTTATTTGAACAATCAATATAAACCTCACACCAGAACAAAGAATTCCTCATTCAAATATTATCTTTATTTTCACAACGAAACAAAAACTGCCATTGTATCCATACTTTCGTTGCCTATCACAAAGGTCCTATAACGATCCTACTACGTTTTTTCCCTAAAAAAAATCCCCCCATCAGATTACAGAAAATACCCGGGTAAAAGCCGGGGAAGGATTAAACCCCTGATTATATAAACGAATGCTTGAAGAGGGGTGGAATAATAAGGGGCTTAAAAATTTATCAGCGCTCAGGATCGCTCGGCTAACGGTGAGAAAATTTAAACGCTCTATGCAAGAAAAAAAATATCTGATACTCTTTTCTGTAGGGAAAAACTGAAAAAATCCCCTCTTTTGTATACAGAGATTTGCTTTTATGTTCAATTTATATAAAACCCTCCTTGGAGATCGGAGGGGCGAAAGTTTTCTTAATGTTTTATTTTTTTATGATTTTTTTTATGTTAAAGATGTGGAACGGATTGTTGGAAATGGATTGAGAGAGATTAAGGATAAAATTAGATGGTTAAGTACATATTTTACAAAAATTTCTTTAAAAAAAATGCATATTTTGATATAATTTTTTTTAATGTTATGCCAAGCTTGCATTTTGTAAAGAGTAAGAGACTTGAATATCTTTTTATTATGTTGAATGCACAAACATTTTTAATAAATACACAATTTATCTACATGACTAATTAGTACTTACACATATCTTCGAGAAACGAGCGAATTGGCAAAATAAACACCTTCAGCACGTTCTTTTCAATAAGTTAATGATCAATTACAAACTCAGAAAGATTTTTCTGATATTATTCCAGGAAAATCCCCACTTCTTCCTTAACCCTTATTATGTAACGACAACAGCGATTTTACCGAAATCTACACTCTTAAAACAAAAGAGTGAAATCCACTCCAATTGGAGAAGTGCATTTTCGACACTGGAAAGGAGTGAATATTGACTCAGACTGAGTTAAAATCACTCGTTTGGAGTGATCCTGTCGGAGGTTTAACACACAAAGTATCCACTCCTTTCGGAGAAGTGCATTTTCCAGACTGGAGGAGTGAAATTAACTCAGACTGAGTTAAAATCGCTCGTTCATTTTAATAGTGCAATTCTTAAATGAATAAAAAAATAGCAAACATCTCTATCTACTTCTCATTCGCAGCAGGGCCGTGTGGTGCTATGATGCAGAGAGGCGGCTGCATCGGGCGGCAAATGAAATAGGGGATTCGGATACAAGAATACTATCTAATCAATAATTCTAATTTAGACAGAGTTTCTGAAAATTGTCTCACCCTTATAAAAAATTTTGTATGACAAAATAATTTGAATGATTTCGACATTATTTTTATGGGGATGTATTACTTATCTTGTCAGTTAAAATTTTGAAATTGCTGCGGGTTTTAAGTTTTGTAAATACCATTTAAAGACTTGCATCATATGAATAGAATTTACCGCACGGTTCTGATTCACAGGAAAGACCACCACAACCGTCGCTATCTACTTCCCACATCAAACCCCAAATCCCCTTTCTTCAGAGCCTCCCCCGGTCTTCTTACCTCCTCTATTTAGACACTCGAACTGCTATACTTGAAGAATCTGAAGTTTCCCATGCGAAGGCAAAATTGAGATATAGATGTTTAGCACGAAAAATAAGTTAACATATTTGAAGTCGCTAAATCTTTGTGATAGGCCCAAACATACTGCACGCCGAATTTTAATATAAAGTTTAATTTTATTCTTAAAAAATCAGTAATTAACACAGTGACTGTCACAATAAGAAAAAAAACCCAGTCTCTGAGGCCACAGGAAATTTTAGAATAACATCTCATGCGTATAATCTTCTTTAATCTGCCAAAAAATCCTATTACTATATGCATATACTTGATATAAATATATTTTTCAAACAATTATAGTTAAAAGTATGTTTTGCAATTCCTTTTAAAAACACAGTTTGCTGAAGGTCACGTCGGCAAATGTTAATTTTGTAGAATTCGATGTTTTGAAAGATAAAAATAAACTGTTTTTGTGTGCGACGAGTAAACAAAATCTGTCACGTTTTTTATGTGATTAATAGTCTATTCTAAGTTGTGTTTTGATCCATATGTCTCATGAAACTGTCATTTTTTTGTGCAAGATCTCTAAAATCTGCTTGACAATTTTGGAACGTCATTTTTTTATACCATTATTAAATCAGCTGCAGAGGCATCGGTGTTTTCGGAAAGCATGATATATATGCTTTATGTTAGAAAAGTTATTATTATAAACAAAAATGAATGATGCAAAATTGTAAAATGAGATTGTGAAGTGGATTCTACAAAGGTTCACTATGATTACTTCTGGTACATAGAGGATATTGTAATCACCTTAGTTGTTGGTTGGCTGGTTGGTAGACATATATTTTCAGGCTTGTGTGCTTGGTCGCAAAGACCCGCTTATAAACCATTGTCAAGTAGGACAACACAAGACACACACATACACAAATGACAGATGCTGCCATTTGTCGCCACCTTCACAATTTAGACATGTCCCTATGGAGGGAAATTTTCTCCAGGGACCTGTACCCATGGGAAACTGCGCAACGACCGCCCACAGGACTTTCGGACCCAACAGATTTAACGAGACCGTACTCCGCATATACTCGACAAACACAAACATCCATGCCTCTACGGGATTCGAACCCGGATCCAGCAGCTCCAAAGGCCATTTAATCACCTTAGTGTGCAAGGTTATTCTGCAACCACATATCACTAAATACTAAATAAAGCGCGCCTACTTGGCGATGGTTCACGGCGATAAATAGCTTCATTTGGCACACCATAATTCATGTATCTTTTACCATCTAATTCCCACCTCCAAGTTCCCCACGCATTTTGAGATGCCGAGAATAAAGATCTCAAACAGGAAGAATCCAGTCTCCCTCTGTTGTATGCAGACAGAGGAACACCTACGACCCCTTACCCAAAAGAATGCTGAATGTGGACTGTGGAGGTCTGTTGTAAGTATCTTATTTAAAAGGCGTTTTGTTGGATTGTGAGTTTCTGCAGCCTTTTGTGTGAGTGAATGGAAGCAAATCGGTTGGGTCTACCTGAAAATGACGTGGCCTGAAAGGAGGAGTTTTAAATGGAGACATTCAAATCTGGATATTGAAATCTGTGTCAGGGTTTAAAAATGAGCAAGGATTTTCATTCCTTCGACCGTTGCTGATCTGTTTCGATTTGACAGTGATTCATTTATAAATAGAGGCTCAAAAAAGAATTTATCTCCAATTAGCATGTCGCTTGAAAATCAAGAAATGAAACATGCCCATAGGCTAAGTGCTAAGAAATGACTGAAATTTGTTCATCTGAAGCTAATACGCCGAAAATGAAGAGTTTAATTTCATTTCACAATATTACTATTTTCTGTTTTTCTTATTAGTTAACAATTTCACAGTTGTAATAATTTGGACTAGAAGAAGCATGTTACATGAATGATGCATAGTATCCTTAAACTTTGCGCCTAGAATAATGGCAAACGGCCATTCTCTTTATATTCAGCTGCAATGTCCGATTTCCGTAAAAAATTCCGATGTGAAACTTAGACTTTCTTATATCTCTTAAAAGCGGTTCAACTAGCGCGTTCAGTTATTCAAATTTATCAAAAACTCATTCACTACATCTAAAAAAGAAATACTACTAAAAATAAATCTAATTTTAAATTAATTTTATTTTTCGTCCGTGAACCCCAATAGATAAATTAGTAACTTCAGTGAGAACATCCTATTATAAAGCTGCAACAAAAACTCAATTGCCGAATTTTATCCCCTTCTTCTTTTTAATCAAATGCCATTCCACCACCTACTGCTAACCTTTCCTGGAAAAGCATATAAAAGTGTCATTCTCATTCCGCCATGTTCCGAACATCATTAGTTCTTCGATAGGTTAAGGTACAAGGACACCCGGCTCGTAACTTTTCAGCAAGAGTCCCATTCATGCAGGAAAGCTCTTTTCTTGGTGGGACAGCCCACTCCTTTGTTTCGCAAATCAAATTTTATGCCTCGTTTTATTGACACATGGCTCTTCCAATCAGCAATCGCCCTAGGAGGGAAAACAAACAAGTCAAAATAAAAGTGCCTGTCCTGTCCGCAAACGTTCGCAGCTGCAGCGTCGGTAATCAACGTCATCATAATAAAGCCTAGAGGGAGAAATTAGCCATGCGTACAATGGATGTCGACGTAATGATGAAGATTACGATGAAATGTCCCACCGATTATCATCGGATGTCATCTTCGGTGGCGATAGCAGCGAAAGGTGGGGATTTTATCAGTGGTTTTTGTTGCTTATTTTCCTCGGAAAGGTTTTTGACGATAAGTATTGGTTGCCTGATGGTGAGACTTGCGAAAAAGTGGATAAAAGCGCACAGAATTTCTTTTGCTATTAAAAAGAGCTTTTATTGGTTTATGAATCAATCCTGATAGCTTTTCTTTTAAAGTAGCAGTAATATTGTAAAAAGAATTCCATGTTTGATAAAATGTCATGTCAAATAACTCTCTTGCAACTTAATTTCTGGAAAATGTGCAAATGGTATACCAAGTTTTTCACGAAATTGGTTAACTTGTTTGCACACAACCAAAGGTCACTTGTAACAAATGAATCTTCTTGGCAACCAATACATTGGATATCTACCTAATGTTTTGAAGCATTGGTACTTATCCGTTTGCAAGAAAATATTTCTCAATCACAAATTTAATTTATGAATTAATAGTCCCAAATGAGATAGTTGCCTTTGATAATTCTATTTGACTGACAGTGACTTGCATGACGTTTTGTTGGGAAATTCAATTTTAACAAAGCTCGCAGATACGCCAATCAAACGATAACATGATTTGGAAGCAAATGAATAAGAATCTAAATTCTTTGATACATGACATATTCATATTCATAATGCTTGGCTCATGAGTATCAATCTATTTACACAAAAGACTTATGCACGATCTATCATTGCCCAACACTAATTTTACCTTAATTGCACCAACCAGCTAAAGCAAACATTAGAACATAATAGAATAAAAGGCATATCCTAAAAATAGTCTTACGTTAAAATATTGGACATAAGCCTCTTGCACTAAACATGTAAATGAGTATGAAACACAAACTGAACAAATCGCGATTGCAACAAAAGCGCTCGCTTTGCCATGTTCAAGAGCAGTAACACCAAAGAACGTTGACAGCACCGGATGCAAGACAGGGAAATTTATTCCATGTAAACACGAAAGGCCAGACACGAATTATAACTTTTTGGCACGTTGAGCCCCGTCGGTAAATGAAGTTTCACAATTGCATTTCACTTGTTGGACAAGCACGCAATTGAAGGGCCACACGCTTAATGATATTGAAATGTAATTGTCTTTTAATTAGTTTAGATAAATCAACGTATGATTGATACTTATCAGTAATGAGATAGTATTTCACTTTGTTCATAAGGGTTGGACTTCTTATTTCTTTTAATTTAAGTTTAAGTGTTTAAATGGTATATATCGTTATTTATAATAAAAAATCTTTACGTAATTTTATCGCGTTAGCCTTAAAACTCTAAATATAAAGCAACTACACTCATTTGAAATCAAGTATTATTAGTCAAACTGCTAGTTTGTTTGTAAAATAACAAACTAAGAGGAATTAATCCGCCCTCTCAAACAGAGGATAAATCTACTCAACAATATGAAAATTTGAGTTTAAACGGAAGGGTCCATATTCATTACAAAATTTTCAAAAATAAATATAAAAATTGACAAAATATTTTCAAATACATTTTAATTAAAAAAGTATTGGCTAACATAGTTTTAAATTTTAATTAAAACAATTTTTCTGCAATTTGTTAATTATGTACATGCGTTACTGAGAAGACTAAAGATTCAATAATTCAAAGATGTGTGATTTCAAATCAAAGAAATCGTCATAAAATAGCATTTGTAATTATTTGTTACACAAAAACTTGGTTAATAACGCGAAATGTAACGATACAGAATTTCTTTACATTTCTAAAGAATAAATGAAATTATGAAAGCAATACGGTGAATGTACCCGCCAAAATCTCAATTTATGATCCACTTAGTTACTGTTAACGACGTTCCAACTCAAAAAATAATCTTATCTCGCAGCTCATGTTCTTAATTTGAAAAATAAACAATAACTCGATTAAACGCAACCATTTTTCGCCAATCTCCTGCAACTCAAGGGAAACTCTTCCCAGGGAACAATCCGATATAAGGCGGCCATCTTGCTAATATCCCGCCAAAAACATGGAATCTTTTTTTTCTTCTTAGGTCCCAAACGACTCTTCCATCGCAAAAAAAAGTGGGAGATAGGGAAGCAAATGAGATTTTGTTTATTGATCTGAGGTCCGTTTGGCTATTTTTTTCTTTACTTCTACCTCTCTTTAGCGGTTTCTGCACCGTAATTAGTATGGTGTGAGTTTGGTCTCATTTGGCGGAGTTGTGTTGTCGCCAAATTGTAAAGAAATTTGCCTAACAAATTATCATTACGTTAAATAAAAAAAACAATGTTTGATGATTAAAAAACAATGAGCTTGGTGGTGGGGGGTATCTTAAAGCTTAATGAATTTGAATACATAGTGCCATAAAATGCTGTCGTAGGAGCCAAAAACTTAAGGAGTACTATAACAGTTTACTTTTGCGTAACATAGCACATTTAATAAACCCGCGAAATTATAATTAACAGCAACAAATGATAAATCAAGAATTAAGTACTTCAGTAGTTTCTCTGAAATATCTGACAAATAGATTTGTGCATTTTTTGTCTAACATTAAACATTCTAGCTAAAAATTTTTAAACTCTTAGTTTTACCATTTTTCTAAAGGATGAAGACACTTTGGAATTTAATATATATGTTGAGGTGAATGTATTTAATATTAAAAAAAATATAATATAGATAAAAAATATATAAAAATATATATAAAGAAATATTTCGGGCATTTACTGGCGAATTTCGATAATCCCATACGAATGTAGACGTTCACAACATTCAACAAACATTGAACTTTGCTATCATTGTTTTTAAAAAGCTAATGAACCCATTCAGTCCCAATGACAATTTGGCATCATCAGTTTAGAATTATTTTTTTTATCGTATATAGCCATTTATGACATCAAAAATCATCATCATTCGATTCTTCAAACTTTTTTCTATTAGAAAGTAATTTTTTAATAATCCCAATAGATGTCAGACCTAAAATTTTTTTATATTATGATCAGAAACATGATGATGCCAATGGTATCACTAGAACTGAAAAGGTTAAAATGTCCTATATAAAACGAATGTGCATTACATTTATCTTCTTTTTAATAGAAAGACGATTAAATTAATCGTTAAGCGAAAGATAATTCTGTAAAAACAACTTTGCCGACTAAATTGGAACGTAAACACTAATAAGACAGGACATCTTTGAATGAGAGATATCGCGCCAAATTTGGCGGCATAGCACGAGGAAACAACAAAAAACACAGATATCGCAAAAAACAAACACGTAAAAAAGAGAAGGGGGTAAGAGTAGGGACCTCACATAAAGATAAAAACCCACCCCCAAATGACAAGGAATCGGAGATAGGCAAAGGTTAGTTATTCTTTCGATCGTTCAAATCCAATAAATTGCTAGTCTTTAGCTGTTGCGATTACGCGTTTGTTCATTTCACTAATATCACCTCTGAGAGAGAACCCAATCCAAAGGTAAGATGAAAAAAAAATAAATCATAAAAAGATAAGAGAAAAAAATTAAGTCTCCCCCTCCCAATAGGCAGATTTATTAAAGATTTAATCGCTATCTTGAAACGTCTTTTAAGCGAGGTAAATTGGTACTATCCTGATATCCTGGGGCTGCATTTAAAATAACGAATGTGTGATATTTGCTTGGATGCGTTGGAAGTTTTAATAGGAGTTTTACGTGAGCAGGTCTGCTGGGAAGTCTGGAAATAGAATCTTATTTTTTTTTTAAATCGTTAGTGTTTATAAAAGTGTTTTGGAATGCCCTCATCTGGGTTTTCCTTAACGTTGAAACTTTAATTAATAAAAATATGTAAGTGCTAGTTTACTTATGTTACTTAAGTCATCGCACATGTAGTAGTTATAATAAAATTTTAAGAAGATTTTTAATATCAATATTAATTAGATAAGCAAAGTTGTTTGTACAGAAATGTATTCTCGAGTTAGAATAAGTAGATTATTTTAAGGAATTAGGTAGTTTTTTCTTAAATTTTAATTCTAAAGTAAACAAATTCTAAGCTTTTGGATTTAAAAATGACTACATTTTTAATTACTAAATCCTTATTAATTTAGTTAAAAATGGGGACAACATTTCAAACTGTTTTTAAAAAACTTTTTATGAATACAGGGAGAAAAAAAATGATGGATTCTCAAACAACTAAGAAACAAATTAAAATCACTCTCAAACAAGCATCACATGTCATTTACATTCTATTCGTTATACAAAAATAATTAGATTCGTTGACATAAAATTCAAAATTCCTAATAATGAAAAACATTTTTATAAGTCGCAAATAACAAGCATTAATATTCATTTAAGTGAACTTTGGCTTACGATGACATCTATCCCAATTAACCATTGACAATATACTCAAATTACAAGGTAACAAATACCACATGTATTACAATGAAAATGTCATTATCGTTTAATGAAAATTGCATTTTATATGTTACTTATTCATTAAAAAAATTACAATTGCAAAAATGATATAATATTATTATTACTGCATAAAATGATGAAATATATTGGGTTTCATATAATTATACAGGTGCTTTTCCCTAAAGGCTTGATTGTGCACACGTCAGTCAAAGATTATAAACAGAATTCATATACATTGAAAGGTACCTTATGTATTTTTCTTCATTTTTTAAATAAGGTCTAGTTATTAAAATGCTTTTAGATATTTACCGATAGAAGAGAAATAAATTACATTTTTAGCATCTTGTATTGTAATTGTTTTAAATTTTCGTTCGTTGTTTTATACCGTTAATTAAAAAGTTTTTCTCCATATTATCTGGTACGTACTTGTAGTGCTTGTATTACTCTTTAAAAATATAGAATCCTACATGTTTTTTTGATGATAATGGGGCAGCTAACTTACTTCATACATTATATTTGATGTTGGAACCTAACTTACTTCATAATGAATTTAGCGTTTTAAGAATGCATTAAATTAACCATGCATTCTTAATTATATTCATTCTTAGTCATATTCATTCTTAAATTTGAATTGAATCAAATTCCATAACACTTTTAGAAATATCGATTTTCAAAACTGTCTCCGAACTATATCAGCTCAATATAAATTCAGTCGCAATGACAAATACCAAATCAATTCTGGACCGGATTGCTGGAACATCCCAAAAAGTAGAATACCCGTTCAATCGCACCTTTCGAAATCGCGCCAATATTGATCTTTCCATTACATAATAAAAAGAACTGCTTTAACGATCTTTTCTCCGGTAAATCAAGATGACAAATCGAGCAGAATTAAATCCGAATGACATCGGAATATTCCACCACCTTTTTAGCTCTCGCCGAGTGGCAACGCATTGAGACGTCGACTGCTGCGCCCCCTGTCGGGATCTGTTGCATCTGCTGTCGTAGTTTAATTGGAAACTAATGAAGTGCATTCATCTTTTGTCGCCAACTTTACCATCTTCCTCTGTAGCTTTGATGCCGGGGCTTTGAGCTCAGCAGTTTCGACAGACCAATAACGAATTCGGATTCATTGGGTTTTCTGATTGAAGTGAACGTAATTTTTGAAGGAAATTAATTGTTTGAAGTTGTGGGTATTTGTCATATAACAAATTCTAACTTTATACTACTTTGGGAAGCTTACAACATTGTTCTTATATAATCATTATCCAATTCTCAACTGTCAGATTTGACTTCTATTCGGTCTTCCTTTCTATACTTGCCCAAGTGACTAGTGTAAATAATATAGAAGGATAATTAAAAGATAAATAAATTCAAGACTATAAACTATAGTTAAAGTCTGAAATTATAGTTTATTTACAGGAAATATTCCAAAATAACTCTAAGACACAACATCAAACCATAATAAACCATAAGTTGTTTAAAAGGTTCACGCGGGACCAAAATGAATTGAAGGTTTACTTTCGTGTGTTATATTTATTTTGCTTCATTGTTACTAAAAAGAACGTTGGGGAAAATAAAGTAAGAATACAGCATTTTCAAAGTTTAGAATATATGATTCGGGAGATTTTGGTTGCATTTAATCTTGAACTTTTTTTGGGTACACTACAGGTAGAGTCATCACAACAAGATTTCTTATTGGAACAAGCAAAAATTTGGTGCTCAAAATATATACGAGTTCATGAAGGCTTCGAAATAAGATGGGGATACTTGATTCAAGAAAAATGAATCCTTCTGAAAATCACAAATCGGTGCAATATTCCCCAAAAAACTCTCAAAGGGATTCTGTACAAAACCTCCTTTTATTAGTTTTGAATACGTCATTATAATTTAAAATACATACAATAATCTGCGCAGTGGTAGATGGTTGTAAAACATATAAATGCATACACAATATTCTAGTATTTACCTTCAAATTGAAACGTGTTTTTATTAAAATCATTCCAAAGAATGTAGTACCAGAGAATTTCGTTTGGTTAGTTTGTGTGTATCGCGAAAGCAACCATGGCTTCACTTTCAAACTGGTTTTTGCATTGGATTTGGCCTTATAGCAAATTTTTCGTTTTCTAACTTTCATAATAAGATATACAGCTTGTGGGAAAATCACAATAATTTGGTTAACTTTTATCGTAAAGACGATGATAACAGTTTGTGAAAATACAATAATTGTTATACATTTAAATAAAATAATTAGAATATAGTTTTTTTTTTGGAAAATTTAATTGACTGCAGGGAAATTGTCCATACAGTATCGACAGTCTCTTAGGTATAAGTAAAAAGAACCGATGTTTGCTTTCAAATTTAAAAATAATCATTCTTAATAGAAAAATCTAATAAATTATTTAAATTTAATGCATTAAAATGACAATTTTCGTGTACTTACCAGGTAAAACGTAGAGCCTCTGGCAATCTTCCCTATTTACATATTCAAAGTTAATCCTTCTTCGCAAGAAAATAGTTTATTATGCAATTCTCCTACCTAGAATAAAAACAAGAGTAATTACCTAGTTTTAGTACTACACGAATGACAGCATTTTTAACCTTTAAATTAAATATTTAAATTTAATTATAAAGAGCAGCATTGAATAATAAAAGTTTAATTCAAGGTAATTCATCAAGATAGAACAGATTCCCCTGTGACAAGTAACATCTAATTTCGCGGTATTTGCATAACTTTTTTGATCGAAATGATTTATTTTGATGAATTTAAAAAATACGCCCCTACTAAGACGTCAAAAATACATCTTTCAGGCCTGATAAAATGCAGCCGAATGAAGACTTTTATTGAAAAATGTTTTATATCACTTTAGGTAAAAAAAAAAGACGCCAAAGTAAAGATTTTGATACCGATCCTGTAGCACAACCTTTAGGGAGCTAGCCTTTTCAGCTTAAGAGTTCGGGTTCGAATCCCGGTAAGGCATGGATGTTTGTGCCTTTCAATAGATGTTGTTAATTGTCTAAGTATTTGTGTCGTATTTTTCTATGTGTGTCTCTTGTGCCTGTGTCATTTCTCGGGTTGAGTAAAATAAACCTGAGGTAGCAGTGCTTGGCGAACTTGCCCCCCCCCCCCCTTCTTCATTAAGAAAGTCATAAAAACTTTGATAGCTTGTATTTTTACTCATGATAAAAAGAAAGTATAAGTGACGACATTTAGGGTAAATGAAATATTCTTTTATTAAGACACCAAAATAAAACATATATTAGTTCCCATTACATTAACAATTTGCAATGTAGGAATTTATATCATTTTAAGAAAAATACTGATATAGCCTAAGTGTTATACATTCCGTAACCAAACTTTACAATTTATAACGGTGGGGATAGAATCGCATTTCAAATTTCAGAAAACGCAATTCCAAAACGGAAAAATGTGACAGTCAGTTCCTTTTCCACAAGGTGGCTTCCGGATTTTTATCAAAACTATAAATCTCAAGTTCGGAAAGCTTCCCCCCCCCCCCTTTAAAGTTTCACTTTCGGTATGCTCTTCAAATATCTGTGCCTCAGAATTAAAATGGCGTAACTTTCATATTGTCGTTTAAAAAAAGTGTCATATTCTAATAGGGGACGTTCAGTACCCGGAATAAAGTAAATTGTTTAGAAATTAACATCTTTTATTACCAAATAACTTTATATGACAGAACAAATAGAATTGTTTTCTGACGTTACTCTATTACACGACTCTACTATTCGATTATTGTATGTTTGTCCAACTGTCAAAATTTATATTTATATCAATAAGCATAATTAAAAGATTCAAAGTATAAAAATTTAAATGTGTAAGATTCCACTCATTTTATGAAGCAATAGCCGGACCAGAGGAAATGGTCAGAAATTGAATAAATCATGCCCTAGAAGGGTTGTAAGAAAACATCATTTTTACAAAAGATTCGTCAATAAGTGGAATGCTTTTCCAGAATACGTTGTGTATTTGAAGAGAGTGGAAGATTTTAAGAAGAATCTCAATAGCTATTGGAAACTGGTAAGGAATTAGATATATTTTGGACCAACCTTGCTGGGCCTCTGACCTGTTGTTGGTCGACAATTTTTGTATTTGTATTTTTAAAAACGCATATAAACCTTGCTATTGCTAACTTTTTTTTTTACAAAATTTATCTATTATTAGCATTCTTTTCATACTACGTAAAACAAGAATAAATGCGCATTTGTAGTTAGGTGCCTAAGTTTTTTTTTTAAAGAAAAATATGTAAATTAAAAGAAAACGTCAAATTTTGACTTATTCGTGTTTAGTTCTGAAGTACCGTTATATTGCGGTCCTAAGAATATAGATACAACTTTCACTTTTTATTTTAGGCAAAATCGTTCATAGCATAGAGTTCCCTCTGACCATAAAGAAAGTTTTTGTATTGTGGTGGTAAAACCGATCTTTTTTTTTTAAAGTAGTGTAGTCCACAATTGAGATTTGTGTTTAATGTGTATTTTGTTGGAAGAAATTTGTTTATCCAATATATCTGGAGAAATTTTCATTGAAAACAGGATTCAGAAAATATATAGTTTGGTATAGTAATTTTAAATGAATGATAATTTTTTTTACTAAAGTTGTTACAAATTATATACTAACTAATAGATAATTTCCTTCAAGAACTTCATAACTCAAAACTCACGATTTTAAAGTATATTATGTCAAAAGTATGGTACGTCAATTGAAATTACACTGTAAATATACCTGGTTTCGCCAAAATCTGACTCCAACGGCGGTGTTGTGAAATGTTTCACCATATTTCCGGTATTTACTTGAACCATATCTCTCGTTTCGTTTTTGTTTCTAAAATCTAACAAATGGTTCTTCCGAATACCGAAAACATGGGCTTAAAGTTTTACCACACAGCCATTGTAACTACTAGGAACCATAATAATGTAAAAACCAAGCACAATGTTTTTTAGCACGACTGTAAGAAATGTTAGTTTTCGAACTTTGATTAATATTACCATTTGAGAAACAGATCTTTGAGTTTGCCAAGCGTTTCCAAAATTTAATTTTAAATTAATACTGTATTTTAAACTTTCAATGGCTCTATTTTTGTTTCTCAAGTTAAATCCTGTATGATTTTGAAACACACACCTACACTCCGTGCCAGCCTAACTTGGGTAAAAATGAAGAGTAAAAAGGCACAGGGAAAAGCACGGCTGGTCCGTTAGTTGAACTCTTCTCAGGTAATATTGACATACAAAATGATCTGAATGCAATTTAACCAAAATACACTTTTCATTCTAATAAAATTGCCAAATTTTCTCAAATAATATTGAAATCTGTTATACCTCAAAAGAAATTAGCGTTTTAAACATATTTTCTGGATGGATTCACAAATAATTTATGGAACTCTTTACATGCTCGGAAGGATCTTCTTCCTAGCATATTTCTATTTACCCAACTTAGGTTGGCAAGGAGTGTAGATTAATTTTTCAAAACATAAAAACCAGATAATATAATAGCAGAAACTCTCAGAGAAATGTCACAACCATAAGATTCCATCACATACCCCCGAATATTTAGTTCATATTTTTGAAAATTCCTTTCTTTCGATTTGCATAAAACTCGTTGCTTCTAGGAATAAAACCAAAATTTGGGGCTCATACGTATGCGTGCAGGGGATTGTCTAATTTTTTTCGAAAGGAATATTTTGATGTTCGAGAATGTTGATGTGAAGTGTTCGTCATACAATTTTACGATTTCCAAAATGGCAGAAAAGTTGCGAAATGATGTGAGAGTCTCACATTACTCTTCAAGTGAGATTACTATAGATGTGGTGCTGTACAATTCCACAATTTACTAATTGAAATTTTTGCCGGTACACTGGCGCAATGGTTAGTGTACTAGCCTTTGGAGCTGCTGGGCTCGGGTTCGAATCCCGGTGAAGGCATGTATGTTTGTGTTTGTCAATAAATGTTGTTATTTGTCTATGTGTTTGTGGCGTCCTTCTTTGTGTGTCTCTTGTGTCTGTCTCTTCTGGCGAGCGGGGTAATGGGCTATATAGCCTACGCCCTTTCCTTCTAGAGGGCGCAATCACTGTCATTTGTCATCAATTGAAATTCGGATTTTGCGTTACCTTGGAATCACGACCAGTCTTCCGATACGTTTTGCGCGTAATGGGATTTTGAAGTTCTGTATAACGGTCTTTCACTTAATCAATCTAACTTAAAGCGAGCTAATCGTCTATTTATTTCATAAGAGTTTATTTTGATTGGAAAATAAATAAAGCTATTAATGGTTAAATTTTCATTCAAAACTAAGTT
Organism: Hylyphantes graminicola; assembly: GCA_023701765.1. Classification (NCBI taxonomy): domain Eukaryota; kingdom Metazoa; phylum Arthropoda; class Arachnida; order Araneae; family Linyphiidae; genus Hylyphantes; species Hylyphantes graminicola. The sequence continues at coordinate 49,497,553 of CM043117.1, read as the reverse complement.
ACACAATTTGTTACTTAAAATTTGAACGTTTATGTAGCTTTAATGATAGTAATTTCGAATAACTCAAAGTTTAATGCGGAAACTAAAATGATTAGTTAAGTATAGAAGAGAGTGGAAATCTAAAAACATGTGGATGAAAGTGCTTAAACCCTACTGAAAATTAACTGTTTTCAACATTGCAGCCATTATACTAAAATAACATTTTCATAGTATTAAAAAAACACTAATCTTTTTAAAAAAATATCTTTATATTAGCCACCAAGCAAAGTACATTTCGCAAAATATAAGATTGGCTGAACAGAAAAAAATCATCTCTTCGGTATAAAAGAGAAAAAATGCAGGCAAAAAAATCGGAATTGTCCGAACCATAAACTTTGCGACAAGGGTTCCATTGCAACAATCTATCAAAACCTCCACAGAGTGGAAAAAGATCTTGATTAATTTACCTCCCTATTAGACCCTTCGTCTAGATTCCATTGAAGAAAGTTGGAGGGGAGAAAAGTTGCTAGTTTGTTGCTGTGGTTTGATATTCGTGTAGAGAGTTTTGAAGAAAATATGTTACCAGCTATAATCCGAGACTACAACAACATATATCCTGAAATTTTGTTAAATTTAAGCCAAAAGTTATTCGTTAAAATGCATTTAATTTACCGAATTAAAGTAAATTGTGTATGCATTGTATTTATAGTACCAAATCTAAATCAATTGGATTTTCATTATATTAAAGTGCTTATTCTCATTTGTACAAAATTGTATTCGTATAAAATTGAGCAGTCAAGTTATTTAACGCACAAAATTATGAATGATAGTACACTATTTAAAATCTTCAAAAAAGTCAGTCAAAATTATGATTGGTTTTTCATAACGTTGCGAAAGCTTGCGCTTTTGCCTGTTTCGATTTAATTAAGTTTAACTCTTTTCGATAACTTTCTCTTTCTCCTTAAAGCATGTTAGACACAGCAATGCTTATCCGGGACAGCTATTAAGTACAAAAATATATTTATTTCAGACGAGTGCAACAAATTTCGGGTGCAACAAACTTCAAGTGCAACAGTGTACAGACAAACTTCAAAAGTATGAGTTACACTTTTGTGAAAATAATTAGCTGGAGTTTCTCTAGAAATACCGGAAGGCTGTGCTGCAGTTTTCCAGCAAACCATCCGGAGATTTCACATGAGACGTGAACTGCAGTGTAGGCAACCTACCGTTTCCTTATTCTTTTTTCTTCTTATTCTTCCATCATAGATCTGGCAACGGAAACAGGGTTGCCAACGTAAAGAATTCAGAGTAATAAGGTAGTATTTGTATAAAGCTGAAATTGGCTTCAAATGCTGAATGAATTTAGTATAGATGGGCATAGAATAATAAGAGTTGTTTTTATTCTTCTTATCGTATGCACATACCTTAAAAATAGTTAAGACGTTATTTTTTTTCTAGTGACTGCAAAATAACACAAGCCATAGAAGAATTAACTCAAAAGCTACTCTACTTTAGATTTGAATCACGATAGTTTTGAAACCGAGAATTTATTTGGCAAACATAAAAAAACCCTCTATCTCCTTAGAAACGATAAATGTAAGAAAGGTATCATGTACACAAGGACGATTTCCATACACATTTCTCCTGTCACCTAAACGTAGATAATAAGAGTGTATTGAGAAACTCTTCTAATAGACGTGATATTTTTTTACAATTGAGCTATTCTTTTAATAAAAGAAAATGGAGAGTCATGCTGATTCAGATTTAATTCCATGCAAGGTTAAGTCCAATTGAGTGCAAGGATTTTAAGGCATTTCATTCACATAAAAGGATTGTGTAATTGACGATAGCTACCAAATAAGATAAATTATTATAGAGTAAAAAAGATTTCAAACGTTAAATGGCGTACGATGTCGCCCTTAACGGTTGCGTTGGGGGCCTATTAAGGTGTCGGCTCGTCACTTAAGGTATCCGGCTACTTTTCAAACGTTAATTTCGATGAAAATGTGCAATTTGTTTTATTTTATTTTTAGATAATATGAACATTTATCTTTTCAAATCTGCTTTTAGTTTTAAGCTCCGTTGAGTAGAAGCTTAGATATGTGGATTTCAAAATAGGCATAGTTTTAAACCAAAACCGAAAGTAAGCTTAAAAAACATTTTTTTAAAAAAAATTTAAACCATTTTTAAATAATTAAACATAAAAACATATTGCCAGAATAAGGCCAAAATAAAATGAATAATTTTTAATTTCAGTTTGGCAACACTGAAATGTTTACAAACAGTGCCTTTCTGGTATGCCTTTTTTGAAATTTTTACTTTGATCGCGTTTTCTGAAGTATTGCTTTTTCACTAACTTTGCCATACCGCTTTCGCTGTATCTCAAAATGTATTCAATATAACAGTCTGATATTTGATATGGTGGTTCGTTATAGTTCAGAGAATGTAATGAACTAAAAGCGTGTATGTAGTTATATATTTTAAATATTTATTGATGAATGATTCAAAAATAACCTTGAAAATATTTGAATTTTTTATGAAAGTTTACATTATACCCTGTAAAATTAAAGTTTTTTATAATATCAATTAGCTTTTAGTTCATTACACTTCTGAATATGCTGGTAATGTATGGTTAAAATTTAAATGAATTATATTGATAAACTTTTCTTCTACATTAAAAGCCGTTCCAGCAAATTAATGGTCAATTTTCACTAAAAATCGCTATTTTTGTAAAAAATAAAAAATTTACAGTTCTAATTTGGGTTAAATTCATGTTTCAATAGTACATTTTACCTTTCCATTGCATTTACAGTTTATGATTTCGAGGTTTAAAAAAAAGTGCACGAAAGGTAGTCGGATACCTTAACTGTGATTCGAAAATACGACGCTCGTCGCCAATAGCCCTCAATCCTCATGTAGCTCTAGTGCGACGGTCTTTCAAACCGTACCTAACCTAATCTAACCTTAAACGCTAAATGTGTCGATGTTCAACTTCAACTCCATATAAATTTCTATATAGGAAAAGCGTGCACTTGGAAGGTTCAAAATTTTTGCTTTTGTCGTTGACTAATGTGTATTAAACATTTTTAAGAGATTAAAAACTAATTTTATTGTCTTACTGTATATATTTTTACCAGTAAGTTGCATGAAGATTTCGAGGCGCTTCGTTTTGGCACACAGATCTATTCAGAAACCCCCAATCCATTAGAAATGTTTTTTCCTATGCTGTCAGCGCCACTGTCGGAAGACCTCAGTAATGACAGCGTTGAGAAGGAGACAGTAGAAATAAATATACAAGGTTGACACACGCGAGCACGAACAACAAGGACCGTTTGTTGCAAGTTTAGGAAGGAACAGAGAGAGGAGCTTGTGAAAAAATGTTGGCAAGGAAGCAGGTTTCGCTTTCTGGCAGCTAATAAGCGGTCCCGTTAGCTGAGTAAGTAACAGGATTCTGACGGGTTTCAAATATTTTAATTTTAAAATTAACACAAGATGACGGGTTAGTAATTCTATAACAATAGGGAGGCTATACTTTTGCAATGTAAGTGTTATTCAGTCATAAAAAAAATACCTCTTCCATACCACCTCACTCTCAACAAGAATGATAATTTTAAAAGTAGTGATCCTAAAATATAGCACTGCTGCTTTTAAAAGTATCATTATTATTTAAGGCATTTGTTTGCCAATACTAAATAACGTAATAAAATATATCATTATTACTTGAGGACACTTATTTTGGTTAAAATTGAATTCAATTGCAAATTGATGAAAACCAAAAAAGATTATGTATCGACAAACCACGCGAAATATAAAATTGGAATAAATATATATTGTTGTTTTTTCAAGTTGATCTGGGAAGAATAATTTTAGGTACTGGTCTTAGATAATATCAGACCGCATGTGTGATCATAATAGTAAACCTCACATCGAGTCTTTTGCTGAAGTTTTCAAAATAAGCCAAACACCAAAAATCAGCGTCCAACATATCACTTTACCATACCCACACCGACATCCACGACTAAAGAAAAGTGACACTTTCGACAACCACATCGAAATAAAACCACAAGCCACCTTAAAACCCACTTCTCCATAAACTACATTATAAACTTACATCTCAGTACAACCTCTGACAATAACTCACTAATCCAATCAAATGGTTACCTCTGAAATTCGATGCACTTTTCCGCAGTCACAAAAGGGCCCCTAACAAGCCCAGGGCCCCATACTCGTGATTATTATTCAGGAAACCTCCACGTCAACGTATCTCAATATGTGCTCTGACACGTACGTCATAATTTTGCCCATTTGTGTGACACACGTGGAATTTTCTTTATAATGCAGGGATGGGGGGAACGGTTGGGGGTCTCCTGGTTTGGCGATGCAGTGTTTTTTTTATTGCTGTAATTTTTAAAAAATGTAAAAAGAATGTTAGAATAAGAAAGAAAATGTCTGTAGGCTCTTTTTATTTTAGCCTTACTGCCTTGGACTGATCTACCATAGGGCTCGACAGAGTCTCCAAATTTAGGAGACCTTAAATTTTAGTATCTATTAGTTAAAAAAATGAGAAAAAAATTACGAAAGAACATGCCTTAGGCTCTTTTTCTTTTGGCTTTACAGCCAGAGACTGATCTACCTTTACTCCCGTAAGGGCTTCCGAATTTGGGAGAACTCAAATTTTAGTTTCTAATAGTTAAAAAATTAAAATGAAAAATAATAGAATAAAAAAAAGAAAATTTCTGTAGGCTCTTTTAGCCTTATAGCTAGGGCCTGACCTTGTAGCAAGGGCCTGACCTTGTAGCAAGGGCTTGATTGACACTTGGATTCAAATAACTTTTCGCAAGGCTCTATTATGACGTAAATATAAACAACAAAAAAATAGACGAATTGTTCCCTTTTTTTCCCGTTGTAAGTTCTTGTTGGGTCAGATTTCATTGTAAGATCATTTTCTAGTTTGTTACTCTACCATTTCAAACGCAAGTTACTGGGATAAAAAAAAATATTGCGTTCTCAATTACTTCATAAAAATAGACAAAAATATGTAAATTGAGGGGCAAGGTATGCTGTGTCCACTTCCTCTGACTGGACAAGGGTCCCCATGGTGTCAAACAGCGAATGTTAAAACGTGGCAAATTGAACAATAATTATACACTCTTTTACTCTTTCCAGCATTTCTTAGTTATCCACTCTTCTTTTGTACCTCAGAGACTGTAATAAAAATTAATTCAAAATTATAGTACTTATACTTCGTTAGATTACTTTATTGGCTAGAAAAACCTGATGATTAAATTTATTGCAGTCATAAAACGTAACACTTTTTTACAATAAATTCATTAAAATCTTAATCGTAAAAAAAGTGTTTCATAGCTACATATTTCTTAATTATAAAGCACTCAGTATTGTGTGAGAAAAGTCTGCGTTAAAAAAACATATAAATTGTGTTTTGGATTTTTAAGAATTACGAACAAAAGGTTCTAAAAAATATATGGTTCGAAAAAGTATAATTCATTACTAAGTAATTTTTTAAAAAAAGACTAAGATAACTGCAATAATTTTTCAGGTCATTAATCAAGAGCAATTATTTCACTTACTTAAGAAAAAATGAACTTAAATATTATTTATATATAATTGATCTTTAAACGTGGTATATAGTTTGTTTTTAAAAAAAAAGTCCATCCAGTAAAAAGCTTTTTTTTACAGAATTGCAAAGAAAAGATTTTGTCTCATTTGGTGTACTAAATCTTTTCAGTGTATACGTTATTAAATAGATTAAAAGGAGAATTTTTTTTTCAATCCTCGCCTATATTTTGAGCCGACTACAAATTTCCAAGCTTAGTCGCAAGGATTGTACACTCTTAAAACAAACGAGCGATTTTAACTCAATCTGAGTTAATTTTCACTCCACCAGTCTTGAAAATGCACTTCCCCGAAAGGAGTGGATTCTTTGTGTGTTGAACCTCAGACAGGATCACTCCGAACGAGTGATTTTAACTCAGTCTGAGTTAATATTCACTCTTTTCCAGTGTCGAAAATGCACTTCTCATACTGGAGTGGATTTCACTCTTTTGTTTTAAGGGTGTAGTGAATATAAACAATGAAATTTTGCGAGGCATCTTATGAAAACTTTAACTTAACAGAATGACCCCTTCAGGGACATGTATAAATTGTGGAGGTGGCGACAGATGGCAGCATCTGTCATTTGTGTATGTGTGTGTCTTGTGTTGTCCTACTTGAAGATGGTTTATAAGCGGGTCCTTTCGCAAAAGCACACAAGCCTGGAAATATATGTCTACCAACCAACCAACCAACCAACAGAAGGTCATTTTATATTTAAAAAAAAAATGCGTCGGAGTTTGGGAAAATCTCATTTGAGACTAACATAAGCAAAATATCGTTTTGACTTCTCTGGCCAAATTGTTTAGGTGCTACGGCTTCATATGTTTATGTATCAGTGCCTTGGCGATTTACATTGGCGACAATCCACCCACGCAACCCGGCAACTCTAATTTCTTTGGATAGCATACACATGGGGCAGATACTAATAAATTCTTCCCCCTTTCCCAATTGCTAGTTCAGCTGTCCAACTGTACTGGGGGCCGCATTCTATATAATACACCCCCTCTTTATCGATAAATTAAAGCTGTTTCACAGGGAGCGGGCTGTATAAAGCCGCCAGTGTCAATAGTGGCTGGCTTTGAAAAAGTTTTCCCTGGTCTATTGTCGTGGGGCTTTGACAGGCGACCGAGGTTTTTGTCGTTGCTCAGCGAGGCGACATATTGCCCCGACCCCCTTGTGAATTTTGGAGAGGGTGGGGGATTGTGAAATGGCTACGTTAGGTTATTAATCTTTAGGCTTACGTCTAGGTTATTAATCGGAAACAAAAACAAAAATTGTAATTAATTAATGAAAACCAATATCTTTAAATTAAATTTGTTGGTCAAATAGGAAAATGGTCAGCTTGGGTCCTGAATGATTTTTTAATGTTAATAAAAAATCACTTAAACTATTTAGTAACGGAATTTTTTCATAAATCCTAATAATATCCTTTCAATTTGTTTCTTACTGGGGAAATGTTTTGAATTTTCAAAAGTCAGATCCTAACGTTTCACAATTATCGATGCACATTTGGCAAATCAAATAATTCAAAATATTTGCTCATCATTTTATAATGTACACAACAAATGTTCTTAAAAATGAAAACTACTTTATTTAATGTCTTACCAATATTATGTCTAAATTTTTATTTTAAAAAAATAACCAAAATACGGTATCAGGTGTAAAATATGCTATGCATGTCCTTAGTTTAACCGGGCTGAAGTTGAGGCACTCACAAGCATGTGTTTATGTACCCAATATAATAGCAATAATATCATGTTACACTTCTTAGTATCCTACAACATCGGTAAAGAAGGTTTATAAGCGGGTCTCTGACCAAGCACACAAGCCTGAAAATATATGTCCACCAACTAACCAACCAGCAGTTGTAAAGTAACTAAAATAAAAACTGTAAAAAAAATTTAAATCCAAAGAAAAATATAGAATTTTCGTTGCAGTATTTTAAATAAAATTATGAATTTCTAATTTCATATCAAGAATTAGATAAATCGTCGTTCATACGCAATTTTTTTTACATTATATCCTTTCAGTGATATCATGAATTTGATAATGCGAGAATTATTAAAATAACATGCATATAATAACTTTAAATTTATATTTGTTTTTAAGGCAAGTATTATTTTAATTATGTTATTCTTTCACTAACTTTTTTCTTCCATCATTTTCTGAATTTATTGAATAAAGCTGAATCTGAAAATTGAATAAAGCTTCCTTTAAAGCATTACTAATGCTTAAAAAAAATATCTTGAGGGTACCGTTATTGATTCATTAATTGAACATGCAACTTAAAATTCTGACATCAAATTTCGAAAAGCTTCTACCTACATTATTTCTTTTGCACTAATACTCTTTATTTAATTAAGGGATTATTTAACTCTCAATACAATAAAATAGTTGAATGTAAATCAAATCAAATGCAATTTAGCAAGCAAGACAATTTAACTGAAAGAATTACTTGAGTGTTTTTTTTATTTATTAAGGGTTCTTTCTCTTTAGTTGAAGCATTTCGTGCTTGTTTTAATTCTATCATTTTTTTCCAATTTCGCTTCTAAACGTATTATGTAGTATCATTTAGTTTTTTAAGTGCAAAGTTTCGTATTTTCTGATTACACTAATAGAAAATATTATTCTATATTTTTGAATTTAGAATACTTCATTAAGTTGTTCTAAAATAGCGGAATTATATATAAAAAAATAGGAAAGGCTATTCCTTTCCTCGATCAACCAAATTCAAATCAAGATTTGATGGCCCGTTTCCAGCTTTGATGCACTTTTAGGATATCATTTAAAATGTCACATGAAACCGATCTGCAAAAGCATGACTACACTCAGTGCCAACCTAACTTGGGTAATAAGAAAGAGTAAAAAGGCAGAGAGAAATGAGCAGTTGGTCCGTTACTTGGAAACTCTTGTAAGGTAACATTTACAGACGAAATGATCTTAGTACAATTTAACCAAAATACGCTTTTCATTCTGATAAAATTGCCAAATTTCCTCAAATAATATTCAAATATGTTAGATCTTAAACGAAATTAATGTTTTAAACGTGTTTCCTGGATGGATTCACAAATAATTTATGGAACTCTTTACATGCGCGGAAGGATCTTCTCCATAGCATATTTCTATTTTCCCAACTTAGGCTGGCAAGGAGTGCAGTTATTGAGAAAATCTCCAGTAGCAGCCTACAAAATACCTTTGCAACAGGAATGTGATTGGTCGTATGTTAAGGGATTCTCTCAAAACACATTTTTTGCTTGACGCTTTACTACAATCATTTGCCTCTCAGTCTCAGTACTCTCCTCCCATAAACATATATCATGTATCACCGTAGTAAATCTGTAGCAAATATTTCCCATCATCCAAGGCGCACTCCTTTCATCCCCATATTACGACTAACGATCATATCTGCTGACGCTAATCTCGGCCGACTTCCACCCTAATCTGGAGTAATACGCCGATCCCTGCTCTCCCAAACTAATGTGAAAATCGTCCTTTTCAACTTAATGGAAGAACGTTAGTCCGTGGATTAGAATCATAGAGGTAAGAAGAGGTAAGAAGAGGATGGAGATGCCGTCGGACAAAAAAAAACCAATACGAAAACCGGCTCGCCAATTGAAGCCATCAATCGCTATGTAGTAAGCTCAAACAAAAAGAAAATATATATAATATGCTCGCGTAAAGTGGTGCGATTTTACAGTAGAGTTTACATAGGCTTACTATACGACTAGGTGATTTCTAACTCTTGAATAAAAACTAAAATTAAAACTCATTTTTCTTAAAAAGAATCTGGAGAATGTATATGCTGCCAGACAAAAAAAAATACGAAAACTGGTTCGCCAAGTCAACCCATTGATGTGTAGTAAGCACAAATAAACTCTATTTACGAAGTATTTGGTTTACTCTCTACAGTAGAGTTTGTTTAGACTAATTATATCGACTTGGCGATTTCTGACTCTCTAATAAAGCTTATAAATAATTAAAACTCATTTTTCTCACTTGTGAAGGAAATTATTACCATCTTGTGTTAATTGAGATCTCGTGTGACAGCCTACAAAAAGGCAAACAGTAATTTTTTTATTTTCAATCAATTTTTTTAAAGAATAAAATGATGCGTTCTACATTGGACTAATTTGAAACTGACTTGAGTGAAAGGTTAGTTTGGGCTTACTTGGCGACTTTCAGGCGGCTTCAGTTCATTTCGCGCCAAGCATCTCCATCCTCTTAGCTCTATGATTTTACTCCCTCGAATTCTTTGGCCGAATGGTGACGCACCGTAAGGATATATGTGATACATGAAATATGCTATTCCTCCCCTTTATAATTCGTAATATTTTTTGATTTCAGGTGATATTGCTGAACCCAGGTTGAGCTGGTATTTGAAATATAGTCAATAATAAGGTTTATGTTCTTAGTTTCGTCCCATTATTTTTCGTAATGTTTATATGTCGCAGGGAGCTTACGTTGTAACTTAGTATAAAAGAAGTCTATTTCATGGATTAGAATGTTTTCACGCATGTATCCCTGAATGCATGACAAAAAATAAAAGTGACGCATAGTACATATATGAATAATCTACAATAAAGTTTTCTTCCCCGTAATATTCAAGTTGCTTAAATTTGTAATGCGAAATAAATTTTTCCTGTACTTGTGTAAAGACACTTATAAAAGTAACAACCTGTTCATTACAATAGACTTAAAGTCGCAGTGCTTGGCGATCTTGCCCCCCACCAAGAAAGTCATAAGTCATAACAACCTATTCATGCAATTTTTTTAGTTTCTTGAAAATGGGTAAGCGAACAAAAAATTTCAATTGTGCAATATCGAATAACTATGTGCTTCCATTATATAAAGTGATGGTAAATTACGGATTTTCTATGCTTCAACAAAACAAAAGCTATGGATTTTTTAAAAAATTGTATGTAATTTATATTCGCTTGAATACATTAAATAAAATGCCGCATTACTATATATGTGTATTTATTTCTGCGACTAATATCATCTATGTATAAATGTACAATCAAATGTACATACAAACTTGCATTTCACTTCTCTGGTTTAATCGGATTTTCGTTTAACCCTTTCAGTCCCAAAAATTTACTACACTACAGAAACTTCTGATATTCACAAAATAAGCTTATTTTAGGTCAAATATACGAGTTCCATAAGAAAAAAAAATTCATTATAATTTTTTATATGGTTTTTGAAATAATGCCAAAATTCTTTAACTGTGGAAAACAACAAAATAAAAATATATATATTACCTAAAAACACATCGAGTTATACATTTTAATGTTTCTGACAATATTATTAAAAAAAATTAAGTAATTATTTAAACCGAAATAGTTTAAATTGTGTTTTAAATATGTGGAACTGAAGTTAACTGATCAAAATTCAGGTGAAACGCTTGTTGGCTATTTTCTGAATAAAAAAAATAATAGTTCTGACTTCTTTTGAGATTAATGTAAAATATTTTCTAATAGAACAAAATATGAAGAATCGAATGATGTGTGTTTGGATGTCATAACCGGACATAAACATTTCGAAAAAAATATTGAAAGTGATGATGCCAAATGGCATCACTGGGACTGAAAGGGTTAATCAGCCCGCCCTAAGACCGGTTAAAAGAGGATGCCTACTGTACTGTTATTTGAACAAAGAGAAACTATTTTTAAGGTAAATAACTGCTTTGAAAAAATAAAAACACTCGATATCTAGATTTTGTCATAGATTGAGACGTCTTCTTGCCACTGGGGCCAATCAGATGAGCCCACGGTGCTCACGTAACACTTAGCGATATTATCAACGGGGATGGTCGGGAAAAAGAGGGGGGGGGGGGTGAGAGAGCTTAACATCAATACCACTTTAGATCAGTCTAGAGTCACGTTATTTTATATATTTAAAACAAGCTCTCTACTTTAAGCTTGTTTACAGACTATGGATATGGGTAGTTGCAATGGAAATTTACATTATTTTAGATTTGCAACTAAACTAGGCAACTCTTTGTAAACAAAATTCACATGTGTTTGCAAAGAATTTTAAATGCTGAAATCTACACAGAATAATACACCCTGTTAGAAAAACTTTAAATTGAGTTCTCTTCGAAAGTTTAATTGTAATAACCTAGTTGTAGCACGTAGTTTCCTAGTCACCCAGTTACCCGATAAGAGGTAACAAACTATTGATCAGAAAACAAAATTGATTCAATGATCGAACAGAATAGACAATTATGTAACAGGTATAAAGAATGGTTTTAAAGATAGTTTAGTAAAACACACAAACAAAATTAGGACTTTCTTTCACATCAAAATATCATATTTTCCTGATCCATAGTTTTGCATGTTAAATACTTTACGTCACAGTCTTCGTCAGCTGATAAATTTTACAGACTCCATACTTTTTTTTACCAATATCAATTGATCATTTATACTTAATCAGACTAATATAATATCAAATTATCAAAATAATGATAGTTTTCCGCGGTTTCCGGTATAGTTTTTGTGTGTTAATATACATAATGTTTTTCTATAGAGGAGTTAAGTGTGTACTCGTATGTTTTATTTGGCTTGGCGTATTGCATTTTGAATTATTATCACAGATAGCATAATGTTTATGAAATATGTAACTGTTTTTTTAAATAAATACAAACTGAATATAGATAGAATTAAAACTGGTTTTCGATTGAAGATAGGTAATCGAAACTAAACCCGGAACTTCCTGCTATATTTGCACCGTCTGTGCTAATTTCTCTATTGCAACGGCCAGTATTGAGTACTTATACTATACGATTTTAGTAAATATATAAACTTATATTTTGTTTATTCAGATAAATTTAAACGGAAATCTTATTTTCGCTTGGTCGCTATGGTTTCCTGCACCCTAATGGTGAGATTGGCTGTTGGGCGCCTCGGTCTGGGCACACACTCACGAATAGCAGATTGTTGCCGGTAATCCGTATCAAATTGTGTGCTTTTCGGGGTGCAGTGTGTGTGTGCATTGGGGGGAGTATGGTATTGCGTGTCACGGTAAAGAGATGACCCCTGGTTTTATTATTTGTTTTATGGAACACGAGGGATTCAGCGATTAGGAATGTTGAGAGGGAAATGCTTCTTTTATGGGGAGTTATGTCACCAGTAAGGGCAGAGGAAATACTTTGGTCAGCAGAAACAGGCATAAATAACAAGAGCAGACAATTTATGTCTAACCCCTTCATCCATAGTTTCGTTGTGTGGCGGATCTAGTTGTATGCAAATTATTGTTGTTTACCTGCACCTGTAACTGACACTACACCTGTAATTGTAACTGACTGCAATGTATATATACAGTGACTATTTTTGTAAACGCGCTCTTAAAACTTTACTCACTATGATTTAATTTGTTCACATGTAGCTACCTTTTATTTTTACGTTATGTTATGTTATGTTTAGAAATAAATTAAAGTTGTGTTTTTCGTTAACTGCTTGGTGCCTGGTTTATTACAACCTTAGAACATTCTCTGCGGATAGGATAGCAGGCCGTCCTATCTAGCAAAGCTGGTGACCTGGACGTTTCTCAAAAACGACTATGATTTGACCAAGCATCGTTAAGGCGACTTCTGCCGACCTGGTCGTCGTGGCCGACCTTTGGAGTTCCGCGTCGTGGCCGATCTTTGGAGTTCCGCGTCGTGGCCGACCTTTGGAGTTCCGCGTCGTGGCCGACTTTTCGAATTCCGCGTCGCAGCCGACCCTGGTGTTCCCCGTCGCAGCCGACCCTGGTGTTCCCCGTCGCAGCCGACCCTGGTGTTCCCCGTCGCAGCCGACCCTGGTGTTCCCCGTCGCAGCCGACCCTGGTGTTCCCCGTCGCAGCCGACCCTGGTGTTCACCGTCGCAGCCGACCCTGGTGTTCCTCGTCGCAGCCGACCCTGGTGTTCCCCGTCGCAGCCGACCTTGGTGTTCCCCGTCGTAACCAACACTCGTAGTTCTCCGCCGCACAGTACCCTGCCCTGGAGTTCTCCGCCGTGCCGTGGCCTGCCTTGGAGTTCTCCGCCGCAGCGTCGCAAGAGTGCCCAGTGAAAAGCGCAACATATTTTATTGTACCAAGAACTATGCATAATCTTTTTTGTGATTTCTTATTTTATTAAGATTTTTGAGCCAGTTTGGTAAGTTTTTTTTTCTCCTTTTTCCTTTTGATTGCTGGACTGCCATTAAATCTCTTTTTTTAAAAGTTTTTAAACCTGTTTGTGAAAAGTTTATTTATTGTTTCTAACAAATTTGGTAACATTTTAAAATGTCTAAGGAAGAAGAAATTAAAACTATTCACGAAAGTTCAGTTGACAAAATTTCTATGCGTTTACCGTCCTTTTGGCGTGAAAATCCACGCTTGTATTTTTCTCAGGTAGAAGCTAATTTTGAGCTATCTGGTATTTCTGCTGAAAAAACCAAAGCCTGCTGTTTAATTGCTTCCCTTGACCAGCAAACTTTGCTGACAATTTCTGATCTGATCGAAACACCTGATTCTAAAGAACCTTATTCGGTACTTAAGAAGAGGTTGATTGATACCTATGATGTTTCCCAAACAGAGCGTATCAAAACCTTGTTACAGGACCTAACTCTCGCAGACTCTAAACCGTCTGCATTACTTCGACGTATGCGAGAGTTAGCCGGAAAAAACTTTTCGGAAGATGTCATTAAAACTATTTGGTTGTCGCGTCTTCCTACAACAGTTCAATCAATTCTTTCGGTCAGTTCAGAAACTCTTGATAAATTATCGGGTTTAGCTGATAAGATCTCGGAGGTTACTAGTTTTTCAACAGCGGTTTGTCAAACAGTAGAAAGTTCGTCATTGGAGGCTCAAATAGCCGACCTACGTCACGACGTTAGTTCTTTAAAAATTCAAATCGCTGAATTGGTAAAAAACTCCGAAAATCCTCGAGGTCGCACGCGCTCTCGTAATAAATCCTACTTTCGAGGGAAATTTAAGAGCAGGTCAAGGGATAGAAATGCGGCTCAAGATAAAGATTCTACCCTGTGTTGGTACAGCTGTGGAAATAAAAAAGTACCCACTTGAGGTTATTTCCTCCGTTATTCATCCTAAAGAATCGGACCTTTTTGACATTGTGAACAATTAACGTTCTGAGTTAATTGCATGACACAAAATTTGCATAAGGGGCCATCTTCATATTAAAAATGTTACTAACTTTAAAATTTCCAATAGCAACACTCCTTTTTGAATCCATATTTCAAATCTCTGACCTATGTTAATACGAAATGCCAAATTTTGTTAGTTTTTAAGCATTATTAGAGGAGTTAGAGACGTGCAAAGTTTAGGTCCCATAATGTTAAATGAGTTGCACATAAAAAACTATCCCGATCTATAAATAATTAAGATAATGAAACGAATTTTTTACTAAAAAGAAATTATAATAACCCAAACAAAATGCATTCAATATTGGGGTACTTAAAACAATTTTTATATTTTTAAATAATTATTATATTAATTTTTTGAAAAAATATGAATAGGAACCCCTTAATATTTTAACAGAAATAAATTTAAGACAGGACGTTTAAGCGAAATCCCAATTTTTAAATTTTTTTATTCATAATTTGCTGAGTAAATCACAAAATACTTTATAATTACTCTTTAGGGGACTGTGTATAAGATTACGTATGTAATTGATAAATAAAGACGGCTTTGCATGCATGCTTGCTTGTCATTTTAGAGTTGGTCCCCAAAAGGTCCACAAGTGATTCGATTGAATAACTCGTCAAATATTCATCCAAATGTAACAAAAACTTAGATTTAAGGGTTTTCAAGAGTGCTTAACATTTCTAAGTTATTAAAATTGGGTGTTGCTATTGGAAATTTCAAAGATCGTAATATTTTTAATATGAAGACGGCCCCTTATGCAAATTTTGTATCGTGCAATTAACTCAGAATGTTAATTGTACACAATCTCAAAAAGGTCCGATTCCATAGGGTGACTAACGGATTAAATAACCTCAAGTGGGTACTTTTTTATTTCCACAGCTGTACCACGCTAAATTTGGCGAAAAAGCAAGGGATTGTGTTAAACCTTGTTCTTTTTTAAACTTGTAGCCCCGTCCACGGAAACAGTAACTCCTGGTACGGGTTTCTTTAGTCATAGACTTTTTGTTACTGACGTTAAAAGCAAAATCCGGTTTTTGGTTGACAGCGGTTCAGACCTAAGTATTTTGCCAGCATATTTCAAAGGTTGCAGATCACTCAGCTCGTTTGTTTTGAGTGCTGCAAATGGTACTGCTATAAAAACCTACGGCTCGAGACTGCTGTCCTTAAATTTGGGTTTGCGTAGGAAATTTGACTTTCTTTTCATAATTGCTGACGTATCTAAGCCAATTTTGGGCGCTGATTTCCTTCAGAAATTTGGCCTTGTGGTTGACATTAAAAACCGTAAGCTAATTGACCCTCTCACTACTTGTGCACAACGGGGTAAGGTCCTACCAACCATTGTTCCTGGCATTAAAGCTATTGTGGGTAATACCAAGTACCACCACTTAGTTCAGGAGTTTCCGGACATTACGAGGGTTAGCCCTATACCCCTTTCAATCAAGCATGATACGGTACACCACATAGACACGTTTGGCCCTCCAGTGCATGCTAAAGTCCGCAGGTTACACCCAGCCCAACTTAAAGCTGCTAAGGCCGAATTCTCTTATATGCTTGAGCATGGCATTTGTAGGCCCTCTAAGAGCCCTTGGGCTAGCGCCTTGCACATGGTGCCTAAAAGCAATTCTGATTGGCGTCCAACGGGTGACTATCGCGCATTAAATGCCAAAACCCGCCAGGACAAATATCCGCTGCCAAATTTGCACGATTTCACGCAAGAGCTAGCTGGTAAAACGATATTTAGTAAAATAGATCTAGTACGTGCTTTCAACCAAATTCCGGTTTTTGAAAATGACATTGAAAAAACAGCTGTTATTACGCCTTTTGGTTTGTTTGAATTTATGTTTCTTCCTTTCGGTCTTTGTGGAGCACCCCAGACTTTTCAACGTTTTATTAATGAAGTTCTTTTTGGGTTTGATTTTGTTTTTGCTTACCTGGATGATGTCCTTATCGCAAGTTCAAATGAGGAAGAACATTTGAAACATTTACGATTGGTTTTCGAACGACTTCAAAAGTACGGTATTACCATAAACTCCGCAAAATGCGTGTTTGGTGTACCCGAGATATCTTTTCTTGGCCATGTTGTAAACTGTTATGGTTGTAGGCCTTTACCTGAAAAAGTCGACGCAATCGTAAACTACCCTCTTCCTAAGACCATCAGCGATTTAAGACGTTTTTTAGGTTGTTTAAATTTTTACAGAAGGTTCTGCCCAAAAGCAGCTGAAATCCATGCCCCTTTAAACGACCTGCTTCGTGGTTCTAAGAAAAACGATAAAAGGGTTATAGAGTGGACTGACATTCTAAAAGCAGCTTTCAAGCGCTGTAAAGACAGTATTGTGCGAATAACCCAACTTTCTCACCCTGAACCAAACTGCGAACTAGTCCTGTTTACTGATGCGAGTGATGTGGCAGTTGGTGGTGCTTTACATAAGAAAACTAGTGATGGCTTCTTACCTTTATCATTTTTTTCTAGAAAGTTAAATGATGCCCAAAAAGCATATTGTGCTTATGATAAAGAACTTTTAGCTGTTTATTTATCCATTATTCATTTCAGATATATGCTTGAAGGTAGAAATTTCTACGTCATGACTGACCACAAGCCACTGACCTATGCATTCACACAGGGTTTCGAAAAATGTTCGCCGAGACGCCTGCGTCAAGTTGAGTTCGTTTCTCAGTTTACAACTGATATTAGGCATGTCTCGGGTGAGCAAAACGCAGTCGCTGATGCTCTTTCAAGAGTAGAAGAAATAGTCTATCCTATTCATATAGATTTTAAGGAGATGGCAGTTCAGCAGTTGACGGATAAGGAGCTGCAATCATTTTTGCAGAACCCAGCTACCACTGGTCTTTCAATAAAGTCAATTGATTTTGCTAATTTGAATGTTCAATTATATTGTGATATTTCTCAAAGTACTGTACGTGTATATGTACCAGTTTCTTTTAGAAGGGCTATTTTTGACTCTGTCCACGATTTGGCACATACTGGTTGCCGTCCTACCTTACGGCAGGTATCTGAAAAGTATGTATGGCCCTCGATCCGTAAGGATGTAGCCTCTTGGTGCCGCACTTGTGTGCCTTGTCAAAAAGCAAAAGTGAGCAGGCATACTATTTCACCTTTAGGTCAGATACCGACACCGAATTCTAGGTTCCAGCATGTACATTTAGACCTAGTCGGCCCTCTGCCTACATTTCAAGGTTTTTCCTATTGCTTAACGGTAATAGACAGGTACACAAGGTGGATTGAGGCTGTACCCTTAACGGATATTACTGCTGCAACGGTGGCAAGAGCCTTTTTGCTTAATTTTGTGGCTCGGTTTGGCGCGCCAGCTCGCATTACTTGTGACCAGGGAAGGCAGTTCGAGTCTGCTGTTTTCAAGCAATTGGCTCGCTCCCTTGGCTCAGAGCTAGTGCGTACCACGGCATACAACCCTAAAGCCAATGGTATGGTTGAAAGGGCTCACAGAACACTAAAAGCTTCCCTTAAGTGTAATCCACATGATTCTTGGGTTGACAGACTTCCTCTTGTTCTGCTTGGTTTACGTACAGCTGTGCGCGAGGATTGGAAACATTCGTCTGCCGAATTGCTTTATGGACAGACTTTAAGGTTACCTGGGCAGTTTTTTGAACCAGTTTCAAATCCTATATCCCAGACGGATTTTATACGTGGCTTATCGGAGAGTTTTAACAAATTACGACCTCTAGATACAAAAAGCCGAGATAACCGTTTGATCTATATTCCTAAAGCACTTAAAGACTGTACTCATGCTTTTGTACGCCATGACGCAGTACGTAAACCTTTGCAACCCCCTTATGATGGTCCTTTTCTGGTATTAAAACGCAAACCTAAATATTATTTCTTACAGATTGGTGCCAATAGTAAATGGATATCAATTGATCGCCTGAAGCCAGCCTTCCTCTCTGATCCTCCAGCAAATTGTAATGAACTTCCGTCTCCCAGTAAAAATGAATATGTAACAAGGAGCGGTAGGAGGGTCCAGTTCCGTATCTAGAAGGATACTTAGGAGGGGAGTGCTGTGGCGGATCTAGTTGTATGCAAATTATTGTTGTTTACCTGCACCTGTAACTGACACTACACCTGTAATTGTAACTGACTGCAATGTATATATACAGTGACTATTTTTGTAAACGCGCTCTTAAAACTTTACTCACTATGATTTAATTTGTTCACATGTAGCTACCTTTTATTTTTACGTTATGTTATGTTATGTTTAGAAATCAATTAAAGTTGTGTTTTTCGTTAACTGCTTGGTGCCTGGTTTATTACAACCTTAGAACATTCTCTGCGGATAGGATAGCAGGCCGTCCTATCTAGCAAAGTTGTATTACATAACATCGTTACTACCCTCGACATGACTCAGTTGAAATATTCAAAAAATAATGGTCGACCTGATTTTTAATCTTGGTACTTTTTGCATGCCAGTCCAGAATAAAATCATCTACAACAAAGGACATCGACAACATCTAGTTCATCTACAACAAAGTCTATCAACAAAATAATTATTCGGGCTAGTATTAGGTATTTGTGCTGATCACCTCAGAACTCACTTCGGAAGAGGAGCGACTGATATGGTGCTGTCTAATGTAAGTCTGATGACATTTGTTTGAGATTTTGTGAAGGTTGTCAGATGCGCTACTGAACCGTGTACAAATTACCTGGGAGCTAGTATTGGGTATTTGTGCTGGTCACCCCAAAACTTAAATTTAAAAAATAGTTAGGGTAGACTAACCCTAACCAGTGAATGAACGTTTAAGGCGCTGCGTTCGCCAGTGAATAAATACCAGGACATTATGACCAGGACAACCAACCATATGATAGATTGCTTCCTAGTAGATGGGAGGAAGTCAGTGTTGCCAATCCATCTAGTGGAATGATTTTCAATCCTTATTTTTTAAAATTATATTTACCAAATTTTCATTCACTGGGGCCTGTTCACTCACTGGTGAGTCTACCCTATATCGTGTAAAACTTAAAGAAAGGAAGGGCACAATGCTTTTGTTTTTGTATCAGTCGAGTTGAGTATACCTTCACCGAAGATACAATAAAAATGGATGATGTTTGGAGCTCTCTAGTCTCAGAGATCTGGCCCCTAATGTTTTTTAATATAATAAGAAGGCACCTTCACTTTCATGAATTAAAAATTTTAATTAATAGTTTTCATTATCTTTTTATATGTAACATTCTGTATTGAATAATTGTTTTCTTTCAAAATAGACACAGTAAAATGCACTATAAACTATTGAATGAGACAAAATCCATTTTTTTAAATTTTGACACCGCCGTTTCATACGTCTAGTGGCCGCTGAACGTAGAGTTGGAAGCGCTTTGACCTCTAGCGATTCGACCTTTGGTTGGCGAGAATTTGGCGAGTGAGATTGTAGCGCGGCGATTTTATTCATTGTTTAAAATCAACTAGATTATGGATGACGAAATTTTGATTGCTGCTTGTGTTTTACATTTAGAGAGCTTAGATAATTATCTAGAGGTAATTAGAAAAAAATATAAAAAACTTCGTCGAAGATGGTGGGTGATGGTGATTTAACTGTTTATACCATCTTTAAGGGACATGACTGTTTGAAAAAACAAAAAACAAAAAAAAACAGGACATGACTGTTTTTTAACGGGGCATGACTGGTATCTTTGCTGCCAGTCCCTGCCCATTACTAATATTTTACGGGGAATTTTTTTTGTTTAAAAGTGTATAGGAAAGTGCATTTTTTTCTGGATTGTTTTTTTGATGACTGTCCTTTTCCGTACTTATATTTAAAACTTTTAATGCCGGAGTATTACTGATTAAAATCAGGTCAAATAAAAAAGTGTTTTCAGTATTGTCTGCCAAAAATTTAGAAATTATATGTATTAAAATAACTGATTAAGCTATTAACTCCAACCAGGTTTCAGTATTTTAATACAAAATCTTGTTTAAAAATTAATTGTATTGATTACGGGTAAGATATAAATAAGAGTTTCAATACTTTTATTAACATAGAAAGCATTTTATCATCAACATATTTTACAGTGTCAAATTTTGAATTTCATTCATTTATGTGATTGAATTTTATTTTATCAAAATATTGAATGCGTCCTGCTTTAAATAAAAAAAATTAAGAAAAACTCAATACAATTCAATTCGATGTTTTACATACTTTTTCGAAGGATCACTTAAAAAAGAGATAACACGCCAATATGTTTGCTATTTTCCTTATGGCAACCTTTCCTTTGATCTTGGCCAAAAAACCGACAAAAGTTGGGTTGGTGGCCTTGAGATCCAACTTCAGTGAGCTTTCGAATAAATACGTATAAAGCGGTTACCTTGAGATTCTCAAGGTAACCGCTAGAGCAAATTGCTAGACGTATGTAACGCCGGTATGAAAGAAAAAAAATCAATCGACGGAAGAATGTCAAAAACAACTTTCCCGAAATGCATTTTTAGCACGCACAAGGCCAGGTAATTTTCAAGGTGACTTACTGTTCCATTAACACAGCAGCAAAAATGAAAGTTCCACTCGAAAAGAAAAAGGATTTGTTCGAAATATGTGCCAGATAGAACAAAATAACCTAGAAACTTCAGAAGCAAAACAAAATCTCATCAACGACCAGGCACCCAAAAAACATTCCCTTTCAATTCTAGCAAATAATAAACCAAAAGAGAACTCCTGAAAAAGAACACAAAAAATTATCCACCTGCATTTTCGAAATCGAAAGAGGAGGAACCTGGCAGCGATTCGTTCCACCAATACGGTAGCGGTTTCATTTGTGTCGTCATTCATTACGATGACGATGAAGACCCATCCGTCTTCATCAAAATGAACGCAGGAAATCGCACTGCATGGGTTTATTTTTAGCATCCGTACTCATGGTTGGCAATTTAAAAAAAACTACCAGTGTTTGCCTATTAGAACGAAATGAAGATATCACTCTCGAGTTAGAGAAATTAAGTTTATGTAGGTTTTGGTTTTTGACAGCTTTTTTCGTTTAAGTTTCGCATGCATCTTAATCTAACCCTTTTTTCCAATTATAGTGGCTACAGGGGATGGTGTGCCAACCGCTATTGTTCTTGGTGAAGAGGTTTCCTCAAACCGAGTATGGTGTGGTGTAGCGATGGAAAACCAGAAAAGGTTAAACCGGAAAAAAAAAAAAAATTTCATCTACGCCACCAACACTGATTCTTAGGCTGAATCAATTGAACCGTGTGTTTAATGTGTTATATTTTTCATTTCCGATATCAGTATTTATTATTATTATTCGTTAAACGAAAAATCTGTCAAAAAGCAAAACCTGCAGAAACATAATTTCTCTCACTCAAGAGTGATATCTTCATTTCGCTCCAATAGTTATATAATATTCGTTCTAACAATTATATAATAATAATTATAATTGTTATATGTAACTATAATTATTATATATAATTATAATTATAATAATTATTAATATTATAATTATCGGTCAGTATAGACTAGCACTAACACGTGTATAGTAACAAAAGTTTTGGCCAATGAGTCTTTTCACTGCTAAATTTAGGGCCAATTTAAGGACCCTCTGGGTGAATAGCGTCCACCAGAAAAAAGACCTTGGTGAATGCTGGTTGTCGCATCGCGAAGATTATCACGACTCTGTCTACGTTTGTAGTGCCAATATATGGCGACTCTAGCTCTTTATTTAGCGTATAAAACATTACTGACATATAAGTCGTCTGCTGCTTTTTTACGAATGTATAATAAAGTCTGGCGTCGAGTTCGACAATTGATTCCCATTCAAAATCTTGAAACTAGTTTATACCCCTAAATAAATTTTTTAAAATATTTCTACCGTTCTCTTTTAAAACTCCATATTTTAATGGTTATTATTGTGTACCATGTTTTGTTGAAAAGCATAACTATTTTCCTGAAAAGGGGATTCTGAAAACATTCATAACAAAATAAAACAAAAGATTATTCTAAATATTGTGCTTCGTATGTTGGTTTTTTTTCTTTTTTTGAAAAATCCAAATATCTGCAGACTAAACTTAATCCTAAAATGCAAATACGAAAGTTCGTTTTATATTTAAACCTCAGGTCCAATTAATTCTTTTAGATAAATTAAACAACTTAAAAAAAAACCAATTCCCAAATGTAAATATCGCCGAATAAACGAAAAGCATTTTTCGAGGTGCATACAAAATATATTTCCTATTCATCATTATTTTAAACTTCAATATTATTCGCTATAACATAAGAAAAAATATATAAAAATGAAGAGAAAATTATTTAAATTACTATCAATATCTTTCAGGTATAGTAAGTATTTTCATATGGATCGTTGATGCATCATTTTATTTCTTTATGAAAATATTATTGATAATTATTTTAAAAATGCATTTACATAGCAAAAAAATCTTTCTTTGGCAGAAATAATCATGAAGTTTTGGTTGAATGAGTCCAATGCCGGATTTTATATTTGTAGAATAAAAGTGCACGAAAATATCTGCGCTTTATGTATTAGTTACAAATATTTTCGAAATTTTCATCGAAAACCCAAAATAAAATATGTATAGTTTTTAGTTTATTGTCTTTTGACAGATTTCTAAACACATATTTCTACATCCTATAAATTGGTCTAGAGATGACTGGCTTACTTTAAAAAAAATAACTATATCGAATACTTTGTGATCGATAAATCGCAAAGGTTCTTATAAATGACATTGAGCATGTAAATTTTCCATAGTTACATTTAAAATTAAAAGTATATTTTTCTCCAAAAGCTAATATATTCAGTGGGTAGATGGACTCAAATATTTTTTTTCGGGTTTGGGATGAGGGGTTAAGATTGAAAAAATACTATTCTGTAGAACTTAACAATCGTGCAAGAATAAACTCGTAGAAAAGTTTAAACACAACTGAAAATCGACCATTAAGACCAAAATTACTCTCGATTCCCTATTAACATTAATCCGCTTTTCAGATACACACCATAATTATAAGCAACCCACAATCCTGACTTCAGTGTGAGCTGAACACATAACTTTTTTTTTCAATTTCATCAAACTCAAGCTGCCAAAGGAAGTATCAGCATGGTTTTTCTTGATGTATGAAATAAAATCAAGTCTGATAGTGTCGTGGATATTTATATTTGTGTGTGAATGGAAGAAATTTTAATGAATTTTTCAAAAGTCTACAACTAGGCAATCCTGAACTTATAACCAATTCTGTACTAAACACTATATCAATGTAACTAAACTCAAGCTGCTGAAGAAACAAATGATTTGAGAAGTAATTATAAGAGTTTTTTTTTTCTATGATTGAAAGCAATTATACCATGTTTATCTTAAATGCGAGCATCGAAAGCATTTACCGTCCCCACCCTGCACGTGGTTTTCTTCGAAACGGCGTGACCGTGTTTTGTCCCCACCATACTTGGGTTTGAACTGATCGGATTGTTAACCTCACAACAGGACTTTAAACGTGTTAGGTTTAGAAAAGCAAAGCTACCGTTTCCTAGAAAACCAAGCGAAGGGATGGGGAAAGAAAGTCTTTTCGGGGCTCGCATAATAAATAGACAAAGTATATAGTAGAAACTACATGAGAACATCTCTTAAAACAAAAGAGTGAAATCCACTCCTATAGGAGAAGTGCATTTTCGACACTGGAATGAGTGAAAATTAACTCAGACTGAGTGAAAATCGCTCATTCGTTTTAAGAGTGTATATTCTTCCACTACAACCAGTACCCAGTAAACTCAATTAACTCGATCTAAAAAGCAGATATTCGCTTTATCGGCCAACTCCAGTAATTGGGTAGATGAATTATTACAGACGGGTCGACCGACTACAAACCCAAAACCAGGAAAGATATCACTCCACAAAGTTGACTTTCCCGACAAGGCAGTTTGGTGTTTTGCAAAAGATAATGTCTGCTAACGAGGGGGTCGGATTAGACAGCGACAAGGGGGTGGTTGTCTCACAGACGAAAAACAGATTGTTAGTTTCATTTTAAATGGGAAGATTAGAAGGAATATAGTGGGTGGGCGAAGACTTATAATCTGGCTAAGCCGAGGCTGACTAAGCTCAGCGTGTAGGGTATCTAATCTAAGGCCTCGGCGATACCCTAGTTAGTACGATAACTTGAAAAACTGGCGTTTGCTGGAAGTCTAGTCGGATATGTGACTTTATTAAATTTAGGAATGGCAATGCCATTTCCCTAACGTTTATTTTAACGCTAAACGTAACGTTTACCTAACGTTAAACGTAACATTTACTTAACGTTAAACGAAACATAACCAATTAGCATTGCATTTCCTTTGTATTTTAGACTTAGAGGAGAAAATGCATTTATAATGGAAATAAAAATCCTTAACCAAGCTCAAAATCCAAATTGGGGCCCAGCTTTTTTTTAAAAATAAATTCTTGTGCATTTGGATGAAATGTTTAGTTAATAATTTTCTCATGCATGTACTTGCAATCAATACTATATTTAGTCTAATAATTGGCTGTAAGAAAATACTCGCACCACCATTTGTGAAATTTATTCCTTGCTTTAGCAAGGAATTTCTCATGATTTTCCTACGTTAATTGGATTCATTATACAACAATTTTGCCGTTTAATTTTTTTAATGGGCCTCAAATTTTATTTGTTCAGTAATTCATTGAAAGGCCCTAATAAATATATTTCCCATGCCTATATAACTTCAGAATTAGGAAAATTCACATACCACCTGGCAATGTAGTTATTCATAAAAAACCAAGGAACGTCCTTGAATCATTGCATGGCACTGTGTACAGCAGCGTTTTCTACGCTTAACTGGATTCATTAAATGCCTATTTGACTGTTTAGGTTTTTCAATAAATTGCAATTAGACCGTCGCGTCGGAGACTTTGACTCTTCTTGATGCCCAATTGCCCCTCTAATTAAATATCTGACAGGAACAAAGCACGCGTTGTTTTCGTTCCAACCATCTTCCGAACAAATTTCTTTTATGTTTGGGGTCCTAAACCACGACGGATGTATTCTGAACAATGGACAATGAATGGGGGGTTGTCCATTAAATTATGTGAAAATGATTCAAGAAAAGTTGAGTGGGCTGACTGCTTCTTTTCAGCGAGGCAATTTGGCACCAAATTGTCGTTATTTATGGTTGACGTGACTTCTGATTGATCCTGAGAATCTGAGGCTTAAGCTGTCTTTTAGTTGGGCCGTGAAGCTTTGTCTTCAGTAGGCAATCATAAACGTTATTTTAGGTATTTACAAATTGAATCAGACATCCGTTTGGTTGTTGGTTTTGTTCAGACGCACTCGTGACACAGTTTTGGAATAAACCGCTTCATTGGGTAATATATTACAACATATGATGTTAAATTTTAATCATTGCACAGCTATGAAAATTGAAATATTTTCGATAGCAGTGAGTATATATACATACAATAATCACTCAATACAATGATTATGTTTAGAATTCGATAATATTTGATGATTTTGCGTTTCAGAACAAGTCTGGGTTTTAAAATCATGGACACGTCCTCATTACTGACTATTGAGACATCACCATCATCATTACTACCAACGCATGAAGAATTTGCTATTTTTGAATAATTTACATTAATTTTCCCGTTTGTTATCATCAAAATTAATATCCATACTTAAAAACTAATCCTATGTTGCGTAATTAATATATGAGTTTTCAAATGACCAGAATGACTATGATAATAAAATTAAGGCAAACTGGTAGAATCTACATATGTTAACTAAGAATACTAAGATCATTTATTTTTCAAAAATTTCATTTTTTAAACTCTGGATAGAAATAAGGCCGTAGACCAGTCTTATAACACATAGAATTTTTTTTTTACTTGTTTAGAATATCTGTATATTTAGAGTACAGAAATAACTCGAAAAAGAATAAAGTAATAACAGCGTTTTTAAAAACAAAACATTCTACTTGTAAACAGAATGCATTTCAATTCTGCATACAAGTTATTCATAAACTTTCAACCGGCACTCAAAGTCAACACCGAATGCTCGTAAACATTAAACTGAAAAACACTTACAAAAACTCATATTCTATTAAAATAAAATATTACTACATTTCGCTATAACGATAAAAAAGAATAGTCCCTCTCTCTCTGTCACCTCTTATGCCTTGTTGCCATTCTCCAGCAGAAATGATACATATTTGAATAGATTTTCTGAGAGCATATAAGAATCAGCCAATCGTAACTAAGTAATGGAACAAAAGGGCCAGCTTTTCCGAATGAAAATTTTCCCTGCGAAGCTTTTTAATAAATAAAGAATGAGAGCGAG
This sequence comes from Hylyphantes graminicola, assembly GCA_023701765.1. Taxonomy (NCBI): domain Eukaryota; kingdom Metazoa; phylum Arthropoda; class Arachnida; order Araneae; family Linyphiidae; genus Hylyphantes; species Hylyphantes graminicola. The sequence goes on along the minus strand of CM043117.1, from coordinate 49,470,547 downwards.
GGAGTTGCTCGAATGGTTTGACGCGATTGTAAGAGATGATGCTAAGTTGGCAACCTAGCACAGGAACAAAATTGTCATTAACGAAAATTTATAAGAAATTAGTACATTAAATAACATTAAATATTTCAGTTATGTTTCTTCAGTTACTACATAAAATAATTTAAGTTTAATCTGACTATCCTGATATACTTTGAAATAAAAAGTTCCAGTGAAGAAAAATACAGAAAATATTCTATTTTAATGTATTTCCCAAAAATTCGATAGCCAAATGCTATGAAATCACCTGACCAACACAAAACATGTTTATTTGTGGACCCTGCGCCTTTCGCCTACTACTATTAATTACCCATGACGGGGCTGAGACTTTACCTCAATGGAAGGGATGACCTTTTAAAACCGCCCTACTACAATTCCTTCGCTAAGACTGGCCTGAGACTTTACCTCACTGGAAGGGTTGGCCTTTTAAAACCGCCCTACTACAATTCCTTCGCTATGACGGGCCTGAGACTTTACCTTAATGAAAGGTTTAACCTTTTAAAACAGCCCTACTACAGTTATCTGCTATGACAGGCCGGAGACTTTACCTCAATGGAAGGGCTGACCTTTTAAAACAGCCCTTCTACAATTCCTTCGCTATGACGGGCCTGAGACTTTACCTCAATGGAAGGGCTGACCTTTTAAAACCGCCCTACTACAATTCCTTAATATGACGGGCCAGAGACTTTAAGTCAATGGAAGGGCTAACCTTTTAAAACCGCCTTACTACAATTCCTTCATTATGACGGGCCTGAGACTTTACCTCAATGGAAGGGCTGACCTTTATAAGACCGCTTTTCTAAGTGAACTCAATACATTGAATTTTGATTATGTGAAAGAGCAAGTTCACCAATTATGTTTTAAATAAATAACTCAATTTGAGGGTCAAATATCAGTTTCAAAATGGGCATGTTCCTCATGAGTGGCAAGAATTCCATCGATATTGTTTTCATTTTTGGTACTTCGGGAATTACCATTTGCTTTGAACAATACAATATTTTATTACGTTATGAGAAACTATTGCTGTGTCTAAATTTTTATTTAAGTAGAATTAGAGCTTTTTTCTGTCAGTGAATCATGTTAAATTGCTGTGCCCCAATTTTCCCGCATAAAACAAAACATTATCTAAACCGAATTTTTATGACAACATTGACGCTTTGGTAATGCTTTGCAGACTTGGAATTTGATCGAAGTAAAATCGATACAGTTTTATAAATAGCAGGAATAAAAACGAGTTGCAAGTGAAGCAAAAGTGAAATTGAAATAACCAACGAAATCGCTAGAAGAGAAAAAATGAACACAGGAGAGTTACATCACCCGAAACAACTCCATTGTCAAACCTATGAGTTGAAATACAGAGACAAGGAGACAAACTATTTTTTTTTTAATACTGAAAAGCAGGTACTGTAAGCTCTCGCTAGGTGGAGCTTTTATTATTAATATTTTGCTATCTTTACTTTTAATCTGAAAGTTCTTCGCTCAAGAATTTTCTTTTATCTTCCACTTTGTTTTGTAATCTTTTTTATAATGGGTAAACGCGCAATTTAGAAATTGAAATTTCTTAAGGAAAGAGTATTCTATGTGATTCTTCCCTCCATATATTTTATTTCTTAAATAAGAAATAGTAGAGGATTTGCATTCTAATTTTCTTTTCCAATATAATTTTTTACAAAAAAAAAGCACAAAATATAATTTTAAAGTAAAAATTCTTTGAATATATTCATAAGTTGTATCGTCAAAGAAACTACAAAAAAAAAAAAAAAAAAAAAAAACATTAAATTAAGATTTTCGCTTTCTTCTTATTCATGAAACAAGTTTGCAAGATCGAAATTTTATTACCTAGAACTCTATCTTGGAGTAAACAATAATTTGGTACAAAGTTATTGCGAAGTATAGGTCTTAAAAGCAATGTAAAGTAGTTATTGTAAAGTGATACTTTGAGTGTGTCTGTAAGCAAGGGGGTATTCGTTTATTTCTTTAAAAAAATACCATTTATAGAATATAAATTATGTTTAACTTTGTCGAAAATAATATATCATTCTTAAAATGGCAAACGGATCGGGTACATATTTGCTTTAAACTATTTTTTACTACTTGAGAATTATTATTATTATTATTTATTATTATTATTATTATTTATTATTATTTATTATTAGCATTATTATTTATTATTATTATTTTTATGATAATAATTATTATTAATTATTTTCTGGATGAAAATGTACTACACTGCTCAAAACAGTTAGGGGAGCACATGGCTTAGTTTAAACCCTTTAACTCCGAATGATTCCATTGCAAATAATCAGCTTGCTATTTTTTTTTCTGACTAAGTTTAATTCGCTATTATATGTATCGAGGGATGGTAGAATCATGTCTTTGAAAAATTTAATAATTTTTTTTATTATTAAATGAAAATATGAAAAATATGGCAAAATAAAATTCACTCTAAAACAGTTTAAGAAAAATAAATTGACCCTAAACTTTTCATGCTTGCATTTTTTAGATGTTTAAAAATATATTTCAATTTTTTTTAACAAATAAAGTTTTGAAAAACAATTTGTTAGAATTTATTAAAAAAAAGTTATGATTCTTATTTTTTCCTTAAATTTTAATTTAAAAAGACTAAGTTTTTTCTCCTGTTTTTTACTATTTCATTCCGGATACATAATGAACCTATTTCCCCAATTTTAGATTTTTAGAACGAAAATTAAAAAGTTGGGAGTGAAGTAAAAGTTGGAAGTAAAACTTGCTCCCCTGATTGTTTTGAGCAGTGTATACAGGATACCTACACGAAATTAATATATCAATATCAAGTCCTTAGCACAAATTGAAATAAATTTTAAAAACTGGAAAGTACACAAATAAGTGTAGCAGCTTCTGTTACTTTATAAATAAGTAACTATTTTTTTTAATTGTAACTATTTAAGTTTAGTTCGTTTCGGCGCAGTCATACTAAACGCAGTCGGCACAAGGAAAATTAGAACGAAGAAAAGAGTAACAAATGTAATCTTTCTTGTCTCCCCTTTTAACAACAGAAGAATTAAAATTATATATTAAAAGAAGGGTAATGAAGATAGCACCATGTGTATCAACTAACTTAAATGGTATAAAAATAGTTATATTGTGGATTTTTAAGTCTATAAATTGAGCTACTTTATTTCAACTAAAACTCCTTTTAAAGCTGCCTCCTTAAATTGTCCTACTTAGAGTAACAGCATAGTTTTTTAAAAACAACTTTTGCAGAAGCTATTTCCTGGAACTTCAGATTAAAAGTATTTGGAAAAGTCCTCTAATGTGCAATTTTAGTTACCACCAGAGAACTTTGAAGCCATAATCGGTCGGTTTCGTTAATATGCCTGCAATTTACCAGTGAAACAAGAAATGTTCCCATATCAAGGATAGGACTTAAAGCTCGGAACTATTTAGTTACTAATCCCAGTAAGAATAAAAATAGCACTCATTAAAATCCCGAAACTAATTTCTACCGTGGCCAGTTCCCGAAGTTAATCAGAAAGTTCTTTTTCGAACGAATTTCTACCGCATTCTTTTAAGTTCATTCATTTGGCGCCACTTAGGAGTAATTTATTTCTTGAAAATTTTCTTCCTTATGGCATCGGATCGGAAGAAGACCCACTCGCTTAATATAATAATAAAAATAATAATTATCCGACACGGGTCTGGCAACAGCAGCCGCTACCGTCACCATGACAACGAAACGCTTCCATGCGCCATTTTGTTTTTCATTATCAAAGCTTTTCTGTCGAGTTACGGAGTTAATGTGAAAAATTAAAGGCGTTGCACGAATTATAATTACATTTCACCGGACATGGCGCCCCGCTACTGAATTTTCCAATTTATTGTGTTCGTCCTTTATTATCGGACAAGGAACTAGCTTTTATTTATGTTTTTATTTTGGCCATTTTTTTTCTTTCGAATTTATTTCTTTTGTTGGGAAGTAATACTCGAGTTAATTTATTCCAACTTCGCCACACAACGGGAGGTTTTTTAGCCGCTGGCATTTCACTTATAACGTTTCATTCCTTTTTTTTTTCAATGTAAGGAGAATAAGCATTTGCTGGCTTGGATGGTTTTGTTTATCAGTTTGAAAAACTTTGGTCCTTAAGGAATTTCCCGAAATAAATTCCTCAAAAAGCCAATAAAACCTCTTTTGTAATTATTTATAAATGGTTTTTGTCTTCCAAAGCACTTAATTTTCTTTCTTAAAAGAAGTTTTGCAAATAATTGTTGCGATATTTGAAAACGAAATTGGAAAGCTCTTATTATTATTATTTTGCTCCTAATTTGCAAGTAAAGAAGCTCATCAGTGAAATGTCAGAAAATTTCAGCCTTTTTTTTAATTCAAGAAAAGTATCAGAAAATATTTTATGCAAATTTTATAAAGAAAATTATGTAGTATTTGAGTGTATTTAGTTTGCTTTTGGTAATTAGTTGAAATTTGTGAGTTTCAACACAGCAACTTATGTTTTTTACTTGCCGAAAATTCTGCGCATAGTTATCGACAAAACTTTGCTCGAGTTTGAAAGCCTACGTACGGTGAGGATGACTAAAACTGCAATGTGCAACTATGAAGTTCATGATGGATAGAGCATATTGAGTGTACCTAGAAACTATGGAGTGTACAAAAGATTTCATGCTCACCATAGGTCATGCAAAAGTATATGTGTTAATGCAAAAAAAACGAAACTCTTCTTCGGATCGAAAATGACTTTTGGCATTACCATATTTTCACCGAATTGTGTAGTCAAAGAATCCAACAACCACAATGTCCATGTAAAAGGGACTAGAGTACGTTACATTAATCTCTGCCGATGTCCAATTTACCAAGTACCATACTCCGGTGGTAATGAGAAGAGGTCGACACCTCAGCGAGCACCACAATTTGGACAGATTGCATGCCTTAGCCATCATGTCTTAATGCCCATAGGTATAATATTCAAGAGTGTCCCATTATACACGTCTTCTAAAACAGTAGAAGCAGTCACCTGCCTCAGTAGTGACCTTATGCCTTGTTGCTTAAAATTGAAGTTCCAACGGGATCTGCCGCTTTACTGATGTGGCTTTCCCCTAGGCATATGCAGTTAGAGAGTGGCACTAATTCATAAAAAAATATGTACATATCCTCTCTCACATTGTGTACATCACCAAACAGTTCTAAATCTTTCGAACGCAATCAAACACTGTTTATATCCCTTGATAAAATTAAGACATTCATTCTCAAAACCACTTACCGAATATCTCTCAAGCTCCATAATTTGGTGTCGAAAAAGGACGCGCAGACATCAAGAAAAATAATAATAAGAAAAAAAGACGTCTCAATACGACTCAGTCGTCGCCTCCGAAGAAAACATCAATTTTATTTCCTCGTAAAAAATTAGATAGCTGCTTTTTCTGCACAGAAAAGAGCACTCATAGGAGTCTTATCTTAGACACTAAAATCTCATAACACGGCTGTTGGATAGAGAGACACTCTTCGCTATTGAAGAGGGATAGTCAAGACAATAAGATACAGTTAATTGTCCTTGGTTTTTAAGAATTGAATACGAATAAAAAAGAACAATCTGTTTTTTAACCCCCTCAGTCCCAGTGATGCCATTTGGAATCATCACTTTCAATATTTTCCCCCCAAATGTTTATGTCCCGTTATGACATCCAAACACACATCATTCGATTCTTCACACTTTGTTCTAGTAGTTAATATTTTACATTAATTTCAATAGAAGTCAGAACTACTACTTTTTTATTTAGAAAATAGCTAACAAGCGTTTCACCAGATTTTTGAAAAGTTCACTTCAGTTCAAAATATTTAAAACACCATTTAAACTATTTCGGTTAAAATGATTACTAAAATTTTTCAAATAATGCAGTCAGATAGGCTTAAAATATGTAACTCGAAGCGTTTTTAGGCAATATATATTTTTTTATTTTGTTGTTTTCCACAGTTAAAAAATTTTGGCATTATTTCAAAAACCATATAAAAACTAAAAATGATTTTTTTTCTTATGACCTCTTATTTGTGACCTAAAATAAGCTTATTTTGTGAATATCAGATGTTTCTGTAGTGTAGGAAATTTTTGGGACTGAAAGGGTTAAGTTCTAACCGATTTCCTTTATTCGTCAACAAGTAATCCAACTAAAACATACACAAACAAGAAATAATCATTCTTCATTAATTACATATTTATCCAATCAAATGGTGAATCAAACGACGCAGGTCGTTGGTATTCAGTTGGAGAGTGTTGGAAAAAGAGATTTAAAATTTGAAAGCGCAGAAATTATTTTTTACTTGTTCAGTTCTATCGACAGAAAAGTAAACTAGACTAATATTATTGAAAAAGATTCAAAAACCCGAGTTTAGAAGTGTATATAACTTCATTTCAAATTATAATTAAAAAGTACAAATGATGCTCTTTTAAGTAGTACACAGAGTGGATTCATGTTGCAGTAAACAAAGATTCTGTAGTCCTGGGAACCACGAACTTCAGGAAAGATTTGAATAACGTGAAATGAAAAGCGTATCAGTAGAGATATGTAAGGATATCAATATAGATTTGAATAGATATTAACAAAGGATAGCAGTACGTAGAAATGGCCCACGGATATCAATAGAGATTTTTATTGCTACCAGTAGGCCATTTCCACGTACAGTTTTTTCTATTAATATTTAAGCATCATTTTTAGTATATAGTACTCTTTAAAAAATATAAAACAAACTATTCGATCTGCTAAATATGTTAAATCCTAAACTGCTTCTCAAACTTGTCAGCATGTAGGGCAAGACAAGAAGTTTCATTTTCCGTTTGATTTTATGAATGAAAATTAATGGACTGTTGTTTAAATGCTTACCGGTTTCCTTCTTTCCTCAACAAATAATTCTTCAAATAAACAATAAAACATTGGAACGCTTTAAAATAATATAACATAAAGCAAGTTGAATAACTATTCGACAAATAGAACCTTAATCACACGTATTCCAGATCAAATATGAAACCCAGCAACGGTGTGTCCTAATGATAAGAAGGAGCCTGACTTTAGCAGGTCAGGATCATTTCACGTCCGATTAGAGGCGCGCCCTTTAGCTTTTCAAAAGAGTTTCTGTTTGCTTGTAACTGAAAACATTACCTGCATTTAGCCGGGGTCGAAATCCGTAGGGACTGCCTGATAACACCGGAAAACTTGAATGTCAATCCCACTTTGGTAGCCAATCATTAAATGTAGTTAAAGTTGTTTTAGAAAGCAATTTAGGGTTTTAATTTATAAAATTAAAATTTTGGATATACAGGAATTAATATAAAACCGTTTAAAACCAATAAAAAGGCACTTATAAAATGCATTTATATTATATTTTTCAATAGGTTATTGCTGTTGATCATCAACGCGGTTCTACGGGGGTTAAACTTGATCCATAAAACCAAACATCCTGAGAAAGTCCAGGACCAGCAAAGATCTTGATAGATCACCTTGCGGTGCTTGCGTCTCACTTATCATTTATTTTTGGAATAAAATAAATATTTTTAAGAGAAGAAGACATAACTTAGATGGCGTACAGAAAGTCTAACAAGAAGGTTTCGTCAAAGTAAATTTGGGCTCTATTTTGTAACAATAAAGTTACATAAATATTAACAATTCTTAACAAGAGGATGCCATATCACTACACCCTCAAACAAACTAAGAGAAGTCCTGTCAACACTGAACAAAGATTATTCTTTGATACAGGTTAGAGTCATTTGATATTTCATCTACTTATATAGATAGAATCATGACAACTTTAGCATTGAGAGAATCTAATACAGGGTGAGGCAAACAAAAGTGGCCCCGGTCTAGAGATAGGAATGCGCTGAAATGCTTGGCGAGAAAAACTTTTGAAGCCGCTTGAAACCTGTTTTTGCAATGGTTGGATCGGGTTAGCTTCACATTAGAGCTACTCATAGACTAGTGGCGAGTTCAGATCTTAGTTCCTATTGTATGAAGACGTCTCATAATGAAAATTTTGTATTTAGCAATCAATTTGGAATGTTTTTTAGTAACAAAAACAAAAGGGTCCGATTCTCTAAGATAAATAGCGACTATAATTGTCACTAGTGGGGACTTTAATTGATCAGCTCTACAAATTTTGTTTATATTTCATTAGAACTAGCTTCTCTAACCATAGCGTAGTTGCCGGCAAATAAGTCTCCAAGCGTTTGTTTGGGCTTAATATTGAATCGATCAATAGTTTCAGTCAGCAAACCCGCTTTTGTATTAGTTTTTGACTTGGCAACATTTCTGTCGTTTTCTTATCTCCACTTTGGGGCCACTTTTGTTTGCCTCCCTCTGTACAAGCCTAACCAAGTTCTACAGTTGGACTCACACTGAAGCAGCTATGGCATTTGAGGTCTCCTTCCCAAAGAACTGTTATCAAGGGATGCAGCGTTTTTACGATCTTCAGGGACCGTAATCTTTAGCTCTTTTTTTTGGGTTTGTTATTTCTTTTTTTCCCCTTATTATGGGGATGTGTGGTCAGTTGAATGCTTTTTACGGCCGCTCTGGGTTTCGTTCCAGACGCTGCAATGAGTTTCGTGGACAAGTGAGGTAAAGTCGTTGGTTAATGGGAATCTATCTTGGTGTTGTTTATTGGGCTTTGTTTATCTTTGGCCTGCATTGCTGTCGGTATTAGGGTTTAATGTCTTTTGAGGACAAGGGAACAGAAATTCTCCGGTTAAGCGGTGTAGTAAGTCAGTCCCGTGGACCTAATGCATTAATATTGAAATCACAATATCTGTCTGAGTATAGCTTTAAACTACATGCACTTTTTCGCCAAATATAAAAGTAAGTAAGAACATAAAAACACGTGTGTAGAGAAAGTATCATGTGGTTATTTAACTATTCATAACGAATGCTACTAGAACTGTAAGAGGGCTATTAGCGACGAGCGTCGCAATTTATAACCACAGTCAAATGACTGAGTAGGCACCCAAATCAGCTTTCTAAGAACGACATCTTACTCGGCGTCGTCGGGGCTTTGAAGCATAAAATTAGAAAAATCTTTAAAATATAAGAAATAACTGGATGATTATTTACTGTTATTTTTTTTTACTGCCACAACTATTTTTTAATTTGGTGAAAGATTATAATAAAGAGAAATACTAATAAATACGAGGGACAGATGATCCCTCCTAATAGAAATCTATATCTCGTTGCCCTGTCTTGTTTATGGCGAATTGTTTATCTTGCATAAAAAAACTGCAAGTGCTTAAAATAATCTAAAGTGCCACAAACGTGCAGTAAAGGCGCCTTATGGTAGTCCTATTATCTACCAGGATGTCGCCCTAAGCCTGAATTATTCTGCAAACATTTCCAGCTGATATGTGACCATTTTCGTCGAACATGAATATACTTTATTTTTTACTTCATAAACAAGCCAAACTCAAATACTTTTGAAAACATAAATATATACGGGAATAAGGATAGATGGTGCATTTGGCAAACCATTGCTAACTATACACCATTAAAGTACTTATACTGAAAATAACCATCTTGCTTTGGTTTGCTTATGCAAATATCAATATTTATAATATAAATGCAGATATAATAAGGCTAATTACTTCTATCTGAAGAGTTTTGTAGGGCAAGTCACAAGTTATAAAAGAGCTTTTTAAATAAAAAAAATGAAATTAATTAAACCGGTCACATTATTTAGTTGCAGTAAGTGTACATGAACTATTCAGCTAACTTTTTTCATTTCATTCTAAAAGATGTAGTAATAATCACTTTTTTTACGCATTTTGACCTACACTACAAAAGAGGTACTTCAGCAAAAGGTTAGATGCCCCCCCCCCTCCCCCCTTCCAAAAAGTCACCTTGTATTGCTGATATACACATTCAAAATTGATTTTTAATTAATTGTCGAATAAATTATCGTAACTTTATAGTGTTTGCTCTAGAGGAAGAGAAAAATAACCAAAAATAGTAGCCTTTTCTCCTTTTCTCACCAATCCAGAACTTTAACGTGAGAGACTATTTCATGTTTATCAACAACAACATATTTATCTATTACTCTAATTTTGCAATAACATAGTTAAACAAAATGAATATGCTTGAACAAACACATTTTTTGCTTTGAATTGATAAATGGATGTTTTCCTGTTTTGTAGCGATTAATTAATTACTCAAATAGCCTTATTAAGCAAACACATTAATTTAAATGCATCAATACAAGTAATATCGTAATTGAATTATTTTGAGAGATTAACCTTATCGAACTAACTTGGGCACAAAATCCACACTGACAACCTTATCCGAAGTCTGTCGATTAATTTCTCCTGACTCTCTCAGCTATCTCCGAACACGCTTCAAACCTGAACTTCAAAAGAACCAATTCTCGCAATAAGACGCTTTCCTCAAATTGATTCGTATCCTGGAAATCTGATAAAAATGTTCCCTTAATTGGAAATAAGGCGCATTGAGATAAAACTAACCCAATTAAACCTCCTCCAAGAGTTCCACAGTTGAAATTGTCGCCACTTCTGGAGAACTTGCTTCGAAGAAAGTCTCGGAGGTTGGAGTAAAATTGAGATGCTTGGCACGCAATAGAGTACAATCCCCCAAATTGATGTAATCAGCCCACACAAACTCGCAGTGAGTATATTTTCAATAAGATTTGTACACAAAACTCAATTCCAGGGCCAGATTTAAAGATTTGCCGCCTGTAGGCTACGATTGTATTACTAGCAGGAATTAGTTATATGCTGATTAATACAACTCTATTGTATTACATGTTCACAACTTTTTTCTATGAGATTTTTTATACAACAAACTCATTTATGACTTCTTCATATGACAGTTGCTGTATGTTGGATTCTAGACACGATATAGCTAGATTGCTTAATTTTTAATAAGAAATGCTTGATCTTAGATAGTTTTTTACCCTTTTGGGGCAGGAAAAACAACACTCGCTACCGTACAAAAAAACTACCTACGTTTTCGTTCTTATAAATATTAATATCTTTAAAACAATACTGGTGGTAAAATTTGCCGCCCCAAAAAATTGCCACCCTAGGCTACATCCTACTTAGCCTATTTAGAAATCCAGCCCTGTTCAATTCGTACTTAAAGAATCGGCTCTAAATATCAGGTCAAATGACAATTTGTTCAGATGTTGATTGTAATATATATTCTGAATAAATAAAGGATTCTAACATTTCCATTAACTTGTGAATTATTACTTTTTGTGACAGCAAGTGGCGCTAAAAAAATAGCCAAGTGCTTGTGAGCGTATTACGTAAGCAACTAATGACTGAAAGTCGCCAAATGGATGTGATGACCCCAAACTAATGCTCAAATATGTTTTAATACGAAGCTTCTAATTCCATTATTTAAAAATCCGTAATTAAAATTTGAAAACTGACAATTTGTGCAAATGTAGATTGAAGTATGAGCTATATTTTTTATGCACAATTGCTTAGCGTATAGCAGCTTCGTAACACTTAAAAAATTTAGCAAAATCATTCTTCAAGCATTTGTTTTGGCGTATAGTGCAAGCGATCAATGGTCTCACTTGGCAATCATGGTTTGCATAGGTTTTTGACAATACAGCAACTTCATTTTATTCTAACTTCCATGAAGTAAACACTTTTCCTCGACAGAAAGTTTCCCGAGAACTTAAAACGAATTTTCTTTGCTCGAAATAGAATTCTGTTTACGGTACAAATGCTATTCTATCTCATCTCGAAGAATTCGAATTACTTCAGAGGCACAAAAGTTCTGAAGCGTCTATACTAATGCACTCCTAACAGAATTGTGGATAGCCCTGAAGTACAAGAATGTGACTAATGACGCATGTGGCATGCTTAATTGACGCTGCGTTAACTTAAGTGGGTCGGAATAGATTTCTGAATTTTTAAAGTTATAATTAAAATAGATGGGATTAGTGTGGATGCGTATTTCGATTGCTAAGTAAAGGTAAGGAATCAATTAAACTCTCATCTCAGAAAATCAATTTCAATCGGCTATATAGAAAATAATATAGAAAATTCATTTGCTGTTAATAGAATGAAACTTGAAAATGAGTGTAATTCAAAATAGATGTTATTATTGCCTCTGCATATTGAGATTTATAAGGTAATGTAAGAAAACATCTCTAAAAATAAATAACAAACGGCTGTGTAGAAAGACCATATTAAAGAAGTTTTTGTTAATTAATATATTGATTATTGTCGATATATTTAATTTGAAAATTTATATATGAAAAAACACTTTGCTGAGGTAGTAAGCCGAATAGTTTAATGACATCAAAATAACTAGGCAATTCACGAATTAAATCAACAGAAGACTGTTTTATTCAAAACTTTTGTAACTCAACAAAATTGCTATAGAATCACATATTATTCCATAGTGTTTTTGTTGATGTCTGTTGATTTTATTAAGAGTAGTCATAAGATTTAATTTATAAAGAATCTCAGCATATGAAAGTACAAAAGTACTTTCCAAGAAACTGATAATTACATGGTAATAAATATAATCATTCCATACTTTTAAGGCCACATTTTTTATTTACCTTATTTTCATCAGGACTACTCTCTTAAAAATTTGTCCTTTGTTTCCTTATAATAATGGTTCCTAACAGCTGCAACGGCTGTGTGGGAAAATGTTTCACCATATTTTAGATATTCAGTTTAACTATATTTTAGATTTTGGAAACAACAAACCTACAAAATGGTTCAACTGAATACCTATTATATAGTGAAACTTTTCACCACACAAACATTACAGCTACTGGAAGATCATATTTTTAGTGAAACCTAGCTCAGTTTTTTACAGTGTACAGCAATTAACCTTTCAATATTTAATTTGAAAACGAATTTCGTTCAAGGATTTTCCAAATTGGTTAATTATTTAGAATCTAAAACAAACAACATCCCGGTTGCTTTCTTAAACCCGATTCGAAATTTATTAACTTTACACAGATAATTACAAAAATTAACAGAAAACCCATCTACATAGCTGCTAATGAATGAACCTCTTACGTTACCTTACACCGGGCGTCAAAACAAATAAAAGGCTTTATTAACAGTGGCACAAACAAAAATTCTTTAATCGCAAGTCTTTTAAAATGCGAGAAAAGCGCGCATTAACAACGTGATTAATTAATGCAACCCGTTTTACGGCTCTTGTTACATAGATATAAAAGATGTTTTTAATTTGCGTTGCCAAACCCATTAAGATAATTTGAAACGAAAACTATTTTTTCTTCTCGCTGTCTTTGTTCAAAGGCTTGCTCCACGTGACGTTTTCACTTTGAAAACTCTCTCTCTCTCTTAAAGACGTTTTAGTTTTTGTTTACATTCTTGGTTAGATTAAAATGTCATTTTTCGGAAGCGTTTTTTTCTTTCTTTAAAAATGAGAGTTATGGTTAGGTGAAATTAAAATTAGTTGGGAAATGTGAAATGGGAGTTTTTAAATTAAGTTTCTGTGCATTACTTTTATGCTGAATATTTTTCACTTGGTTGCTTAGGACAACAAATTATAGTTAGGTCGCTGACTTTAATTTATTAGCGAGAAATTCTGAAATGTCCTTTTTAAGAATCCTTTTAAGTAAGATGATTGTGGTACATTAAGTAATCTACTAAGTAATGCGTACTTAAGTAATATAGCTTTAGGGTAAGTTTTATTCCATCAGCACTTATTTGAATTACACTTTTAAGGGTCGGTTAAACCAAATAAGTAGTAAATTTAATATTTTATAAATTTCATTTGTTAAAATACCTTCTTTGACTAAAAGATACAACTTTTTTAAGTGATATACTTTAGAAACTAGCTGGGAATATAAGTAACCATTTAAAAACATTAGGAAAAAATAAATGTTGGAATTACTTCAGTATCTACGTTTACAAATTATTATTTTTTTTTGAATTACATTACTCCTAAGAGAAGTTTGTTGTTGTTGCTTCCCTTCTTGGTTAAAAGAAGACTGTTGTTCACTGTTAACTCCATTTTACCAGCGGTATTAAAATTTTGTAAGGAACACAGTTTGATTTGTTTAAGTACAAGCCCAAAGCAGTATTGCAAGGAAAACACATTTAAGGTTTTTTTTCCGTTAAACTCAGTTTCAAAAAAATACTCAGTTTTACAGAATTAATAACAATCTCAAAGCAATTTCCCATAAAAGAAAACGTCAACACTTTCTCATACTTTAAAAATAACTGCCCTAAAAATAAACACAGCAACAAATATATCAATATCATAAGGGTCTCGAAAGTTACCTTATCTCTTTTCTCCCGTGCTACAAAGATTCGATTTCCTCAGTTCAAGAGCATTCGCTATCGGACTAATATAGTAATCGGACCCATGTAGATTTAGGAGCAAACAGTAAAAGGTTTTTATCTAATGTTCGAGGAAACTTATCAGCCCACCACCAACGTTTATTTGTTCTTAAAACAAACATAGCACGTAAGAGGTGAGATATTAAAGGTTATTGTACAGGGTGTGTGATTTTAAAATAAATGGAAAGACTGTGTCTTCGAAAACATTTACAGAGAATATGAGTCAAAGTAACCCATTGCTGCCTTCTTTAGTACTTTGGCGATATGGACGAATTCCACCTCAGGAACTGCTCTGAAATTTTAAAACTTTTACCAACCCACCGACTACTCACCGAGGCTAGTTATGACCAAGCTTGATTTTTACACGGATTCTTCATTTTATTGGGCTGCTCGTCAACTGATGGCAGAGATACCGCTTACTGGCATCGAATTAAAAACAATGATGTTAACCCTTTCAGTCCCAGTGATGCCATTTGGCATCATCATGTTTATGACAATAATTAAACGAAATAATAGGGCTGGCATCTATCGGGATTAATAAAAAATATTTTATAATAGAAAAAGTTTGAAGAATCTAATAATGTCCTTTTTGATATCATAAATGGCTATAGACGATCAGAATTTTTTTTTCTAAAATGATGATGCCAAATTGTCATTGGGACTGAAAGGGTTAAAAGAGGTCTCAAGAATATCTCTCGCAATATGTTTTTAGTTTTAAGACATCTTTTAAAAGAGCCTACAATACATAGCGAATGTATTCAGATTGTGAGTTTGAGAAATATTTTATTGAGAGGTTAAAACTGAAATTACACTCGTAGTACACGATGCAGTATTATATCCTACAGATGACAGTCTGATATCATTCTGTCGTTGTGATAACAAGTAGTAGATCAAACGATATCTTGTGCTAATAGAGTAGGTTATTACAAACGACTCGATGTAGATTTTTCTTCTAAAATTATAAGTAGCACCGTTGAGTTGTCTACAACAGCCTATGTCGTGGACCTAGTGAAAACATTTTTCTAAATAACTCATATTTTTGTTAAATTGTGTTGTTAACCAACTGTAGAACTCAACCACGCGAATAAGTAGTACGACATGAAGTTTTGAATTGCATTGTTATTTGTGTTGTTTTAACATACAAATCGTTGTCTTGTAACAACAGCTTTTCAAAATATAGTATGAGCCTGCACGGGGACAAGTATATAGAGCTGACAAACAAAATAGAACGTGTCAAAATTTAACTTAACTGTTTCGATTCTTTTTTTTCTCTAATGGGTCTGAAACATTAGCGGTCAAGCCTTTGCAGACTCGGCACATTCCCCAGAACTGATAGTCATTTTTTGTGGCACCGTCTAGGCGACTCTCGCTACCAATGTTGATGCACAGGTTACAATGAATCTGAGCTCTCTGTGGATGTTAAAGTCTGCCGATATTTTTAATTTTGCAGAGAGAACCCTGTTTTGATTCTGAGGCAATGGGTAATACATTTTGCTGAACATAAAAAGTTAACGTTCAAAAAAGACATTCCTTTTATCGTTTGATATTCTTATTTTGATAACGATATGTAAAACACAATGAATAAAGATATAAAAATTAACTTTTATTGAAAAAAAACATGTTCGATAAGAACATGGAGTACAAAAAGAAAACAGCATCCCATTCAAATCGAAATTTATATCTTAATTTACTTCCAGTCACAAATAAATAAAACGAGTTGAAACGGCGCAAAAGTCCGTTTCCGTATCCTTCGGAATCATCAAAGACGGCTTTATTAAAACATGTTATCCTATCCGGTGTAACATCTGGCAAGAAGTCGCTTTTATTAATTGTAAGCATGGGAACATGTTTTCGGAATTTAATCCAACACACACGAATCGAATCGAGCTTGTAATTTAATTAGAAGGAAGGGGAGATACGGAGATCTCGCTTCTGGAACATTAATTCTGAAGTCTGGACTGGCTTTTGGAAAAGTATCCTTTACGGGGATTGCCATTTGTTTGTGCAATGGAAAAAGGGGTGGTGTGCGACGCTACGGCATTGGACTATGGCCTTTTCTACTCTGGAGAACATCGTATTGGGTTTGAAGGACTTCAGTTGCTTTCTTGAAAGGAAAGCAAGTTTAGATTTTTACACTACTTTGAAAATTGAGAAATGAATAAGTCATTTGTTTTTTTGTTTTTTTTTATGATCTAAATTATTTTGTTCACTTGTGCTGCCTAACTGATGCCAATGTTAGTTGTGTTACTAATTCCCCCACTATCAGGCAAACAGTTGCCAGTCAAGTTGTTGAGGAGAAGACGGCGGCTTCAATGAGAGTGAGTTCCATTGGAACTAATTCGATCTTGAACATCTCTACGTCTCTTCGTAGTCCGTTAGTTAATGCCTCGTAACATAGAACAGAAGGCGATTAAGAATTACGACGGGTCAAAAATAACGAATGGAATATCACTTGAAAAAAATTTTTTTTGAAGATATTGACGCGTTAAAAATTTAAATTCATGAAGTAAAAAGTAGTTTTCACCAAACTTAAAAATCTGAGGATTACAAAAAATATTTTATAGAAAACTAATACAATAATACAACCAAAATTAATTCCAAATTTAAATATGTGAATGATACATATGTAAAAACCTCTGCCATGGGCAGGTAATTTTTTACAACAAATTGGACCAGTTTTGCTCTGAAATAATCAGCCCTTCAATATACTTTCTTAAAGGTTCGAGTTATTAAACGTTTTCACACAAAAGTGGTCTAAGTCATTACTCGAGATACTGCAGTTTACATGTCCATAGTAGACCTGTCATCTGACAAATCAAATAAAAAAAATGTTTTAAAACCCTCGACTACAGAAATATAATATAAAAATAGACTCAAAAATATTAATTATTCAGTTCAAAATTTGAGTGTCATGTAGCGAAAACAATATTACACTCTTACACCTATTGGTTTTGAACATACCCTCAATAAAAACTTTAAACCCCATCTGCAACCCTTTCGAATACCTCAATGGGAGATTTACCGTCCTCCATTTGCCGCAATTCCACACCTGAGACGCCTACAGGGTCCCCGACTAATGGGCAGGGATACAAAAAGGTTCAACCCTTAACAAGAACACCCCTTGCTCATTGAAACGATCCTATCAAGAAAAAGGTTAGAGTAAAATGGCCATGCTTGTCGCGTAAAAATTGAAGCTGTCTTTTAAAGTCGCCGAATCAATACGATACGAGAGAGACTGAATATACTGATGTACCAATGGAGCTGGTGATTGATAATTGATGTACCAATGGAGCTAAGACAAACATTTAGCGTATGGTCAGCAAAGTCGTTAACTTGGCGAACTGATGGCAGATCGCTATCTAGTCCCTGAGAGCAAAAGTTTTGCGTTTAATTTCCAAGGGAATTAAAATCAAGCGTTCACCAACCTGACAAAATTAAAGAGTTTTCGTGAATTTTGAACGTTTTAGTACAAGTCGATACTGTTTGGCTCTTGATACTCCCAAATCAAGGATATCAGTGCTAACTATCAATGACATTTATATAAGAAACATTTTATACTTTAAAATGAGTGATTGGAATTTTGAAAATGACATTTTCTGGATAGGTAGGTTGTAGTATAAGATTTAAAATATTAAAAGATTCGACAAATGGAATTTTCTAGCGACAAAACACCGTATATACAGTTAAAGTTTAAAATTGGATACATTCTGCTTAGAGGCAGTTTCGAAATGGAAAAACCTTCAAAAAATATAACATTTATCTTTTTAAGAAAAAATAATTTTTTTTTTAATTATTTTTTTTGACTGCAAAGTAGAGCCAAATCTTTCGCCAATCTTTTGTTTGGGTGTATAACGGAAACCATCACGGCATCTCTTGGTAAAACAGTTTTTATACTGGTTTAGACCCGGCAGGCATCCCGTCCTTATTCTTAACCCTATGGGATGGGGGCAAGAGATGAAAATGTCCAACGTGAGGATAAATCCAGAGCTTCTTAGCTTAACGAGGGTTGGGCTAATTGGGTTCTGGTTTTGGAATGCAATCCGATAAGTGAAATTTTTATACTTTTCCGATTCTTACTTTATTTTGGAAAGTAGGAGAAATTGGACAAAGTTCTGTTTTGGCTTTTCGATATTGAGTAAATAGTAAATGTATTGTGTAGGATGTTAAAAAGTATTATTTGTCTATATGGTTTGAAAGTTGCGTCTGAAAAGTGGAAAGTTTGTAATTTACCATTTAACTTTAATTTTCTATCCTTCGATGGATTTGAAAACTGCAGTTAAGTTGGTTTCGATAAAGATAATATAAAACCATGGTAAATGTAATTAGTAAAATGTACTAATTTCTTACTTTTTTATGTGACATTCGATAAAAGAATATTTTTTGTGTATTTAACTTCAATATCTTGTGGAGTGGAGAATTTTGCTCACAATATGTTCTCTTTCAATATATATAATTATTGGGCAATTGCACCATTAATAATGTTGAATGTTATTAGTGATTTTACTTAATATCTTATAATTAGCTTGTTTAAACTATAAATATTCACAATGCCATAGCTTATAGGTATGAAACTATTATTACTTTTCAAGTTTAACGAAGAATATTTTAAAGTTAAATGGCATAACATTTATTGTAAATGTTATTTTCATTCCCTATTCGTATGTTATGCTCACGTTTGCCTTATGGGCTTAAAAAGATAAACAGGATACATAATTTAATCCTAATTTGCAGACTGTAAAAAATTAATAGCAAAGCGTGCGCAAAAAAATAATGTTTCCCAAGTTTGTATTAAAAAATACTATTGTTCAATTTATTACAAATTAAAAAGAAATCACGATTTCCTTTTATAAAATATCATCTTCAAACAGCGTTTAACAATGGTCCCTATGTTTATGGACAGCGTTAAAATGCTCAGTCGAGACCAGCTTTATAACAAAACGTTTCTAACAAAAGCAAATGAGTTTTCTTGTGGCTTTGTGATTGCTTATTATATGTGGGTTTGAATGGATTCAATTTATTGTTATTTTCCGATTGCTTTTCGATTTTCAAAGAACGAATTTCAATTGTGTTTTCACTTTTGATCGCGTGAAAAAATTTTTTATGCTTCTGGAAGTGTTAATTCCGTGTCATTATTAGCAGAAAAGGTTTGGAATTTGATTGAAATTGAAATGGTTTGTACAATGAATGTTTCCTAAAGCCTATTGTTAGATAGGGATAAAAA
The DNA here is from genome assembly GCA_023701765.1 of Hylyphantes graminicola. NCBI lineage: Eukaryota > Metazoa > Arthropoda > Arachnida > Araneae > Linyphiidae > Hylyphantes > Hylyphantes graminicola. Next base: position 49,450,972 of record CM043117.1, on the reverse strand, counting down.
TAAAATATTTTACCTGAAGCTTAATTATTTTACTTAGTTATTAGTTTCCTTTATTGTAAAATTTTCTTTACAATTACTTTATATAAACATATATCTTGGCAATTTTTTACTTTATTTTCACTTTTTTTTTAGCATTTGGTTTGTCTCGATTTTGATTGCTTTGCTCTATGATTGCAACCAATTTAAATCCAAATAACCAGTTCCAAAAAGCTTGTTTTGTTTATAAAAAAAAGGAATGTCAGTTAAACATTTAATCAAAGAGTGGTAAAACTTGGTACCAAAAGTGGTGAGTCCCAAATAGTAGTGATTGTATCTTACAGACATATAGGTTAGGTTACTTTGGATTATCATCGCACTAGAGTTACAGTTACACGAGGGCTATTGGCTACGGGCGTAATAATTTAGAACCACAGTCAGGTGACTAGCCGACGCCTGAGTAGGCACCCAACGCAACCGCCACAGACATCCAAAGTTTGTTCAATCGTATATAACATCTACAACACTAACACCCAAACCATTTAATTCTTAATCAATCAATTCACTTCAAAAGCTTCCATCCCATACAAACTGTGCCCATCAACATCCTCAGTACCCTACCTAGAGAGGCCATTTGCATGAGAAAGCTACTGTAAAATGCAGCCCGTCTTGGCCCGTTGGGAGGTCTTTTATCCAAGACGTGCCACCCGTGCGATGCACTTTGGGCTGTGCCAAACAGCCCCAGCCCCTCATTTTGCAGTATTGATTCAGACGGAGTGTTGGGAAATGGGCCAGGGTCAATGGTTCTTGTTTGGAATATCCTCCCTCTAGAAATCCGATCTACGGTCAAATGTTAGAACTACTATATGGGGTGAATTGGATTTTTTTAAAAAATAGTTGTAATTGAGGTTTTTAGGAAGTATTATATTTTATCTATGAAACTCTTATCAGGTGGGCAGGTATGCACCTAATAAATCAGGGCAATTAGTTTTTTGAAGAAAATTTAGCTTTTTTTTTCGATGAAATAGTACAAACTTTAGAAAAAATCACCGCTTTTATTTAGCAGATTTTCTAAACTTTATACCCTCTATTTTAACCTTGTTTCTTGATCTCTGTAGTGTTTCCGAAAATATTACAACAACCTGTATGCACCAAAAGGTACCTCAAGGTGAAGATCGTTGCTTGTGTTTGTGCTCAGAATGCAAGTGAACCAGGTCCAGAAAAAGTTCTTTGTGCTCAAGAGGTTTAAAGGGAAAGATTTGTATCGTTATTAAAGCTTAACATTTAAAAAAAGAATTTGCTGCCTAGTGGTTATCTGAACTAGGACTTTTTTTATTATTGCAGTTAAACTATACATAGGGCGGCCCTGGAGGCTATTTCCCTCCCCTTCAGGGACACGTCTAAATTGCGGAGGTGGCGATAGATGGCAACATCTGTCACTTATTTGTGTGTGTTGTGTCTGTCTTACTTGACGAAATTTTATAAGTGGGTCTCTGGTCGCTGACCAAACACACAAACCTGAAAATATATGTCGAAAATCTTAAAACAAACGAGCGATTTTAACTCTGAGTAAATTTTCACGCCTTTCCAGTGTCGAAAATGAACTTATAGGAGTGGATTTCACTCTTTAGTTTTAAGAGGGTATCAATCAACCAATCTACATAGTTCTGCTTCTAACTCCAAAAAAGGAGACTTATTTCAATTGTATTCTGAGCCCTCAATAGCCCATACACTACAAATTTGTTACAATCTAGATAACTGGTAGTAAATTGGCACAATCCAGCGTAAATGTTATTTAAAGTTGCATTTGTGGTGAACTGCTTCAATAGTTGTATAAACTTATCCAATACTCCATAGGTCTAATATAATGTTAATTCCACCAAAACCAAATAGCCGGCTCACAATCCATCCCCATAGTAGACTTCACTGCTGTGTACAAAGCTCCTGGATATTCTTCTTCCAGTCAGATGATTGTTTGTTATGTGAGCTTATTTGTAGTTGGATCTGTGTACTTAAGCTCTTGAGGAGATTGAGTGAGGGGGGATCAGTCTGTTTTTAATAGGAAATGGATAAATTGAGACGTTTCGTTTAAAGGGATGTTTATTTTGATGGCATGTCACGTTTTCAACTACTGCAGGGGTATCCAAACTACATCTAGTGGAATTCTAATAAGTTACATTTGAAAATAAAATGTACAAATTTATATTTAAGGAAAATATGTGTACAGACGTTTTGATGTTGAAATTCCGTTGAGTTTCCGAATTTAAAATGCAATTAGTTTAAATTAAAAGCCTTTACTTGGTAATCCAAATCATGTCTTTTAGAATGTAAAGTTCCTAAATCGTTTTTTAGTTAATATCTATGACATTTTTAAGTGAATTTTACTTCTTTTTTTGATGGTTTTCCCAGTTCCCAATCCCTCTTATTGCTGGAGAATTAATATTTACTGATTCATGTATAGGTTAAACCAAAAGGTATGGAAACCCTGGTAAGAGAAGCTTCAGTGCCATGCAGCACTATTTATAAGTCTGTCAAGATCGTGATATTTATAAGACTATAAGTTTGGTATTCAGTAAAACTGAAGCCTACTAAGGATTTATTAACAGCAAAAAAAAATACAGTAACAAAAATATACTTTTTTCAAAGCCAGTGTAGTAAAAGAAAAGTATTATTTTCTTACTTCATAATTAAAATAAGTTTTGATATATATTTTTTTCCTTGAAAAGTAAAACATCGGGAAAATCCAGGGAAACAGATGTTGGAATTGCAACAGTACTTTCAACTTTCCCATTGCACGCCCCATTTGTTCAAGTAAGAATTTCCTCAAATGGAACTTCAACTTCCACTGCCAAGCTTATATTTCATACTTATGCGACGTCATATGATTTTTATGGGCACAAAAAGAACTCCGGAGGAATTTTTAGAACCGGATATCTTTTGGGACAATGTTTCAGTTAAAATTTGTAGATAAGTTATACTCGTACTGTGTGGGGAAAACTAAGAAACCGGAGGAAGTCAAAAAAGATGGGGGGGGGGGGATAATATTACCTTATAGTAGTTATTAAAAAATGGTACAAACACATCCTCCTGGTTTATAATTTTAGGTTAAGGCATGTTTCATATGCAATGGCTCTGTCAATATTCCTAGTTAAGTTCATTGGTTCTTTCGCACGCTACGAAACCGAAAACTGTACTTACGGTTTTGAGGAATAATAAATTGCACCCAAACAATCATTTCAACTGTTTGTTGATGCTCAGTGTGCTGAAATTGCTTATTTGAGAGAGTGTTGGACTGAGGATCGAAAGGTCTGTGGTTCGAACCCGGGTTCTGAAGCTTATTATCCCTCGGTTGTATAGCGGTCAGTATCCCCGCTTGCCACTTTTTTTTACACTATTTGTGGTAAAAAAACGCTTTTGCTTTACAAATACAAATTGCTCGTATATAATCGTATAAAATAAATATATTTTTTTTTGCAAATTAAACGGAATTTTTCTGACACATCAACTTACAGTTACTTTTTAAAAAAATATAATCTATATTTTTACAGTGTACATCTTTGGATCTCTGTGGAATGATTTGTCAAAGTGTCATGCCACTAAAGGTAAATTTGCAAGTTTTTCCCTTATCTCGGACGGATCTAGACGGATCTTATAAACGAATAGTGCGAAACAAAAAAAAAACTAACAATATAATGAATTTGAATTGTTTATGCGAATAGTTCCTGTTAAATCTCTTGTGTTCAAAATCCTGACGTCCCGTGAGATGTCCAATGATATTTCGTTGTTTGTCAGGCGTCTCGTCACTTGACTAAGGTTTGAAATTAGCAGTTTACGCACTAAGCTTTCCTGGATAGTTTTCACAAATAGCCCTCGCGTGCATAGTGCCCTCTTACATAGTGCCCTCATGTATAGTTTTCACCAATAGCTCTCGTGCATAGTGCCCTCGTTTCTAGTACGACGTTAGTTCAACCAAACTAGATACTAGTATGCTGATTTCATATTTTAACTGGAAAAACGCATTCGTTCCAGAAGTACAGAAGCTACAGTTTAAACTTTTATTTTGGGGCCTGGATGGTCAAATGGTTTGAATCGCAGATCACTACGCAGCAGTCTGCGCGCTGTAACGGGTGGGGGTTGGATTCCCGCCTTTGCCTTGGGTGTACTTCCTTTCTCTGTGACAGTAAAAATTCTTTCTGTGTCTGTCTTACTTGACGAAGGACCCTACCCTACCTTTTATTTATGTCTCATCTCAGGACATTTTTTTTAAGTAACCCCATAAATCCAGGATATATTTTACTTGAGCTCAGGAGAAACGTAACTATATTTCATCTCTTTTAGGTCTCGTGTGTACTGCGTTAAAATGCTACCAGAACATTTTTTGGAGAAGCCTCAAGCATGCTATAAAGTGTTAACTATACAACATCAAATATGTCTTTTAAGCTGAAAATAACTTCATAAAAAAAGTCATTGAAGAAGAAAAATGCTGAGAATTTGTTTTATTTCGTTTAAATTTATGGCAGTTGCATATGCTTCATTAACGCTTTAAAAGATAAACATATAAGAAATGATGGGATGCAATAAAGAGGATTTATTGCAAGAATATTTTTTATTAGAATATAAGGGAATTAAAGAGTTATTATACGTCGTTTATATTTCAGAGAATGACTCTTTAAAATAACCTCATTGAAGCCGAAAATTTCAATCTTTGCTTCAAAAATAGCTGCGTGGTATTTTAAAAAGTTGCGATTTGTTTAAAACGTTCAAAATTCGAAAATTATTTCTTATTAACGTTTTATTGAACAATTGATTTACTACAAACGAATTTTACAACCAGTTAAGTTTATTATTCAGTTGAAATAAAATAAATCATTGAAAACCAAAGATTTTATTAATTTTTACATTTATGACTTATGACTTTCTTGGTGGGCGGCAAGTTCGCCGAACACTGCGACCTTGGGTCTATTGTAAATTTTTACATTTAGATTGCGATTGAGTTCATTTTATCAAGCGCCCAAATTGTCTGTTGTCTGGTTTTTGCCAAATTTTATTTTTGACAATTTATTTTTTAAAAATCAGGATTTGGTATATATTTTTTTTACACATTTTATAAAAGTTATAACAGTATGCTTCAAATATATTGCGAAGATCGTATTTTGAACAATAAAAGTGTTAGAAGAGAAAATAAGAAAAATTTCCATGGCTACACATCTGTGTGTATTTTTTTTTTCCGGAGAAGTTTTTAAGGAAACCATCTTGGGATGGGTTGGGGTTTGGAGATTCATGGATGTTTTTGCTGCTAAGGTACAGAAATACAAAATTGTCATTTTTTCTTTTTGTAAAGTATGACAAGTTGTAGTAAATGAAAACATGGAGCTTGAAAGTGGAAGTAAGAGAACCTGTGAAGACTAAACAGTGACTCCAGCAGGTAAGCAGGTCCTTTAACCATATAATCCAAAACTACATGTTTCTAGGAAGTTTTGTAAGGACTGAATTTTTACATATGTTGCCAACACCAGAAAAAAAATACAGTACCAATTTAAATAAATACATATTTTGAAAAGAAAACCGAAACTAGTAAATGACTGTTTCTTTAAATCTTCAAGTAGTTCGTGCGTTATTTGCCTTTTAGGAATAAAACATTAAAATGCAGAAAACTTCCCTTCAGCTTAGTTGAAGAAGAAACAAAGCTATTTTGTTTCATGCGCAAAGAAACAGAAAAAAATTTTGTAGCGCCAGGGAAGTTCACTGGAAAAGTAAGACAAAAGGAGGAATGAAAACAATAAATATAGGAAAAAATACATATATTCCAGAAGGAAAGGGTATGGTTTCATAAATCGCAAAAAATAAATGGCAGAATAAATGCGCATGTTTATGAAACAGATCTGGAAGAGAGAATGAAATTCGGAAAATATTGCCTGCCACATAAGAAAAAATATTCGAAACAGAACGCAAAATGTTATTCTACTTCCAAAAAAGGCGAAAAAGTAAGCTAGGTAAGGGATCTCGCATATATCCGGAAGAGAAAATTATATGGAAAAAAAATAATAAATGTAGGCCTGGAAATAAAAACGCGATAAAATATGATTTCTGCTGCCACAAACCTCTGTCAAAAGCTTAGAATATTTCTTTTTTTAAAGTTTTCGCTTTCTAAAAGCCTTGCTGGAATATCTTATAAAACTTATTCAGTTGTAAATGGTATTTAAAAGAAAAATTCTTGTCATATGCCAGTTATAAATGGTTTTCGAAATATAATCGCATTGTGGAATTTTCAGTGTGAAATTTTGCGCGAGATAGAGCTTGGCTTTTTATATCAATTCTCAAGAAAAGAGTCATAGCGTTCAAAATGGCGACAAGTAATGTGCTTTTCAATATCTTGAATTCAAATTTTATTTTCTGTTTTTAACTGGGTGACAAAACTTTCTAAGGTAACGAGTCATTTTATTTGGCCGAAACTGTAGTTTAGAGTTATTTTATACCTCAACCTTTCATTTGCACGTAAGACTTTATGTTTAGCTTAAAATTTTGAAAGTTATTTTGTTTATTCTAAATATCTTTAAAATAAATTCATTAATTTTGTCGTTTCGTTATATTTAAAAGAAACTAATTTGTATTACAACTATATTTTACCTTTATAATAATGTCTAATTTTTGAAATTCTACAAAGAAGAAAACTATTTAAATTATTTTTATCTCATTTATTTTCGCACTACTGCACTAGATAAATATCCTATTGAAATAAATAAAGTTTTAGCAGAATCACATGGTTACTCAATGATTGGTTTAACTGTCCACAAGCATATGGCTACCACTCCTTTATAAATCCTAATATATCATATAGAGGACAATACCTAATCATTTTCAAAGTGGAATTGTGAGAAACTTCATTCCTATATTTATTGCAAAAACAAATAACAAGCTCCTCCCAATGATACGATTTAAAAATCCTAGGAAATTTCTCTGCATACAACTGCCGTTACCAAGTTAACTCCACACTCTTAAAACAAAAGAGTGAAATCCACTATAGTAGGAGAAGTGCATTTTCAACACTGGAAAGGAGTGAATATTAACGCAGGGTGGGTTAAAATCACTCGTTTGGAGTGATCCTGTCGGAGGTTTAACACACAAAGAATCCATTCCAGTAGGCGAAGTGCATTTTCTAGACTGGATGAGTGAAAATTAACTCAGACTGAGTTAAAATTGCTCGTTCGTTTTAAGAGTGCAGAATCTATCCTACTGACGTGGACCATTGTTGCAAGCACTCAATAACTACAACCCATGAGAAAGTAAAATTAAACAATGATTATTTCATCGTTAGAATAGTGTAATCATTGTTGTGGTTACTGCAGCGTTTACCTGCAGTTATCAACAACTACAACCTATGATAAAGTATTCTAAAAGATGGATCATTTCCGTACAACAATAGTCTAATTCATTGTTGCTGATGGTGCAGTTTACCTGCCAATGGTAAACAATTCAACGATATGCTTACATTGGATTTCCAATGCCCAAGATAGATACCTGCATACAGTTCATTGGTTCCACAGCATACATACAAACCTCTAATGCCCCAAATGAGGAATCGGTATCATTAAAAATAGCGTCTTTTGAGACGTGACAAAGACAAATTGAGTCCAAAAACTAATTAGCAGCGACGGAATAATGTATCACTTTCTTCTTATTATTCCATTTGCTGAAGAGGGAATAATTAGCATGCTGAAAGAAGATAAATTAAATATTCAATTAAATTACCATTAGTATTTCCGTCGGAATACGACTGATTGATAACGAAGGTGTGAAATCATTGAAAGAAATTGGAGAGTTGTGTGTGATAATGGTCACATAAGTAATTGATGCTTGTGTAGCATTTGTCACAAGATAGCTTTGTTTTTGTAATTAATTTCGAGATGTTTTAGAAATTTGCATGTTGGTTGTGGGGTAAATAAATTAAAAATGAATTTCGCTGACTTATTTTTGTGAGGAAAGAAATATAGTTTATAATGATCATTCGATCTTATATAATTTCTAAGATTGTTACAAACATTTTTTGTACGTAATCTAATTGTAAAGACAAAGTAAAAGATAGTACAATTTTCTTACAAATAAATTTTTCTTACAACATGATACGGTGGTACTCAAAAGCGATTGTACAACCAGAATATTTTGTTATTTTATAAAATTAATAAGAAACTATTTCATCATATGCATATTTTTTTGCCCAATGACGTGCATATTTTTACAAATAATATTCCATGAAAATAAAATAACCTTTTTTACTTAGCGCTTATATATTTTTTGACATCTTTTATTTCGCAAAATATTGGAAATGATATTCAAAACTGTTTTAACTTAATATATTTTATCTACATTTTGACGGAAAATGGCCCACATGTTTTATTGTTAAAAAAATGGGCTTTTTTTTTGGGAAAAAGTTACGCTAAAAAATTGATTTTTTGTCTATTAAAAACACTCATGTGGTTGAAAATAACAAAATTTTAGGAATACTAACTCATGTATAGAAGCAGATTGTATGCAAAATTAAGAAAATACTACAGCCCGTTTTAAACTTTACATATAATACAACATATCACTGAATACTGTCACATCTATTCAATACCACAGCTAAGTACCTCGCGTCCAATTCACAGAGCTTTCATGTCTATTTAAATGGGATTCGCCGCTGAAACGTCCATTGGCATCTCAAGCGACCGTGAACGAACCCAAACCGTTGTGACGGACGCGTAATTAGCAATGACGCTAATCCACAACGCGGGGATAATAACGCCACTGAGCGACTTACTGGGCACGCCACTGATGGAGAAAGTCAAGAAATAACTGGTAAGACGTTGGTTTCACGTTCTTTAAATCTAGAAATATGAGCCTATTTTTTTTACCTTGAAACCACACAAGTATTGCTTAAACATGATTAGTTGATTGGTAGACATATATTTTCAGACATGTGTGCTTGGTCAGAGACCCGCTTATACACCTTCGTCATGAAGGACAGACACAACGCACACACATACTTGACAGATGCTGCCATCTATCGCGCGCCATCTCCACAATTTAGACATGTCCCTGAAGGAGAGGGAAATAGCCTCCAGGGACCTGTGCCCGTGGGAAACTGCAGATTTAATGAACACGTACTCCGCATATACTCGACAAACACATACATCCAATCGGGATCCGAGCCCAAACCCAGTAGAGGCACCAAAGGCTAGCTCCCTAACCATTGCCTAGCTGGGTGGGCCCATGAATAATTATAAATGTGTTTCTTCAAAATGTATTTTCTTCACCAGGTATGAAACTTGTAATAACAATAACAAAAACTTGAAGGGAAGTGATCATCAGATTATTTAATTAATAATAACTAATGCTTGGGATGGGAGGAATGGGATGTTTTTTGTGAAGCTCAGACTTTGCCCAACACATCTGCGGGCTGCGGGCTCTATCATCTAAAGACTTGGAAAAGAAGGGAATGGGAGAGAAAGAGTGTGTGTTGGAGATATACGAAGTATGTAGTAAGCTCTAAACAGATCTATCTAAACATGTTTGTTAATTTATTTTTTAACTAAACAAAACTTGAATGAGTCGAAATAGTAATCTTTCTTCATTTTTATTATCAGCTACATTTTCTGTCACCATAAAAGTAACGAACAATTAAATTGTTCATCCATCTTTTTTGTTGTTATGACCAATATTTATTCATCCTCTTTTAATAAATTAGTTATTACATCGGCTAACAATAAAATGAAATCAGCTAATGTTTTTGTCTTTATTCATTGCTTTTGTTACTTCGTTAATAAATTCATTCCATCGTGTGTCTGTTGTACATTATATCTAAACATATGTCTTGCTTGTTTAGTCATATGTATCCACACACGACAACAACCACATAAAAATAACATAACCAGAAAATGGCTCGCCCCAGAATACAACACGAAATGTTCCGCTCTTAGCCCTCCACTGAACCCAGGTGTCTGTCCTATATATCGATCTGAGCCCTTCAAATCAGATTACCGGGTAGTCAATATAATTCGGCCGACGAATGCATGCAGTAAGTAAATGGCATGCACCTTATAAGAGTATAATGGCACTCGGAGATCTAAGTGACAGGTTATTTTGCATAGGGGGCTTTCTGATTAAATGGGGGGAAATTTATGGAATGTAAGGACTTTACGATGTCTTTGAATATAAATGGGGCGTAATAATAGGTACTATTTGCTCAAAATAGGTAAGTTATTATATTATTTTTTTTATTTTATAGAGATAAAATAATACTTTGTTAAACAATTTTTAAATACTGTTTAAAAATTGATTTATTAAGCTGTAATTTTCAAATGAGAGTTTTGCGTTCACTATTCCTACATCAGTTTTATAAACCAACCGAAAGAAAGCTAAAAGTAAGTATAAAATATACAATCTGCTTCTAAAAAGAATGTCATTATTTACGCTACTTTCCCAGCTAAACACAATATCGTAATATTCAAATTCCGATATCTGGCTGACAGCTGACAGTAAAAACGCATGCTATTATTTTATAGAAAAGTGTATTTAAAATAGTGTGGTCCATTGGTTAATTTGTTATGACTCTAGGCATCTCATCATAGTTTAGTCCCTCAAAGATTTTAAAATTCATTTCCATTTCAGTTTTACTTTCGACTAAATTTCAGAATCTCCCTAACACCTAGCTGCAAAAATAAGAAACTTTATACGTTAGAAATCAAACCAATTTTTTTCATTTTGATAAAGCTTCCTATAAAATAAATCCCAAAGAGTCGTGAGATATAATTTGTTTTAGCAAAATGTGCTGATACTTCCCCATTTGTAATTAATTTCTTCAACTGATTATATAAATTAATAAGATATTTATGCACATGGTTTAACCGATACCCGGTCACTGGCGGCTAAACATCTCACTAAAATTCTAATGGAAAAACCTAGGCATCCTTTCATGCCACAAAAGGCACTTCCTTATTAAAAAAAAAATAATCTTCATCTCCCTAACGGGAAAATTAATTTCTACACAAAGAAATAGTCTGAGCCAAAGGGATACTAGAGACGTATGAAAAGAGTTCTTTTTAAAGAAAAGCTGTTATTTGTTTCGGATATTTATGAATAAATGTACCTTAATATTCTATTCATTTGTTAACTACGTAATGTGCTTAAAAGACGGACCACATTCAATACTGGAACCTGAAAGGTTTCATAGTGAAGGCCAAACTACTTTATAAACTGGGGTTTCGCACAGTAATGAGGAGACTAAAGCAAGTTGAATTCACGTCATAGCTTTTTTTATGTGGTGGTAGAATCAATGCTGTTCAAGAGCTGCACGAGGGCTATTGACGATGGGCTTTTTAATTATAAACCGTGGTTAAGTGTCGCGACCAGCGTGAGACCTGTGCTAGCACCTAACTCTATACCTTATAAGTCATCGCACATGTCGTCAGGACTTTTGACAACGACAGAAAAGTTATAAGTTACTTCTTAGAGGAATATTCTTGTCGAACGTGATCGGTTTAAAGGATGGCTAAGACGAGGGGAGAACTTTCAAAGTATCCTCCATGGCACGTTTTTCTTCACAGCGTCACACCAGCCTTCAACTTTTCCGGGATTGTATATTTTACAAATCTACTGCCGCGGCCAGGTAAACTGCTTGGCTCTAGAGTACCGACTTGGACCATTGTTGGAAGCACTCTATAGCTCCAACGTATAAGACCTGCAAACTCTTTGGATTTACCCTGAGATACCGTATTTTTAACTATACTTTCTGAATTTCCGTGTTATTTGTAGCATTTGCCGGATTTTTGAATAGTGGAAAATAAACTCTCTAGTGGCACCCATAATTACCTAGTTAAAGCCACGGAATTGGCAGCTTGGTTGAATTAACGTCGCATTCGAGCCACATTTTTCATATCTGGCATAACGTTAATTGATTATAAAACAATATTAGCAATTCGGCTCATTTCGGAGAACAGGTAAAATGCACCACTCCCTCCGGTCTTTCACTTCGACTTCCATAGGGATCAGCGGGTTACTTTCATCCCGTCCAGCAGATTTGCATTTTTATTAAATATCAGGCAGTGAAATTGCCTTTTCTTTTCTTTCGTCCGAGCCCAAACCACGTTCAGTCCGACCCAACTCTGCCCTTTTAGACTGGTTTCTGTTACCAAGTGCAAAGCCATTACCACGGGTCACTCACCCGAGAACTAGCAGGACCATGGAGGTTACATAAGATACGGATGCTGCCGAGAGAAAAATCATACAAACATCAGACTTGCCTTGTGAAGTCATGATTGATTCTTTTGTGCACCCCCAACAAACCGCTTGGCCAATGATTTGGCGGTATTCTATTTAAGAAGAGATGCTACCAATAATTCCCTAAACAACTTTAGGTACTTTTGGCATTCCGAGGACGAAAGAGGATAAAGTCGCCAAAAATGTGTAACCGCCGCAAAACGGAATATTTAAAATTATAATATTTAACAGTATATACCAGTAGTTCTTTAATTGTGTCTATTGTGTTTTTTCACCAGAAAATTTCGTTTGCAGCCAAAGATTCTGTTTGGCGATATTTGCATCCACAATAATGAATTTGAACAACCAATTTTATCAACTTTATTCATTAGAATGAAGTGTCAAAGAAATATTTTAAGAATGTTTTAAAAATCTGCCTACACCAATTAATCGACTTGGAGACTTCCAAGAGGCTTCACTTTTATTTGTCACTAAGCATTCCCATCTTGTTGAACCTCCATGATCAACTCTCAAATTCCCGCGGATTTTTTTTACAAGCTGTCTCGAACAGTTTGGAATATGATAAGCAAAATGAGGGGGTTTCCCGAGATGATTATGGTATTATAAAAGTAATGACAATTTTCGGATAGTTAGTTGTTGCTTTTCTAGTGTGGGGAAAATGGTTAGAAAATTTCTAAACATTGCAGTAAGGAATTGTTAAATTTTTTCCCGCATATTATAAATTCCTATCAAAATGTTTAGAAATTTTTAAGACTATATTTTATGTACACAAAGTTTGGCAAATAATCTATTTTGAATAATACATATCTATTATTTTTTGATTCACTATAATTTTAATGTGAAACTTTTCTTTCAAAATAGACGACTTAAAGATTTTGAATTGCTCGAAAAGGTGGAAATTTACTAAGTAAACAAATATAAAAGGACCAATAAAAAGCAAATATAAAGATTAAATGAAAGTTAAGCGAAGTTTTGGAAACATTGTAATTTCGATGATTTAAATAGTATTTGTCAAATTTTTAAGCTTATAGAATGGTGTTTAGCATAGACTTCTTTAGAAATAAGCAAGATCGATATTTTACCCTTTTGAAACAGAAATACAATCCATTGACTCGGACGTAAATCCGGCATTTTAAATTCAAATTATTTCTCGACAGAGAAATCAACATATTTGAAGCTCAAACACCAAAACTATACGACCGGAGTTATATTTCGTTGCATATACAGTGCAGTGGAAAACGGGTTTTCTCTGAAAAATTTAACTTTTAAAATACCTGAATCTGAAAAGACTTCTAGGGCACCGAATACGAAAGTCACAAAATAGCTGAGCTAATCCCGAACGCTTTGCTCAACAGAATTGAATAGAAATTCGCCATTTTTTGATTTTTTTTTTGTTCTTTTCTTATTCTCACAAAAGCTGGAACGACAAAAAGATTCCTTGGAGTTAAATCTGCACAAATTTATCAGGTTGTATAACAACGAAGGAGCTATCTTCTTTCTTAATGGGGAAAAGAATATCTTATTTTCCCTTCTTATACGACAGCTGCCCCGTTAAAAAAGAACATGCAAAATAAGTTACCAAATAAACGAATTGAGTTTCGTCGATAGATAAAAAGTCGCCATTTTCGTTTTCGATAAAAGTGGCAACACGACGCTTCTTCTATTCTTAATTCTGTCTGCAAAAAATATATGTGGGTGCAGCAAGTAAAAACCAATTTAAAATATGGCATATTTTTATCCTCGTTTTGATCTTTCAATACTGCAAGGAAACCTAATAAAAAAAGTCTTCCAATTCCTAATACGCACAACACAAGTGACGAAAATAACGCTTTTTCGAATTTTTTCGCTACATTATCGCTCAAGTTTAGATGTCATCCCGCCTTCTGCTCATGGTTCGATAAACTAGAAAGCATGGGGCTCAGAAATAACCTATTACGACGTTATTTACTTTCAAACTTGGTGTGTCAAAGGCCGGAAATTGCATCTATTTAGTTGACGCTAACTTTTTTTTACGACATTCGCCCTACACGTGGATGCATGTGTGTGTTCTCCTGTTATTAATTTTGATGAAGAGGGTGAAGAAAATCGAACGTATATACTATTCCACACTCGAACCTTAGACCATGGGTGCTTAAATTTAAGTCCCACTATGTATTATATTGGCTCCTGTAGTCCCATTATAGAGCATAGAACAGCAGCAACCGGTGTAGAATTGCAAACAAAATACGTTACAGGGCATTCAAATTTATGAGGGAAGAAATTTTATCCATGGGACGTTTTTACTTTGATGTAACTTAACTGTACATAACTTGTACAAAGACTACATAACAGTACTAACCTTCTGATGGCTATTTTATGAGGATATACGCATCATCTTGATGCGTTCACTGCACAAGAAATTTAACATTTTAAAATTTAAATTTGTTTATATTGTTTTAAATTTTATACCTATAGTGGATGATTATAAATGACTCTTCCCTACTTTAAATTTTAAAATTATAGAATTTATAAATATTTTAAAATGAAGCGTTTTATCTGAAAAATCTGTCAGTCATGAGTCAGGGGACGGGTTTATGCGTCTAGACTTCTCAGAAGGGTAATTGAATTGTAACTTAAATGTAAACTTTTCAACAAGCATGCAATTATCTTTATTAAATTTACCTATATATTTTTATTAAAATTTCTTATATATTTTATAATATATATATATTTCTTTTCAAACTGCACATTTTGAACATTCTCTCCACAAAAAGAACATTCATCACGCATTCAGTCCTCGTGCGGCCTTTGGAAAAATCAACGCGCTGATATACCATGACACTGCGCCACCACGACAGATATAATGTGTACAAATCTCGTTCATTATGTACTTGGTCATGAACAAGGTGCAATTCTTTAATAAGGTGTCTAAACCTGAGACAGAACCGCAGAACTTCCGTAGCAGGACATTTTAACTCGTTGTGCCACTACGGCCCCCATTGTCTAATAGTAGGATCGTCGGGTAAGCAACAAGGGTCGCATCCAACCACATAGGGATTAAGCCCGACCGCTCATTGAATAATGCATGATTAAAGGTGCGTAAGTAAATGCGAGGCCGATCATGTTGCGTTTTTTTTAAACGTCTGGCGAACAGTCTGGGAAATAAAATATATATCCCACTTATTCATTTTTACACCTCGCTTAGCGTAAATAGTATCAAGGCTTGTAACCAGTAATTTCGACTTCTTCGACAAATATATTGACTCTAATGGAGGTCTGTTTTTCTGTTTGTGCCATTCGTGGCAAGAAAAAGGCCTAGGTCCTGTTTCACGTTTTGGACATGGGTTCTTTTTTCGACGAAGGTAAAGAATTATGTATGTATATTGCACGTAATAACTGAATGAATGTAGTAAGCTTAAGTAATGGGCAAAAGACATGACTTTTCGAATATGTTTCTTGTTGTTTTGAGGAGTGGGTAGCAAAACAGATGGTGGTGTTCATTCCTAAATGTCCTTACTACAACATGTAAATGAAGATAACTATTCTATATCTGAAGTGTTTCCATTAAAATGATAGTTATTACTACTCTAGAGGGAACCTATCCCATGGAAAAGGTAATACATTTGATGGGGGCATTTGGATTATGGGCTTGAGCTACAACTTGATTGGAATACAAGTCGCATTAAACGGATGCGCCTTAGCCTATTACCTAAAATCTTAAATAGACCTATAGTCACTTAACTACATAATTATAGGTCATTTGAAAGGTGTTGTTTATGTTTAAACTACGTAACAGTGAACGATTACGATAAAATATTACATGAAATTTTTGATTTAATATGCAATACCACTTAAGCAAGTTCAGTTCATTACGTTTTATGATACAAACGAACAGTCATCACCACTGAGTTCGGTTGCAATTATTTATATACAGCAATCTTGAAGAATTGCTAATTTTGATTTCAGCATCAGCAGCATTTCATCCGAAGGAATTTAATTTAAAGATATTCGATTAACGTAATTGAATTTTAAATCGTCAAGGAACATTTCTCAGGAATTACTTTCTAGAGTGTGTCGTTGCAATCAAACTTATGGTTTCCGAATGTCTGTAAATTGCGGAATACTGGTCAAAACGGATTATTCTAGAATCGAACTAAAGAGCGCCATCTATCAACGAAATATAAATTTTATTCCATTGGCATTCGCCATCATATTAACATAGCTAATTTTTTTTTACAACTTACAAAAAGTAATAGAGCCTGAGCGGGTGGAGTAAAGAAGCAGTGGAAAATCTATTAAAAAAAACAGCATTGGTAAAATTCAGAAAATTTCCTGGTTAGGTAACGCTGTATTATTAGAAAGAGGAACACGAATTATATGGCACACGGACAGAGACATCGACATGTCAGAAAAGGCACTACAGAAGTCCCTCAATGGAATTGTCAAATGGACACAGGATCTAAAGCTAAAAATCAATGCTGAAAAAACAAATTTTAGCGTCTTCTCAACAGACAGAAAGCACAGAAAACTTTTTGATCCTATATTAAATATCGAAGGTAAACGTATTGTAAAGGCATCCAATCCCAAATATCTAGGAATAATTCTAGATGCCGAATTGAGATTCACTGAGCATGTGAAGACAGTCTCTGAAAGAGCCCTAAAAAAATTGAAAATTATCAGGAGTCTCTGCGGCACGGACTGGGGAGCTTCTGTCAAAACTCTTAAGACCACATATATTTCACTTATTAGACCCATTATGGAATATGCTTCCCCAATATGGGCTCATGCTTCCGATACGGCCTTAAATAAGTTAGAAAGCATTCAAGCGAGAGCTGCTAAGATAATAACAGGAGCAGTTTCATCCACCAATAATGGAAAAATAATTAGGGAGTGTGGTCTAGAAACTCTACAAAATAGAAGAAAAGTAAATATGATCAAGTTTACGAATAAAACATGTAGTCTCCCTCCTGAACATATATCTCGCATTACCTTTAGAGAGTGGAATGATACGTCAAGATTAAAACGATCTTCACCCATGCAATATGATAGAGATATCAGAGAAAGTGTTGGCCTTGAACACAACAAATGGGCTATTGTTCAAGAACCCATCTCTTTCAAAAAGCTGCCAATAAACACCAGCGTTCACATTGACCTTTTGGAGCCATGCAACAAAAATGAACAAAAGGACATCATTAGGAATAAGGGACTCAAAGCAATAGAACAATTTCCAAAAGAGGACTTTGTACATGCATACACAGATGGCTCCTCTGACAAAACCATCACCAACGGGGGTGCTGGGGTGTTTTTAACTACTTCAGATGGTGTGTTTCACCAGGGCAAATTTGGTGCGGGAAACATTGCCTCTAACTTCACCTGTGAGCTGAGGGCAATTCTGGAGGCACTAAATATCTATAAGGCCCTTCCCACTTCCAAGCAGGCAAAAGGCCTAGTCATCTTTTGCGACTCAAAGGCCGCCCTCCAGGCAATTCTAAATGGACATTCTTCTATCACCCAAGAAATCATCTCAGGTCTTAGAGATCTTCAGACTATAAACAAGACCTGCAACCTCCAGTGGATTCCTGCGCACGTCGACATAGAAGATAATGAAACTGCGGACAGACTGGCCAAGGAGGGCAGAGACCTCAACACTAGCTGTAATGATGTTTCTCTTAAGGATGCGAATGCAGTGGCCAGATATAAGCTTAGAGAAAAATCCATTCAGACCAAACATCTTCTCTCTGAAATAACTGCGATCAGATCTACTCTTAAAACCATAACTAGGCTAAGAACAGGACACCACAGGGGTATGAAGATAGATAGAGATGGAAAGAAGATCTATAGAAGCTGTGAACATTGTCCTGATACACAGCTTACGCCTACTCACATCTATGAGTGTCCGGCTATGAGCGCCAGCCTGAGAAAGATTGGAGTACTGCCGACTTTGATAGATCCGTATGAAGACAACATCAAGCAAGTCGTAGAAGAAATTATCAAAATTCACGGACACATATAAAGTTCGACTCTCATGGACACGACAAAAAAAAAAAAAAAAAAAAAGGAACACGAATAAAGAAATTTGACTAAAGCAAATGTGAAACACAAAAAGTTATCGGTTTGTGAAGATAGATGAAGATAATGGAATGATGAAGCGATAGAGCAATCAAATACGACATATATTTGGATTATTTCATGAACTAACACTGAAAGCGCCATCAATTCACGAAATCTGTATTCTTTGTACTTACAACATAATCCATTTTACTTCACCCTAGAAGTAACATTTCTCATAAAGTGCCACTGTCAAATTTTTCATCATTCCAACAAAAAATAGTAACACAAATAAAACGTAATGCATCTAAAAACTCTTACTGATAAGCAGCGATATAATCGAACATAAACCCAAATGCATTAAAACCATTCTTTCATTAGCCCGTCACAATCACTTAAGCCCACGGTACGATCAAAGGATGTTCCATCTATTAAATGCCCACTCAACGTTCCTTTGAGCCTTAATAGACAAAGGGCATGTGTCTAATGTTGCAACCCACGACATAGCCCCGTTTACTTCTGAAGTGAAACGGTATTTGTATTGAAAAAGGTAAGTATCTTTTATCCAATAGTGTTAATCTTTTCTTTGTGTACAATGGCGATATAGGTAGCGGCATAACAAGGCAACGTATAATTTGACGTCATTAGCGATGGCGAATCACTAATTGGAAAATTTCGAGTGACAGGCCCAAAAAAGCATTTGGGTCATTATTTCGTGAAATTATCAAGACAACAAAGGTTCTCTTTCATTTTACTTCGAGGGTGATGAGACTATGAGGGCTAATTCGGAAATACTATTTCTTTTTTTAAGATTCATGTAGGAAAAGTTACCGACCAATTTTCTTTCTTTCAGTGTCGCCATTTATGGTTCACTTTGGCGAAATAATTCGTAATTTGGCGACATTCTTTTTAAAATTGTATGAAATAAGATTTTATAATACAGAAGAAAAAATATAATTTTTTTAAAATTACAATTTGTAACGATAATTTTTTTATGAACCCAAATATTGGGTTGTTAAAATTGCATAAAAATATGTAAATTTTCCTTTCCACTTTGAGTAATATAAGAACGCTTAAAAAAGGAAAAACATTTTAAATAAAAACTCAAATATAATTTGCGGCAATAACTCAAAAATAAAAGTAGCACAGTGTTCGACTTTGGAAAAAATATACTTGTCTATGTTAATATCTCTACTCACAATGTTTTGCTATTTAAATATATCTACGCCAAAACTTTATTTGATAACTATGAAGAAAATTATAAATAACAAATTAATAACAAGTTTTAATTTGATTTATAACAACTAGACTTGCCTTGCATACAAGTTTTATCAGTCTAAAACTTTCATTTAAATTTAACCTAAAATTTCAAAATCTAGCCTCAATTTAAAAAGATAAATAATGCAAAAATATGCAGTCCGGAATTTCTAACCTGGCAACCCAGCTTTTAACGGAGATAATTTTTTTTGCCTTTGTTTATTGACTACTTAAAAAGTGAAAAGAAAAGCCAACCTGTCACGACATCTATTAAATAGCTATTACTTAGAGAAGTCGGTCAGATTTAAGTTTTTGGAGATAAGTTTGTTTCAGTAACAACAGACCGAAATCGCAACATAGATCGTAAAAAGGACTAATAAACAGTTATACTAATGAAAATATTACAAATGAAATTCTTTTAGCGTAATATAAATGGTTGTTTATACAAACCCTTTTGCAATGTTTGGTACTTATGTGTTTATTATATAAAATGTTATTGTAGTTCAGAGAGAGAGAGAGAGAGAGAACAATGTTTAGTGCATTAGTATTCACCTAGATATGTAACGTTAATAAAAAAAAACTGCAGTAGAGCCCAGTTTTTCCGAAATTCGGCTTAACCGAAAGGCTCCGGATTTTTTTTGCCATATGCATATGCATAAACGATGAAATATAGAAATACACAAAAAATAAATACGTACTAGAAAAGTTCGATTTATTTCTTAAAATATGCAGTAATTCGTTTTAAAGCAGCTCTGTCGCGCCTTCTTTTAAACAAGAGAACGTCCGAAGTAGTGGCTTCATCTTGTGCTTCTATGTATCTACGGGTCTGATCTAAGAATTTTGTAGCTTTCGTATGCGAAATACTGCACTTGCTAGACTCGGAATTAGAAAGCGCTGGATAGGTCCCTTTCGGCCAAAAAAAGCGAGGCGAACACTCTATGAATTCAACTTTTCTCTTCACTAGCATTTTTTTAGGTGTGAAATGGATGATTCCCGATAATCCGAAAATTCCTATATAATCTCGATTAACCGAAAGTCCCGTACATTTCGGAACAGCGGTACTCTACTTAATACTTAAAAATATATATATTTTTAATATTAGTGCAGAGTATGATTCGATGAAAAAGTTGTTAGACTTTGTGAAAGACTTGATACTTAGGTGTGTCCGCTCACAGTTTACTCTGTGAAGCCGGAGGGGAGCTTTCGAGATTTCCATTGATTTTACGGAGTCCTGTTGCTAATAACGGTTGTGGCGGTTACCACACACGCAACCTCAATATTCCATCAACAACTAGGTGGCGCTGATTTACCGCCGATGTTCCTACCACTATTCCAGATTACAACGTTAATAGTAGTATATAAGCCGAGATAACTCATCTCCGCCTTGAGCATCCTTTTTGGCAGACAATGGGCTATCGAGGCCGCTACACTGTTTTATCGTGCAGTTAAAAACCAAACATCGACGTCAAATACAACGAATTGATACTTCAAATTAGTGATAGTGTTAATTCTGAATAATATAAATTGATTAAATTAAATGCATTCACTTATGATAAAAAATACTGTAAGAAAATAATTTAATTAACAAATTTTAATATAAATCAGTAAAAATAACAAATCATAGCTTCAAATATTAGACGTACATAAGTTTTATTGTCATATTTAACGAACGTAAAACTGCAATAGATAAATCCTTAGTTTCCTTCAAAAACATAATTCAGCTTTGTAAATTTAGAGAATAAAGTTTTCTGCTTGTCAGAAAACAAGCAATAAAATTTACATAAACAAAATTAATTATTAGCAGTTGCTATTATTACTATCTTAATTTACGGTAATTAAACTGTTCAAAAATTAACGAAACACACCTCTCTAAATAATTACAAAGAATTATTATTAATAAATTATCTAAAACAAAATTCCGGAGCCATAACGAAAACCATCAAAGAAGACGAAACGATTCTTCCGAAGTCGTTTAATACCCCAGCGAACACAGTTATTTCACATTTACTTCTTCGGCCCAGAATCCATTAGGACACTAAACAGAAAATAAAAGCGCCACACTTTGCATACCATCCCCACTAAATGGCGGGAAGCAGACCCTAGAAATGTCCCTTTAACGGACCGAAACCCCCTTTAATGTCCCGAGAAGCAATAGCCGAGGAAGACGACAAATTTCACCTCGAACAGCTTCTACCACTAACTATGAAGGACCACGCAATCGCATAGCAAAAGCAGCATGAGTCAAGAAATAGTGGTTTTCTGGTGTTTTCGATGTAGATAGGGGTAAAATGGTACTGAGAAAACTGTTATATTTCTAACTAAATGAAGTAAGAATCGCGCTGATAAAGCTACATATTTAAGTAAAGAAAAAGTAGCAGTTTTTCAGTGTTTTAGATGCAGAATTGTAGGTATTGTCAAAATGCACTGGCAAAATTAGTATATTTCTTACCAGATAAATTAAAAATCGCACAGCAAAAGCAGCACATGAGTCAAGACATAGTGGTTTTCAGTGTTTTAGGAAGTAGAATGGCAAAATATACTGAAAGAGCTATTCTATTTCTAAACGAATAACTTATACTTCTTAGAGCAAGAGCAACATAAGCAAAGTTATATTGGCAATTTTAAGTACCAACAAATGTACAATTGACGACTGGAACGGCTACGCAAACGCAGTGACTTCAAGATACGTCAAACTTTGCTTAAATCCATCAAACAAAACCATTCGGCAGCTAATTCGTCTAAACTAGAACGTCAGCGCCTACGCGTGACGCCAGTTCTAGGTCAAACATTGTCTTCTACCCCACAAACAAACAAGGCTGCACTCTGCTCGAATCATAGCGATCTTAGTTAAAGTATTATAGTGGCAGATCACGTGCTTCCTACTCTAACGACTGGACGCTCATGGGGACTCCAGAGGAGCCACAATGGAGCCAATGTTGCCATCTCTTCAAGGAGAAATTGCTACAAAAAATAAAATTTAAATCTTAAATTACAAAAAAAATACTATAAAAATACTAGCTGCAATTTGGAATATTTTTAGTGACTTAAAAAAAAACTTGAAACGCTTTTCTTGTATTTTTAGAACTATACATGGAATTGTTTTAATAAACTAAATAGAATGGAAAAGCGTTTCACGATTTTTTAAAGTCACTAAAAATATTTTAAAATGCAGCTTGTATTTTTTATGGTATTTTTTTTTTTTTTTTGAAGTTTTAGAATTAAATTTTATTTTTTCGTAGCATTTTTCTCCTTGAAGAGATGGCAACATTGGCTCCATTGGGGCTCCTCTGGTATCCACGAGCGTCCAGTCGTTAGCATTGGATGTCACGTAATCTGCTCTCTAATACTTAAACTATGATCTCTATGGTTAGAATCATCCATTCACAAAATTATCGTGCTGGTGAACTATGACTTGCGTCAGTCTACTTCTGAGGTTGAGAGTCATGGGGAAGTTTTAGGACCCACTCTGAAATGCCGGAACCCTGGCCATTGGAGTCCTCAAAATCCGATGACAGTACTTATTAAGAGAGAAAGGCAAAGAGTAAAGTTCGGGAAAGATATTACGAGACATCACAGCAAAAAGCCAACGATCTT
Organism: Hylyphantes graminicola; assembly: GCA_023701765.1. Taxonomy (NCBI): domain Eukaryota; kingdom Metazoa; phylum Arthropoda; class Arachnida; order Araneae; family Linyphiidae; genus Hylyphantes; species Hylyphantes graminicola. Next base: position 49,427,863 of record CM043117.1, on the reverse strand, counting down.
ACTGGAGCCCAACGGCTATTAGGATTAAAGGAAACTGCTTGCGGTTGAGGAGTTAGGGATTTACTAATAACACAGTGCTAATTTCAAAATCTGAAATTAAGTTCAGGGTAAAAGTAAACGCAATGCTTGGAGTTAAAGGTCTCTGAATGAGTCATAAAAGGGTTTGGGGGCAATTAGAGGGCCAAAAGTAGGGCAGTTTTAGTGACATAAAAGATCTTAATCCTTTGTAAAGATTAGATCGTTTGAGTGTTAAGCATAAAAATAGTAGGCTTTTTATTAGGAAAGTAAACACCCGTTTGTTGTTATGAGGGGAATGAAAATCTTAATGAATAAAATGTGTTATTTTATGGCAGTTTGCTTATTTTTATTGTTGAGAAAGTTCTCTAACAGATTGTTATGTATTTATAATAAACCTTTATTATACTGAGATATAATTTCCCATAATGTAACGAGCTAATAATGAAATATTATATCAGTACTAAAATATTTTTTGAGCCTTTAACTAATCATTTATGAGAGTATATAGTTCTGAAACAATAGGAGGACATTGTCAATTGGTGCAATACATTAGTTTCATTAGGACTTAGGTAATATGAATTTATTTTTTTAAGTCATAATAAATCATGTTTTTATAAAAAAAAATATTAATAAACTACCAATAATTGCATGAAACAAAAATTCAAACCTGAAGTTTTAAATAAAAGTAAAATGTAGACTTTAAAGATATGAGCTCTTTTCCAAAATAATTTCAACCCTTGATAAAAAGCCCAAAACGATGCCTGATATCCTTAAACAAGAAATAAATGTCTAAGACATTTATCTTCTAAATTCTACAATCTAACTGTTAAAACAGAGTTCAAAACACACTATTCATAAATCATTTAATGTACTACTCCGTCGTAAAAACTTAGGTTTGAAGCGCGAACTTGAATGCAATTTAGAATGTCCTCGACTCAGCAGATATATCCCTAGAAGAAGAAGAAAAAATGGCGAAACTTTATTCCAAGTCCAACTGGAAATGGGTGCTTTTTCTCTTGGATCACTCTCGTTCCTTCGAGTTGTAAAATTTACTTTTACAGTCTAAAACTTCAATTGAAACTCCTTCTTGTAGGAGAACGAGTAACCCTCTGGGAAGAATAACTTCATTCTGTTTGAGGGTTTCTGAGTCTTTTCGTAGTTTAGTTTATCTCTTCTGGATCTGATAAATTTTAGAAGTATAGGGTTGAGGACTGCTATAGAAAGTCTGTTTTTCAGAATAGAGACGTCTGTGGCTGTTTTAGTTTGTTCCTGTCTGAAGGCATATAAACAGGCTAGATATACTTGAATACAAGACACAAGAGAGAATTCATTTTTATGCTTCAAACCCAAGACCTCTCCTTTACAAGAATAGATCATTATCACTGTGCCGGAGCACTATTACAGCAATATATGTACTATTAAATTATCCATCTTAGAAATACAGTCGTATATATAAGGCTAAACACAAGCAATAAATGCATTATTTATAATGAAATCATTTTTAAGAATTAAATAATTGTTTCGTTTTCAGCCAACATTTTTTTTTAAAATTAATTTGGAAAGTAAGGTATTGACATAACATTTCGTTGGTCCGTCCGACATTAAACCTCGTTAAAATTTTGTTCTACCAACGCAATTTAAAAAGGCACGACATCAGATACATCTTTTACACTTTTTTGTCCATGGGTCTGTCTGTCTACCTCTTTAAGAATTTCTGTAAGTATTAAGTAACAGAAAATCATATGATATATGATACTTTTTTTATAACTTCCTTTTACAGATTAAACTCATGAAACATCTTATCAATTACCACAGAAGCATTTAAATAAAACACGATGATATACATTAAAATAAGATTTCACTTTTCCTTACCTAGATATGAATTTTTCAGCATTATATGCGATACTAATTGAACACAAAGTTCAACTGCTTAAAAATACACAGCAGCTACATTATGAGACGACTTAAAGTCGCAGTGCTTGGCGATCTTGCCCCCCACCAAGAAAGTCATACATAATGAGACAGTTTATTAAGAAAAGTTTAGTAAAACATCCGAAATAATTTTATACACTAGATGTTTACATAGCAATCTATTTTACTATTTAAGTCTACGTTGCATTATTCACTTTATTAAAAAAATTATTCACTTTAACCATTTTTTATTCACTTCATTAAAAATCTTTTTTCTCAAAAAGATTTTTACCGAGAGGTAAATAATGTAATTAAATATCAAAGTTTAAGGATTATGCATATTTTTCAATAATTATATCTATCTCAATGCAATTAATGATTTTAAAAACAAATTAGATAAAGAAATATCAATTAAGAGTTTTAATTTAAATTATTACATCTTTTTCTAATGAATTTGGTCAATTTGAATATATTCAAGTGTTGTGTCAACTCTCTTATTCATAATCATAATACTTCATGGAACGATAAATAAAATAAATTAATAGTTATGAAAGATAATTAAGACACAACTTCACCATCACAAAGACGTAAACCTGAAAATGATGTTTGCCGTCGTCAAAATCCTTCAATAAACTTTCGCTGTGTATTTAGTCGAAGATTTTGTGTCGAACAAAAATAGAAGAGCGCTTGGTAAATATGTTGATTGAATCATAAATACCAAGAATTTAATTACTCTGGTTGACTCAAGTGCTGTGCAAATCATGCGTTAAATTATTTTCTTGTTTGCTTGAACTAGAATTAACAGCGCTAACCTATCGCAGATGTATTTTACAAAGGCTACAAGATACTTTGCTTTTTCATAGTTTCCACGTTTGCAGCTAAGTATATAAGTTAGTTGTGTGTATGCCGGCCCGCCGGTGCAATGGCTAGAGCGCTAGTCTTTGGAGCTGATGGGCTCGGGTTCGAATCCCGGTAAAGGCATAGATATGTTTGTGTTTGTCAATAAATGTTGTTATTTGTCTATGTTTTTGTGGCGTCCTGCTTTGTGTGCCTCTTGTGACTGTCTCTTCTGGCGAGCGGTAATGGGCTAAAAAGCCTACACTCCACCTCTTCTAGAGGGCGCAATCACTGTCATTTGTCATTGTCATAGTTGTGTGTATAATAATTAAAAAAAATAGCTTTATAAAACCGGGTGACAAGAGGAACACAAATGAATTTTAAAACTAGAACAATTTTAATCAAAATTTTAAAATTCCACGAATTCCTTTTTAGTAATTCACTTACTTTATCCCCCACAAGTTAATATTTTTTTCAAGAATATTCTAAAACCAATTATTATAATTATAAAATATTTTTTTAAAGGAAAGTAACTTTACACAAAGAATGAAAGATTTCTTAACGTTTGGAGCTTAAAGAGGACTTTTTTAAAAAAAAATCGAAATTATTTTTTTAGTACTGCAATTATTTCAAACAAGTTTTTGTTCCAATAGAAAGAGAAAATGTACAAAATAAATTCTTCGGAACAGCAAAAAATCATTGAGGGAGTAATGGTCTTATGCTTCAGACTCTGCTGAAGACAATTTTTTTCTTGGAGTTTAATTCTTTTTTACTTAAAAAAAAATAATAAAAAATGTTTAGAAGAACAGAAAACACTATAATTAATTTATTTCTGATAAAATAACGGGAAGAAATAACGAGTTGGTTTGATTTTTTTTTTGATTGATGGTTGGTAGATATATGTTTTCAGGCTTGTGTGCTTTGTCAGAGACCCGCTTATAAACCTTCGTAAAGTGAGACAGACATAACACACGCACATAAGCGAAAGATGCTGCCATCTATCGCGCGCTATCTCCACAATTTAGACATGCCCTTTCTTGATTGATTAGGGTTAGTTTTCCGGCTTTCTATTTGTAGCCTTTTCCAAAGCCTTCATGGAGCTTTAACACTGTCAAATTACGCCTCGTACTTGGAACCTCTGCCAAATGACGAGGTAGAAACTTTCGCCAAAGGCCTAAACCACTGTCGCCATCTTGGGCTTGTTCAGGACTTCCAACTTCACAGTTTTAATGAAGACATACGTCGAAAGGTACTCAGGAAAAATAAAGACAATCAACAATGCAAATATCCATATCCATATGCCGGGATTCGAACCCGGGATATTCTGACTGCCTGGCCCGAACTACTTGACCATTCAGCCCCTTATTCAGCAGAATGTTTTTTATTATTACTAGCACAAATTCGTTTATATAGAGACAAGAGAAGTCAAGCTTAGTCTCAGTCACTGACGACTTTAAGCATTCGTCCACGAGGTCCCCAAATAATAATTTTCTTCATAAACTAATGATATAAACATTATTTTTATTTAAAAATTTTGAGTTCTCATGTCTAGAGCACAAACACTATTAATTATAAGCCAGTGACCCATACAATGACCATGCAATCCTTTCAAAATTCTATCCCGATATCCCATTTTAAAAGCGCAGCATTAAAATTCCTCTATAACGAGGTAATGTCCTCATTAAATCATATTCCATTTTAGGTGTCCATAAAGTAGCCAAATCACATCACGATTAAGCACCATAGTTTTCCATCCAAACTTCGGAAAGGGAGCCAATCAAGGGAAAAATTACGTCACATAAATTACGCCGGAAAACTAATAACCCTGCCAAAACTTTTAAACGTTGGACAATAACGTTCGACAGTATAAAATGATGGTCGTTCTAAGTATTAGATTCCTAAACATTAAAGGGAATTGGCATAGAGACTTAAAGAACGCCAAACAAAAAAAAACCATTGTCTGTAAAAGCATTTAAAGGAATGGGAAAATTAATAGTTAGTGGGTTTCACCGCCAAGTTCGTGATTAGTCGCCAATATATAATTTTGCTAATATTAGTGATCTGAAGTAAAGGTTTTAAACCGATAATAACGTTTATATATATTACTTTATGTTAATTCCTTGTCTAAAGTGCGAGGTTTTATGTGAACCAAACCACTAGGTCATTTACTCAATTTTACTAAATATTTTTTTTTGCATTAAGTCCTCGTTAATGCCAGCTGAAATTTTTGTCAACTCTTTATTTTCTCGTTTTACAAATGTGAGGCATGTGCGAAAACGCTTTTTCGCAACTCGCACAGGATATGATAGTGGTAAAAAATTGTTTTGTTTCGATTTCAGTTGTTATTACTTTTTCATTGTTCACTACACGAGTAATTTTCGCACAAAATTTAACAAGAATAATTGCAAGATCGCTGATTCGCCACTGGAGAGAACTCTTTTGGCGGCCAACTTGGCACACAAAAAATTCGCTAATTTTGAGTCTCAGAGAAGGATCTTATGTCTTCCATACCGCTTGAACTTAAGAACAGAATTTTTTTTAAAAAATGGCTTCCGTCTGTTGAATGTCCATCATGAGTACCGTAACTTGAAACCTCGGTTATGGTTGCGTGATAAATGTTATTTTGAGTATTAAAGTGATGTTTGATAACTTAAGTGAGATATAGTAGAACAGCTTGGCAGTTGTCGTTAATATGACTTATCTTGGGTATTTATTATAGAAAGCTCCTAAGTCTTTATTTATATTTATCCCCTTCATTCCTGAAAAAATCCTATACACATGTTCTTTAGAAAACATTTTTTTTTAAACAATTACATATTTAAAAGTATATTTGCAAGTAATTAAAAAAAATAATAATAACGTTTAACATTAACTGACAGGCACACTGCACGATTCTTTTTTTTTTAGTTCTCTTGTTTGACTAGTAAGCTATCCCCAGTAGCATCGAATATTGGCCCAATATTGGTATGACGGTGGCCAATGTTGGTTATCTTGGGCAAATATAGCAATTTTTACAACATTCAGCCAATATTGACCCAATATACGAAACCAATATTTCGAAAGTTAAAATTTGCCAAGATAGGACCAATATTGGTTGGCATATACCTAGGGGGCGCTCGCGTTTGTCATATTTTTCCTTGGTGAGATTAAGAAGACAACCAAACGGCCCCTTGGTGGCCGAGAGGTGTAAGCGACCAGCCTCACACCGAGAAGGTTCTTGGTCCTGTCCTTGTCCTAGCCATACTATAGACGTATTCGTGCTGGTAGAAAAATTACAGCCAATAATGGTCAATATTGGCAAAATGTTTCCTCCCAATGCTGGGCCAATAAGGGTTAGCATATTGGCTCTACATTGCAACCAATATTGGGCCCATATTAGATGCTACTGGGGATTAATATAATACTTTTCGACATTTTAAACAAATTTCAAGTAATCTGGGGATTACAAATACTAAAATATTTGTTTACTGTTACACGTGGTTTAAAGTCAGCGAGAAATACTAGTGTACAATCGTGATTGCATTTGCAAAGATTCCATTTTCCAGAAAATCTCACTTTTTATAACTTATCAAAACTGAGTATCAAGCAACATTACAAACATGATTCACCGATTGAAATAAAATTGTGCCCTTCCTTTTCCCACACAAGACGATCAAATATCAATACTAAATGAAAACACACAAACATAACAATTTCAATATTTAAATATCAGGACAGTAACACTTAAAACAACTATCAAAATATTATTTTACTCTTATGCACAAATAGCATTGCTCGGTGCAGCATTTAGCAAAAGTATCATTGTTAAATCTGCCGTAGGCAGGTAAACTGCAGTAATCACAACAATGAGTTGTATAATTTTTGATCAGAAAAAAAAGGTCCAGTAGGTTTTCTTAATTGTTAGACTAATTGAGTGCTTGCAACAATGGTCCAAGTCAGTATGGAAGTTACTGCTGTTTACCTGCCCACGGCAGAAATCCTTAGTGATGAATTATCATTAATCTTACTCTAGCTCACAAAATGTAACATGGATTTTCGAAAGACCGGCAAATGATAGTTTTTAATTAATTTCAAAAATAAACTATGATGTAAACAGAGTTGTGTTAGGAATACGTTACAATCCTAATATTCAGGGCCTAGAGACAATGTTTTAAATCTAAATTTTAATTAAAATGTGCACGAAAATAAACTAGCTTTCTTAAGATTTATTTTAGAGACTAGAAAATGCGATGTCTCTGCTGTTGTCTAAATAAAATTTGTATGTTTTACTTCAGTTAATCAATTGTGAATATATTAGTTAATGTTTATTCTTTGTGAAGAATTTATTAATATAGGGTAGACTAACCAGTGAATGAACGTTTAAGACGTCACGTTCGCCAGTGAATGAACACCAGGATATAATGACCAGGACTACCAACCATTGTCAGATAGCTTCCTACTACATGTGAGGAAGTCAGCGTTGCCAATCCATATAGTGGAATGATTTTCAATCCTTATTTTTTAATTATATTTACCAAATGTTCATTCACTGGGGCCTGTTCACTCACTGGTCAGTCTACCCCATGTAAATAATTGAGTCATAAATAGTTTTAGTTTAATATTTATTATTTGTAAATAAATTATTTATTCAGCTAATTGACATTTGTCTGATTGGTAAAATTCATATAATGTGTATTTCCAACCAAAACCTTACCGAATATTTGAGGCACAGTAATAGTACGAATTTTGAAGAATTCGTTTATGTGATGGCTAGTGGTACATGCCTAGTCTCTTCCACTACTCTGAAGACTTTAACCATTTGGCCATTGGGCTCCTAAATAAAGAGTTTCCTCGTTTGCCACGATATAAACATTGTTTTTAGTTAGTTAGACATTAAATTTGAATTAGTTTGATAAAAAGTTTAATTTTAGTTTGGCATTTTTAAGGTTAGTACCATGAAACAAAGCCTTACGATTCAATTGAAAATACCAAATAATTCTTCATAATTCACTAAAATAATTTTGAACAAAATTTTTTAATGCGTTCAACAAACATGGAACCCTCCTCGAATAAACTTCAGCTTAAGCATTTTTCATCGTTAATTTATAAACTATTTTCTATTTGATTTACTTTATATTTGAAATATATATAGCTTAGTTAAATACCATTTAAATAAGTCTAAATTCTTTATAACAATCAACTATTACATAATAATCGTAGAAAATTTTAAACGTGAGTAATCGGATATTGTAAACTTCAAGTGCAAGAGAGTAAATACCATAATCGTAAGATTATTTGTGTAATATAGCTGCTGAATTTATCGTACGAATGGATATCAAAGAATCACAAAAATAAATTTTTTATCAGTTTTTCTGATGTGGAGTGGAGAACAGGTTGTTTTAATAAAGAAATGTCATATTCTACACTCTTAAAACAAAAGAGTGAAATTCACTCCTAAAGGAGAAGTGCATTTTCGGTACTGGAAATTAGTGAAATTAACTAACTTAATTATTAATACTTAACTTACTTACTTAACTTATACTTATACTAACTTACTTATTAATTAACTTAATTAGTGATTAGTTGAATTGTTAAATCGCTCGTAATCGCCCTAAATCGTTCCTAGTAGTCTTAAAATCGCTCGTTTGTTTTTAAGATTGTTGGAGGTTTAACAAAACAAAAGAGTGAAATCCACTCCTATAGGAGAAGTGCATTTACGGCACTGGAAATTAGTGAAATTAACTCCTAAATCGCTCGTAATCGCCCTAAATCGTTCCTAATTGCCATAAAATCGCTCGTTTGTTGTTAAGATTGTTGGAGGTTTAACAAAACAAAAGAGTGAAATACAGCCCTATCGAGGAAGTGCATTTTCGACACAGAAAAGAGTGAAAATTAACTCAGACTGAGTTAAAATCGCTCGTTTTTTTGAGAGTGCAGTAAATTTAAATTAAATCGTAATTGAATAATAGTTAAATTTTTAACCTTTTCAAGTAAATATTTGTAATTTCATTGATTCATAGAACATGATATTGTTAAAATACAGTGCATCATCTCCCACTAAAGAGCGGAAAAGTATACGATCGTCAATAATGAATAAATAACTTGTTTCACAGTAAAAAGAAAGTGACTACTGTAAATTTTATTCAAGTTCTAAACTTGAATATACTCATTTCTAAAACCATGTATACACTAAAGAATGAACCACCCGGTAATCATTTTTGAAAATGTCCTTTTTCCCAAAATGGGTTAAAACAGACCTCATGTGCAAATTTTCAAGTATGTCCTTGTTTCAAAAGTATATAAGGGTAAGAAGTGTTAAAGAATAACATAGATATCAAAGGAACAAGAATTGAAGTAGCTGTTTTGCGAGAAAAGCGGACCCTAATCGTAGGTATGCCAATTGAAGAACGATAAGCAATCGAAAAGAGATAAAAATATCAAGGAAGGAAAGGAAATTCCGAAACTGGATTGCTAATAATGATTATCTTGAATTTGGAAGTTAAACGATAATTTTATTTGGGAAATGGGAGAAAATATGGAACAAAAAGTTTCAGCTTTACCTTTTGAGAATCATATGCTAGTTGACATTTGTGTAAAATTCAGACTGATGTCAATGTATAATACATGTTAGCAAGACATCAAATGTTAGCTTTTTTTTACCTCTCGTAACAGTATCGCTATTTTCATGGCAGTTTTCTGCATTTGCCTCTGTATCAATCGCTGATCTCACAAGTAAAGCCCCTCTACCCAATCTATCAAAATTTCCTCCCATATGAAATTGATCCCCATTCTATAGATATTTCTCTGCTGCTGTTACATTTCAAATCTGATGAAAAGACTTAAATTGCAAAGCAATATTTAAAATATGGCGATTTCAAAACTAACGCATGCTTGACAGGACGATCAACTCTAAAATTTTCTTTTTTGGACGATCAATTCTAAAATAAATTTTTTTAGTTTATTTTTTGTTGTATGTATATTTTTACAGTATCTCTACTGTCACAGAAATGCTTCTGTATTTGCTTCTGTATACATTGCAAATAGCACAAGCATTCGTCCAAAGATCCTCTACCCACTGCATCAATATTCCCTCCTAGATCGGATCGATACCAATTCTATCGATATTGCTTTGCTGTTCGGTTTCTTCTTCTCTTGTTTGCGAGCTATTTCCATGGATATCACATTGGGCAAAAAAAAAACCTCGTCAGATGCACAACATGCTTCGAGGTCTTTGGAACTTTTTTTTTTTTTTTTTAGAATTTTTTAGACCTATGTGTGTTTATTTGTTGGTGATTTTGTTTTTATTCTACTGCAACTTCGAATCGGGTGGATTGGAAATGCAAGATTTGTTCATCGTGCGTGGCAACCGCAGAGTAGAATGGAGGATGATTTAGAGATGTAATGGAAATAATAATTCGTTATTTTTCCTCGGCGGCCAAAAGTTAAATATGAGTAAAAATATTTTGTTACAAAGTTCTTTATTTAAGTTCTTTAACTGAAACTTTGTACATATGCAAAATAATATCTTCTCTTTTTTATAAATCATTACTTAAATTAGATTTCCTTATCTGTTTTTCAAATAAAACTTAAAATAAACATGTATTAAAAATATCCTTATGAGCCTTTACAAGCTTTTTGAATGAAGTACAGAGCCAAATAGTAATGAGAAGGGCAATCCTTTTTTTCCAAATCTTAGTTAATAGAATAGCAAGCTTTAATTTTAAGAATTTTTATACATTATGAGACCTTAATTATTTAGAAGACTAGGATGATTTTGACAAACACCTATTTTCGTCATTAACCAATTATTATTTAAAGAATACGAGGATAATATTTCTTAAATTGTTTGTATTGTAAAGAGCTAAACATACTTATTTAACAGTCGATTTTCACTAATCCCAACACTAATTCATGCTGTAAGAAATCCCTCCAATTTATCTGCACATTCTGATGATAAAAGTACTGCTATCACTCTTTGGTGTGAATTCACATCTGATGAATCATTTATTGTGTGATACCGGAGAAAACGTTTGCTTCACTGTCAGTGATTACATCAACTTTTTTAAAGCTAAGAGTAAGTGGTTCACGTGGTTCTGTACGTCATTACCCATTTTGTTATAAAACCAAACATTGCAACATTGTGAAGTAAAAAATGACAGCAAAATGCGTGTAATTTCACAGAACTTTTTACAGTGAAGCTACAAACAATACCAGAAATCAACAACTCTTTCAAAAAAATATATACTTCTTTTCTCTACAGCAGAAATCCGATTTTGGATTTTTGTCTGGATCAGTCTGCATTAGCGAGTGCATGATACGGACCACGTGATTTTTTTTAATGGTGGTTGGTTTCTTATAGTTTATTTTCGAGAATAAAATGCAAGATGCTGTAGACTGTATTTGAGATCAGATTGAAATATAAAAAAAAAGTTTTACACAATTATTTCGAAACAGAGAAATATTGTCATGAATAGAACTGTATTGCCATGTTTAGGAAAGTATTTACAACAACAATTTCGAATTAGTAATGAATAATGTTTAATTTTCAGTTCATCGCAATGCATGTTTTCAAATGGAAAAATTGAGGTATATAATTATGTACATATTTGCACATCGTAAAAAGAAGAGCCGGTATTTATTTGGACATACAAAATAATTATAATAGTAATTGAATATCAGTTTATAGGTTGCGAACTGAACAGGGAGAAGAAGGATGAAGATTTGCACAAAGTAAAAGTTTGCATAATATACATATACAAGTCACTGTTATTTAGTACACAGGTGTAAAGCCGTGTTAATTCAACTCGTAGTGTATAAAACTTACATACCTTATGGAAAGATAACACAAATAAGAAATTTTCACTTACCTATAAAAAAATTAATGCGATTAGAATACACTCAATAATACATTTGAACATATTAAAATACAGTAACTTTATATTGTAAATTTGAACTGAAGTTCTAAAAACATTAAAAATACTTCAGGAAGGTTTTAAGTTATTCTATTTCTCATGATGATATGACAATCATATAAGCATTGTACCCTGCTTACGAATATAATTGACACATAAAATATAATAATTATGAAACTGCTAATAGATACTAATATTTTACATTACTTAAAATGTTTAGAAACTTTCTTTGAAAACAAAATTTAAAACAAAGTGGCCCCTTGAAAGTGCTTTATCACCCAGTCTCATACTCTGTAGAACCGTTTTCCCTGCAGCTATCTAATAACTGCGGGGAAACATTAATTTTTCTACAAAGCGAGACATAACACACAGAGAGGTTTTAATACATTTTTTTTACTAAAATCAGAGTGCACATGCTACGGCTCCTGTTATCGTAGTATGAAGAAAGTCACTTCACGAAATGCCTGTTTCAGTTAAAGTATTTAAAGTAGTTCTTTAATATATACATAATATAATAATAGTACAATAGAGTTTTTAAAAAAAACCTGTTCTATTCGATTTTCAAACGTAAGCAAATGCTTGAATCTTGTCATTTATTTTACATTCTTATATAAAAAGTATAAACAGTTATTTAATATATGGCCGAATCAAAGTATGCTCAGAATGTCTAGACAAAAGAGGGGAATTATATGAGTCTAGAAAAAGTGGATAATACTCATAATCTTTTGGTATGTGTATTATTTAAAATGTGTAGGAAAAATGTTTAATGCCCAATATATATAGTCAAAGTATAAAATACGGGTGAAGTTAATTATTATGCTGGCGTGATCGGTCATTTTAAAGAATGACGTATTTCTAGTTTCTACAATATTATTGACAATTTAATTATAATTTTTTTGCTTTTAATAATTTAATGAGTATAACAAGCTAATATTTTTCAAATACATTATTTTTTATTTAAAAATGCACTAAAAAGTTGGAATGTATCGAGATATAATCTAACAAACAAACAAAAATTCCATTCAATGAGGTCCTTAGAATTTAGAACATTTTTGCTCAGCGAAACTGATGACAAACAAGACTTTTTATGCTATAACAAAAAAAAATGCAACAAAAAATAGTTGAAAAAAATACTAATATTGGATTCGTGACAATAATGCAGTCAGTCACCTTAGTTACATTTGCATTTGAAATAACCGTAAATAAATTTTTTTTAGAAATAACGAGTTTTCATGTAAATACTACATCGGATGGCAACTATTCAAGAAAATGTAAAGGATTATATTTTATAAACTGTCATTATGAAGTGTTGTTTCCATTTCTATAAAAAAATCTCATTAAAAACTAGGCAAACAGTCAATATTTGAAGTGTGCTTGTTGCACAATGTTTTTTTTTTCTTAATTTTAATAGAAAATTAACAATGTCTCTAAATCTCTTTTTAAAGTATGTTCGCCTTTCTTATAGTCAACAGAAGCACAATTCATAATTTGAAAGATCAACAAAATTTAAATTAAAAAGGATTTTTTCACTGAAATATCCGCCATAAAACCCTTTTTTTAATATTTTTTGGGGAAACGAATCCGAACCATATCAACATTCCATCAAAGAACAAAAAAAATGTAAGGAAAACAAGATTATGAATAATTAGCCGAACTTTTCAATTTATTTATTAATTTATTTCTAAAGAAAAAATGGGGGAAGAATAAAAATAGCAGCTATCTCATAAAATAAATGTTGATATGGGGGTATTTTTCTTTCGGGACTGTTTTGACAGCCATTTCAAAGAAGTGTGACACTTAAATTTATTAAAACTTTTGCCTCGCTTTCTTTATATCCTCTGAAGGGTATCCAGAGTTATTGTCTTTGTCGAAGTTCATTCTTAAGTCAACAGCAAGTAATGGCGAAGTATAGGAGAAAATTTTGTATGGGATTTTAAGAGTTATTTTCGTTATGCAATAAATATCTCAAGAGAATGGCGGATATGTCGGAAATACTTTTTGTCAGTTCAATTTTTTTTTCTTTTAAAGTTGTTATATTCGTTTTGGGTTGATATTATTTTAAATCTGTCATTCATGTTGCAAATAAAGTCAAGAAATTTCTTTAAGAAACTATTTAAATAAGAAAATCGAATTTGAAACTCCTTTTTTCTGAATGTTTATCAAACCTCAATGATACTCTTTAAATTCTTCTGGTATTAAAATTTATTATAAGAGCTATAGATGACTGTAAAGTATCTTCAATAACAAAATAATTGTTGATGTTGTTATCGTGTCCATGATAGATGAAACTATATAGGGCCAAAAATATTGATGATAAGAGTCGCCAGGTCTTTGCCTGCAGACTATAAAGAATATCCTGTGGTGGTGCGCCAAGGTTAAAAAGAGAGGCAGCAATTGCTTGACAGTCAAAACAGGTGGTCTGGCAACAAAATAACTAATTTAATAAGAATAAATTTATAGAAGAACTATTTTGCACGTGTGGATGTTTGGGTTTTATGGCGCAAAGGCATCTAAGGCCATACTGCACCAAGAATTATTTAAAAAAAAAACTATTTTTCACGCAACGCACTAAGTTGCCAATTAGCTTTTTTAACATGTGGATTTTTATTCGGTGGCAACAAAGCTGTTCATATTTCTGCCTTACCTTGTTAACAAACTAAAACCTTTTAAACAAATAAAAACGCTAAATCCATTTTTGATACAAGGAAGCAATACTGGTATATTGATGGTATAACATCGTTAAACTACACTCCTTGCCAACCTAAGTTGGGTAAAGAAAAATATGATATGGAGAAGATCCTTCCACGCATGTAAAGAGTTCCATAAATTATTAGTGAATCCATCCAGAAAACATGTTTAAAACATTAATTTCGTTTAAGGTTTAACAGATTTGATTATTTTTTTTTTACAATTTGGCAATTTTATCAGAATGAAAAGTGTGTTTTGGTTAAATTGTATTCAGATCATTTTGTATGTAAATATTACCTTACAAGAGTTTCCAACTGACGGACCAATTGCTCTTTTCCCTCTGCCTTTTACTCTTTGTTTTCTCCAAAGTTAGAGAGATATTATTTCTGATTTAGGTACGAATTTGTACACTTCTAGCATTTGAATCTCAGAATTCTAAGTTAAAATCAAAACAAGAACCGAATACAAATACTCTTCAAAATTTGATAAATTTGATATCCTGTGTGACTCTAGATTGCGTGACTTAAATTCTATATTTGGATGAAAAATTTACCCAACTGGGTATGGTGCCGTGACAGTCTGTATGGTTTATTCCTCTGTTATAATGGGAAACATATCCTATGAGTGTATAGTTCAATTTCATAGATTTGTTTTTCCTGAATTCTGTGGTTCAAAAGTTCCAAATGTATTAATCATAACAGGGTATTTACAGTATGCGTCAGAGAAGCTCCTATAAGGCGAAATGAAAGTTAACAAATCAGAGAGAGAGAGATTTGCATCAAAAGAATTTTGTGATCTTATGAAAAATTTCAGCTATGCTTAAAACTTTATGAACTGACGGATTTTGATTTTTTTCTTGTAAATTTAATATAAACGCAAAAAATATTAAAGAACTGTTTTTTGTCAATATCAAAGAATAATACAATATCATTTACATAATAGCTTTTGATGAGAAAAATTTATTAATTTATTTTAAAGTAATATATAATCTTTAAAGAGCGGCACAGAGCGTAATGAACTCCTTAACAACGGTACCCAAGAAAATTTGCCACTCGTAAATTAGCTTTCGGCTTAAGTTTATCAAAGTAAACCAAATAAAATACATTATCCTGAACTACATATCAGACGTAAGTTATACAAAAAAAAATTTTAATTAACGTGTATTTTTTACGGAAATAAAGATGTTAATGCTGTTCACGAAGTCGTCGTTGATGGTTTGAAAATAATATGAAATTTAATATTAAAGTGCAACCAAAAAACACTTATCTGTTACAACATAACATTATACAAGAAACGCAAATCGACTTTGATGCAAAAAAAAGAGCAATTACCCAATTGTTGTTTTCAAAAGAATATTTTAAAAAGCTTTACAAATCGATTATTCTCCAGATTTTCCAGTACGCGAACGCATATCACTGGATGTGTTCTATTTTAGTTCCTACATTGGTCATTCCTCTTCTAGTACTAAGTACCTAATTTCCCTCCCAACCCTAATGCATTCTATCTGGAACACTGGAAAGCGGCCAAGCAGAAATCCAAGATCATCTCGGACTTCCAATACACTCAACATGGTAGCAAGAATACCAAAGTTCGAATTTTCGAAAACGGGCAGCTTTGGGAGAATTTTTTTATTGTTTCAGAACCAAAGAAACTAAAATAACAATCGTACTGTAGCATCTAAAGTTATAGCGACAAGCAAGTTTGTAATTTTTGTTCGTGTAAGTAATTATTGTTCGTGTATGTAATTATTGTTCGTGTATGTAATTATTGTTCGTGTATGTAATTATTGTTCGCAATCTGTATGTCATGATATACAAAAGGATGTTACAAAGTGACCAAAGTTAGAATTTGTTTAAATGCACCTAGAATTTAAATAATAAAATTTCTGGAATTAAAATTTTTTTCAGTGCTCAAAATGTTTCATGTATGTCTGTATAATTATAAAGTTGAGAAACAATTATATTGAAAATGTGTTAAATTAACAAGAAAAGATAATTATTTACTCATAGTGCACACGTAAGGACGTAAAGAAACAACACGTAAAAGATGAAAAAAATTCCTGCGACACCATGAGTATATATGAATATATATTTTTTTAAGTTAAAATATTTTTAGGCATTTTTTACTTAATAATGCTACAGACTTATGCAAAACAGAAAAATATATAATTGTACTAAGTAAAAATAGCTAAACAGTGAAATATTTAATTTTTTTTTAAGTGTACGAGTCCAAAAGTTATTACCAAAGTTATTTCCTGGTAAATTATATCCTAGTTAATGGTTGCTCCATGACATTTGTAAGTTTTTGGACTTTATAAAACCATTTTTATAATATTTCTAAAGTAAAAGTATGAATATATAAAAAAAATGTGGTAGTCAATAAAAAAAAACTGATGTGAGTGTATGAAATGTAAAACTTGCTAAAATATCCTCATAAATTATTGCAAATGCATTATTATCAAAGAGTTGCTTTTGAGTATTGTTTAAAAAATATTGAAACGATGTACAATTAAAACCTATTGATCACCTTTTTAGAAGTATAATTGCAAAATGGCAGCAGAATTGTCCGGTAGGTTGGAAGTGGCAACAGAATTGTCCGGTTGGTTCCAGGTTTGAATTCCTGTTGGTAAGCGCGCATGGATGTTTGCCTTGTCAATAAAATGTACTGTCTGCGTTTGGTTCTTTGTCTTTATTTGTGTAAAGAGAAGTCCAATTTTTTTGGAGACTCTGGCAAATACCTTCAATGAGCCGCCATAGTCGGTTTTATACTTAAGTCGGCGGGAAGAGTATTCCGACCGATTACGGTCGCCAAGTGATGGTAATTAATGGTGCGTTTTGTTTGGGACATCGCGGCGAGTTTATTCCTCGGACTGCGCCAGAAATGTTGATGGTAACTGAAGACAGAAAATTATTAATGGTCGTACGAGAAGGATATATACCATTCCCTTTTTTGGGGAAGTGTCCGAAACGTCTGCTTTAAATCATATCTCACAGATAACTTAGTAAACACATTTTTTGGTCTGTCGTCGTGCTACTTTCTAAAGATTTATCTGGCCATTTGAAATGTTTTGTAATGTATAGCAAAGTACATTGTTTACCAAACAATGTTTAATTAGGGTGTGAGTTACAAATGGATTTTGCGTCACATTGTAGAACAAATTCTGGCGTTTCAAGATAAATTTGCTGAGTAAAAGTTTTCTATAGTGGGTATTATAGTTACATTATACATTCATACAAGTGAAAGTAAGAGTCTTTGAATCAAAATCAACAGTTTTAACTGCATATTCTGATAATATTATTTATTGAGCATACGAAATATAGTTTTAATTTTTTTTAACATACTATTGAAGTGCAGCTATTTCGGGGATTTCGTCAAAAGCAGCCCCATTTGAAGAACAAAAAATAGTTGAACATCAGTGTATATCGTTGTTGTTTTTAACGAAGCTAGTATATTTTAATAAGTCTATATCTCCTAACATTTCTTTACATTTCATTAGTTGATCTAAAATGATATTACTCACAAAATTATTTCAACTTTTTCATCGATACTTAATTTTAAAGCATCGTTTTTCCCTCCTAATACACATAACTTTTTATAAAACAACACAGTAAAAATTTGTAACCCAATATCAATTTTAAACCTTAGTTGTATGATAGTGGCAACGGTTTATTTTAAAAACTATTTCCAAACAAACAATAAAAATAACACCACTATCCAAAGCTTTATCTAGCTTCACACAGCTGGCTATTGATTAGCACACCACTTCTAACAAAGTTGTCAATATTGATTCCTATAGAGACCCGACAACGTTCCTTATTCTTTTATAAAACATCCCCTTAACTTTAAACCAGGGGTAACCAAACTTTTCCTCTTCAAGGACGGATTAAAATATTTTAAGTATATCATTCATGACACAAAATTGGAAAAAAAGTGTTGTTTTGTATGGAATGGTGTTGGTGAGAGAGTTTAATATAATTCTATATTGCACAAATATTTTTTAAATATATCTATAGGTAGGAAAAAAATTAGAAATTCAAATTTAATCCTAATACGCAAAAAAAGTTTACTATTGTATACATTTCTTGTTTAGCAAACAGTTGCACATTTTTTTAAGTGATGTTATTAATTTTGATTGCATATTATAATCATTTTACAAGAAAAAATCTAAGAAAATAATGCACTTAGATATTTTGTAACATATCTTTTACTTTAAAAGTAATAAGTTTGATGGCTATAAATACTCGTAATACTTTTACGTACATACTTTATACGTACATTCTTTTTTCGTAAGTTTGACAATATAAGGATATTAATCATATTTACAGCTTATTATTAATACATGATATTACTTGTAATAATTAAAAATAACTAGGTAAGTATTCATAATAATTTGCTGTGATAAATTCGTATAATTTATTGACTTTATCCAGTTTTTCTGATAATAATTCCTAATTGGTATTAATAATGAAAAATTAACTACAAGTTATCTCGACACATCTACTCAGGAATCTACGAAAAGTAGTTTGGAGACCCTTTTCTTTGCACTACTCTTGTTTATTTCTATTTTTTGAAAATCCGATAAACAACGAAATAAAGAGAGCGTCAATCAGTTACATCACAAAAGAAAACATGTGTTTAGATAAAAACTTTTTTCAGGGGTGTATTTCTTTTGTAAAAGTCTTTGTTGTCGCCGTTTTTTGAGAAAAGTAAATAAGAATCAGGACAATAGTTAAGCTATTAATTTTTCGCTTGAGACGCTTAGATTTCTATCCAGTTCGATATAATAAATACATATCCAGCGTGCTTCTAGGGATTAGGGCGTCATGCTACGAAGGTAAACTTCGCAGGTTTTGTCTTTATTTCAACAATCTTGAAAGGGATCACATAGGATTAAAAAAATATAGCCATTAAATAACTCCGTGTATATGGAACTGGTTGAACGCTAAATCATGCACATTATTTAACTACAGATTATATTTACAAGGGTAGTTACTAATAGCATTAGTGTCGCTGTAAAGTTTTTCAACTAAGAAAAGTTAAGTATTGTTTTACAAAAAAACCGTTTGTGTTTGGAACTGACAGAGTTTAAAAAAAATTGTCTAACCTACTAATGACCCCCTATCTAAAATTTAAAGTTACGATTTTACCCTAATTTGAAATTTTTGATTATATTGAAGGGAATGATTTAAGTAATACTTGAATCGAGCGCAATAATATATTTTTTTCTATTATTTAAGAATGAAAATGGAACAAAAACATAACTCTATTTACATTTTTTCTTGATTCATACCACACTAATTTCCCATTCGAATTATTAAGCTGTTTTTTAACCTCGCTCTTAAAAATTCTGTTGAAATATTACAAAGTCTTTCAAAAAATGCTTTAATCGGTAAGCTTTTTCAGTTTTAAGTCACAAATGGAGAAACCCGTTTAACTTTAAAATACAATCCTAGAGGTGATTAAACCCTTGGAAACATATGCCATTTTGCAATGAAAATTTCTCTCACAAACAATTCAATTTTCTTTTAGAAACCATAGAAGTGGAAAAATATTGACAAAAAACACCGAGTCCATGGACGACTTCTCTTTCCAAACAGAAAACAGTTGACGAAGAAATCTAAACTGTAGATTTAATCCTCTTCGTCTTGAACAGACTGAAAAAGGAGCAACACTCGCTGCTCCCACACAAACACTTCTCACTTGATGCGGCCCACATCTTCAGAAAAAAAAATTAAGATGATTCCGAAAGTTCTTTTTGCATCGCTGTTATGGGCATGATTTTTGGTCTTGAGTGGAAACAGAAATGTCAAAAAAAAATAAATTCATTCTCGAGTTTGATTGGTGGATTATACCAAGTGGGAAAAGAGGACCAACCGGAGCACCGATCGCAAGTAGAAATCTGGAAGAAAGTTCGTCACCCAAAACAACCCAATTGGTTTGCGAATAAATGTGAACTTAGTTTTGTTTTTAGTGCATGAGATAACGTTTCTTCTGCCCTTCACATACTTAAAATTATTTTTGATTTCTTCTGCAATTTTCTCTGTGATACATATATTTAATTTTATTTTCGAATCTTTCCAAACGTAAACTTCTATGCAATGCAAAAGATTTTGTTTTATTATAAGATAGTTTTAATCGTAAACTCCTCTACACTTCACATACTTTTATTTTATTCTCCAATCGTTATAAATATAAAATGAATGATTTTTTTTTTCTGAAATACTTTAGATTTTCATTTCATTGTCAAACGTAACGTTTTAGAAGCGAAAAATTGCTTGTTTTCCTTTGTAGTCGTCTCTGCAATACACGAAATTCATAAATTATTGACGAACAGCTTATTTAAAAAAAAATAATGATATTTTTTTATGGCATTTTATTATTTCTTTCAGGATGTTAAGACCATTAAAACTCTCGTTGAAAAAAGCCGGGAAAAGTAACAATTCAATATTTTTTGTAACACCACACGCTGAAAAGAGAACAAAGACATCCAAAAACAAAATCTCTTTCGAAATAAGATCCGACAAAAAAATTTCCCCTAACCTAAGGAAGTTGAAACACGTGTCATCCCACCGAAAGCTAACACTCTATTCGAAATTTGAGACTCCAGAATAAAAAAAAAATTCTAAAAGAATGCTTTTCCCGCGTTTTCCATAAGGTGTAACCTTCTACTTCTTTTCCATGTTTATTATCACAGGGAGTTCGTTAGCGCCTTTTTTATTATGAATTCAGAACGTTCTTTCATGAATCTTCATGGTAAGTTAGCGGTGTGAAGACTAGCTGTGATAAGTTCTAAGAAGAATATAAAGCAGACATTTGCAGTTTGATCTTTTACCCTACAACCAAGGAGACAGCGTCAGGAATGATTTTTTTTATGTGTAACTGTAACCGTGATTCACTGCTAAAGTATCACGCTTACAGTGAAAGTTGAAGATTTTTTTTACTCCCCAAAAATGATTAATTGCAAGTGTTCAGTGAAAAAGTCCACATTTTGTTTTCGAATTTGAAATAATTTAATATAATGGTAACAGATTCTGTATTCATCTTGACATCGTAATTTTTGCTATAAAATTTACAATTAGTATTAAAATTTAAAAATACCAGTTTTGAAAACAGCCTTAAAAACAAATATAATGAGACTTATAATGCGTACTAAACGTGACACTGTGACACGTATTTAACACATTTATGAAGATAGCACGGAAATTCTGGAACTTCTATCTGGACATCACTTTTGAACGTTGATTTTTCTCTTTTAGTGTATCAAAAGTTGTGGTTTTGCCACTAAATTGGTAAATTCACACTCCAAATAGTGATGGCAGTTAGAAAGTTCCAGTATTCTGAAGCAATAGTGCAACAAAGTTTTTAACAGTGCACGTCACTTTTAATATTTTTACTATACGTATATTTTTTACCAATGCAAAGGTTAGGACATTAGCTACACGTAAATAAAATTGTAATATTCAATAACAAGTTGTAAAACATATAATAAAATAAACAAACAAGGGACAGTTCCCTATTTTGGATAAATAGAAATTGAAAAATCGAGGAGTATTTAACAATACTATGTAAATGTAAATGCTATATAAAAATGTAAGACAACAAAGAATGGAAATATTTAGTATGTTTCATATATTGCGGTAACCGTTACTTATTAAAAATGCACCTTTTCTCAAATTTATTTACTTTGTAATGGTAATGAAAACATCCGTTTGAAATTGGCTATCTGACTGCACTAAACCCCGATTTTTTTTAAAGTATTTGTGATTTTATTTTAATATGTAATTGTTATTAGTCAAATAAGGTCAGTGGTCAAAAGTTTAAATTATGAAAATATAATGGATTAAAACTTGATGAAAAGACACGCAGTTCGCAAAGTTACTTAAACAAATAATTAAATAATTGATAGAACAATACAGAAACACTAAGTTACAGATTAATATAAAGTAATGTTTAATCAGTAAATGATCATACAGGTATCATAATTTACATTCATGGCATCCTTAAACCATCGGAAATCCAAAACCATTGGAAAAAACGAAATATTTGTCGCTGCACATATCTGCAATAGTTTTCCTTAAAATTCTACCAAAAGTCCCATCGAACTATTTCTAAATCTCAGAAAGGACTTTTTCGAAGAATCCACGATGTACTTACACTTCTCGGAAAAAAAAAGTTTAGTCTTATCCTATTCCGGGATTTTTAAATCCTATTTTGCTCATCCGGTGAATTTTTTTGGCAACGGTAATAAAAAAAAAACGTATAGATGTTCCATGCTGGAGTAGGGAAAAAGAGGGAAAATATTCTCGTTTTAAATCCAGATTAAGTTCGTTCGAGCAAACACTTTCTGAACTGGAAAAGTATGGAACACTGCTTGTGTGTGTAGTTTAAAGATGACATACTGGACTGAGTGTTAAGGCAGATCTCGATTGGAATATTCTTTTTTTGTATTCTTGTTTTGTGTTTAAAGAAGTTGTGGCATTCACGAATGGCGAATAGAAGTTGACAGAGGGAAATATGTTTTGCTCTCAATGGTTTCACACGAAGAAGATTATTCTCAGAATTTTCAAGGAAAAAATATATATTCGAATGGTTTAGATTGCTTGAAAAAAATTGGTGTTTTTACAATCTGGGAGAAACAAAAATATATCTACATATTATTATTTATGTTATGTTATTATCATGTTATATGTTACATGTTCTAACAAAATGCAAATAGGGGAAAAAAAAAGATGCAAAAGTTGAAGTCAACTGTTATTAAAAAAGTAGGCATAATAATAAAAATTTAATTAAGTGAAACTGAATGAAAAAATTACTATACTGAAAATAATTGTTTGCCTTAGCAGAAAAAAGAACAGATACAACTAAGGGCACATAAGTCCCTTTTCTGCCAAGCCACAGAAATGAAGAGAAATTTTCATCAAACTTTACCGCCAAAACCTAATTTACTAAATAATTTTTACAAACATTTTATTTCCAATTAAAATAAGCATTATTCATATATTTTCTATTTCCACATCCTTTAAGGGCCATCCAAAACTGCATCTCGATGCCTACAAAAGTAGACTAAAACCAGCGTCCGACCATAGCTTTTTCTTCATTTATCAAGGATCAAAGGCTTCGCTAACTAGATTTTCCCGGACAAAAGTCCCGGTTTCCGGCTACCCATTCGTAATAACCCCACAAGGTATCCGGGGAAATTATCCGGCTAATATAATTAAACTTATACCCCCATTATTTCTCGTGTCGGAATGGCAACAGTCGCGCAATTAAAAGGAATTCCTTGTAAAAGTACAGAGGGAGGGTTGGACACTGTGTAACTTTGTTAGGAAATGGTTTAGGTGCATGTCGGTGGCGTTTAATTCTTGGAATTGTGTTATGAGAAAGCAGACGATCTAGAGGGAAATAAAAGGAATAGGTTGATGGAAATAAACGTAAAGAGGGCGGTAATAGGAAATAAATATAAAGAAGAGATGGTAATGAAAATAAATTTAAGAATACGACATTGGAAGTAAATAGAAAGAGGGTGGTAATAGGAAATAAATATAAAGACGAATGTAATGAAAATAGATTTAAGAACACGACTTTGGAAATAAATATAAAGTAATAGAATTAAATATAAAGAATGCAATAATATATAGAAATAAATAAAAAAATTCCATTTAGGAGATTTTGGATTTTATTACTTTGAATTACCCAACATAATAAAAGTTAGAATGAATATACGGTATTGAAAGTATTGCGATGGGGTCAAAAATCAGAATGAAGATTTCGTTTTTTTAACATTTGGTTGGTTGGTTGGTATACATATATTTTCAGGCTTGTGTGCTTACGCAGAAAGCCGATAATAAAATTTCGTCAAGTAAGACAGTCACAACACACGCACTCACACTCACATGCACACATATACGTGACAGATGCTGCCATCTATCACGCGACACCTCCACAATTTTTAACAATTGGACAGACATGTCCCTGAAGGGGAGGGAAATAGTCTCCAGGAACCTGTACCCGTAGGAAACTGCGCAATGACCGCCCACAGGACTTTCGGACCCAACAGATTTAACGAGCACGCACTCCGCATATACTCAGGAAGTTTTCAGCCACCAGGACTCGATCGCGGGACCTTCCGATCCGCAGATCGAGACACTGACCACAAATTTTACACGTTTTGGAAGCTGCTGGTTCTAAAAAAGTGGTTTCTTAACATTAGTCCATCTGCCTGTCTGAAACTATTCTACTACTCGAACTAAAAGAGCTACGGCCTTCAAATGTGGTACAATTTGGTACTTTTATTACCTGCCGGATACTAAATTTTTTTTTCGAAAAAATCATGCATGCGAAAATGGTAGCTGCCATAGAACTTTTCAGGTTTTAAAAGTTATTTAAAGCATCTAACAAGGTATATAATGGTCTTTAAAGGTATTAATTTATTGAGTGGTAAGTGAAAATCGTGTAGTGTTATTCAGCCATATTTTTTATTGAATTGCATCATCATTGTTTTAACAAACCGAAACATCGATGGTTTGAAACTAATTTTTCAACTATGCCAACCAACTAAAATATGGATCTTTGTGACAAGCATTGTGTTTTAAAACAGACTGATTCTAATATTATAATTACTGAATTTAATGTTGCGTTTATGCTTCAAAACTAAACAAAAATATCTCGATAAAACTTAAATTTCATAATACATTAATTTTCATTTCATTTTTTTCTTCTTTTTCACTTTTTCATTTCGGGCATTCTTTATAAATCCAGCACCTGTTCAGTTATGATGCCAAGCATCAAAACACGAACTTTCAACATGAAAAGAATGATTTCAACACCATTCCAGAACAAGAAAAGAATAAAAGTACAGTTGGCACGCAATAGGCGACACATTCTGACAAGAAGCGACGCCACAGAAGTTGTCATTAAAAAGGAGATCTTTTCAAACTACTTAAGTAGATCCTCATCATCAGCGCATTACGGACATCGTCTAAATGACAATTGGAGAAAGGAAGACAACCTCCATTTGCCGCTCTTTTTTATTGGAGTGACGTCTTCGCGTTATTTTCTGCAGAACCGATGTTAAAGAATATAAATTCTTTTTTTTTTAATTTCAAAAATGTTACAATGTAAGGGGCATGACCTCCGGTCTCCGAACCAAAGTGTCTCTGTGTTAATCCATTAGAAAAATCACAAAGCCACATTTCTCGGCTGTAATGAATATTTTTACAAACAGTTATTTTTATACGATAAAGTACTGAAGGATAAAGTTGACTGATAGGATTTTATAAGCCCACTTCATGAAATTGGTTCCAATATTTTGTTGTAAAGTCATTTATTGAAAATTAAAAAATTATTCGTACCAATTTTAAAAAGTTAAAGTCATGACTGTAATGGCGATAACTATTCTGGATCTGCCGAATACTTCTCCGGAAAACTCACTCCACATTTGAAAGTTATATTGCAAATAGGCAGAAAAAAGTGATTCGTTAAACCGAGTTATGGATTTTAAATTGTGTCCTGGGACAAGTTGCCATTCAAATTGCCCATCCCATGTTTATGGGAATTCGGCGATTTGAACAGGGGTCTACGGGAAAGACTTCAAACTTCTCGAAGAGCCTGAATCCAGTAGGACCACCGTCTACTCAACTACTAAGGCCGAAGAAGCTTTTCCAAACAAGCTAGGGGACGGAAATTTTGACGTTTTAGTTCCGAGTGACGTTGTTCCGAAGATGGAGAGAACCTGTCTCGAAACCTCTCGTTCACGGCTGACCACATTTTTAGGGTTCCGTAAACTCTCGATCTTCAGTACTTTGAACAGTGAGTGAGGTGAAAATTTCCGTCTACGCTCATGTTAGGGAGAGCTTCTCTGGCCCTGTTTTAGGAGTTGGCAGTGGTAGCACATATTTTGGTTGCTGACCAGTGGAAAGGAGGATTGAATTACAGAAAATAAAAGTTTACATAAAATACAAACGACCTAATATAGGGTACATCCGTGCAACGCCGGGTATATAAAGCTAGTTTAAAGAATTTAACTGGACAAATTTAACATTCACATTTTTCTTTGACACCTCAACTGTTGTCGAATCGATCAACGGTGTTATTAACGCCACTTTCCGCGCGAAAGCAGATGCAACCGAAATATCAAAATGGCGCTATTTATAAGTTGATTAAAAGGATCTATTTTTCGATTTAAATGTCGTTACGGACACACGGAAGTGGATCCGAACGGAACAGATGTTTTCACAGTATTTTGGAGCCGTAATTATAGAATATTATTTCGAAACGAATAAGTGGGAATTATTGACAAGGGACCAGAAGTGTAATTAATGGAATAGTTGGGAATGTAGTGGCCATTTTGAAACAATGTAATTGAAAGATAGGTTATCGTTTGTAGTTGGTGATTGGAATATGTTAAAAGAGGCATTTTGATGATAAAGCGTTATTTTTATTGAACTTATGCGTAAAGTGTAATTTTATTCGAAATTATTACTCTAGAGGCTCTATCCGTTACACGTCAATGTTGGGATATTTTGTTGCCGCTAAATGCGAATTGTGTAGAAGTAGCATTATCGAATTATCTATAGCGTAGGATGCGTCTTGAACAAGGTAACAGGACGAAATCTCAGCAAATGCTGATGAAATCAAAATGCTATTTTTATTGATCATTACAATTTAAAAACATATACTTTTATAAGTTAGTATTTTTGAAAATAATTGTCTTGTGTAAAATACAAGCACGTTATGTGGTGTAATTTTTTTTTCTGATGTTGTATTATCACATTAAAAGGACCTTTGGCAGGAAAATTTGCCTAGAGAAAATAAGCTACCTTCTTAAGTTTGTAGTACTGAATAATTTATGTAGAATAAATAAAGATAAAGGTAAAGAATTTTTGATACTTGAAGTATGCATTTTCATTCAATAAAGAAGGTGTTGATGTTACTCACAAGTGGGTAGTTAATGGGTAGAGAAAATGATGTATGATGCAAAATTTTAATATGCCTGCTCTAATTTACAACAAAACTTAAATAAAATAGCAGTCTTTTAAGATGCTTTCATCTAAAACTGCGATTTTACATTACCGTTGTTACATAAAAAATTATATGATGTAATATTTTAATGTTGTGTTGAATGTTACAACAAAACTAGAATAAAACTGCAGTACTTCCGATGCTTTTATTTAAAAGTTTTAAATTTTGCATATTTTTTGATAACTTATTTGTTTTATGAAAAACCGTTTCATTTGACAAAAATTGTTAAGCGATAAAACTTCTGTAATCTTTTCTAAGCAAAACAAGTTCATTACTTAATAAGTGAACCCGTTGCAACCCGCATGCAAATATTAATTATTATCAAAGTGTCGTGCTTGCATCTACGTATTTGTGTATTTATTAAAATTTCATCTACTTTGCCCTACTTAATTCCATTGAAGTCTTAGAATAAATATATTTTATATTCACCATTGAATTTAATGTCGTTTTGGCCAATAAAATAATCTACTAGAACGTAGCAAAAATTTCGAATAGGTTCCAGGATAAGAAAAAAAAAAGAATCAAAATATCACCCAAACTTAAAGACGTTACGAAACTTTAAAAGTTATCATTAGTGACTAAGCCATAGCCACAGTCTTCACGATTCCGAAACTCGCAAAAAGAATAATATAAAGAATAATAAAAGGACAGGAATGTTTTCTATCATTTATTCTTAGAACTTTTTTAGATATATGGGTTTTTACATTCTATACCTATTCTTCGGAAAAAAAGAAATGCTTGGTTGGAAAATAAAAGAATGGAATTGATATATTCGTTACTTTCACAAAACATGTGTTCGATGCTATCCATTTTTAATCCGCTACATTTAATCAAAATAATCAAGAATTAATAAAAACTAAAAAGTAGAGCATTTCAGAGGATTTATCACAATTATAGTCGATTGTAAACAATTTCCAATACTAAATATTAATAATTACCAGTAAATAAAATAACAAAAAAAAAACTAAAAAGTAGAGCATTTCAGAGGATTTATCACAATTATAGTCGATTGTAAACAATTTCCAATACTAAATATTAATAACTACCAGTAAATAAAATAACAAAAAAAAAAGAGCAATGCCAAAAAGAATAGTGAATGCCATATTGGAAAAAAAGTTTATACATTATTAACTGTGACACAGACTTTTGTGAAAAATGTTTGAGTTTGGTTTGGTTTTAGAGATACATGCGGGCTATTGTGATGTGCCTCGTCATTTTGTCTCGCTGTCATTAAGTCAACAACTGTGCTAGCAGATTTTGTGTGCATCATTAACAATCACAGGAAATAACTTGTTAGTGAGAAGACGAACAGACTGTGTTCCACTGATGTTGGGTGAAAAGAACGCAATGTTATCTTCCCTTGGACCCCCCCCCCCCCTCCCTATTTAAAAGAACACAAAAGTAACACTGAACATTATACAACTTTCGTCCTGTGTATAATCCTTTTTAAAAGGAAAAAAAATAACACAAGGAGGAGAAAAAAAGAGACCACTGAAAAAGGATAACGTTTTTATTTTCTTTTTTCAAAATGGCAGCAGCATTCTTCGAATAAAAATGCAATGATACTATAAATTTGTTTTCTCATAAAAGGATTTAAAAACCGGTAGTGGCAACATAATTTTAAAAGCTGTTTGGAAGAAATGCGATGTTTTTAGACTCCTTTGGGGTTGTGAATTTTTATATCACTTGTAACAGAACATAAACAACGAATAAAAAGACCGATGTAATTCCTTTAAACCATTTAAACAGTTATTACGTAATAACTTTTATTAAATTATTTAATAATACTCCCAGCATTAACTAATGGATAAACGCGTTTCGCTGGACTGACTTAATTATTTAGTATATGATTATATTACATATTTTGACAAAAAGTAAGTTCAAGCCCAAATCTTTATAAGTCAAATTAACACAAATTTTGTGAAAGAAGTGACAAAAGTCCATTAGTTTTAAAACTTCACCACTGAAGTATTTTAAATAAAGTAGATATCACCACTGATGTATCTTAAATAAGGTAAATGAAATTAGCTAAAGATAAGGAATAATTATTGAATTTTCAAAAGAAAATAACTGAAATTAACCCGAATTTAGAGGGTAAGTGGTTAATATAAATTAAATGTTGCGTTCGTCGCCGTGTTTCCCTGTTGAGCACAAATATTGTGTGGGTGCGGTCGAAAAGACAGATTCTGTTGCAAACCTACTTGTTTAACAATGTTATATGATGAAATACTTAAAATAATATTTATTCAATTTTATTAAATTTATTTATTAAATTAACGAATATTTTAGCCAAAAATTTCTTATAATGAATAATGCATATATCTTTTAATGCGATTATAGCGTGTGAAAAAATAAAATACAGAAACATACTTTAGTCAATAGTGCTTTAATAGTTAAAATGAAAATGAGTTAGGTTAATTTAGAATGTAATCGTTTTTCAAGAGTTTAAAATAATTACATAAACTCCTTCTTAGAAAAATTGCTTAAACTAATAATCGTATTTTGAAACAAATTATTGCGAACGTTTTTATTTTTATTATTATTCTTTTTATTTTATTACTATTTTTATTTTATTATAATAATAATAATTATTATTATTATTATTATTATTATTATTATTATTATTATTATTATTATTATATATTATTATTATTTTTTTATTATTATTATTATTATTATTATTATTATTATTATTATTATTTAATTATTATATTATTATTATTATTATTATTATTATTATTATTATTATTTAATTATTATTATTATTATTATTATTATTATTATATTATTATTATTATTATTATTATTATTATTATTATTATTTATTATTATTATTATTATTATTATTATTTATTATTATTATTATTATTATTATTATTAATTATTTATTATTTTTATTATTATTATATTATTATTATTATTTTTATTATTATTATTATTATTATTATTATTATTATTATTATTATTATTATTTTATTATTTATTATTATTATTATTATTATTATTATTATTATTTTTATTATTATTATTATTATTATTATTATTATTATTAGTATTATATTATTATTATTATTATTATTATTATTATTATTATTATTATATTATTATTATTATTATTATTATTATTATTATTATTATTATTATTATTATTATTATTATTATTATTATTATTATGATTATTATTATTATTATTATTATTATTATTATTATTATTATTATTATTATTATTATTATATTATTATTTTATTAATTTTATTATTTATATTATTATTATTATTATTATTATTATTATTATTATTATTATTATTATTATATTATTATTATTATTATTATTATTATTATTATTTTTTATTATTATTATTATTATTATTATTATTATTATTATTATTTATTTTTATTATTATTATTATTATTATTATTATTATTATTATTATTATTATTATTATTATTATTATTATTATTATTATTATTATTATTATTATTATTATTATTATGATTTTATTAGGATTATTATTATTATTATTATTTTATTATTATTATTTATTATTATTATTATTATTATTTATTATTATTATTATTATTATTATTATTATTATTATTATTATTATTATTATTATTATTATTATTATTATTATTATTATTATTATTATTATTATTATTATTATTATGATTATTATTATTATTATTATTATTATTATTATTTATTATTATTATTTTATTATTATTATTATTATTATTATTATTATTATTATTATTATTATTATTATTATTATTTATTATTATTATTATTATTATTATTATTATTATTATTATTATTATTATTATTATTATTATTATTATTATTATTATTATTATTACTTAGGCTGACGTGTTTCATCAAAGGCTATTTTTATAGTGATTGTTATTGTTTGGTCTAAATACAAAAAACACCAGTCTATTATAATCTATAATCTAATAGATTAACAGATTAAGCCGCTTTTTTTTTTTCAATTTAAATATCCTGTTATCGCGGATCAAAAAGAGCTCCATACAAAGAAGAGAGAAACTTATTCAGCATTTTTTTTTTTTTTTAAAGAAACTACCTATGCCTTACACACTATGCCTTTTCTCAAGATTGATTTTTCTTTTAATGTCTTAAGAAAATACGGATTACTTTACGATATTGCACAAGAAATTTTTTTTTAAAAAAAAATCTTGATTGAAATGTGAAAAAAGATACAATAGAAACTCACTGTTTCGTAGGCGGAACATTTATAATTGAAGAGCGAAAAAGTAAGAGTGGAAGATAAAATACTCCTTGGTATTTTATCCACACTCTTTTGTACGTAGAAACAGCTAGTTCTTCAATGGATACAGTTAAAACACAGTTTTAACTGCAGATACTTAAATTGTTCAGTTATAGATTCAAAATTTTAAGAATAATTTTATTTGTTCACACAAAACTTGAATTGTAAAAATTTGCGACTTATTTCACCCAAAACATAGTAACCTTATAAAAATAACAATTAAGTTTAGTTGAATAATCGTAGCACTATAGAGCTGCACGAGGGATTTTGGAGACAGGCGACTTCATTTAGAACCAGTCAAGTAGCAAGCCATTACTAGAGTATGCATCCAACGCAATTTATAAAACAATTAAAATAAAAAAAAGTGTAAAAAAAATCGACATTTTTGTAAGAACGACTCATCAAAAAGAACTAAATATTCACATTTTTAATGCCAAAGGTACCATTAAAGGAAATGAGTCAAAAGACAAATATTGAAAAAGAAGGGAAAAGGGAAAGTTCACGGAACTTTTTTTAAGAACTTTTCTTGACATTCATTTGCTCAAACCCCTTGTTCTTCAAAATTTTAAAGAAAAAGAGTCTTCGAATAGCGCGTGAGAAATTAATTCTGGATCTGACAGTTGTGAGATCTCTATTTTTTTTTTAACGTGTGAGATTAATTTGGTTATTTCAAATGTCAAGTAGATTGTGGACTTAGTTATCTCAAAACTATTTGTTTTTCATGATTCTGTTTATATAGAGATTTAAATAGCATGGCTATAAGCTTTTTTCTTTATTCAAACAGTAAAGAAAAATAAACTTGCACGTAGTTCCGTTAGAAATTTCATTATCAAGTTAGAAAAAGAATATCAAAATAGATTTAGTGTGAGATAACTTTATTTAATTTGAGGATATAAACGTGAGCTGTAAGCTAGATAAGCAAAAAGAAAATAAAACAAAGATTAAGGCTTTCTTTGATCAAATACTATGCAGTTACAAGTCAATCCAAATATAGATTTTTATTCTCATAGTATTTAATGAACTGTAAAATATGCATGTACTTCAACATAATATCCATTAAATCGCTAAGCCTATTTCTGCATACATATACAACTTGTGTGTGATACATGCCTTAAAACAGGATAATGATTCCGCAATAATTTAGATTTCAAATTTCAATAGTTATGTATGTCGTATACAATCATCGTATGAATGCAGTTTGCGAACAGATGTTAAAATACATTTAACCACAGCTCAAAAAGTCAGTGTTTTAAGGTCCTTTTCGAGGTCTGCCGAAAACGAGGTTTTGCAGATGGAATTTTTTCCAAGTACCACATCACATCAGTTTAGGGTTAAATATTTTCCAAGGATGATATATGTTAGTAAATTTTTGTTCCATAATCTATCAAAAGTGTCAAAAATGTGCGAGGTAAACGCACATTTTTCACCATCTATCAATAACAAGTCTAGTTGAACACTCAGGATAAGGGTTTACTTGGGTGAATTTAAATTTAAATTTCGTGGTGAGTTTTTTATCCAATCGTAATCCTACACATTCTCACAACATTTGCCAGTTTCGAACATTATTGAACGGTGAGAAATATCTGAGTTAATATTTAAGAAATGTGCTCCTGCATATAGTTTACAAGAATTTTTCATCTTTTCTTGAAGGAGTGTAAGATTTGCTACAGAAAGTAAAAGTTGGATGAGTTTCAGCTTCTACACTACGTTTATATTACCTTTCGATTTTAAAAATTACGAATATAAAGAAACAAAACCTCATTTTTTAAGTGAAATTTTCCTTTGCCTTTTTTTTTTTTTTTGAAACTCATCTGCCTGTTTAAAATTTAAAATTATGCCTAATTTTTTTGCAATTTATGTCATTTATATTTGATATAAGCCGTAGGAGTTAGCTGTGTTCACGCGCTTACTGGGAAACAAATGGACAAATTGCAAAATGGACCGTGTTACTAAGTTGGCCTGATGTGCGCCGTTGTCCCACATCAATCAGACACCCTCATTTGTTAACATTTTACCTTGCTTTAAACTACAAGCGGATGATACAGTAAAAACAAACATCCCGCCATTATAAATGTATTTAATCTCCCTTGATGAACAAAAACACAGCGGAATAAGATTTTCCAGTACAGCGATCGGGACCAAAACAGACAAAAGCTAACCCCAAACCATTATAACACTACTCTCACATTGTTTACATAATTACCAAGCCAGAAACATATCCACAGGAAGCCACGGCTCATAAGTCCAACAAAAAAAGAGGCATAAACAGGGGTCGCCATATTGAAAATTTTCCAAAAGAACGCAAGTCATACTTCACTTGCTCCTGGCGCATTCAAAATGCCACCCAACCATCCGTGATTCCACATGGAATTCGTAAAATAAAAAAAGTTAATTTGTCGTATGGCTCGGTTTTATTAGTACGATTGCGTTCGAATTCGAATATAACTTGTTACAATGAAAGGAGACAATGTCGTGTAAAAGTTGGAACATCGTAAAAACACGCGAACGCAATATTTTATGATGGTGGTTATTAATTGAATTGGTGTCGCAATAGAACGTACGATGGGCTACGGCCACAATGACGGTTACCTTAGACCTGATTTCGAAAGTATTGTTTTAATTAAGATCCATAGTGTCCTCATTTTTTCCTAAGAAAAGTTTGTAATACCAACATAAAATAATACATTAATATTGCTCCGCTACACTAGCCGGCCCATCGGCGCAATGGTTAGTGTACTAGCCTTTGGAGCTGCTGGGCTCGGGTTCAAATCCCGGTAAAGGCATGGATGTTTGTGCTTGTCAATATATATTGTTATTTGTCTATGTGTTTGTGTCGTCCTTCTTTGTGTGTCCCTTGTGACTGTCTTTTCTGGCGAGCTGGGTAATGGGCTATAAAGCCTACACTCTCTCTTCTAAAGGGCGCAATCACTGTCATTTGTCTGTCTGCTCCGCCTACACTGATAATACTATTTTTATTTAAAAATCTTTGTCTTCTTCTCTTTTCTTTATAAAAAATCTTTTCTTTTATAAAAAAAGTGATTTTCCGAAAGTATTGCACGAAATATT